>OZ030013.1:93303957-93903957 GCA_964023405.1 Apodemus agrarius
AGATAATAACAGATTCCCTGGAAGTGGAGTTAAGGTGTTCATGATCCGGCATGTAGGTGCTGGGAACTGAACCCATCTTCTTTGGAGGGGTGGTTAGTAACCGCTGCGCCCTCTCTCTAGCCCTGATTTGGTGTTTTGATATACACAAACTCACTGTGTGGTTAAAGCTGGCCTCGAACTCCTGATCCTCCTGCTACTACTTCCCAAGTTTGGGTGTTTACTGGCATGCCTGGCCAGCGTTAAGACTTTTTCTGGTCCCTGTTCTCCTTGACTTTAGCCTTATGAAAACTAAGTACATCAAGACACCTAGTTTTCTCTTGCCCCAAGAACCAGAACTGCTCCCTTTTTTGGTCCCGGGACTGGAGGTCCTCAAGGACCTTTTTTTGGCTTGAATTCCTTTGAGAAGAAACACAAAGCCGGGAGTTTAGAAATAGGTCCTGTCTGTAATGGAACCCCTGGTGGTGTTCTGATCTGTTTTCTTTTGAGGGAGGGGTCTCTGGTCTCCTTCCTCTTGTCACTTCCATGGACATATGCCTGCCTGCAGGGCTTGTTTGTGGAATAGTGAAGAATGACATTTCAGTTTTAAAACTTGAGATGTTCTTACCAGCTGTAGCAGAGATTGGCATGTTGGGAAGTCTGCCTTTTGTTCTGGTTGTGGTAGTTCGGGGAATTGAACCCAGAGCCTTGCGCGTGGTAGGCAGGTGCTCTGTGGCTGAGGTACACCCGAGCCAGTTTCTGCTGTGTTTTACAGAGATGTGTTTTACAAACCCCGTTTGGTTGCCCTTGACTGAGCAGGTGTCCCGACCCCACTTGCAGAAAAGGTGTTGCGTATGTCTCACCTGCCTTTGCCGATCTCTCTCTCTGTAGGACATGGATCCCCGGCTGATTGCGTGGAAGGGAGGTGCAGTCCTGGCGTGTTTGGACACCACTCAGGAACTGTGGATCTATCAGCGAGAATGGCAGCGCTTTGGTGTCCGAATGTTACGGGAACGAGCTGCGTTTGTGTGGTGAAACCACAACTGAGTCTCCGGACACAAAGACTGAAAGAGTGTATGTATGTTAAGTTATTGACCTTGAAGCTTAATTTTCCTAGAATTAAATTAATTCAATTTTATATTAAAGTATGAGGCTGATTTGAAATAATCTTTGAGTCAGGCCCGCCCTGTCCCTGATGGGAAACCCTGCTGTCCAGCCTTCCATCCTGATGAAACTTTGTCTCATGCAGCCACAAGGGGTGCTGTGTGACCACTGGAACCAGCTGTGGCTCCTTTTCCCCCTTTCCTAGCAGTAGTTAGACGCTAGAGTGGTCAGTCTGGGTTCTGTGCACGTCACACAAAGTCCTCTTGGAATTAAGCCCTGTCTTACACACACACACACACACATGGCAGGAGGAGCAGGTCAGAGAGCACTGCCGGGCGCTACAGCACAAGGAAGGCAGGGTAGGGGAGCAGAGTTGGTTAGCTGGCTGTTAGGCATCTGCTCCTGCCATGTCTGTCACCAGACTTGTCGTGGGGAGGACTGGGAGAAGGTAAAAGTGGCTCAGATGAGCCGTGGAGACAAGCATGGACTGTAGTGGTCTCAGGTGCCCTGAACTGCTGGCACTGAAAGAGTAACCAGGTAAAGCAGCTTACGAGCAGGAGGGGCTGCCGACGGACAGTCTGACCTGGGCATGCTATTGGGATCTGTACTTTCACATTTGAAAATGGCCTGTTCTTATGTTTTGGATCAAATTTGTAGAATATGATTTTATGTTTCTGGGCTGTTTGAACAGTTTACACTCATCCCTGTGCTTTCCGAGGCATAACACACCTGTTAGAGTCATTCTGCACATGAGTGTCTCTTACAGTGGTAGGTGTTGATTTGGAGGAAGTTGGTTTGTGGTTCAAGTTTTGACATAAGCCATATCCATCTTCTGCACTGCCCCCACCATTATACGGTGGATGGATGTGATGCTTGGGTGCCACGCCTGCACTGCCCCCCCCCACCATTATACAGTGGTGGATGCTTGGGTGCCACGCCTGCACTGCCCCCCCCCACCATTATACAGTGGGTGGATGCTTGGGTGCCACGCCTGCACTGCCCCCCCCCCACCATTATACAGTGGGTGGATGCTTGGGTGCCACGCCTGCACTGCCGCCCCCCACCATTATACAGTGGGTGGATGCTTGGGTGCCACGCCTACACTGCCCCCCCCCCATTATACAGTGGGTGTATGCTGGGTGCCATGTCTGCACTGCCGCCCCCCACCATTATACAGTGGGTGTATGCTGGGTGCCATGTCTGCACTGTGCCCACCAATATACAGTGGGTGGATGCTTGGGTGCCACGCCTGCACTGCCCCCACCTTATCAGAGTGTCTGCTCCAGGAGCTGGCTGCAGGGAGTTTGTGCGTCATGCATCTTTGGGTTTGTATCTTATTGGTGAGATGTGTTAGAGTGAATGGATGCCTTTTCACTGGCTCTCTGCACACTTTCTGTATTGCTGCGGAGTGAAACCAGGACCTTGGACATGATATACCAATGCTCTGTCACTAAGCCACAACTCAAAACAAGACTTTTTTTTTTTTTTTTTTTTTTTGAGAGAGAGAGTCTTACCCTGGACCTCACAGCTCCGCCTGCGTCCTTCTAGGCACTCTAACCTAAAATGCGTGCCCCAGGGACTAGAGGGGCAGCTCTGTGATTACGGCCACTTCTGCTCTTCTGGAAGATCTGGGTTCAGTCCCCAGCACATGCCAGGCTGTGCACAACCATCTGTAAGTCCAGTTCTAAGGGAGCTGAGGCCTTTGGCTTCTTGTGACACTTCTGAGTGGACAGATATCTTGTGAACGACACTTCTGAGTGGATAGAGATACTCTTGTGAGTGACACTTCTGAGTGAATAGAGATACTCTTGTGAGTGACACTCCTGACTGGATACTCTTGAGAGTGGATACTCATATGCACATACCTACTTGTGCGCGCGTGTACACACACACACACACACACACACACACACACACCTAGACATAATTAAAAATACAGAGCTTTTAAAAGTATTTGCTAACTCACAGGATCAATTACAAACTTTTGCGTTTGTTGTTTTTTTAAACAAGGTTTCTCAGTTATGTAGCCTTTGCTGTTCTGAAACTCACTATGTAGACCAGGCTGGCCTTGAACTGAAGAAATTTGCCTGCTTCTGCTTCTGTCTCAGAGCCCTAGGATTAAAGGGGTGCGCCAACATGCCAGCCCTTCAGGAATAAACATTGTAGCAGTCTGCTACCCGAAACAGGGTCCCACTAGCGTGCAGAATATCCTGGATTCATTTTCTAGCACGTCTAAGATAAAAAGTAAAGGTCACCTGTCCAAAAGATTGGCAGGGGAAAGCACTGTGCAAACAACAAATAGTACAATGATTACATACACACTGTGTCATCTGGTCAGTACAGTGATTACATACAAACTGCGTCATCTGGTCAGGCAAAATGTGTCCAGCTCCTGTGTGTCATAGGCGGTTTCTCTTAGGAAGCTACGGCATTAGTGCTTGCCTCCCAAACAGATTATCCAAAATAGATTAAAATGTCACAGGACTAAATGGTCTACGTGCAGCATAGAGCGTGGGCAGTGCAAGGCCAGACACCTGCCTGGGCAATGCCCCGTTACCTCATGGCCAGTGTGCGTGGCTCTCAGTGACAATCAGCACCCGGCTTTGGGTATATTCGCACATTTAGGTTCCACTCATTAATGTCTGTAAAGGTATTGACTTCATAAAGCCCACTAATGACTCCTCAGGCATGTGTGCTTAAGGTCTGACCCTGCAGACTCCAGTTGAAAGCAGGTTTTGTACTAGCACTACCTCCATAAGTCCATACAGTGCATTTCAGGATTGGTCGCCAAGCGCTTGTCACTGGAAGGCTGGGTAGGAAGGCTTGGGGTCTCTCTCCTCCTGGGTGGACAAGGGTCAGCAGCTACCATGGCAGGCCTGTGACCGTTTCTTCATCGACATGCTTTGCGTAGCCTTGAGAAGTTCTGTGTGGAAAGCTGTGGCATCCTTCATGAGATGATACTGGGGGCAGACACTCAGGGCATTATAGTCGCCTTTGAGGTCTGCTCCCCCGAGATAGACCACCAGGTATTTGTGTAGATGCGTCTGGCTGCTGAAATCGCTACAAAAAAGGTTAAAGGCAAGAGGGAACAGCTCCTGAGAGTTCTCCCTGGTGCCGCCCTCACTGTGGCCACAGGCACTGTCACAAAGGGTCGGGACGTCACTGGGAAGAAGGAAGACCACTTTGTCTGCCGCGAGCTTCTGAGTGGTAAGCCACTGCACCGGCCCCATCTCGGCGATTTTCTTTTTCTGCCACTTTTCAAGGATGACCTCGCTTCTGCAGTCGTTTTGAAGAAAGTCAGTGAAGGGACAGACTGTGTGATGGAAACATATCTCAGATGGGTAAACCACCAGGACCTTAACGAGGGGCAGAAGCGTGGTGGCAACAGGAAAGGACGTCTTCGTGCTCCTTCCTGGGGAGGGGGGGACTTTGTTTACTGTACAGCAAATAGCAAGCCCTTACTGCAAACTAAAACATCACTGCTAACTGATCCCCACCAGACAGTGTCAGCCAGGATCAGGGTCAGAGCTTTGTTCCTGACAGAAGAAAAAGTCCTTGATAGTCCTTTTGAATACCTGGAACACTGATGCTTGCACTGGAATCTTAGAAGCATTTTAAACGATGAAGATCTAAGTCCCTATCAATGAATCAGCCTTTATATTCAAGCTTTGTTCTTTTCAGATAAGCTCACAGCAGCTGTTGAGGTTTGAGGGCACAGTGCGTGAGGCAAGCTGCTAAAACGTCTGTCCATTGACACAGATATGACCTCTACCGTCATATTAGGAGCTGGGCCAACTGTAGTTTGTACCGTTTTCTATCTGCAGGTGGTAGAGTTCGTAAACCTCTATAAGGTTTACCCCACACTGTGCTCCACAGCACGGCTGTGTAGAAAGCTACCGTAACCCTGCAGTAACACGGCACCAACAGCATCCTCTAAATGCAAATATTCTTGACGTGGAAGTTCATGTGGCTTTCTTAGCTTAAAAGTATGGAGTTAATCGCCTGCCGTGACATAGGAGTAACTCACAGGGTACACTAAAGCGCTCCCTTTTGGTTTTTTGAGACAGATCCTCATGTAGCTCAAGCTAGCCTTGAACAGTAATTGATGATAGCCTTGGACCCCGGCCCTCTTCCTCTTCCTCTCAAGGGCTAAGGGTGCAGGTGTCTGCTGCCACATCTGTTCTACACATGCAGATGGGGAGGGTCTCCTTAGAGGGTCTTCAGAAAGCGAGCCCCTTACCTTGCCGCCAAGTTAGGTAGATCCCAACTGCCAGGACCCACGCAGCTACCAGCAGCACCAGGAGGAGAGGCAGCCAGCTGTCTGCAGGAAACAGCTCAGTCACCCTTTTGTAATGGATTCTCTTACTCTCCTTGGAAGTTTAGACCTTTCAAACCAAGGGCTAGAAGATCTTTAGGGGGGTGGTCTGCTGACTAAGGGTTCTTTGCTGGTATCCAGGTCTCTTCCAAAAAAAAAAAAAAAAAAAAAAAATGTATCACTATGGGCTGGAGTGATGGTTCCGCTGTCACAAGCTGGGCTCACAACAACAACAAAAATATTAGTGTGATGTGTGGGAATGCAGGCACTCATGTGCCAAAGTGTATGTGTGGAAGGCAGGGACAACTTTAGGGTCTGTGCTTTCTCCTTTGACCCTGGGTTCCAGGAGAGACCCAACCCAGGTTGTAAAACGTGTGTACAACTGATTGTGTCCGTTGAGTAACTCGCCCTCTCCCTGGCTTCTCAGCAGGAACTGGAGCCGTTCTCTAAACTCTGGCTTCTATTCCTCAAGCACACACACATTTTCCCTGTGGCAGCTAGAGCTTGAGTGGTGGGGGTTTTGTTGTTTGAAGACTTTTTGATCTTCAGGATGAACTTACACAAATAATGCACACACACCTGGGTGCCCACATAGAAGTCAGGGTTCTCGGGTAATTATCAAAAGCTTGCCTGGCTGATTCTTGCCTTTCGACCCCACCCATGGGCTAGGCTCAGAACATTCCATCCTTAAAGAGGCATCTCTATTTCCAGACATTTTCCAGAACATGCTCTCAGGCCCCAGGGAGGCATCTTTTGGTGCCAGTGTTCCTGATTTGTTAATCAGATAAGACTCAGAGAGAATTCAGCTCGCAGTGCATGCGTCCTCACGCACCCACGCTGCTCACGCCAGTCTTTGATTCCCATCCCAAAGCCGCCAAGCACTCAGAACAACTTCTTCATGCTTCCCCCCCTCCCCCCCTTTTGTGTACCCTGCTTTTGAAAAGAGAGTGCCTTCATTTCAAACAAGCCTTTCTTACTTGGCCATGGGCTCTATAGTCTATCACATAGTCTTATCATAGCAGTTCCGGCACACGGGCAGGGACCTCTCAGTGCTCCTCACAGACACAGCCTAACCTGTTATGCATGGAAGGGCCCTGTGCTTCCGAGCCTCTCTGACCATCCTGTGGTAATGACAGGTACTTACTGTCATCTGGAGTCATCTTACTATCATCTGAGCAAAGCACTACTGTCCCTTCGCGTCGGATGCAGTCACTGCCACAGGTGTGTAAATACGGGGTCAGCTGAGGAGAAGAGGCGATCAGAAAGTTCTTGGGTGCCTCAGGAAACGTTCTACAGTGTCCCCACTTACAACACCCCCCTATTTATTTATTTGTTTGTTTGTTTGTTTGTTTGTTTACTTGCTTTCACCTCTTGGCATGGTCAGTTTTCTGCTTGGTTATACTTCTATAGCCCACAAATCCAATCCAGGATCAAAATGCCTACAATGCCCTTGAACTTTGTGCCTGTTACTGATGTGATATTTTCCTAATCTAAAAGGGCGGTTCCATCCCAATAAACATACAAATCTTCCCCCTGGGCAGCAGAAGGTGATTTCCCTGACGTCCACGGCTTCCTGAAAGGAGCAGTTGCTGATGCTGGGGTCTGCTGTCTTGTTCAACCTGAGGACTTGGTGTTCCAGGGAGTGGAGAGAGACTTGGGTGTGGTTGAGTTGTACTGTGACCCTCCGCATACCCATGCTGTAAACTGCAGGGATGTCCTGTTGCCACCTGGGCCGACGGAGGCCCCCCCAGAAGACGAACAGTCGCTCTCCAGAGTTCAGGCCCTGACCCGGACCCCAGCCTTCTAGCCTCGAACCTTTGCGGCTTCGGGGAGATAAAGTGACTGTCCTATCTCAGCATTACTCTGAGAATCCATGATAGTAAATAGAAATGAAGACACTTTGGAAAGTCAACAACCACTAGTTCAAACAAAAGACACTACAGCTGCAGAGTCAGCTTTCTGATCTCACACTGTGAAGACCAGTAAGGAGTCCCTGATAGCACTGCTTGACTGGGGAGAGACTTGCCATCCTTAAAGAGAAGCATTGGGGGCCAGTATGTATCAGCTGTTGAGTTCAAGACGTCCTGTGTTTAGTCCCTAGCATCCCACCACATGTGCACATACAGAGAGCATCCATGCTGGAGCGGCCACTAGCCTAGTGTCCCTCCCTCCCCAGACTACTGTTCAACTCACCTGAACGGTGGCACCTTCGCTCTCCGCATTCACCTGGATGGCTACAGATGTCCTCGTCAGTTTATTCTGGTGCAGATAAGTGAGACAGTCAAGAGCTTTAAGTCGAATGCATGTAGAGACTGTCTGATGAAGCCACTCTTCCTGACTGTCTTCTGATGCGTCCGACTCTGAATAAGGACTCAGAAGCCTAGAATTTCTGCCTTTAGCTGATTTTAGACTCCTCGTCCCCAGATGCCTACAGGCTTGCTTCTGCTACATTAACCAAGGTAGCCCTAGCATGGTTGGACAACAGTTAGCTACAGCTCTCTTGAAAGGAAACCTATTCGGAGGATCCTGTAATGTCTGTACTTCCCTTTAAGAGACAGAAGCTGGAGGTTGGGGGGTGGGGTGGTGGCAAGGGGGAGAGTACCTCCAGCACTTTAGAAAACCCCAACATCGTGTCCCTGCGAATGAGAACCATGTAGCTGTTTCCAAGGGGATGGGTTGTAAAATTCACTTCAACGGTCTCCTCATTCTTTTTACAAGCAGTGATGTTTGGGTCCCACAGGCTTCCTGCAAGTTGAGAGAGTACTCTGATAACTCCTCCCTTATCTGAGTCCCCAAGGGGACTTTACAGAAACGAATCCAAATCCTTAGGCACACACCCAAGAGACAGGGACTGTAGTATATCTTCTGACACTGTTCGAGAATCCAAAGTATCTGATATCCAAGAAAGTTTAGGGACTACCCCCAGCGCCGAGACTTTGCTACCAATAGCTTCCTTGAGCTGGTAGTGGTAGGTAGAGATCTCATCTGACTGGGTTCAATGCTCACCCTACGTTTTGAGGCGAGAGAGCTAGGGCGGGAGGAAGAGCCTCGGATTAGGAGGTATGTCCCAAAATGTGAAGGAAGTACACATAGCCTCAGGACTTCCAAGGACACGCTGCCAGCCTTACTGAATACAAAGAAGGAAGGAAATACACACAGCGTGCAGGAATCCCTGGCAGATCAACTGTCGGAAAGTCCGTTGCCTCGCTCATATGACTTGCAAATAAGACTGGACAAATTTCCAGGGACCTGTATATTTAATAGCATGGCTTACCTTCCCTACGGGAGGGGTTGTTTTGGGCCCCGGCTGGGAACTGGTTCCAGGAGTGAATTGGATGGCCAGTTTGTATCCTGAACTTCACAGCCCCATTCTTTTACAGTGCTCTCTTGCTGGAAGGAAAGATTTCCCCCCCCCACCCTTCCCCCCAGTATCACTAACTTCCAAATAGAAGGTACCCAGAGCCTCCACTGACCACAGGTCAGGTGTGATGAGCAGGTGTAAAGGCTAATGGGAATCTTCTCCAATCACTAAACAGCTTTCCATGGGCACTGCTGTTAAGTGGGATTTGGGATAAAGTGTTAGTTTAGCACAGGGACAGATGGTTTCCTGTAGCTGTTGCTATACCGTGTAAACCTGCCCCAGTCTGGATAGCTGCTCAGCCCAGAGCTATTCTGAGCTCCTTCACTGAGTGACTTCGAGAACCTCCACCTCTTTATCTCAGTTATATATCTGTCTGAGGATGGATGAAGCTTTATGGGCCCTAGCCGGGAATATCTCCAAGTGACAGAACCTCAACGCTCTCTACTTACCTGCCTCGACGCACTGCTTTTTATATTTCATTACGTGGTTTAGGCAGCCTGGGAATGTGAAAGAAAGTTGTTACATTTGAGTGAAAGGTATTATAACCCATTGCCCAGCACACACACACACACACACACACACACACACACACACACACAGCATTTTACTGCTAAGCAGGAAATCATTCTCCCGTGGAAGCCTTAAGTAATCTCTTCTAAGTACAACCTTTATCAAAACAGTCTCCAGGAGGTGTCTTGAAAACAAGAGTGAGAGTTGATAATACATATAGGTTCTGCCTCTTCCAGACATGAAGCCCCAGGTGGCGGGTACCCAGATACCTAGTAGGCATGACCCTCACCAACGATGTCACCCACCCCAGATAGGACCTAATGAGAAGAGTCCCGAGGCCGCATGTGGGATTCATACCCAAGCCTCATATCCCTGGCCTACCTACAAAGCAAGCATCAGACAAATTCTGATTGGATAATGTAGATAAGGTTTGCCGACGTCAAGAAAAAGAGAGGCCAGAGGCTGGGGTGGCACAATGGCCGACCAAGTGCCTCTGGAACTGGAGGGAATGTAATGGAAAAGCAGCCGAAACCCAAAGAGCCTGGTGTTCAGCTGCTGGAAATATGGCGACGTGACTTCCTTGCTTTCACAAGTGCACCCTGAGAACAAGATGCCGACCACCCGTGGAACCGCAGCCGGAACCGGAACCGAGAGCTGCATGGAAGCATGCTACTTTTACATCTTTTCAAAAACCATCCCCAAATAAAACTCACTTTAGAAAAAAAAAAGGATACCTCCCCACAAAAAACAAAAAACAAACAAACAAAAAACAAAACACAACAAAAAAACAATGAGTTTTGGTGTTACCAGGAAGCTAAAAAGTACTGTGTAGAAACTGGTGTGATATCAAAGCCACCCTGAATGGCTCAAGGCACCAACCACAAGGACCAGAATTGAAGCTTCGCCATCACTGTGTGCAATGCCCAGGGCAAGCGCTTGGAGAGATGGTGCATTCTGCGTCCTGCCCAGCACCCAGGAGCATGTGTTCCCACATTTACCTAACTTAACCCTGTACCCTTAGAGAGGACTGCGTAGTACTGTGTCCACAGAGGAAGCAGAGAGCTTCGAGGGGTTGCCAAGGCTCATTGCACCAAACCACGTGCCATAACGCAGGTGGGACGGTAAGGCAGAAGAACCAAGGGGCTGGGGACGTTTACCTGGCGAGGTGAAGTTCACAGACAAAGAAGGGCTGTCCTCATTCATATTGGCGTTGGGGATGTTATGGGCACCGATGAAATAGAGTGTGCTCAGCTCCACGGGAAAGCCCACATAGGAGAATGTCCACTGCAAAGCAGAGCAAGGCGTCTGTACAGCGCAAGACAGAGCCGCTGCGGGGGCCATTTTCATTTGTAAATATTCTCACATTTATGTATTGCATGCATGCGTGTGTGTGCACCTGTGCTAGTCAGAGATCACGCCATAGTGCATGTGGAAGTTCTGGACAGCTTGGAGGAATTGTTCTCTCTACCATGTAGGGCCTATGGACTGAGCCTAGGTTGTCAGGCTTGAGAGCCCCTGGCCCCCTTTTCATTTGTCATTTACTGGAGCATCTCTGTGTTCCAGCTGACACAGGTCTTTGGCCAGTGTCCCTGTAGGGAATGGGCCCAGCCCAATCTCCTGATATATCTCAGAATCAGAGATGTGTGGCATTTTAGAGCCAGGATACAATTTAAGTTCAACCCCCCCCCCTTCGTTGGGCACTGCTGAGCAGCAGAGCAGAGTTTGGAGCCAGGCACCTGCTCTGCTCTGCTCTGCCCCATCAGGCTTTCCTGAAGCATGCTGCTGCTATTCATGCTCCTCACACAAAAGGGTCTGTCTGCCCAGGACAGCCTACAAGTACTTGCTTTGCCGCCGGAAGGTCTGGTCTGGCTTTGGAAGGCCTCTGTGTAGTTGCACCTCACACAGCTGTACGAGTTCCTGTTGTTTTTGCCACTCACGCAGATCTTGGTGGCCTTCAAGAAGCGGATGCTGGCTGCAGAGACAGTTAGGTGGGAGGTTGCTTTCGTTAGCGCTTACGCGGCTCACACGTTCTCGCTAGTTTAAATGCTTTGTCTCTGCTGGTGTGTACCATAGTACCCAGAGTGCAGACGAGAGTGAATGAGGTTTTAGGAGTCAGGGGTGAGGGAGGGGTATTCTGCCTGAACTTCCACAGCTCATCAGCAGGAGGTGCAAATTTGGTGGCGCAGGCCTTTAATCCCAGCACGTGGGAGGCAGAGGCAGGCAGATTTCTGAGTTCAAGGCCAGCCTGTTCTACAGAGTGAGTTCCAGAGAAACCCTGTCTCCAAATAAATAAATAAATAAATAAATAAATAAATAAATAAATTCAGATACCAAAGCCTGCCGCTCCTAAGCTGGCCTGAGTTGTATGAAGTGCCTTTGGTTAGTGATGCATCTGCCCTGGTCTAAGACAACTTCTTGGGATCTGCACATGTTCTAGGGTGTGTCTTTCAGGGTGTGCATATGGGTACTTCTTATAGGTGTGCCTAGGGATGGAATGAAAGGGTCCAGTCCACTGCTTATGTCTGGTTTAGTGGATGCTTCAGGCTTTAGCATTGACTTTTTTCTTACAAAGACCCTCCAAGCATCAGTACCACCCCCTCCCTCCCCCTGTTTTGACCGCCCTATGTCCATACAGACCATACTTTTTCATCTGTCTGCTCCTCCATCCCTGTATTTCTAAGTTCCCTTTAAAGTCTATAACGACATCAGCCAAAGACCTCACCCTGCTTGGTGTGGGGCCAGAGCCCACTGTCACCCTGCCCTGGGCCTTGCAGCCCCAGCCTACTCACATAGACCCAGTCCCCCTTTGGGGCGTCCCTGGCCGCCTCTCCCACTACTCTGAAATGCATACTATTGAAGCCTGGCACTGACTTGCTTTCCCAGTCAAAGGGACCTTTCTGGCTCTTTCCAGAACCTCCTTGAGTTTTTGAGGCCAGGTCTCACCCTGTAGCCCAGGCTGTCCTGGAGCTAGTATATAGCCCAGGTTGGTCTCAGGCTTGTAGCAATCTCCTGTTTCAGTCTCCCAAGTATAGAGCAAATGGACTGTTGACTACACCAAGTTGAACGTTGGCGAATGGAAACCACAATCATAGGCATCAGGATTGGCTCGTGGGAGGAACTTGCATGTTGCTCTCAGCAATCTGGAGAAAATGCCAGGACTTTCCTGATGTCATTTGAGAAGTAGGAAGGTAACTTAAGCAGAGCTTTTCCTAAAGGGGGGGGTCATCTCTCTCATGAAGTGTGACTGAGGAAAGCCTTTGCTCGTCAGTGACTTTGCACACTTACACACCCAGCCAAGCACTGCCCCCAGCCCAGTGCTGCCTGTGCGTCTAAATCACTTCCAAGCCGGAGTAGCTCCCAAACCCCACTCCTGACAGCAAACCACTTATTTTGTTCCTTCGTGTGCCACTGTAGGCATGATTCCAGATACAGCTGTGTATGTAGCTCTTTGTACTCTGGCTGCTTGTGTTTGTGACATCCATATTGTTGCACACACAGAGAGAGACACAGAATTCCCTTCGCTGTATCGAGTTCCAGTTTCCACTTAGTGATTCCTTTCTGCTCTTGGTCATCTGCATGCTGTTGTCAACAGTGCCACTGTACCATCCTAGGACCGTCTATGCTACGCACTTCCGGGTGCTATGCCCTTCACACTTCTAGTTTAGTAGACACTATGACGGACGCAAACTTACCGTCTGCCCGGAGTATCCAGCTTATGTTCATCAAAATTGAAAACGCCTCTGTTGCCACACTCGTCTTGACGAGTTCCACTTGGAGGTCCCTCAGGTCTCCTGGGGTGAGTGTGTGCTGGACCATCCACTCTGGAGACGGCCCTGGGAGGAGGCAAGGAGACTTCGTGTGACACTCCTGTTCCATCCCCTGCTCACAACTCACCTCTGCTAAGGAAAGTCAAACTCCTGGCGGCTGGCAGGGCTATGCAACCGAATAAACTCTCTTGGCCTCATGATCTCAAAACTGCACAGCATGTGTGTGTGTGTGTGTGTGTGTGTGTGTGTGTGTGTGTGTGTGTGGTGTGTTTGACAAGCTTATGCCAGTCCTCATTTCCCTAACAGCTCTTTCTCACACACACACACACACCCCACTTGCTGGCGCTGAACCTTATGGCTCACTCTCCCTGGTCACATTCTTGGGCAAGCCCCACCCATCCTTCAAAGGCCCCCATGCTGGGTACCTACCAGTAAAACATCCGCTGCCTACCTCCAACAGTGGTGTGGCCCCTCTGTGAGGTGGCAGGTACTGCCTCCCACTTAGCGTGGTAGTCCCACTCTGCCCGCGTGCTAATTCATCGGGCGGCCAGCCCACCTCAAACACATCCTTCCTCCCCACATTCCGCCTTGAAAAACCTCATTCCCGATAGGTAACAAGGGAACAAGCCTGCGCCTGGGCTTGCGTGACCTTACCAGTTCTCTAATGCACCCACCTGTCTCAGAGCCACACCGAATGGTCTGCAGGAAAGAGAGAAACCAAATGTCATGTTGAAGCCGGTAAACCACAAGGCTCACTTTAGCAAATCAGGCAAAACACCATCTCTTTCCTTAGATGCATATACGAGTGGCACGTTTTTCAAAGATGAGCCAGGAGCTGGGGAGATGGCTCAGCAGTTCAGACAGCATACTGTTCCTTTGGAGGACCTGTATTTAGGTTCCAGCTCCCAGATCAGACAACTCACAACTGCCTGTAACTCCAGCTCCGGAATTCAATGCCTCTGGTTTCTGAGGGTGAGGGTGTGTGTGTGTGCACTTGTGCGTACACACACATGCACACACAGTTAAAAATAAAATTCTTTTATTTTTAAATAAACCAGCTAGTTTGATTGCACTCTACAACTTGAGGGGAATTAAGCTGCCCATTGTAGCTGTGCAGGACCCTGGCTTAGCCACCGGTATGCCTGACTTCCTGGCAGCTGCTTACCCACTGGCTTGAAGACCAGGCAGGCCTCACGCATGCTTTCTTTCCCTGCTCGGAATACTGAGGGCCACAGGGAGGCCCCTTTTACTCTCTAAGACTTACCTGTTGGTTGGTTTTCAGGACAATAATATTTATTAATTCCTCCAAGTTAAGGGTTGGCTATGCAACCCCAGGCTCATATCATACTTCTTTTCTGATCTAGGACTAGCCTGAGCTACTTAGAAAACCAGGGGTGAGGGGACCTGTGATCTCATCTTTCTAAAACAGCTTTCAGAAAAGTAAAACTCATTAGTGTCTATGAAAGGCCAGTACTAACCCCTTTGAAGTTTACATTTTTAAAAAAAATGAATAGTATGGTTTGGAAATAGTATCTTGAGCCTAAAACATTTATTTTAGTTGTCAGTAATCTTCAGTGGCAAGACACAATGTGACAAACCCACTGGACTCTAGGATCTCAGCCCCTCATTTCCAAAACCTCGGGGAAGGCAGGAAGCAGAGGTTTTGATGGAACAACTTCGGTTTGGATGAAGTCATCCGTTTTCCTTTGCTTTGTGACATTCTCTTATTAAACAAATGAGCCACCTAGAAGGACCAAGGTCTAGTTGAATGGTACCAAGACAAGGCGTGTAGGAAAAGCCAGGCGAGCGCTCTACACTTCACAGAGTTCATTCCATTTTCCTCACAGCTGCCCCCAGGAAGGCTTTTTCTTTTGCACAGAGGGGGCAAGGTCAGCAGCCACGGGATTCAGGACACCATAAACAAAACTTTGACTTTCCACAGTCATCAAGGATGCCTTAAGATGTGTGAACGGAGCAGGGGTCACATCTAAATGCCTCATTGAGGATGAGCTTTTCCCTCTTGACTAATTAGAACTATTCTCTCACTCACGGGGACCGGAGAAGAAAGGAAAGCTGCCTTCGGGAGTCAACATGGCCCCAGACAGACAGGAAAAAGACAGAACGCAGGCTGGCTGTTGACTAATAGGTGGGCAGGACAAGATGTAAGCAATACTGTCTTGTTTGTCACCATGAACCCGGAGACAGGCATACCTGTGGGAGCCGAGTACCACCCTGTTTTTGAGGAGAATACTAAAGACTAGATGAGCTCAAATGCCCAGAGTGGCATCTGCGACAGTTCTAAACCTCACGCCCCCTGGGAAGCAGTCTGATGGCAGATACCTTCCAGGATGGGAATAACCGGACGGTGTAAGTTCAAGGCCCATGGTGGTTATCTCAGGGGTGCAAATCTGGCCCATTTCTGGGGGTGGCTCATGGACACTTGAGCGGGTAGGTCTTCATGCACTTGTCAGGGTTCAGCTAAAAGGATGGGAACCGAAGGAAAGGGCGCCCACGGCGGAGGGGATGCTTACCGGCTGTCGAGACAGGGCGCTCCTGCACATTGCAGCCAAGCTCAGCAACGCTAGCAACATGGCCCGGTAGCCGCCCACCACCACGCGGAGCTGGGGCAGGAGGTCCAGGGTCTTCTTATCCAGGCGCCCGCGGCAGCTCTCCCGGCTCCGCCTCCCAAGAAACCGCCCAGCCCTAGCGGGGGCGGGCGCTGGCCAGGTCCCAGGACAGTCAAGTGGCTGCCTTGTCGCCCGCGGGGCTCGCGGGGGTGGGCGGGGTGCGAATGACTCGGGCCGGGGAGGACAGAAGCTCCGGCAGGCACGGTGCGTGTCGAGCCCCGCGCACAGGTGGGTGCCGCAGGCCAGGTGGGGCGACCGCACCCGCGCCTGGAGCGGGACGGAGCAGCCCGGCCCGGCCCGAGGAAAGCACGCGACACTCCGGGGCCGCCAGTTAAAGTGCGTCGGGCGAGGATCGGCGGCCACCGCCTTCTCGGCGCTCCTGGCTCCGGCCCTTCGGCGACCGACCGTCCCAGCCCAGGTGCGGAGCTCTCCTGGGTGAGTACCGAGCTTCAGAGCCTAGGCTGGATGGGTCGGGAGGAGGACCTGAAGCCTCCTTTACCCAGAAAGAGTCGCAGAAAGAAAAGGGGGAGGGACTCGAGCCACCGAAACCCTCTGGGCTTCTTTGAGGGAACCAGCGACCAGCGACAGGAACTTACAGTTACAAGGTAATCGTGATAGGAATCTCCGCCCCTGGCCTCTTAGGCTTTCTGGTTAAGCGTATTTCTATAGAATGAGGTCTGGCGGTTACATCTGGGGTCCCGAAGCTGGTGTCCCAGAACTGTGGGTTCCGAGCTGAGGTTCTGACATTCGGCAGTGCTGCCGCCGCTGCCTGAGTGACATCTACCAGACTCTCCACCACCTCTCAGACCTTAATTCTGCGAAGCTGAGCCAGGGACCATCCTTCTGAGCTGAAATGACTTGAGAGGGGGATAGCCCCGGATCATTTGGGATTAGAGGAAGGGCTACAGAGCCTGAATTCTGCTGCTTCCTGTATTGGTTAGCAGAGCTGGGATCACCAGACTCTTAGACAGTGGGATTGGAGGGAGCCCTCAGGCTGAAGTCCTGCTTGTCCCTGCTGAGAGGTTGGGTGGAGTCAAGCAGCTGCGTTTGCTGACGACCTCCTGGGACACAGACTAAATTCATCAGTGCGACTCAGGTGAAAGCTCTGGTTTTGATTCACCTGGAAAAGGTCCAGTCCCTAGCCTCTGTGGGATTGCAAGGCATAGTTTCCTGAGAAATTGGTTCTGGTTCCCGACCAAGGAGATTGACAAAAGGGAGGTTGTAGCCCCACCCCACCCCACCCCACCCCCTCCACCCCCCACCCCCGCCTGGGACTGGGCCATCCTGGGCCCTCACACAACTTCAGTGAGCTGTTCCTGCCCAGTGGTTCCTTGGAACGGTATGCTTTCACAGCAATCTTTCTGAATGGTAAACACTTGCCGGCTACCAGGGTGCAAAGGTGCATGCTCTTGGCGAAGCTGAGGCACTGTGACAGGGACGGTCAAGGCCAGAGTGCCTGCTGTGGTGCAAAAGCAAAGTGGAGACGGCCTTGTTCCCCAGTTTCCATCTGAGAACTTTGTCCCCGTGGGGCCGAGGAGCCGGGCAGATGTTTAGATGGCAATCAGTCTTCAGTTCTGAAAAACAACCCTCAGGGCTGTGCACAGTGAGTAGGGGAGCACTCCCTCTCAGCCGAGCACTCGCAGCTGATCACCAACACGTGTTCCTTCAGTGAGTAGCTGAGTGCCAGCCCCTGCGCAGGCTTGGAGCTGCTCTGACCAAGCACACCCTGCTTCAGTCAGCTCAGGACCAAAGGCAAGGTTTGGGACAGCATGGGTAGAGAGGTCGGGCCCAGGGACAGGTCAGGAGCCCGCCTGGCCTCCGAGGCAGAAAGGCGGGTAGGAGGTGTTTCAGCTCTAGCAGGAAAGTTCTTGATGTCACCTGCACAACTGAAACGGGAGTGACCTCACCTGATCTTGGCAAGGGGAGTTGGGACAATCATAAGGAATTGGGTCCTGCATTGGCTTGCTTTGAGAAACGGTCAGGGCAGCTCGCTGGGCTTCTTATCCCGGAGAAGCTGGTGGCAGAGGAGAGAGGAAGAGTGTCGGGTGAAGGTGTAGGAAGGGGTGGAAGATATGAGAGAATACCCAGGCCAGGATGCCAGGACAGCCTGAGAAGTGCCCCCACCTCCCCCCAAGGCCAGTGATGGCGGGCTTGGAGATGGTGGCCCACAGGCAGTGGAAGGAAATCTAGGCAAGGCCCTGGGTGGAGGGGGCTGTACCTGCCTGTCCTCAGGAATTTCTATCCTGCCACAAGTGTCCTCCTCACCCCACAATGATCCTTGTTGACTGGACATTGGGCCTCTCAGATGGCCAGCTGGAGTGGACCCACTTGCCTGGATGCCTAAGCCTGGTCCCCAGAGGCAGGGCCACAGAGGTAAAGAGGGCTCAGCTTCTTCTCCTGGATGTACGGCGAGCCACCGCTCTCCTCTGAGCCTCAGTTTCCCTTCCTGTACATCACAGTGAAGAGGTGTCTGGAATCTGAAGGAAGCAATCTTTACAGAGTCTCCACGCGCTGCCTGCAGTCATGCACTCTGTCTGCAGGGCTACAAGAGCCACCGGACACAGCAAGCTCTCATGTGGGGGGGGGCGGGGGCCGGGGGGGGCGGCGGGGGGGGGGGCCTCCCCAGCTGCTCACTAAATTCCAGCACGAATTGATAAATCAGCACGTGTGAGTCCTTCCTCCAAGGCCATGCCTAAGCCATGCCCTGGGAAGATTGCTTTGGATTTCTTCCATCCTGTAGAAGAAAGTCGTAGTGTGGTCCAGAGCCTGGAAGATGGCTCTGTCCATCACCCAGACTTCCAGCAGGTCTGCGTGGCCACTGCAGCTGAGACTCCAGGCCTCCAGGTTTCCTCGCTCTGTGACTCACTTGCTATCACTTGCCCATGGCCAAAGCTCTTCTTGGTCTCTTGCTACCTCAGTTTCCTCATGCACCTGTAACATGGAACTGACATTACCTCTGTCACTCTAGCAGAGACGTCCGGAAACTCAGAAGAAACCAGAGTCGGAAAGCAAGCTGAAGGGTTTAAATTTGCTGCATAGACTTGGAGCAGGGGAGACAAGACAGTTAATTTTTTTTTTTATTCTAAAATGGGAAAACTTCCCTTGAATCCATACATGAGTTTGTTACTCTGCTGTATCCGTCCCGGAGAGAACAAGGCCGTGAGGGCTGTTGACATACCGAGTCTAGCTTCCGCCCACACAGGTGTAATTTTCCACTCTGTTTTTTTTTTTTTTTTTTTTTTTTTTTTTTGCAAATATTAATCAAGTCTCTGGGCGGTTGACAGTGGAGTCATTGTCTTGAGGAGAGGGAGCCGGTTCTGGCGAATGCCAGCTGCCTGCAGGGCTCTTTGGCCGGCCCTAGCCGGGATAGCAGCCACTGGAGCATTCCTGCCTCTGGTGCTGCCTCTGCCCTCGGTTCCAGTCCAGCTGCTTGGACTCAGCCATGACTAGTGTAATGCTATCTTTGAGCCAGAAACCCTGAGAGTCACCCAGGACTTGCCAGTCCTTGATCTTGAGGCTGGGCCGAGAACTCCATATGTTCTCGATAAGCCACGCATGCGCCCCTGTATGCCAGTTAGAGATGAGGAGTGGAGGGGTGGGGAGAACGGAGAGAGGCAGTTGAATCCGTGTGGCCACTTTAGGAAGAATGGGTAGAGCCCGGGGACTCCCCTGCCTGGCAGGACGCGTCTATATGGTTATTAAGAACAAGAAGGCTGCATAAAGGCATAAGCTCTCAACAAGCTTGAACCTAGAAAGGAAAGCCCGTCTCAGGAGGCAGCTACGAAGGAGAAAACAGAGCAGAAATGTTTGTGCTGGATTTGGAAAACCCGGGTTGCAACAAGAAGCCTGCATTAGAAAAGATGAGATCTGAGACCCACTCCGTGGACATGCGCTGTACATAGACATATTTCACTACCCTATTTCTGTTGTAGAGGAACAAATAAAAATTTAAAAAAAGGAAAGGAAAGGAAAAAGGAAAGGAAAGGAAAGGAAAGGAAAGGAAAGGAAAGGAAAGGAAAGGAAAGGAAAGGAAAGGAAAGGAAAGGAAAGGAAAGAGCCAGGGCCAGAGGGCGCAGGCCTGACTAAGGTGTGGTCTGGTTGGTTATTGTCTCTTCTGAGTCTGCAGTTGCTCTGAAGAAGTCTTTATTGCTTGAGGGGACAACAGAGTGATCCAGGTCTGTGGCCTCACCCCGTGATAACGGCCTCACCCAGGGACAATGCCCTCCTCTAGGGTTCCTCTGCCCTGGTTGTTTCTGCTGTTGGTGGAATCCAGGGTAATTTATCTCTCTGCTTCTCTGGGGGACCAGAGAAACTTTTGCCTAGATAGGTGGACCCTCATTTATATAACCCTGCAGTCAAGCAGGAGTGTGACCTGAAGTTAACACACAGGAAGGCTGAGAAGCCAGGTTCTCATCCTGCCTTTAACTGTCCTGTGAGCCCAAAGGGGTGTGAGTTCTTTGCAGTAAGAGTCGATTCCACAAGCCAGGTGGTGGTGGCACACGCCTGTAATCCCAGCACTCTGGGAGACAAAAGCAGGTGGATTTCTGAGTTTGAGGCCAGCCTGGTCTACAGAGTGAGTTCCAGGACAGCCAGGGCTATACAGAGAAACCCTGTCTTGGGAAAAAAAAAAAATTCAAAAACAAAAACAACAACAAAAGAGTCCCTTCCACAGTGCCTGCTGCCGTCTGTTGTCTGTTAGTGAAGGGCTGGAAAGTCCTCTGACGGACAGAACCAATGGGTCTGGGGAGGTGCCAGCATTCTGGGTGCAACTTCTAATCTGCTCAAACTGCCTGTGGCGAATTAGTAGGTATTCACTTACTTAGTTCAGATTCTTTTAATTTCTCAGGGGCTGATCTTAAAACCCCCTGAAAATCAACCCCAGTAATCAAGCAAGCCACACAGAGCCCCGTCCGTTGCAAGGCCGAGGTAAGGCCACTGAACCAGACACCTGGAAAAGTTTCTCAACTTTGCCTTCCTTCTGGACTTATCTTCCACAGAAAATCAGGATACTGTGCTGGCCGCCCCGGTGGAGACTGCGCTGCGTTCTGTCACTTCTGACGTGAGGTGAGTGTTTGGCAATTGAGAAAAGTTTCTAATTTGAAAAGACAGCTGCAGCAAACGTGTCTGCAGAAGGCCTCAGGCTCTGGGAAGAGTGAGCAGGGCCTCTCAGCTAGTCCTTCAGCCCGGACCTGGCCTCTGCCTCCTGCCCAGGCCTCTGCCTCCTGCCCTGGTGCTTTCTGTCCCTCCCTTGTGGGTGATATTTGAGATTCTCAGTCAGCTGTGGTTGAAATCCTCTCTAGTATGGAAATTTGAAAGCATATGCAAATTTAGATACAGGGAACAGAGGTGGGAATTCCTGGTCAGATCCCTGGTCTGTGGGTAACCGGTCCCCCCCCCCCTTTATTCTAGTCTTTGTGAGCTTTTTTTTTTACAAAACTCATAATCTGCAATGGAAATGTTATGTAAATACAGTATTGAGGAAACAGAGACCCAAGAACAGGGTTTTTTTTTCCTGCCCGTTTTTATTTACTTCTGAAAGGTGTTCTTGAACTTCCCCCCAAGACCACTGTCACACGTGACAGAAATGGTTTCTTATCCTTCTCAGATCTGAATTCTAGTCCCCAGGATGTAGCCACATGGCCAGACATAAGCGTACATACCTCTTATTTCTCTCACAGACTGCAGATCCACCCCTACCCTACCCTCCCACCCCACCCCACCACACCTTCACCATTTTTTTTTTTTTTTTTTTTTTAGTTTATTTTTAAGAAATACATCTGGTTTCCCCATATGGATTCTGTGCGCAAATGGCTCTCAAATGTCCTCTGTTTTCTCTATTTTCTGTACTTGGTGGTCAGTGCGTGGTGGGCACATGTGAAAAACTCGATGTCACTCCAGCTGATGTGTTACTTAGCATCACAGTGTGTTAGGCAGGGTATTTCCCAGGTGGCACTGCAGCCTTCCATTTGACTCTATTCCCCAGATGAGGAGAGGAGTCCTTTGCTTTCGGTCAACTCCTATGCGTGATGTCACCTTGGTGAGGGCCAAGCTGACCCTTACCCACTTCTTTTCCTACTTCTGGTTCCAGGAGCCCCTCACTCTTGGGACACTCCAGCAGCCACCGTGGGGAATGTGGCAACTCGGCAGTGAGGACACTGTTAAGACATGGTGGGAGAGTTCTGGGGAAGGAGCGGTGGAGCCTGGGCAGACAGGGTCTCTGGGGAGAGCAGAAGTGGACACAGGCCACAGGAGAAGTCGGTGCTCCTCCCACCATGGCCTCCACGCCCACCCCTTCCTGCTTTTATAGCATGTTTTATTCTCTGCCTGCTTCTGGCAGCTTTAGGCAAGGAGGGCTCATTGCTGTTGGTAAATGAACCAGCCTCCCGTCTCCATGTCAGTCCCTGCTGGGTACAGCTTGATAACTCAAGCCTGCCAGTCTTTCTGCTGCTCTGACACATGTGCTAGGCCTTTCGCTCCCTTGAAGAATCATTCATTTTCCTCTTGTTATCCTGTTACTGCACGAGAGCCCGGACACTGAGACCTATACTTGCTCAGCTGGAGCCACCGTACCATGTCCCCATCTGCTCTGAGGTCCCTTTGGCTGTTTGGTCCACCCATGTACAGGCCAGACCAGACCAGACCAGACCAGCACAGCCCAGTACAGCACAGCATAGCACAGCACAGCACAGCACAGCACAGCACAGCACAGCACAGCACAGCACAGCACAGCCAGGCACGGCACGGCACGGCACGGCACGGCACGGCACGGCACGGCACGGCACGGCACGGCACAGCCCAACACAGCACAGCACAGCACAGCACAGCACAGTCCATCACAGCCCAGCCCAGCACAGCCCAGCACAGCCCAGCACAGCACAGCACAGCACAGCACAGCACAGCACAGCACAGCACAGTCCAGCCCAGTACAGCACAGCACAGTCCAGCCCAGTACAGCACAGCACAGCACAGCCCAGCACAGTCCAGCCCAGTACAGCACAGCACAGCACAGCACAGCACAGTCCAGCCCAGTACAGCACAGCACAGCACAGCACAGCACAGCACAGCACAGTCCAGCACAGCACAGCACAGCACAGCACAGCACAGCACAGTCCAGCCCAGCCCAGCTCAGCCCAGCACAGTCCAGCACAGCACAGCACAGCACAGCACAGCACAGCACAGCACAGCACAGCCCAGCACAGCACAGCCCAGCACAGCCCAGTCCAGCTCAGCCCAGCACAGCACAGCCCAGCACAGCACAGCACAGCACAGCCCAGCACAGCCCAGCCCAGCCCAGCCCAGCACAGCACAGCACAGCACAGCACAGCACAGCACAGCACAGCACAGCACAGCACAGCACAGTCCAGCACAGCACAGCACAGCACAGCACAGCACAGCACAGCACAGCACAGCTCAGCTCAGCCCGGCACAGCCCAGCCCAGTACAGCCCAGCACAGCCCGGCACAGCCCGGCACAGCCCGGCACAGCACGGCACAGCACAGCCCAGCACAGCCCAGCACAGCCCGGCACAGCCCGGCACAGCACGGCACAGCCCAGCCCAGCCCAGCCCAGCACAGCACAGCACAGCACAGCACAGCACAGCACAGCACAGCACAGCACAGCGCAGCACAGCACAGCACAGCACAGCACAGCACAGCACAGCTCCTACTTGGAGTCCACCATCCTTGAGCCAGCCTGAGCAGCTTTGATCCTCTTCCGCAGGTCTCTTACCTCTGGGAGAGCATCCAGCAATAACCTTAGTGCATCGGGTCTTCTTAATACACTTTGGGCAATCGGTGTCCCTGCATAAGACTTGAAGGGAAAGAGGTGGCAAGTTAACCCTTGCACTCTCCCCACCCCCAACAGGAGCAACATAGCCTTTGGTTTGCAGTAGTATCATGGCTGCTTTTCTCACAACTGTGACCAAATTCCCAACAGCAACAGCTTTAGAGTGGAGAGGTTTATTTTGATTCATCGTCTGTTACAGTGGGAAGGCAGGATGGCTGAGTGGGTCAGTTACCAGGTACCGGAGCTTGTAGCTATGGCTTTGTGCAAGGTGCCAGCAAAGGATGCCATTCGGCATAGTGGGCTGGGCTATATGACCTCAAGGTCCATACCTCGTAACCTACCGCCCCAGTCATGTCTCCCTATCCCAAAGGTTTCACAACCTCCTAAGGCTGCTGCGGACCAAGTGTTCAGACTCACGAGCCCAGCGAGGACAGTTCACATTCACACTGGGAAAGGCAAGTGGGCTTGTAGCCCAGGCTAGCTCCCCAGGGCTCCTGTCCTGTTGTTCTGCTTCTGATGACGACCACCATGGAGAACAGCTAGAGTGTAGGGAAGGCACAGAGAGAAGATGCTTGAATACCGAGCCCAGTGTGTCGCCTGCACTGGGAGCAGGTGCTCTGGGAGGGACATGGGAGATTGTGACATTCATTCCAAGGAGCTCCAAGGCAGGGAGCACCTGCCTCAAGTCATCAACACGTAGATGTCCAACAGGGAAGCGCCGACTCGGGTCATGCTTCGAGGGCAAGGCCTTGGGACATGTGGCATCCCTGAAGACTCCCAACTCTTAAGGGCTTTCTTGGCAGCCTCTGCTCTGTGTACGAAATAAGTGGGTGCGGACAATGAAAGAGCAGACACCCTTCAGAATGGCGAGAACAGACTTTACTGGTGTGAGAGGTTGGTGCTCCCAAACCCTGTGACTCTTCTGTGGAAGGACATGGGGGAGCGAGAGAGCAGGGTCTAAGGATCAACTTCTGTAGTGGAGAGTAGAGCGGAGAGGGCCCGGCTTCACCATGCAGGGTGAGAGAGAAACTGGATGGCCTGTTCTTTGACACCTCCTGGCGCCAAGGTGTGTGAGAGGACTTCTGGATTCCATGGACAACAGGTCTCATTGAAGCCTTGGGCCCGTTTTATAGCCCTCATTATGGGGTAGGAGGTTTCCCTCAGTCCATTTCATCCCATCCACAGTGGCTTCACCAATAGAACCGGAGAGTACGCTGCCTGTGCTACAGGGGACAAGAGGGCACGGCCTTGTTCTCTGTGTCCAGACATCCCTCTCTCAGAGGCTAAGTGATCACTATTGTGGGAGATGAGACTCTGCTGCAGCAGTCTGCTGTGTGGCTGTGTAGAGAGAGAGTCTTAGGAAGAGAAATGTGAATTTAAGAGAATTACGGTCCTATGTTGATGATATAAGAAAAGGACAGGAAGTAGATTTTCGAAGAGAGTGCCTTAAGTTTTGTTAACATTTAATTCTGCTCATTTGCCAAGACATTCATTTACGTAGCATACATAAGCCGACCTCAAACTCTCCATGAACCCACTGTCTCTTCTTCCTGAGGATTACTGACTTGAGACAGCACGCCCCACTGGCAAAGCTTCTTAGTTAATTAGGGTGCTCACGGCATGCCGTGAAGAGCATGCCTTAGTAGCGTTGATCTGTGTGTCTAGGTAGCCATGGGCAGCTTATGATCTAGAACTTCCTGTCTGCCTACTGCCCGGTGCTTCCTGTCTGTCAGAGCACAGATGCGTAGGCTTTGGCCCCGATGTCTCAGACTGCCGGAAACAGTGGGCTATAGGCCATGTGCAGGTCCATCCTGGAGTGAGTGCGTCTCTGCAGCCAGTATTACAGTGTGCAGCCTCTAAGCTAGGCTCTGCATACGGAAGGTGGAACTCAGCAAAGTCCTCAGTGAATGTGGTCAGTGTAGACTAAGGCTTGGTGGATGTGGCCAGTGTAGACTAAGGCTTGGTGGATGTGGTCAGTGTAGACTAAGGCTTGGTGGACGTGGTCAGTGTAGACAAAGTCTTGGTGAATGTGGTCAGTAAGGCTTGGTGGAAGTGGTCACTGTAGACAAAGGCTTCTCTACAAAGCTGATACTCAAGTGAGGCCAGGGAACAGTGACGAGTGATCCAGTCGAAGAGAAATTGAGACAAGTACCTGGAGGAAAGAGCATTCATTGCAAGGGTCGAGTGCATGAACTTGGAACTAAGGAGCAGCCCAGGGAGCGGTGGGATCAGACAGGCAGACCGAGACCAGCCTGGCAGGCTTAGGAACAACAGGGACTCTGGGGCCATTAGGAAGCTCTTTCTGGTATTTTAGGGAGTTGGGTTGCCTGGAATAGTAGAGGTAACAATGAAATTCCTATTTGAACCATAAGTCTCTGCTCCGAGACTGGGACTCCAAGCTGGGCCGCCCCTACACGTACCCAGAAACACTGTGGGTCTGGCGATGAGGTAGTGGTGCCACCAGCCAGGATCTGCTGGGCAGCAGGAAAGCAGCCTAATCTTTGCCAACTCTTTGGCCTCCTTGGCCTCTGGCATGGGTGCTTAGTGCCTCCTGCCCACCCCATGTTCAGATTGTTACCTTTTCTGGCTGCCTCAGTCGGTAGGGACTGTGGTAGAGGTGGGTAATCCTCTGACTTGACATCTTGGGGGCTCGCTTCTCTTCAGGTAGTAATTGTGAAGACCCTTGCCTCCCTTGCACCTCTGGGGGACTTAATGGCATAGCCCATGCCCAGTGCTCAGCACAGGCAACTGTGTCTCTGGTCAGCTGATGCACAGTACGGTGTCCTTGCCTGATGGCACAGAGCCTCTTCCTACTGGCACAAACCTACTCTCAGTTGGCACCCTCCTCTGGGCCTTCTGGAAATTACAAATCAAAGCCTGCACTAGAAAGGCATGTGACAAAGTTCATTTGATCCACCCCAATCCCAGAAGTGAGTTCTGAGAATGACTCCCAGCTTGGCAGGGGTGACCATGGCCTCCAACATGGGTTTAGTTGCTGCCCTGAGGATCTGTGCCCTCAGGGGCACAGGATCAGGGACAGGTTCAAAGGCCTGGAACAGTGCTGGCACTCTCTGGGAAGTGACTTTTCTGGGTCTCGAAGCCCTGGAGTAGCTGAGCTCTGGACTCAGGTCTACCTGAGCCTAAGGTCCTGGGGCCACAAAGTCACTATTTAAATGGGTTCACAGGACCCTTTTGTATGGATGGACATACTTTTTAGTAAGCAGAACCCTGCTGTTAAGTTTTGAGGTTGTAGTTCCTGTGTGATGTTGATGACCCAGGATGGACCCCCTGGTGCTTTCGGTCTAGCTGTTCAGCAATCCTTTTAAAGTCCTGGAAGTGAGGTGCCTGAGACCAAGGACCTCAGGATCCCAGTGTGCCCATTATCTCCTTCCTGGAAAGACTTACTGCTCCCCAACTAGGCTCAGAGCAGAATCCATATTTGTCAAGGAGCCCAAGTTCCTCAGGCTGAAACAGCTCCTATGCTTGGCTAGGCCATGGGTGTGGCTCAGTGCCATCAGCATTCTTCTGAGCCAGCTCCTTTGGATGACTGGAGACCCGGAGCTCTGGGGTCCATGGGTCTGACCCTAGTATAGTATGTACTTACTATGTACCGGGAGAATATTAGGATGCGCGCGCGCGCGCGCGCTCGCGCACACACACACACACACACACACACACACACACACACACACACGACAAGGAGCCATCAGGAACCCTGTTCAAAAGGTCTTTCAGATGGTTTTCAGTGTTCCAGCTGCACAGCTCCAAAGACAGATCGTATCCCAAGTAAGAGACCCCTGAAATGACGGGCAAACACTTTATTCCGGCTCCAGTTCCTTCATAACTGAACACCACCCCCAAAACGCCAGACGTGTGTGGCTGGTCACGGACTCAAAACCACAAGCAACCCGAGCGTTCTCACCGCGAAGCTGCACATGCTTCTTAATGCCCACCTCCAGTCGCCAGATGCGAAGTCTTAGGCCACGCTGCGGAGAGAGGCCTGTGATAGCAACCGCAACAACAAAACAGCAGAGGGTGTGGCCCTGGGTTTGGGATTCTCCATTTAATGTCCTCTCTGTATTTGATCTGGATACCACATCCAGACAGATCTGTGGCTCGCTCAGGACCAGACCCTAACTAACCAGACTTGGTGGCAAGGCTGTCCTGGTAGAGGAGTTGGGGACTTGCATGTGGTAGGGGATATGGTTCTGCAATGCCAGGGGCAAAGGAAAGGAAGGGAAACGGAACCCTGAGAGGAAAGCCTCTGTCTTCTTGTCTCCTCAGCAGGCCCACACCTCCTGGTGAAAGGCTCCTATCACTGCCCTTCGTTTCAGGCTTTGGTACTGGGTTCCTGGATTAGGAAATAAAAACCCAGCAGATGCTGATTGAAAGCTTTGGGCGCATTCGCTGCTCAGAGAAGCTGCTGTTCTCAGATCTGTTGGTTTGACTGGTGGTTTGATTTAGCTGTTTGATGTCTTTATGGCAGGCTTGGATTTGTACGCTAAGCCAGTCTGGAGTTGCTATCCTGGGGCCGGTGGGCCCAGCAGTGCCCTGAAATCTTTAGACCTTGCTCGTTCAAATAACAGCCACTTCACAGCACCCACCCACAGGGCTTGTGGGGCTCTGGGTTTGTTTCATTTGTTTGGTTTGTTTTTGTTTTTGTTTGTTTGGTGAGGGGTGGGGAGTGGCTGTTTTAGTCAATTTTAAGTGTACTGTGTTACTTTACCACCACTGGCCATTTCCACAGTTCTTCAGCTAACCAGACAGAAGCTTTGCCCTCATTAAACAGCTATTTCCCCCGTCCCTGCTAATGTCTCATCCAATTTCTCTGCCTGCCTATCTTTTGGGTATCTGGCTTATTTCACTTATCATAATGGCTTCATGTTTCAGTTATGATTTAGCTTATATCAGATTCCATTCCTTTTTTTTAAGATGAATAAAAATCCATTGTCTTTATGTACCACATTTTTCGTATCAATTCATTAAAATGTGCTAGTCAGCATCTTCCCATCTGGTTATTGTGATTAGTGCAGGCACAGCACCGGTATGGGTGTGGCATTGCCAGGGGTGGGGGGTGGGGAGGCAGCGTACCTTTCATCCCTTCTGGGAACACCTACAGGGTAGGATTACTAGACCATGTAGTAACTCTTTAACTTTTTGAAAAACTTGCAGCTTCTATCCCCCAGTGGCTGACATTTGACTCTTTCCCAGCCGTGTACAAAGGCTGTTAACTTCCAGCCCTCCTTGGCAACCCTTGTTATTTTCCATTGGTTTCCATTCCAGGCGTTCTGATGGGTACGGGCTAGTATTTCTTTGTGGCTTTGATTTGCCATTCTCTAATGACTTGTAGAGGCTTACCCATCTTTTTGTGCTCCATTACCACCTTCTTTAGAAAACCTGTCTATTCAAGAGCTCTTCTGTCTGTGTCCATCAGGGTTTTGCTGTTGGTAGGGTCCAGGAGTTCTTTGTGCATCCTGGATCTTAGCGCCTTGATGGGAAGCAGGGGCTTTCCATCCGGTGTGCTTGTCAATTCACATGGGTTTTGTTTTCTGAAACAGCATCTTGCAATGTAGCCCTGGACCTCCACATAGATCAGGCCGGCCTCACACAATGACCTGTTTCCACCATACCCAGCTTGTGTTTTCACTCTTGCTAGTGTCCTATGATGCACAAAAGTATTGTTAACATTTTGCAGAACTGAAATTTATTTTTTTTAACTTGTAATGATGTTTGTTATCTGAGATGCTATGCTTTGAGGATTTTTCCCATGTTTTTATCAGTTTTATAATTAACGTGTGCATGTGGTATATTCACATGTGCATGTTCATGTGTGTGCACATGTGTGTGGCTGTGCATGCATGAGGCCCGAGGTCAATATCGGGTGTCTTCCATAACTCTGCATCTTATTTATTTATTTATTTATTTACCCAGGCTATTCCAAACTCAAGAGATCTGCCTGCCCTCTACCTCCAGAGTGCTAGAATTAAGGGCATGTGCTGCCGTGTCTGACTCTAACTTTTGAGCTAGGGTCTCTCACTGAACCCAGAGCTCCTCATTCAGCTGGTCCCAGGGACTCTCCTATTTCTGCCTTCCCAGCAGTGAGCTCATATGCACACAGTGTGTGTGTGTGTGTGTGTGTGTGTGTGTGTGTGTGTGTGTGTAATTGTTTTGGTAAGAACTTGCAGTAGTGTGTGTGTTGCTTCTGTTAATTGAGAAGCTTTCTTGCTGTCAGTGTCAAGGACAGCACTAAAGCTTACCGATTTCGCTACTTTTATCTTCTTCATCAGTTTCCTCCATTGTTTTTCTCTATCTCTGCTCTGATCTCCAGTGTTTCCTTCCCTCTGCTAGCCTTGGTTTTTGGTTTGTACTATTTTCTAGTTGTTCACAGGATAACGATCTTCCCTCTGTTTGAAGGTGCAGCCCTGAGTGGCCTGATAACACCGCTTTCACCGGGTTGCGTAAGTCGTGGTGTCTCCTGTGCTCTCCTTCATTTGTGTCACATATTTCTAACTTCCTCTGCGATTTCTTCTGACACGCTGCGGTTCTAGAAGCATTAATTTCATATTTTTGTGAGTTTTCTTATGCACATTGATTTCTAGTTTTGTCCCACTGTGGTCCAAATAGATTCCTGGTATGTTTTCTGTCTTAAAGATTTATAATCTGTCCTGGAGTTTGGTTCATGTACACTTGAGGAAAAAGGTGTTTCTGTTGCTGGGTTGAGAGGTTTGTATATGTCTGTTATGTCTAATTGGCTTATGGTGGTTTTTCTTCTATTACCTTATTAATCTATCATTATTGAACTCGGAACATTGAAGTCTTCAGTTATTGTTCAACTATTTTCCCTTCAAAGCTGTCAGTTTTGGCTTCATAAATCCTAGAACTTTCATGTATATATGAATTGCATGCTTTAAAATTCATTCAGGCTACAAGCACCTGCGGTTTTCTTTCTATATTATGACTACAGTTTTAGGATCTATCCATACTGATCTGAGATGCTGTCTCAGATCCATCCACTGCTCTGTGGGATTCCTCTTTCTTTTTCTCCTCCTCCTCCTCCTCCTCCTCCTCCTCCTCCTCCTCCTCCTCCTCCTCCTCTACCTCCTCCTCCTCTCCCTTCTCCTCTGCTTCTTTCCCCTTCCCTTCCTCCCCCTCCCTCTCCTTTCCCCTCTTTTTCTCCCTCTTTCTCTTCCTCCCGCCCATCTTGTTCCATCCCTTCTCTCTTTTTTCTGAGACAGCTTCTATGTAGCCCATACTGGTCTTAAAATTGTGTCCTCCTGCCTCAGTCTCCCAGGTGCTAGAATGACAAGCATATACCAACATGCCCAGAAGTGCATGGTTTTCACATGGCTTGACTACACTCCTTGTTCAGCCGGTCTGGCCGTCATCGTAAGTGCACAGCGGAGTCTCACTTAGTTTCAGTTGGTTCACTGGGGGCATGCTCTCTACAGCGGATCTTCAAATGCTTAAGAGCCAGATGTGAGTGTCTTCTCTGCTAAAGTGTCTGTCAACGTCTTTGACCCACTCGGTAATCCAGACGTTTGTTACGTATACTTAGCCGTTTATGATGTGTGTATTTTATGTGACAGTCCTTCATCTCAGGCTTTGTGTTTAGTTTTTGCCTTTGGTGCTCTATCTTGGAATTCATGGTCAGCCCCACATTGAGTGTTCGTGGTGTGCTCTTGGATTTTATATATATATGGTATTGTGTTTTAGGCTTGGGTTTGTGATCCATTTTGAACTTTGAAGCTGTGTCCAGGTCTAGCTTCTCTTGTGTGTTTTAGTGGCTCTGGCACCCTCTGTTGAAAAGGCTGTTTCTGCTCCATTCTGCTGCTTTATTGATCTATTTACATGACTTTGCTTCTGAGCTCTGCTCTGCTCTGTTGATGGTCGCCTGTTTCTTTGGCCATGAGGTGGCCCTGTCACTGTGCTTCCAGCAAGCCTAGCATTCAGATAGTGTCACCCTGTCACTTAGTACTCTTTAAACATTGTGTTGGCTTTTTCTTTTGAGGCCTTTTGTGTCTGCATATACATTTTGGATCAGGTTATTCATACTTACAAATCTTGCTGGGGTACTTAATGGGATTGCATTGATTTATAAGTTAAACGGTAATGAAGAAAGACAATATTGAATCTTCCTACTCACAAATGAAGACTATCACCCTGTGTCTCTAGATTTTCTCTGATGATTTTTCTCTAGAGTTTGGTAGATGGCCACTTGCAAAAAGTGTTTTGATTTATTCCTTCTCATTTGTCACATTAGTTCAGTGGAATTGTGTCTTCCCTTCAAGTGGTCTGTGCTCACTGCTGTCATATGGGAGTGTGACTGATACTTGTGTCCTGGCCTTTTGTCTCCTGAGGTTCCCCCCGGAGCTGCTTGTTAGCCCCACAGACCTTTTCGGTCAGTTCTTTCAGATTTTCTACACAGATGATCATGCTGGCCAGAAGAGTTCGTGTCTTTCTTCTCAACCTGATGAATGCTTTTTTGAGTTTCCCCTGTTTGACTGCTGAGTTAAGCTGTGCAGTGAGATGTGAGAATTGGTGATGGAGGTCATCTTCGCCTTGCTCCTGGTTCTGGAGGAAAAGCTTCCGCGTTCCTTGTCACTACTGGGGTTTTGTAGATAAACTTTATCATGATGGACAGTAGAAAGGTTCTTTTTAAAATTTTTGCCCAATGCTTTTTCTGTGCCTCTTGTTTCTCCACCTTGTGATAATTGTCTTCGTTTCTTCCTCCCTTTCTTTTATTTTCCATGTTTTCAGATAGGGTCTCACTATGTCCATCCTGGAATTTGCTATATGAACAAGACTGACTTTGAATTCACAGAGATCCACTTGCCTCTGCCTCAAAAGTACTGGGATTAAAGGTGAGTGCCAGTTTTAATGGTGTTTCAGAACAAAAACATCACATAATTACTTATATAATTTAAGTCTGGTAGAAGGCATAAGAGGTTGCCAACTGAGAAGAATAATTTTTCTATACCTCTAACTAGATCACCTACAAATATCTGCGAAGTTCAACCTGGTGGTAGTCATGTCTGTTCATACTTGAAATGACAATTTGCAAAAATGGAAAATTAAGAGATATTATTATTATTATTATTATTATTATTATTATTATTATATGATAGAGTGTAAGTTGGCCCTTGCTGGAGATATTCAGAGAGAAATGGAGCCCTCTGGGTCTCAGGCAGGTGTGCCTGTGCTGCTCCCCACTGGGTGGCGCTGCTGTGCTCTCCTCAGTGCTCACCGGGTGCTCTCTCTTCCGGAGCTGTCGCCCTGGCTTCTGGGGTCCTTTCTTCTACCCATTCCTCCCGGGACTCTGCTGTGCCCAATGCCCTTTGCTTATGGCATCAGGACTGGGGACTCCAGCTTCTCCTGCTGTTCTCAGCCCCTGCAGTGACTTCAGATCCCCCACCTCTGTCAGACCCTTTCTCCTCTGGATTGAGATGAAGGCTTCTGGACTTCAGTCAGAACATGAAGGGCCTCATTTGCTATAATTTCCTCAGGACTCTTTTGTTTTAGAAGTCTTGGCTTTCTTTCTGTCACTGAGACTGCTAGAAAGTTCTTTATGACATTATCTTCTACCCTTGTCTCTTAGGGTCCCTGGATATTTTTCTTCCTCTCCTGCTCTTCTCTTCTTTATTGTCACTAATTCTGCTGCTTTCTGAAGTCTCAGGGAAGGAGGAGGGAGGAAGAAAAAGAAGAGGGGGAGGGGGAGGAGGGAGGAGGAGAAGGAGGAGGGAGAACAGGGGGATCTGGTGTGTGTGTGTGTGTGTGTGTGTGTGTATACACTTTCACTCTTTTATAACATTTTTTGTTTTTTGTTGTTTTTCAAGACAGGGTTTCTCTGTGTAGCCCTGGCTGTCCTGGAACTCACTCTGTAGACCAGGCTAGCCTCGAACTCAGAAATCCACTTGCCTCTGCCTCCCAAGTGCTGGGATTAAAGGCGTGCGCCACCACTGCCTGACAACTTTTTCTTTTTTTATACCTTTTCCTTTTTTTTTCTTTTCAAGTCTATCCAGTCTCTTTGAAGCTTTGTTTGGTTGTCAGTGACTTTAAGACATCAATGTCAGGGTCTCCTTCACCATCACTGGCAACAGAATCCTGCAATGGATCCCTGTGGTCAGGAGTCTCTAGTCCACTTCAGTGTATGCCCACGCCCACTGTCTCTCATCTCTGCTATTAGCTCCAAGGGGTGCCTCCATGGCCCCGAGACCTCAGCAGGAAGTGAACTCGAATTGATCCCGGGAGACCTAGCAAGGGGCGGGCTCCCTCTGTGCAGGCCGGACCCCACTCGACACTTAATACACCGTACATTTTCAACCTGAGTACTGTCGTGCCTGACTTCTGACCTGTGTGTCCTCTTTGGCATGTTCTCTGTCATTCAGGTTGGTATTCTGTGTCTCCTCCCGTTCCTTCTCTCTGTTCACTTTAACTCCTGGTGGGGCCGCATGCACGACCCTCGGGCCATTCCTTACCAGCTCTTCCCGCAAGCGGTCTGCCGCCACGCGGTGCTTGCTCTTGGAGGAACCACTGCACGGATCCTTGTTTCCTCCTGTCACGTGATCTTTTCTCTTCTGCCACCCACACTTTCTTGATATTGGATTTGGACGCTGGGAGAAAGTCCCTTGTTGCACATGAAATGGGTGAATGATTATCCCATTTTGGAGTCCGAGGTAGGGAAGCCAGCCTGTAGGTCTGTGAGGAGATGTAAACAAACTCGGGGCCCCATGGACTGATTTTCAAGTGTGAAATATTTCAAATGATGAACATCCAGGGGTCAACCCCACTTGAATATGGTACATAAGATTTTTTATGTAGAACTGGAATCAAAACACGAAAAACATTTTAAATGTGTGTGTGTGTGTGTGTGTGTGTGTGTGTGTGTGTGATATGTACAAGACAGAATGTCACAGCATGTGTGTGTGTGGAGGTCAGAGGACAGCTTGTGGCGCGTAGTTCTCTCCTACCATGACTTCTCCAAGGACTGAATACAGGTCATCATTTCATCTTGCTGGTAAAAAAAAATTTCTAGATGTGAGTTACTAACGTTTAGTTGAGGGATTTTTCTTGCCTGGCCACCTTCCCCTCCTACCCGCAGCTGTACTGGCCCTCTGTAAGACCCATACCAGGATATTATTCATCTTTGTTCATAAGAGATATGGATCTATAGCTCTCTTTTCTTTGATGTTTTTGTCTGTCTGGTTTTGGTATTAATGTGAGGCTGGCCTTTTAGAATGGGTAAAGACACGTTCTCTCTGTTTCTTCTGACAGAGACTGGAGAGAATCAGCGTGTGCTCACCCTTCAGTGTTTGAGAAGACTCTCCCAGCACCCATCTCTCTGGGTTTGCTACTTCATTTTGGACTGTTGTTATTTATTAGTTATTTACTATGCTTCTTCTCACAAACTGTGCATTTTGGCACATTGTATCTTTAATGGATTGGACCTATTTGTGTCTAGTTCTCCTGCTTGGACTCCATTACCCACACTTATGACAGTCTAAAAGCTCTGAAGTCCCTGTTCTTCTCTGTCCCCTTTCCACATCTCTCTCCACATTTTCATCCAGGAAAATCTCGTCCCCTAATCTTCAGTGTCACTGATTTCCTCCTGTCATATCTAATCAAAACTCCTTTGTCCTAGCACTGGACTTTTTCTTGGATTTTTTTTTTGTTTTTGTTTTTTAAATCAGATTGATCATTTCAGTTTTCTATTGATCAGTCAGGTGTGAGGGTAGACAATGCCACAGTATAGAGATGGAGGTCACCAGGCAAGTTTAGGGAGCTGAGAACCTCTCCTCCCATATATTTGAGGCAGAGTCTCTCTTGTTTCTGACATTCATGTCTCTATCTCTCATCTCACTGTAGGAGTGATGGGATTAGAGATGTGTGCCCCTGTGCCTGGCTTTTCATTTACATGGGTCCTAGTGACTAAGCTCGGGTCACCAGGCTTATGATGTAAGTGCCTTTGCCTTCAGAGCCATCTTTACAGACTGCTGAAAGTTCCTTGGAAGTCTTTTCAACATGTCCATTTACATTCTAAATCATTTCTATTAGCTGTGATCTTGGCTTTGAGTAATATCTTTGTTTAATGGTTCTGACACCTCGGGGTCTGGTTCTGCTGCATGCTTTCTCTCTTTGTAAAGAGTGTATTTGTGTGTTTCCAATTGTACTTGTGTATAGCAGTCTAATGGAGACAGGTAAATGGTGTCCTCTTACAAAGGATGTAACTATCATGGCCAGGCATTTTGGGGAAAATGAGTCCATCCCCTGGGGCCTGGAGCTGGGGGGCAGGGGTGGGGGGAACCCTGCAGAGTTCTTGATCCAGAAGGCTCTGCCACTTTTTGTCACATAGGCGTAGGCCTTCCTCTGTTCCCTCCCTCTGCTTCCAGGAAGGCCCTGGTTACCTGATACAGGACTGAGGGAGAGCTAGGGGGATTGTCATGATCTGTACCAGGGCAGGCTAAAATTGACAAGGGACTTTTCAGCCCTTACACCTCAGCTTCAGTGTAGACTGGAGGGTGGTGCTCATTGGGGTTGTGGGGTTTAGACGATGCTCTGGTCACCAGGAGTTCAGTGGCACACTTAGGCTCTTCTCCACCTTTGCACCAAGCATGTGGGACATAGGGAGAGAAGACCCGTCAAAAGCCCTTGGCATATCTATACAAGTAACATCGCAAGGACTGAGCGAGCGGGTTCTATTTCCATACACACATATATTTACACATAACAACCATTGAAGAAAAAGAGGCTGTGACTTTAAAAGAGAGCAAGATGAGGGCACACGGGCGGCTTGGAGGGAGGAAGGGAAAGATTTCAAAAACAAACCAACATTGTTTTAGGCCATTGCCATGTCTCTGCTAAAGCTACGGCTTTACAAGGTGACCTGTTGTCCTGGTGCATCCTGGGATCTCTCGGGCTGTGAGCGCCAGTCTGCATCCCTCAGCCTTCTTTGTCCCTCTCCATCTGGAGAGCTTTTCTATTTTTTCCTGTGTATTCCTGTAATAAAGTGCAACGTCAGGCCTGCAGTAAGGAGAATAGCCCTTTGTCTGTGTATGGCTATCTCAGGGAAGTTGGCCTGGGAACCCCCAAGCCTATGGAGAGGCCTCCCCTCTTCCCTAGCCCCCATTCTGGACTACTATCTCCGTAATAAAATCCCGACTTCAGGTTCTACCTCCCCAGGGCGGCGGCTGTCATGCGCAATGGCCTTGCCCAAGCGAGGCAGGTCCTTGGCTCTATCTGCGTGACCAACCGGCTCCAGACTGCTTCTGCCTATGCAGTGGAGTTGTGAGTCTTAAAGTCATTTTTCCTGTTCTAGGAAGAGACTCAACATCTGTCCGTGGCTAGAGGAACTGGGCTGGAAGCATGTGGCAGGTCCTTCGAGGCTGGAGGACAGGATGTCGGGGCCCACGTGGAGCCCTGGCATGGGCTGTTCAGGGCCAGCCACGCCCCCCTTGCGGCCGCGCCGTTGCCAGCGCAGCCTCTGTGGGCGAGGATGAGTACACCTTCATAGTGGTGGGCGCAGGCTCTGCTGGCTGTGTCCTGGCCAGTCGCCTCACTGAGGACCCAAATCGTCGGGTGCTGCTGCTGGAGGCAGGGCCCAAGGACTTGTTGCTGGGGAGCAAGCGGCTTCAGTGGAAGATCCACATGCCGGCTGCCCTTGTGTCCAACCTATGCGACAACAAATACAACTGGTACTATCACACTGAGCCGCAGCCCGGCATGGATGGCCGCGTACTGTACTGGCCACGAGGCCGGGTCTGGGGGGGCTCCTCATCCCTCAATGCCATGGTCTACATCCGAGGACACGCCGAGGACTATAACCGCTGGCACAGAGAAGGTGCCGAGGGCTGGGACTACGCGCACTGCCTGCCCTACTTCCGCAAGGCGCAGAGACATGAGCTGGGTGCCAATATGTACCGCGGTGGGGACGGCCCACTGCGTGTGTCTCGGGGCAAGACCAACCACCCGCTTCACCAGGCCTTCCTGCAGGCAGCACAACAGGCTGGCTACCCCTTCACTGAAGACATGAACGGCTTCCAACAGGAAGGCTTCGGCTGGATGGACATGACCATCCACCAAGGTACTGATTTTAAAATATATATTATTTAATGGATAAGAGTACACTGTAGCTGTCTTCAGACACACCAGAAGAGGACATCAGATCCCATTACAGATGGTTGTGAGCCACCATGTGGTTGCTGGGAATTGAACTCTGGAAGAACAGTCAGTGCTCTTAACCGATGAGCCATCTCTCCAGCCCCCAAGGAACGGATTTTTAATTCCCCCCCCCACCTCTAATTATAGTCATCCTTCCTGACCCCATCATGGTCAGTAAGTGCCCAGATAAGCATGGTGTTTGGTGAGAGGGAGATACTATATACTCCCCCTGGGTCTCATAGGACACCCCCCAACTACTTGGGCATTCACTGTGCCTCTAGGTCATGCGGCACAGCAGAGGTGACTGTAGAGTCCCCAGGGGCCTGCCCAGCTGTAGGGCAGCCCAACCCTATAGCCACAGATCTAGGAAGCTGAGAGAGGTAGGGACTTCAGTCTTGTGGTGTAGCCAGGGAAAACACAGTGGCCTGACTAGGGGGAGGGGCTGGGGGGAGGGGCTCTGGAAGAGTGAGGGAACCGCTCTGTAATGAATGGCCCATGGCATTATAGAGACTTGCAGATGAGCACGTTGAGGCAGATAGGGACAGCACAAGGCCATCGTGCCCCGGCTCTCAGCCCCGTGGATGCCGGCAGACCCAGAGCAGGTAAGATGAGCTCTTGCTCACGGAAGGATAGAGCAAGCCGCCCTAGGGCTCTCAGTAGCCTGGACTGCAGGGTAGGTGACGAGGTCACAGCTATACCTTTGAAGGCAGGCCTTGCGTTGTCAAGGGCAGGATAGATTTGCTTTCCCCAGCAGGGTCCTCCCTGCCCAGGTAGGAGGGGGCAGGGCAGCAGGCCACACCTGACGGTGCTCCATCCTGCAGGGAAGCGCTGGAGCACAGCCTGCGCCTACTTGCACCCAGCGCTGAGCCGCCCCAACCTCAGGGCCGAGGTCCAGACGCTTGTAAGCAGAGTGCTGTTTAAGGGCACCCGCGCAGTGGGCGTGGAGTACATCAAGAACGGCCAGAGCCACAAGGTGAGTCGGCGCCTGTGGAAGGGAGGGACACCTAAGGGGGCAGGAAGGGACAGGCAGCAGCCTGGCAGTCAGGCTCTCGCTCCTGTCCTTAGGATGAGTTAACAGCTAGGAGCGGTGACAGGATTGTCCCTGCGGTTCCACAGGACGTAGAGGTCAGAAGACCCCAACTCCTGCCACCCGCAGACCTCATGGTCTCTAGTGCCTACGTAAGCCTCTGCCTGCCGCATCTACCCCACGAGAGCCCTCTAGTACATGGTTCCAGGGTTCTGGCCTGCCAGAAAGCATTAGATCAGCCCTAGAAGTTTAAAACCCCACAAATGGAATCATACTGTGGTGCTTTTCTTCACTCAGCGATATGTCAGAGACGGCCTTCCCCCGCCTTCCCTTCTCGGGAGATCCGACTGTTTGTGCACTTGATTCAGATCCCTCCCGTGTATGCTGTCATCTCATTTGAGCTCCCCCCTCCCCCCACCCCCGTTCCTAAGGCCTCTCTTACTGTTGCCGCTATTACTGATTGTCACCCATGGGGACTCTGCCCAGATTGCTTTTAAGAGCCGGCCGGCCAGCTCCCTCCTCTCTCCTCTGTCTAGGATCTGGGAGCAGATTCTCCACTGTGGTGTAATTTCCAAAGGCCACGGTCTCGTGGCAATGGCTGGAACTGGGTGCCTCTGCACGAGGCAGTAGAACAGCTGGCTTGTCAGGAAGTGTGATTGGTCGAGCTCTGCCTCTTCCAGGCTTACGCCAGCAGGGAGGTGATCCTGAGTGGGGGCGCCATCAACTCTCCGCAGCTGCTCATGCTCTCTGGCGTTGGCAATGCAGATCACCTCAGGAAGCTGGGCATCCCTGTGGTGTGCCATTTGCCCGGTGAGTCTGACTGCTGCTCGGAAGGAGCTCTGTAGAACCGAGCAGCTTGTGGCTTGAAGAGGGCGGGGCGGGGGGGGCACTTCTTGAAGGTGTCGCATCCATTTTTCCTATAAATCTGAGGGCATCCGAGTCTCACTGGATACTCCTATCCCTGGAGCCTGGGTCTTTATGTTATTTTCCTTCACCCTTCCTTAGTTAGCTTCTGTACCCTTTGGGAGAGCATTCCGTAACAGGAGTGGGGCTGGGATTACCACCAGGACGGGTCTGTGGTGTGAGAGGTCTATCCCCAAGGTTTACCAGCTGCTCTAAGCACAAGCGAGGCCACTGTTCAGGTGAAGATCCAAGTTTCGTCTTAGAAATGGCGTGTTGCGTCCTTGAGGGCCGGCCTTTCCTGGGGAGCTTTCCTTGAGAGGCCTATGGAAGCGGTCTGGGCCTTGACTGCCCAGGGTGCTCTTGAGCATGAATGAGCTTGAGTAGCGTCTGCGTAGACTGCTGGGACTGCTGCTTCCTTCAACTGGGGGAGACGATGGAGCTGACAAGTGTCAATCTGACAGACACACAGACACACGGACACATAGACACACACACACACACACACACACACTTACCAGGCACAGAACCTGTTGTCATTGTGGTCCCTGTCCTTGGAGGGTGCTGCTGAGGAGGGGCTGATCAAGGGCGCCTGAGTGACTGCTGTAGAGAGAGTGACAGAGTGGGTAGTTTTAGCAGCAGTAGAGAAAGAGCCAGACTTGTCTAAGGGAGCAGAAGTAGTATCTTAGGGAAATGACTACCAAACTGGGGCCAGGGCAGGCAGGCTTAAAAGACAAGTAGACTAAAGAGAAGCTTCCAAAGCCAGGGGTTCACCCCTGGGTCCGCCATTTTTTCCCTAACCACTCCTTCTTGTGCCAGGAGTTGGTCAGAACCTGCAAGACCACCTGGAGGTCTACGTCCAGCAAGCATGCACCCAGCCCATCACCCTCCACTCTGCCCAGAAGCCTCTGCGGAAGGCCTTCATCGGCCTGGAGTGGCTCTGGAGCTTCACAGGTGGGTCTGCGTCCCCGAGAACTCGGTGGCTAGGGTCCGAGGGCTGAAGAGCCAAGACAGGCCTCAGGTTGCTGGGTGTAAAGCCAGATGACAATGCAAGCCAATTCTCCAGTCTGTGAGGTGAGGACACAGAGGTCCTGTCTGGCAGGGGACAAGAGGGACAGCATAGGACCTTGCTCAGGGTGACACCCACTGAGCAGCAAGATGAAAGGCTCACAAAACAGGTGGCCTTGGCAGACTGAAGCCCCTCACGTCTTCAAAGTTGTAGTGCCTGGGGGAAGAAGGATGTTATGGGTGAACCTGATGCCACGGCCCAAGCTAAGGAAGCTAGACATGGAGAGAAGAGGGCCACCGGGCGGAGCTGGACCACCTGCCACACCCTCACCAGCTCTTCCGCCTTGTCCTCATGTGACCTTCAGGGGATGGAGCCACAGCCCATCTTGAGACCGGAGGGTTCATCCGCAGCCGGCCTGGGGTCCCCCACCCAGACATCCAGTTTCACTTCCTGCCATCACAAGTGATTGACCATGGACGGAAACCCACCCAGCAGGATGCTTATCAGGTATACAGACAACCATGGCCAGAGACCCCGCCTCCATGCTCCTGTATTAGGAGAGGTGTTTGTGGTGTTATCTGTCCCACTGTGTAGACCTCTATTTAGTACTCTCCCCACAATGGCTACTATCTGACCGGAAGAGGAAAGGGAGCCTAAACCTTACTCACCTCAGGGAGAGAGTCCAGGGGTCGGTCCACAGGATGTATACAGGGCAGGATCTGTTACAGTGACAACAAGCAAACTACCTCAGCCCGGGATCATCCCATGAAAGATTCAGACAAAGGAGTAAGGCCAGACAGGATGGAGGGCTGTATCCTAAATGCTGAGTCCCCACACGCAGGGAACCTGGGGCTTCTCTTCATTTCTGAGCTGTAGCTAATGGAGATTACTGTGAACTGTTTACCTCTGCACCTTCCAGGTACATGTGGGAACCATGAGGGGCACGAGTGTGGGCTGGCTGAAACTGAGAAGCGCCAACCCCCGGGACCACCCTGTGATCCAACCCAACTACCTGACAACAGGTAACACGGCAGCTGCATTCGTGGTCCCTGGGCCTGCCATAGAGTCGGGAACGTTCATCGGGTTCCCGTTTGTCCCGAATCCTGACTCTGGATCCTAGTGCCTCACACTGGGGTTGCCCTCAGTGCCAAGTCACACAAGGTAGCCTGGGCCTCACTGCGCAGCAGGGGAGAGGTACCACTTTCAAACCCGTCTGCAGGAGGAACAGCATACCACCCGCCTGGCCTTCCCTGCCAGAGCGTGCTGGATTCCCAAGCCTGCCTCTTTGTATGCACCCCAGAGGCTCATACATACCTCATGAGCAAGGTTTTACCTCCCACGCCCACAGCATGGCCTACGGAGATACCAGACCTCAGACACAAACCTGGCGCTGCTTGTCTAGGATACTTGGTTGCCAGTGACCGGGGCTTGGTTCCCCACGTCCCTGACCTTTGCCCCCTGGTTTGGCCAGCAGAGTAAGAGAAGGGGGTCCTCACTTATGTCTTCTCCACAGAAACCGACATCGAGGACTTCCGTCAGTGTGTGAGGCTGACACGAGAAATTTTCGCCCAGGAAGCCTTTGCTCCCTTTCGGGGGGAAGAGCTGCAGCCCGGAAGCCATGTCCAGTCAGACAAAGAGATAGATGCCTTTGTGCGGGCAAAGGCAGACAGCGCTTACCACCCCTCCTGCACCTGCAAGATGGGCCAGCCCTCTGACCCCACTGCTGTGGTTGACCTGCAAACCAGGGTCATCGGGGTAGAAAACCTCAGAGTCGTGGATGCCTCCATCATGCCCAGTGTGGTCAGTGGCAACCTGAACGCTCCCACCGTAATGATTGCCGAGAAAGCAGCTGATATTATTAAGGGATACCCTGCACTCTGGGACAAGAATGTTCCTGTCTACGAGCCCCAGACTCTGGACACCCAGCGTTAAGACAGACAGACATTGCCGGAGGACGACAGAGGGACTCATGCCAAGCCAAGAGATCCAAAGAGAACAGCCCTGCCCTAGATATTTCTGAAACGGTATAGAAACTTGGAACCCAGATACCCCTGCTCTCGGTTTAGACCTTCATGGTATCCGAGGCAATGAGGCCATGGTGGCCAGTGAGGCAAGCCCCTTTGCCCAGTGTCTCTCCGAGGGCCCTCCACAAAAAGGTTAGCTGGCAAGCGGGGGGTTCCCCCTGACCTCCTGGGGTTGGCAGTTAGGGTAGCTAACTCTTGCTGTGGCTTTCTCTTAGGGTCTCTAGCCCTCTCCAGTTCAGAGTTCTGCTCCCAGGAGTGGGATGACCCTTTCCCTGGTCTCCCGCCTGAGGCCATCCCTGCAGTCAGGGTGGTTGAACTGGACTGGGCTCTCCAAGGAAGCTTTAGCTGAAGCCAGGCAGCAGCAGCTCAGCCAGGGCTGGTTACCTGAGCTCGTGCCCCTGATCAGAGGGAAAGACGGCGGCTGGAGGACCCGTACCCCCTCTGCACTTCGCTCCTGCCCTGATATAAACCTGGAGAGTGAGGTGCAGGGAGGAGGGCTCAGGTGACTCCACCACTCGTGCCTACCTCTCCGGTTCTTGTCTTATGAAACCATCCAGATGAGAGGCTTGCAGGACGTTGTTCAAGAGAAGGCCTGACTGCCAAAGATTTCATTGTTTAACCCTTACTACACAAAAGTGCATGAATAGAGAGCCGGTCCCACATGCCAGTCATTACTACCTCATGCCAGGGACATGAGCCTACGAGGACCTTTCATGGTGGCCCTGGAAGTGGCCTGGGGCATCAGAGCAACTTCTGCAGACAGGGCTGACTGTTTCTAATTCTCTAGACATGGGAACAGAGCATGGCGCCGAGGCTGACGGAGACCAGCAAAGGACTTTGGAGTGAGAGAGAAACCAGCCAGTATCAGAGTCTTGGGTCAGGGGAGCAGATACCAGCAGCATTTACAAGAGCTCTTTGATCTGGAAATTCCTCATAATTTCGATGTAATTGGTAACTTATTTTTGAACCAAGATGCCGCATCCTGACTGTTCTTACAAGAGAATGAGGGCCAAATGCATTTTAGGTTCATTTTTCTGAAGATGTCCAACGCCGCCATCTGAAGTGGGGAAGAAAGGGATCATTGTATAGAAATCACATTGCTGAGTGAAGAAGGGAGGGGAAACATTAGGATTCCAGGCTCCCCTAGGATTGACTGGCATGGGCTGCCTTCTGGACTTTTGAATCTTGAGGAGACCCTTCAAAGGGTTCAAAGAAAAATTATAAACCCTTCCTTTTGCTTTGAAAACTAGGCTGCTCTTGTTTCGTCCTACCTGCTCCTTGCCTCTTGTGGTTTCCTGTTCCAAAAGAAGGTCAAGAAAATCCTAGGTTTGCCAAGGGATCCTTCTAGGGCGGGGGTTAGATGGCAGGCATCTGTAGCCTCCTTAGCAGCACAGGCGCCACCCCTGGGAAGGCCATGTTCTTCTCTCAGGCCCAGTGGTGGTTTAGAACAAGAGAAGGTAAACCCTGGTGTGCTCCACAGCCACATCCAGGCCTTTCTCTCACTGGAGCACAGGAAGGCCGGCTTCACGTGTTGACATGATCTAGCCACATAAGGAAATGAGTTTCTAGAGACAAGAAGTAAATGTTACCTGCCCAGAACTTACAGATGGTGTCGGGACAGACCATGTGGTTCGGAGGGATCCTCACTGAAGCCTTGATGGCTGCTCCTGTTTCCAGCCCAAACAGAACAGATGGACGTGCAGGAGAGTCCAACCTGCAGCGCTGAATCCAAATGCTTGTGCTGTCGGGAAGTCCCAGTGCCGCCACGAAGAGCCAGGGCGGTAGAACGGTGCGGTCCTGCTTCGGCTATAAAGGGGTGCACACACAGGCAGTTAGACTGAGTTTCATGGGGAACTGGACAGGCTTAGTTAAGTAGGCTCCTTGGCAAAGATCCTGTAATACCCCAAACGTGGAAGGCCACATGTTGCCAAGCCTGGTGCACGCACACCTAGCGAGCATGTGGCCCCGGGTTGACCTCTAGCATCAAAAAGAAAAAGCTGCACTTGTGCCCAGAGCTGTGGGGAGCCCTGCTGTGTTGATGGAACTTGGGTCCATCTCACTCCAGGCCAAGTGTGTTCCTGTCAGAGTCACAGACAGATCATGGATGGAGACAGGGACAACTTGCCAGCATGACCAGAAACAGTCATGAAAGCAGAAGGTGGGAACACCAACACAGGAGCCCTGCCTCTAGTACCAGCTGTAGGGTAATTTCCATAAATTCAAATAGATTCTTCTTACCCTGCACACCACATCCCTCAGTCCCCAAGATTTTTCATATTTCCACTGATAAACTACCACAATATCAAACCTAATGCAAAGATTTTAATCTTCAACATGGGGGTGGGGGGTGGGAAGAACATGACCTACCCTCTAGGCCCAAGTTGGTGACCTGCGTAGCCCCTGCTGCCTGGACTGTTGTATATTCCTCAACCAACCGTCCTCTCTAGTCCTGATATCTGAAGCCAGAGACCAAGCCTCTCCATGGTTCTCCACTGCCCTCCTGGAAAGCACGCTGGAGTGGGTTTTGTGAGAGGTGTGCCCATGATTTGGTGGTGATTTTACAAGTAAACCAACACTCCATCCCCCAAATAATGGCAGAGATGATAAAGACCATGATGGCATGAAGCCCACATCGCAAGGCGGAAGAGTCGGACCACTGTGAAATGGGCAGTGTACCCCAGCTATGCTCTCTTCAGGTGGCTAGGGCCACGCCCTCAAAGCATACAGAGCGGGAGTCCACATACCTCAGGACGTTCCAAAGGCGGTTCTTGCTGACAGCAGATCACAGTGATTTCCACACTTCCTAATGCCGTTAAAAACATGAGCTTAAACCAGAGGACTCAAAATCGGGAGTTTGGGGCCGGGTAGGGAAACCAAAGAGCAGAACTAGTTAGTCTTAAAACTTCCTTAAGGGGGAGGGAAAAAAAAACCATGCTCTTACAACCTCAAAATTTTCTTACAAAGAGAAATTTAATATTAGATGAGAGGTCGAACCAGGCTTAAAGCAGACATACTGGGAAGTAAGTGAGAGCCCGCAAAGCCAGGCAGCACTGACGGCTGGCTTTGGGGAAGATCACCCATTCCAGAACACACGGTGAGTGTGATCTGCTGATGTTACGTTGTCATCGTCGCACAGTCAGACAGACAGACACACCCGGCAGGACAGAGTCCAAGGTAAATGCTGATGGTGGTTTAGCCCTTTAGGAGAACAGCACTCTGCAGCTGGTGTGAAGTTATCGGCCTCGGAGGAGACCAGGGGCAGAAGAAGCTGCCTGAAGCTCTCCCGGCAGAGCCAGCTGTGTGAGGAGAGCTCTCCATACGATGAAACTATTACACAGTTTATTCTGAAGAACGTTTTGCATTTTAATAATTAAAAAAAAAAGGCTTTATGTCAGGAAATAGTCATTTACAAACCTTGAAGTGTTTTTGCCTGCATCTGGAGTAAGAATGCCCTCCGAAGAGGTTTGTGAGGTCTTTATAATAAAATTTATTTACAAAAAAAGAAAAATCGTTTCCACAGGTTGTCTATTAGTTAAAATTTTTGAACCCAAATTGCTACCTGTATTTTTGATTGCAGAGAATCCTTAGGAAAGGGATGGGATGAGATCTCATGACGCTGACAGAAACCTTAACAGTTGTAGTGATCCCAAAGCTAACTGGCCCCACGGCGTGCAGTCAGAGCGCCCGTGTTCTCGTGAAAAAGTCAGCCCTTGCTCTTCTGTGTGTGACAGCTCTCAAGGGAACACGGCGCAGCAGCCGTGAAAGGCCACAGGACTCTCCGACCCCAGCACTCCGGGACACCACAGTGCTCCCCCCGCCCCGTGCAGTATACCTTTAGTTCTTAAGCATCCTCGGGGGTGTGAACGATGTGGACCGCTCGCCTGGGTGGTTCTGCATCAAAGACCCAGAAGCATCCTGCATGGGCGGCTGAGGAAGCCAGAGCCCATGGCCGAGCCACTGGGCCGGGCAGCCGGCTGGGCCTGCTATAGAACTAACTGACCAGAGGGTTGTTAAAATAAAACTAAACCCAAGACACCGGCAACCCACGTGGATGAGAGGTGCAATATAAAATATCATAGAACCCAAAGAAAAGACTGCAAATTAGTCAACTTGATATCTTACATAAAGATAGGTTTATAGTAACTCAAAATATTTTAGAAAAAGTTCTGAAGTGCCAAGTTCTTATGAACTCAAAAGTTTATCCCCCAAAAGATTCTTTTACTGAATATGTGAGAATTGGCTCTAATTCTCCTAATTCTGTTTAGCCCAAGTAAAAATACTAATAATTTCTAGGTTTTGGTGGGAAACTACGATTGTTAGGACCCGTGGATATTGCTGCAGTTCAAATACGGTACAATAATTACAAAATATAGACCATCTCTTTACAAATACAAATTGTATATTACAAGTCATGTACAGTAAATCTATAATTTTTAAACAAACTAAAGTATCTAAGTTTTACCTGGTTTGCAAGTGCGGTACTCTTCCAGTTTACAGTTGCCCTTAATGTGACAGAACTGACCGTCTGAGGGATGTTCTCTTATGTAAACTGGCATCGCTTAACAAAAACAGTCCGGTCCCACTCCCCCTGAGCACTAGTGGCTGGGTTCTGATGTGTGTACCATTCAGAACAGCTGCACAGAAACCAGGAACCAGTGTGTTGGGGGAGGGGGCTCAGAAATGGATATGCCGGGCCTAATGCCACGGGCGTGGTGACTGTCATCACCTTTAACCTCTCATGTCTGCAGGCGAAGGGGCATGGGCATGCACCCTGGGTGGGAGACGCGGACTCGTGGGCGGCCCTCTGGGCTCTGTGCCGGCCAGGCTGCTGTCCAGAGGCCAGACATACTGTCTTCTGAGGCTGGGCCTGAGCATGTAGCACAGCACACGCCTGGCCGCTCAGAACCTGCTCCTACCAGGTTTATGGCTTCCTTGAGGCATGAAATCACTTGTACAAAAGTCTAATTGAGCATTTTTCTCCCAACTAGTGCCTAAACTTTCCTAATCATGAGGCACTTTATCCCTGGCCCTCCTGTGCCCGTCTCCGGCTGGAGCTGGCCCGCCCTCACTGGGCTACAAAGTGGTAATGCAAATCATTTCATCCGCCAGGTCCTCTTCCTCTCGCCCAGGGTCCGGCTCCTCGTCACTGTAGCCAGGGCCAAAGTCCTGGAGTTCGTAGTCCTGGCGGTGTGAAATGGGGCCCGTGTCCCCGTTGGCTCGAGGGCACACACCGCCGTTGAGCAGGGTGCTGGCCGCGCTTTCCATCTCGTCTATGGTTAGGTCACAGGCATCCGCAATCTCATGCTTTGTCGCGGAGACAAATTTGGGGTCCCTTGCGTAGCGTCCCAAGCCCTCAGATATCAGGACCTGTACGGGAGAGAGGATGGAAGGCATGAGGAGAGGTCTGCGCTCATTCCTGGCTTGCTCTGGGGACCCCGCCAGCCATGCCTTTATGTACGACACTAACTATAAATGATCTCAGCTCTGTCACTGCGGGGAAGCTCCACTCAGCTGAGCAAGAGAGAATACACTGGGCATGTAGCAGACTGGCACTGCAGGATGGGACTCTGGTGGGACTTGGCAGTGCCAGGTGGTCTTCACTCAGGTCTTAAATACTGCCGAGAAACCACCCTCGGGGTGGCGTGGCTGCAGAGCCCACCATGTCGCTACTACCTCCTCCCCATGTGACTGAGGTTCTCCCGTCTCTGCTGCCGCTTAAGCTTTGCCCAGAGGTCAAAGGCCACCCATACTCACTGCCTCCACCAGACTGTCTGCACTCCTCTGCTTGTCACTATTTTTGTTCCGGAAGCTGCTGGGGACAGTCAGGCTGGCCGGCGTGAAAGTCCTATAGGAGATGTCTGGCTCATCAGTGTACCAGGAACTGCGGTGTAGGGACGGCAGGCTGCCATTGACCTGGTCCATAGACTCTGAGCGGTCCACTTGGATTAAAGGGGTGTAGCATGGGGTCCAGTCTCGGTACGGAGGGGTGGCTGGAGGGGTGGCCCATGACCGGGTAGAGTGGCTCGGTGAGTACTTCTGGGCTTTACTGGAATCCAGGCCTGCAACAGCCATGATCTAAGGAGAGAAGCAGAGAGAGGTCTGGGCCTTGGCCCCAGTCTGGTGCGTCCCTACTGTGCAGGGATGCCTCTCAAAAGACTGGGGAAAGATGCGTGTGTACAGAGACAGCTCAGTGAGCTGGCCAGGGAAACAGGGCTGGGCTTCCCAAAAGACAGGGCTTCCTTTCCCTCGAAACCATAAGGCATTCTCTATGACTGAGCTGTCAGTTATTAACTTATGTAACTACCTCAGGATGAGGCGGAACTGGGAAGGTGGATAAGCTGTGGTGTGTGAACACTACCCAGGCCTCTCTGGGCTTCAGTATTGAAACACACGTCAGGGAAATCCGTGAACCCTAGCTCAAGCAGGACAACCACCATTTCTCTGCTCTAGTGCTTCTCATCCTGCAGTGAGTGCTCTGCCTGCCCTAAATCACATGGGCACAGCCATGATTCTCACCTGTCCTTCATGGGAGAGTTGCCTTGGGATGTCTGCTAATACTGGTTTGCACTGACACTGTAGTTGTAGCCAAGCAATCCAGGACAACCTGGGCCAGTGGCTGAGGTAAGACATGGGCTTGTGCCTGGTGGCATCGGACCTCCGTGACTGAGTTACGGCATCCAGTGATCTGGGCTTTTAAAAAAATTCATCTTCCTTACATGATGATATGGGCAAATGGGCTTAGTGGTTGAGATCACTAATTTATCTTCTAGAGGACCTGGGTTCAGTCCTCAGAACCTACATGGGTCATTTATAACCATCTGTAACTACAGTTCTAGGGACCTGATGCCTTCTAAACCCCCAGGGCAGCAGACACGCATGTGGTGGACAGATACGTATGCAGGCATGTAAAATAAAATAACTCAAAAACATGTTTTTGAAGTGTGGCTGAGATGACTAGAAAAATCTGTGATGGCCACTGAGTACTTATGGGTTCAGAGCTTGGGGTCAGAACCTCGTAGAGATCTGGGTCTGCTGGCTGACTGGCTGGGTGCGGGTTTCTGGTATCCCCCTTGATCAATCACCCCACACAGCATTCCTGATGAGAGGGTTCAAGAAATACAATGAACATATGTGTGGTGGTTTGAATACGCTTGGCCCAGAGAGTGGCATTATTAGGAGGCATGGCCGTTTGGAGGAAGTGTGTCACTGTGGAGGTGGCCTCTGATAACCCTATGCTCAGGCTCAGCTCAATGTGGAATGAGCACCTCCTCCTGGCCGCCTTGGGATCAAGATGTAGAACTCTTGTTTCTTCCTACAGTGCCATGTCTGCCTATATGCCACCATGCTTCTTGTCCTGATGACAATGGAATGAACCTCAGACACTATAAGCCAGCCTCAATTAAATGTTTTACTTTGTAAGAGTGAAGTTGCCTTGGTCATGGTATCTCTTCATAGCAATGAAACCCTAAGACAATATGTACATATTCATACATATCTACACACACACACACATATGTAATGCATGCATATAACTATTCTTAAGCCCTTGGTGAATAGACTCAGTTGCCTTTCATGTGGGCTAGTATCCCCCTTAACCCGTAGAGGAAGATTACCCAGAGGCTCATGCACAGGAAGCTGCCCAAATGGCTTAATGGCGGAATCACCTCTCTGAAGGAATAATTAATAGCAGCAGTCATTACTGGGAATCTGGCTACATTGCCTTAATTCAGACTGTACCGGTGTTCTCTGACAGGACGCACAGGATCCAAGGATGCCCAGCCCACCCATGTGCAAGGCCAGCAGAATGGGTCCTGGGGGGCGGGTCTACCAGGGAGGGCTGCTCCAAAGACAACCAGATCGGAAGGGGCAGGCTCTCTGCTTCCCCCGTGTGTATCCCGGGGGAGAGGGCATCCCAGGTGGGGCCACGGCAAGGGTGAGGCCAGAGTGGCTCACCTGCTGCTGCATCAGGTGCAGGGGCAGGGCAGCGCGGTGAGGCAGGGCAGGCGATGGAAGGACGTCGTCTTGGCTGCTCTGCCTGCGCAGACACTCGAAGTTGAAGGAGGACCTCCGATGGGCTGAGGAGCGAAAGCACATGACGCGTGGTGACGTAAGTTCTGTCTGGACAATGTGTCCCTGAGAGTCAGGACCACTCCCTGAGGCATTCAGCCAGGAGCCCACCCAGGAAGAAGCAGGCCTCGTGTTTCATCCAAGAGAAACGGTGACATAATCTCCCAGCTAGGGATGGGAAGACTAAAAGGAACATCCCAGTCTGGGGATGTTTCAATGAGGGCGCAGTGACTCACTTCGAATGTTTGCTCTCAGGCAGCCCAGTGGAGTCTGTGCTGAGTTACAAGCCTTGTGGAGACCCATTCTAGAATCACAGACACACCATGCTATCCTATCTCTGCCCTACAAACACTCGGCATCTTTCTGAGGTTCCCCATATGTAAGGCTTTGTTTTTTTTTTTTAAATGAGCGATTCTATCAATCAGCTTAGCCAGGAAAAACAACCAAATTCTTTGCTTAGAAAGACCCCATTTTCCATAGCCTAGATGTGAGTACACCTAAGCACTTGCTGTGTGTTCACAGCAGTGGCAGACAGAGGCTCGCTGACAGTCCGTAGCTTCTGGATTTATAGTACATCAGGCTTAGAGTTCTGGGATCCTTTGGCAAAGCCAGCGGGGTCCTAGAAGCTCTTCCACCCTGCGGGGCCTAAGGGAGCCCTGCACCCCATCCCCCATCTGCACCTTGCATTAACTACGTTCTGCACTGCTGGGCTTTCCTAGCAGAATTCTGTATGCCCTCAGATCATGTCCAGGAGATCCTCAGGAACTAGACCAAAGAGGCCTCCCAGATACCTTGGACTTCACAAAAAGCCATGTCTGCAATGAAGAGCAGGCCAAGCCCTGGTCATTGGCTGGCTGGCAATGACCAGTGGAGAGAAACAGAGTCGGTCCTGAGGGGCAGGCTAGGGCCTCCCAGCTGAGCTGGTACTACTATAACGAAAGCCACTCCTTGCCTACTAACCAGTGCAATCACAGAAAACAGCCCTCTTGGTCGGCACAACCTATGCATGCTGGCAGTTCAGAACTGGAAGAAAAACAACCCCTCCCACCCATTCAGGATCTACCGCTAAAATGAGCCCTGGGTCCCCTCACCCAGTGAGCTTTGCACTACAGTCTCCATAAGACATAGTTCTTTCCTCTGTCTTCCCTTACCCACTCCCACTGGCTAAGCATGCTGGCCAGGTTAGCCATGGGGACCTCTCCCAGGTCTGTAAACTCGACTGCCTTGGGACAAGGGCACTCAAGTGTCCCCTTGACAATGTGGGTGTGAGATAAGTGAAGACACAGACCTAGAAGGGGGGCTGCAGGAACCGAAGGGGGAAGACCCCTGCAGGGCCTGATACCTGTTCCATTTGGCATCTACGGGTTAAGGAAAGGCTTCATTTAGCAGCTTGTGTTTGGGGCTGATTAAATATTAAGCACTCAAATGGATTTGACTAGATGCCCAGCAGGCTGTGGCAGCCGGGGTGGGGCACGGCCACCCATGTTGTTTCCTGTGTGCTCAGTCAGGCTCAGGAGCTCCTGGGTTTTGGCTGTTCTTGGTTACTAAACAGAATCCTCAATTAAGCTTCATTCCCCAGAAACACAGGAAATGGATACTCTTAACCATCATCAAACACCCACACTTGGCAAAATTCAAATGCCCTTCTAGGGGTTGGCAGAGTCTTGGGGACAACCACAGTTAAAGGAGAAAGGAAAGCCCCCAGTTTCCTTTGGGCCGGGAAAGCACTGTTGACTGACCTACTGGCTGGTCTTAAGAGTTACCAGCACTGGTAACTCACATCCCTCATTATCCCAGGGCAAGGATGGGGACAGACACGGCGCCCTCTGGGAGGCTTCCCCCTAAACAAGCAAGCTGGCCTCACATGGTGGGGTAGGGGGTAGAAGGCGTCTCCTTGGAGATCTCCGTGAATCATAGCCAACGGGAGAGTCGTCGTCTTCTAAGAAACCTTGGGGGTGATGGTAGCCTCGGGGCCTCTCAAAGTCCATGGAGCTGTCTGGGTACCTGTTGTAATAGCTGTAGTTATGCCTGGAAGTTGGTGAGAGAAAACAGGACAAGGCACATGTGAGGGTCTGGGCAATAAGGCTTGGCCTAGCTCCTACAAGCCCTGTCCTACGGGTGGTGGAATCTTCCAGGTAGAGAGCAAGGACCATCTCAGGAAATCGGGGCTAGAGGCTTGTGATAAGGCACGTGGCAGTCATTTCCATGCTTGGGACATGCACAGGCCTGAAGCCAATGGTGATCACACAAAGCCTGTCAGCTGACTAGCCTTTACTTGTCTCCTGGAGACGATGGTCCCAAGGACCTACCCTCTCCAGGTACCCAGCAGGACATGGAGCTTAGAGAAGGCCACTAGCACGCAGGCTCAGTACAACGTAAAAGATGGAAGGGAACAGTGGGCTCCACGCTGGGTTCTTGTTTGAAGGGCGTGCTTCAGTTCCAAGAAGGAGACGTGCACAGGCTGGCCTGCTGCTGCTGTTAAAGTAGACTGAGACCAGCACGGGTGGCTAAGGACTCCTGAGAGGGAGACCTGGAATGGACAAGCCCCACAGGTGGGCGTACATAGGTCCGTGTGGCTCCGAACAAGTGCATGTGGAAGTTGGGCGTTGGCGGGAGCTGGTGGGAAAAGGCCTTTCAGAGCACCGGTAAGGGTCAGGCTGTGTCTCAGGAGCCAGGCGGGGCTTCACCACAGCACCATTTCAAACTGGTGGTCCCAGCCTGACAGGATAGTGAGCCATGGGTCGGGGAGGATGGTGGTAGGTGATTTGTCCTCCTGTACTGGCTGCAATGTATCTTATTTTTAAAAAAAAGATTTATTTTTATTTTACATATGAGTGTTTTGTGAGCATGTATGTGTGCCTGCCCATTGAGACCGGAAGAGGGCATCAGATGTAATGGAGCACACCTTTAACCCCAGCACTTGGGAGGTGGAGGGAGGCAGATCTCTGTGAGTTCTAGGCCAGCATGGTCTACAGAGTGAGTTCCAGGATAGCCAGTGCTATGTAGAGAGGCCTTGCCTTGAAATACCCACCCCCTACGACAATCTAATATCTGAGATGGCAGGGTCTGACTGCCGAGAAGCTCCAGTTCCTAGGACCAAGGGCCTCCTGAAGGTCCCAGGGGCTCCTAGTAAAATAAGGCAGGCTTGAACCCCTGCCTTGATGTGTCAGAGGAGCCCTGGACAGGAGCAGAGTAGGGGAGGGCTGGTCTTCTGAACCCCGCCCAGGCCGAGCCCCTCACCTGCTCCAGGTGGGGGAGCTGTCGTCCTCACAGCATTCTTCACTACTGAAATATTCCTGTTCCCCTAAGCAGCGGGGGTCTCGGAAGTAGCCGTGGATCTCAGGGTCTTCACGGCAAATGGTTGGAAGCTGCTCATCTCCTGACTCAGACCTGCAGTTGGGAGAGAGGTCTGAGAGCTTGAGGAGGTGGCAGCTAGATCCTTCAGCCATGCCCCTGCACCTGCCTGTGTCCTCCCTCAGAGTGACTGCTGCTTCCTACACACTCCTGCCCCGTGGCTGTAAGACTATTCAGTCCCTGGCCGATACGCCCTGTGCCTGTACAACTGTGCATCAGAGTGTGCGTGTGCGTGTGTGTGTGCGTGCGTGCGTGCGTGCGTGCGTGCGTGTGTGTGTGTGTGTGTGTGTGCGTGCGTGCGTGCGTGTGTGCTTGTGGTCTCAGTACCTTGCTGGGGCCAAACCATTCTGCCTAGAGACACTGAGACAAGTGTAATGTGAATAACAGCAAGACAGACCTGGAGCCCTCCACCCTGCGGTCAGGAGTCTCAAGGGAAGTCCCTAGGTTCCCAGCCACCCCCCACTCCCACTTCCCCACCAGCTCCAGCCACTGTGGCTTCAGAACCTGGGACAGAGACTGGACCCTGTCAGATAGAGGCTGCTGAAGAAGTGGCTTTGGTGGCACGAGGGAGGTGTTCCTGGGAAATGTTTCCTGAGATCGGCACAGGCTGCCCTGCTCTAAGTCAGAACACTGTTTCCATTAAATACCCCGCCTTCTCCTGGCCTCAAGCCACAGGAGCCCCAGTGGGCTCGGTGACCTCAACCGAGAGGATACCTCATTCGCTCACTCCTCGGACAAAGAAGCTCCTGATCTTGTTAGAAGCAAGGATCCTGAAGCCCTTTGCCCCAGCAAAATGATCATTCCACCCATAAGTCCAGCTATCATTCGTACATGAGATTCTCCAACACACACACACACACACACACACACACGCACGCACGCACGCACGCACGCACGCACGCACGCACGCACACGCACACTCACGCATGCACGCACGCACGCACGCATGGAAACTAACCGGAGGGATCTGGCGCCTGGTTTTCAGGATGTCTGCACTATGCTTCTCCTAAGTCCACATGAGACTCTGGACCCCTCAAGTAGCTAGACCCACCCAGCTATCCAGGGGCGGGGAAAGGGGACAGACTGGTGGGCCCCGGCCCCTTTGTGAGGAATAAGTGGGACCTGCCCATTCCTGAATGCAGAGCTCTGGTATTTTGAGAACAAATGCTTTGATGGCCTGGCTGGAAAGATATCTTTCTTCTTCCCTGGCACTAAGCAAGTGTAGTGGGTAACAGGACAGCACAGTTTTAAAACAAGGACAGAAGCGACAAGCACCTACCTAATGTAAGTCTCATAATAGCGGGTTCTGTCCAGGAAAAGCAGACCGTGGGAGGGAGGGAGGGAGGGAGGGAGAAGAGAAGAGTTAAACATTTCCAGAAGCATTAGGTGCACAGATACCAGCCTGTCTTCTGGAGTGGGGGCGGGCAAACCACAGTCTGCTGGCCAGTGGTGGCCTACTATCTGTCTTTGTGTGGCCCGTGGTCTAGGAAGAGACTTTACATTTACAAAGGGCAGAAAACAAAGTAAAAGAAGAGGACCCTTTCGCCCTTTCCAATCCTACAAAGTTCAAATTCCAGTGTCTGCACACACAGATCTATGGGAACCCAATGGCTTCACTTAAGAATGTTCCCTGGCGTCTGGCAGTGGTGGTGCATGCCTTTAATCCCAGCACTTGGAAGGCAGAGGCAGGCAGATTTCTGAGTTTGAGGCCAGCCTCATCTACAGAGTGAGTTCCAGGACAGCCAGGGCTACACAGAGAAACCCTATCTCAAAAAAAACAAATAAAAAAGAAAAGAAAAGAAAAGAAAAGAAAAGAAAAGAAAATGAATGTTCCCTGGCTTCGTTCACCCTGCTATGGCAAAGCTGGGTAGTTTTGTAAGAGGGACCGGTTGGTCCTCAAAATGTAAACTATTGGCCCTTTACAGAACACAGTCACCAGCCCCTATCCCAAAGCATGTTGTCATAACTGAGGAAGGTGGATTTTGTGGCTGCTGTTGTTTTAAGAGAATACCCCATGCAGCAGGTGGATATGTGGGAGGTCCCTCACCCAGGCAATGAGGCCAAGAGACAAGCGGTACCCAAATTCAAATACAAATGTCTTTAGGGAGTTACCCTGTGCCAGAGCACAGGGCTGAAGACTTGCCCTGCAGAGCGGGCGTGACAAGGGCAGACGCTGCATCACCTTCTCAAGGTTACCTTTTAATACTGGACCTTCTTTGAAGCTCTCGATCATGCTTGTAGGAGTAATGCCCATTTTCAGACACATGCTCAAGGTTCCCAATGCTGGGCCGCTTTCCGTGGGCAGCTTTGGACATATTGGCATTATTGAGATTGGCATTTGTTGAGGTGGGAACTTGCTTCCCTATGGAATTATGGTTATGATGGTTATGACACACCGAATTTCCTGCTGGAGGAAACAGCGGTTTCTCAGTATCACTTGCAGGTGGAATTGAAGGCCTTTGGACATGCAGGGGACGGTGGGTGGTATTGGTCTGCTGAAGGGAATCCCTCCTATCACTATTAACATGATTGACATGGTTTCCAAGCAGGGCACCATTTCTCTGCAAAATAATGGGAGACAACACCAGGTAATTTAACAAGTATTTGACGCAGGCTAGCTACGTTAGGTCATTTTTCTCTACACGAAACACAAACTCTAGGCAAGCCTCAGAGGATCCCTGTGAAACAACCTGAGCATCTCTTTCAGTGGTCAGGTGAACGTGCTCGTGTGGCAGTGGGCCCACCTGAGATGAGGAAGGTTACCAAGTCCTGAGCTGGGGGGCAAGCTCTCCGCTGCCCCCTGGGAATGTTCTTCCAGTCGCTCCAAGATGAGGTGACTTAAGCCCAGCCGGCTTGGTGGTAGCCCCATGGTGGGGTACTTGACATTTTCTCTGAGCGGGGAGGTTGAGGGCTGGCTGGCAGATCAAAGAACTGCTGGAGCAGGAGGAAGGCAGCGTGGGCAGCTGCTAGGAAGACCCAGAATGCTCCTGGACTCTGGTCAGTGGGCTGTGGCCAAGCTGAGAAGCCGACAGCTGGGGACAGGGGAAAGCTCAGGAAAGGGGCTGGGCTGGCCCACAAGAGGTACTTGTGAATGGAGAGGTCCCAGGGGGCAGCGGGGCAGGACGGGCAAGCCTCTCCTGCCTCTCTAGCCCCTGCCACCGGTCTGTCTTCTCCACACTCCTCTGTGGATCAGAACCACCCTAACCAAAGTCCCGCCCTGCTATCTCCATGTGGTCAGTGAGTAGCTAGGCGTGGAATAATTACTTTGAATACATCTTCTTCTTCTGGTTTGGAATCTTCTGGCTCGTCATCTTGCAAGTCACAGGATATAGCCCGCCGGATTTCTGGCCCAATGTCATGCAGGGTCCTTAATCCCGCCTAGGTCAATGAAAATGGCAGAACAGGTTAGATATAGAGGAGCCCTGGTCCAGCCCACTGGAGCAGTAGGAGGGGAAGCTTTCTCCAAAGGCCAATCTAAGGAACTACTGACTAACTATAATTGTGACCTAAGCTATTAGGGATGGGATGTCAGTAGGTCCCAATGGAACTAATTTGGGCCTGTGATCAAGTAACTTCCCCTGGAAGTACCCCACAGCATACTACCTGGCTCCCAGTACCAGGGATGGTCAGTCAACAGTGTATGCCCCTGACTAACTCTTCAGAAAGGCTGCTTGCAGAGAACCACATCCTGAGCCCCAAACAGGGCAAGGTATATCATCTAGTTGTTCCTAGAAAGAACGAGGGGACAAGATTCGCCTGGCCACGTGGAGGGTGAGCTGGCTTAGGTGCAGAGACACAAGCAGCCATTGGGACCACTGACTCTGTCAAGCATGGAACGGGTGGGTGGCATCATACACTGCAGTCACCAGCACACTCAGGTCACACGGAAACAGATCAACAGTCACACAGGCTTAGGCTGCTGTGCAGTGGAGCCCCTCCGGCCCTCGGGGTGTCCTTGGCTATAGAGCCCACACAGGCTGAGAACCGGCTAGCCGAGGGGTCAGGATTCTGAAGGCCACACACACACACTGAGGTCTTGCTACCATCTACAGGCAGTCTAAGACCCACGGGTGATAGCTCTAGGTTCTAGACTCCCCCCACAGACCCTCTCTGCTGGCCGTCCTTAGCCCAAGGGATCAGTTATGACGGGCTTGGGAAAGTGCATTATCTACAGCTGTGTTGGAGAACCCACGTGAACGGCCTGTAGACAGAGGAAAGGGGAGTCATGAGCTCTGAGAAAATTTGAGTTCTTGGCATTTATTTGAAGAAGGTCAAGACGCTGACTTCAGACTAACAGGGGTTTCATCCTTCTCCACAGTTGACCTGGGGTCTTAGGTACTATCTCCACTATGCAGGCAGCAAACAGTAACCCAGCTACCAGCTAGCAGAGAGCCAAAGACCGCCTGGACAAGGCGGCCTGGGCTCCAGCCTCAGAGTCATTTACAGAAGAACGCGGTGGAGTGCTGGGTCCCTGGGCAGAGAGCACTTTCCCGTTCTTTCTTCTCAGCGCTACAGAGGGCAAGCAGCCTTGGGAAGGACCGAGGTAAAGAGCAGTGCTCATGCCCAAAGCACTCCGCGGTGGGACAGATGCTGGGAAGAGGGAAAGGGAGGGAGCAGGGGAAGTGGGGAGGGAAGGAGAGAGGAGGGAAGCAAGGGAGCCAAGCAGAGTGGAGTCACAATACTCAAGACCGGCCATCGGCACACATCAGTGGTGACAATGGTCGATTCGGAATGTAAAGTCCTCCAAAGATTTCTCAAGAGGCCCTTTATAAAACAGTTGCACCTACAAGAACACCTAGTTCATTAGATGGTTCTGCAAAAAGGGCAGATGGGGCTGGTTTGTTCCAAACCCTTCTGTGATTGGAGACCAGCAGGTCCTTCTGTTTCATGAATTGTAGGGACAAAGGTCACCCTAGGGAACTGACGCTTTATTGGTCTTGCCTAGGAATGCTAGGCAAAGGAACCTTAGTTCCCGGGGTAGGGGACCAGCACACATTCCGAACTAAAACTGGCATGAGCTTAAGCATGGCAGCCCAAGCTTGTCATGCGACCACAGAATGTGGGGATGACAGTTTCTAGCATACATATCAGTGTATAGGAAGGGAGAGACAGGCACATCCCAGGGTCCCAGACAGTTCACGATGTGGTCAAAAAAGCTGCTTCCTACTGCCCTTCTAACCACAGGCTCTAATGCACACATGCTTTTGAAAGTCTCTCCCTCTCTCTCTCTCTCTCTCTCTCTCTCTCTCTCTCTCTCTCTCTCTCTCAAGATTCCTACATCCAGCACACTTTCTAGGTCTGCAACAGACCCACCTCTATTCCTCAGAAATACCATGAAGGCAGCCCCAGGGGTGTGTTGGTAGAAGGTCTTACGCAGTTCAGTTGCAGGCACGTGGAGAACAGCCATACATACCACCCATTCAGTTCCTAGAACACAATTCTCAGACACAAGAAGCTTGGTGACAGTCCCCTTGTCTGCCTTTGCGAGAGAGGTCTATTACATGTTTGAGGTTCAGACAAGACGCATTGCTCGAAACCTCTGCTGCTGTGTCCACAAAATCAACATGTGTTACAGTCACTGTGTTCGACACACCCAGGTACACCGTGTACATTAACACAGATTTTCAAGACATAGAGCCAGGAACATGCGCCAGTTTAAATAACAGTCTTGCTCTCATTTAACTAACTGGACTAGGTATGATTAAAAGAAATAGAAAACTATTTATTTGGATAATTTTTAACATCATCCTTTGTTGATGGGTTGACATTTTACCGAAATACACATGTAACAGTTGCATAATGAAAACAGAAACTGTCTCTAGCACATCTTCAAAGTTACACAAGATTAGGATTTCATTGACAGGAACGGGTAGCAAACAGACAGGACAGGTTTGTTCGCAACATAAATCATGGAGAGGGTTGACAGGTGGCTTGGGGTACCACTTCCCCAAACAGATAATGACAACATAGTTACTAAAGAGACAGGAGGAGAGGCGCCATCGCTCTTCCAGATGTGAAAGCAGAGGGTTTGGAACTCATGATCCTAGTTCGCAAAGCGCACCTGGTAAGAGTGGGGCTGATTTGCTCTCTTGCGTGGGCCCTGGGGGCAGGGGACCGACACACAGGTTCCCAACTAGAGTGGAGATGGAACTTAAGCACAGCACCCTGAATTTATTACATATCACAAAACATAAGGATGAAAATTATTCTAGCACACATATCAAGCTAAAAAGTAGCTTAGGCTGTTCCCAAATCCCATAGGCATAGAACCCAGTGCTCGGAAGAACAGACAACTGCCCTAAACCCTCAGAGAAAGTACTTAGTCGTTCACAACACTAAAAAAAGTTATTTTTCTTGAAGAAAACACATTACAGTCAGTAAAATTTTCTAGTCTTTCATATTTTGTGTATCTATCACTATCAGCAAAAAATACTGTTTTTAATTTGAAATGTGGTCGCTAGCACTTAAATCCACACATAGCTGTATTAAGTCGCTCCATTAATGTCACAGTAGAGTTATAGTTTTGAATAAACACAGAATTGCTATAAAATATAAACATTGTTGACTTGCTTTAAGATGTCCAATCTTACAAAATATTAAACAGGATCAAGCCTAGTTTCTGGTTGACTTTAAAATGCTAGCTGTTATCATAAATATTTGTTTAAAAAAGAAATGTTGGCGTTTTGCCTGTAGACTGCTCCTTTAAGTTTTAGACACCATTTAATTGGAATTTTTATAGATATTTACTCTACTTAATGATTAAGTCACCAAAAGCATATTTATTCCCTCTAAACATCTCTGAAGCAACAGCATAAACAGTGTTCTGCTGTGCAGCAGAACTGCCCAGCTCCCTTCCCTGCTCTCACCCTCGGGGCTGAGCACCGTCTGTCTATCTGGATGCGTTTGAAAAGCATTTGCTGCCTGCTTCCCCAGACGAGCTCCCTGTGACAGGCCAGCCATCTGCCAACTCTCACTCCACAGCAGGCATACACACGCCCCCCAGAGACCCACCCCCTGGACCTACGCTGTAGCAGTGGAGGACAGAGAGGCAAGTCTCCAGGCGGCCCTGGGAGAGACCCTCCATCTTCACCGTGTGGGTGCTGGGGCTTCAGCCTCCTGCCAAAGAACGCGACGGAGGCACAGCCTGCTCCTCAACCCAGACACGCCTCATTTAACCAAAGCCGGCTCTACGTAGCCGCCTCACTATATTGACAAGCTCTGGTTAGCTTAGGGGTAGGGAGCAGGACTTGGCCCACACTTAGTTACAGAGACCAGTTTTAGACTAGCTCTGCTAGAAGTTGGGAGATTAAATTCTGATAGAATGAACAGGCGTATCTAGTGCCCCCCCTACCCCGCCCTGCCTCCTCTGCACACATGGGCACGCCCCTTATTTTATTGTTCCCTTCCTCCAGGAGAAATGTCATGGTGTGGCCTTTGTATCCATTGTGAACAGCTCTCTCGTGTTAGATATAAAGGGATAGAATCATGGACATGACACTCCATTACTCATCTACAGAGAGCCCTCCTCCCCTCGAGTAGTCATCAGACCGTGAGTTACTGAGGGGCAGTGCTGGGCTGTACAAATCGTGCACGCCACCACATTCTGAAAGCTAAAGGGGAGATTTAAAAACTTTCCCTAAGTAACGCATGACTGCAGAGGGCCGGAGACAGCAGCTGTGGGTCCACGTTATCTCGGTGGGGACCAAGCGAGGGCCTCATGCGTGCTAAGCAAGGACCACCGAGCAACACTGCCAACCCTCCCACCTCGATTCCTGGTTACGTTTAACGTCAGAATCGGGGACGTTTTTGAATGGTTCCTAAAAATGCAGACAGCGTTATCTGAAACTCAGACTCCAAAATGTTCTTCGGCTCCTTTGGTGGGATCACATTCCCGTCACTTGAAGCCCACATACCGAGGAGGAATAAGCCAAGATGATATGCAATAGGTTAAATTAAATTCCAGAACTAGTTAAAGCCTCCGCAAGAAGCTCTGCTCCTCCCAGGATGCAAAGCCAACCAGCCTGCAGGGAGAGGGTGGAAACCGAGTCACAAGCACGTGTTCATTCAAGGCTAGCCTTCTAACTTACATCACCAAGCAATTACATCACCACCACTGCACGGCCTCGATGAATGCTCCCGCATCACCGCACACACCCTTATTCTCACCATTCTATCACCCGCAAACATGGACGTGACCAATGATCCCTTATCGTTGCACATACACGCCCTGGTTCTTATTTGTGCTACGCAGAGGTGGTAAGGATTCAAACACATTTCTAACATTCGTTCACTAACTCTAACCACTGCTTTCCCAGATCGGCACGGGGAGTGAAGTGAGACCCTGGCCTCGATCGGGAGGACACGTGGGCTGCACAGGCTGAGGGGGAGCAGCAGCCGCAGCCCACTGAGGAGTGCCGCGGCTTCACGGGAGCCTCCTGAGCACACATCACCATTATGAGGCCCTGGCATCTTCTGCCTTTAAGGGGGAAACTTTGGGTCATCTCCCCAGAGTGATATTTCAAGATGTGGTTCATGGACCTCAAGGCATCCCGGGACTCCTTTCTGGGGTCCCTGGGGGTCATGTAAGACTGGATGTCCTTGGCCTCATATATTCTCTTTCTCTGAGTGTGTAGCAAGGTTTCCAAGGCCGAGTGACAGGGTTGTCACCACCCCCTGGCCTCTTTGTGCTTACGTAGTCTTGTGTTTACAAAATTAATCAGCTTTGAGTTGTGAGACAGTAAATATTGATACACAGGGGCTCCTGATACATTTTAAGACTAGGGAAGGCCTAGGATGGAAATGTTTGGGGACTGCCGACCGAACCGTCCTCCACGCAGCAGCGCGGCTGCGGTCTGTCAGCGCTCTGCTCTTCTGACCCTCCTACGCGCCTCCACCTCTGTCCATTCCGTGGCTTCTCTGAGCTAGCCTTTGCCTCTTCCTCTCCAGTTCCAGTGTGGCAGGCTTCTTGCCCTCAACACTGCATCATGGGTTGGCTCCCTACTGTCCCGGAGTCACCTTTCTCAGGCCTCAGACATAGCCGGGGAGTGTAAGCTCATCCAGGTCCCCACTCACCCGGGAACCCTAAGTTTTACTTACCAAGCCCCTTCCTGTAGAGAACAACGGAGCAGTCAGACGTTAGGCTATTGAGGGACACTGGGCGCGTACTAGTAAAGGACACGCAGCCATGAGAGTCTCTGCTTCTAGAATAACTTTTTCATTAAGGACTTTGGGACATAACAGTGAGTCAGTCCTCTCAGTACAGACCAACCTCCCTCTCCCAGAAAGCTCTGCTGGCCCTCCTGTGGGCTAATTCTGAGTTGGGTCTGATTTTGAAGAATCCATTTCCCACCCTACTGTGGCTTCCCTGTGGTGGATGGCTGCTGGCCTCTGTCACCTTTGACCCGGGAGCTAAAAGTTTAGCACCGTTGATGCAGGTGCTGGGTACCAGGTTTGCTGTACTCGTCTTCGACGATTTTAAACATGAAACCAACTTAATCTCTTCCATCTTCCTCTCCCTCAGATGGTTACTCTGAGGGAAAATGACAGAGGCTCCTGCAGTTTGACTGTGACCCAGATGCCAGGAAGCCCGGGCCCCAGTGTGTATGTGTGGAAGCTGGGGGCTGCTCTCTCTGACGCTGGCTGTCTTCCCTAAAGTAGCCGTGGCTGCCAACCAACGCTGTTCCTTGACAACATAGCCAGGCCCAAGGGCCGTCATTTGCAGGGATTCCTTAAGTCAGCCTTGTAAGCAAGTAAACATTTTCCAGCTTCTGTAGGTTTAGGTGATACATGGGGAAAGGCCCATGCAGCCCTACCCATTAGAACTACAGGGGGATCTAGAAATGGACGTGATAGCAAGGCTGGGGTAGGGAAGCCGGGACAGGGGAGCTTCTTGGCCGAGAGGCAGCCTTTTTATTTATTTTTATTTTTTTAAGTCCATGTCTGAAAGGCTAACCGTTTGCTCTCTCAGGGTGATGTATCAGTTCTCTGTAGATTCCCGTACAGTGTCTTATCCAGGTACTGCCTGTCATTTCAGAGGCAATCCTGGAGGCCTGCTGGGATAAGAGCCCGGTGGTCGCTAGAGCATGGAGAAATGGAGGGGTGGGGGGCTTCTGGCTGAGAGACTTGGATGCTAGAGGCAACAGCTCTGGGTACAGCATTAAGACCAGACATCGGTGGGCTTTGTGCTCTCTCCCAAGGAGGCCGGCAGCCCAGGGTATACTGCTCAGCCCCCACCCCTTCCCACACCATTACCCACAAGAATGGGTAGAACCCACATGAGCAGCTTGCCTCACTGTCATCCATGCAGGAGCCAAAGCTGGGTTTGTCTCCATAGCGAGGCCAGGAGGTCCGCCATGCAGGGAAGTGGAGCCACAAGGCAGGGAAGCTCAGTGGTCAGGGAAAATGTCATAGCTGCAAGGTGTCCCTAGAGAAAGCGTTCTCTAGGCTTCCCTGGGAGGGGTCTAGGGAGGCATCCTGCCCACTGGGGACGGGGCAGTGCCCTACCTACCATCTCGGCCTGGCCTTCAGGGCAGCTGAACCCCAGAGATGCTTGGAGAAGCACTTCTTACCATATGTGCAGACTCCTGGCTCCTTCTTCCTTGTCTTTCAACTCTCTTCACCTCATTCTCTACCCTACCACCTCATCCCATTCACTAACGTAACACACGCACATGCACAGGTACACGCACAGGCACACGCACAGGCACACACACATGTATAGGCACATGCACACGCACAGGCACACGTACAAACACAGGCACAGGCACACACATACGCACACGCACAGGCACACACACAGGCACAGGCACACGCACAGGCACAGGCACACACACATGTATAGGCACATGCACACGCACAAGCACACACACAGGCACAGGCACACACATACGCACACGCACAGGCACACACACAGGCACAGGCACACACATACGCACACGCACAGGCACACACACAGGCACAGGCACAGGCACATGCACAGGCACACACACATGTACAGGCACATGCACACTCACAGGCACACGCACATGCACAGGCACACACATGCACAGGCACACACGCACGCACGTGCACACACACAGGCACACGCACTCTGCTACGAACTGCAGACCAAGCAGAGGAGACCAGTGACTGGGAAGCCCTCCTTCCTCTCCATTCCCTTTTCCTCCTCTTTAGGAGACCAGTGACTGGGAAGCCCTCCTTCCTCTCCATTCCCTTTTCCTCCTCTCCTTTAGGAGACCAGTGACTGGGAAGCCCTCCTTCCTCTCCATTCCCCTTTCCTCCTCTTTAGGAGACCAGTGACTGGGAAGCCCTCCTTCCTCTCCATTCCCTTTTCCTCCTCTTTAGGAGACCAGTGACTGGGAAGCCCTCCTTCCTCTCCATTCCCCTTTCCTCCTCTTTAGGAGACCAGTGACTGGGAAGCCCTCCTTCCTCTCCATTCCCCTTTCCTCCTCTTTAGGAGACCAGTGACTGGGAAGCCCTCCTTCCTCTCCATTCCCTTTTCTTCCTCTTTAGGAGACCAGTGACTGGGAAGCCCTCCTTCCTCTCCATCCCCTTTTCCTCCTCTTTTTGTTTTTTGGATTCTCCCCCAGAACCGTTGCTCTCTGGATATTGACTCTCCTTTCTTGTCCAATTTTGGCATCTTAGACTAATATCAGAGGTACAGACTTGACCCCCTCTGAGGGAGGAGTTTAGAATTTGATAACAAAGCCCTCATCAACCAGCTTTTTGGTAAAAAATCTACTACTGTTACTACTTGAATGTGATCTGACAGGTTACCTGTTTGCATCTTTATGCATCACCTAGGATCTTAAAAACAGGGAGATTTCCCAGTGGATAACTACAGTACAGAACAGAAAAGAGATCAAACCAAACCAAGAATTTCTTGAAGTTCTGGTAGTAAACAGGCATATGATATTATTATTGTAGTAGTCTTAATAATAAGCAAATGTACGTCCAAGGAGCTTTACAATCACTTAGCTATTCCTCACAACAGCCCTGTGAGGTAGGTCGACATTATTACCCCCATTTTACAGTTGGGGAAACTGAGGCACAGAGAGGTTAAGTGTCTTGCCCAAGGTCACACAGCAAGTGAATGCTGGAGCTGGGACTAGAACCCAGGTTCCCTGACTCCCAGTGTCCTTGAAACTAGACCATACTACTTCCAAAGAGGCGTCCCAGACTGGCTGAGTGCGAGCTAAAGACAAACAATGTTAGGTGAGGTTTGGGTGTGGTGGCATTTCCCGCAGACACGGAAAGATGGAACCTGAGCTGTTGCCTGGTTGGTTTTGGCATGCGGGTGTATGTGTTAGTTTCAATGGTGTGTCTGAGCTTCCTGGCTTTCCACTTATTAGTGCATTCTGGACTGGGTCACTGCAGCAAGCAGGGCCAGGTGGTCAGGAGGTCGTGACGCGCTGGCACAGAGAAGGAACTCTGCTCGGTTCCAGTCAGCCTGCCAGTCTTTGGGAGTTCGGGCAAACTAGGGATGCAGGACTTGGGGCGGAGTCAGTTGCCTGCCTGATGCAGGTCTGCTTCATCATATGTATGTATATATATATATATATACACACATATATGTATATATATAAAACATTTTATTTATTTATTTTTTTACTGGCCATCGTCAGCAAGTTGTGTTCATTTCATTTCTCATGGGGGCGTCTGCGCATTTGCACGCGCTCTCTCTCTCTCTCTGTCTCTCTGTCTCTTTCCCTCTTTCACTGAGTCTCTGGCTTGGAAGGGAAAACCGTAACTCCTAGGTTCCCTTTCATGAACAGGAGCCCCCACGGGCGGTGTCCGCAACAGGCGGCCATGGCTCCACGGACGAGCCACCGCCCGGCTTCTGCCTTCCTTCCGGAGGAGCGCCTTGCTCGGAAGGGGTCTCCCCAGGGCTTGGGTGCCTGCATTTCTCCTGAAATGCTGCGTCAGTAGAAATAAGCCCGGGCGGGAGTTTGCACTCTCGAGGCCTTAGCCACAAGCGCCTTCAGACTAAGCAGCTTGGTGCGGTAGCTCAGGCAGAGAACTCTAAAGCATCCGTTCAAGCATCTGAAACAAATGAATCAGCCGGTGAAATCTCATCTGTCAGCATCTGTTCTCCTCTTACATTAAAAAAGGAAAACGTGTGTGTATTTATGTATACATATATATGTATATATGTATATATACACACATATATATATAATTTTTTTTTTTAAAAAAAGAGCAGTGCTATGGCTTTGGGTGGAATAATACTTCTAAAAAAAGAGAAAGGAATCACATTGCCTTCCAGATTAAGGTGACATGATTAACAGGACCAGCCATGGGTCAGATGTCTGGGCGCGTGCTTTCCTGTCTTTGGGTACGGAGAAGACCATAGTTAGACACACCGAGGACTAAAGCTAATGGCTACTTGCCTACCACCAGCAGCTCCCGACCAACCCCTCCTGTGGCCAAGGCATGGACAGTAAAGCCATTCGACCTGATCATCAAATCCTGTAGAGTTACAATGGTGGGGGCCTTAAACCCAACTTGTAAACAGACAGGACAGCTGCCTGGGATGCCTATGGCCACTCGGGTGGCCTCTCGCATGGGATGCCGGGAGGATAGCCTCCTCAGACTCTAGGAGAGCAGACAAAAGGTTTGAACATTAAAACTAAGAGAAACGAACAAAACTTTCTCCACTTTGGGATCGTTTGTGATCAGAGAGACGCTAGGCTCATCAGAGCATGTGGTGCCACAGAAGCCCTCGCTAGAGGTACGATGGGCCCCCCACTTGCATGACTAGGGACCGGGGCTTCCTGTGGCTCTGTGGCTGTGTTCCTCTATTTCTTTGTTCCTTGTGGAAACTTACAGGTCACTCGGATGTAGCAACATGGGTGGAGAGCAAATGCCGAATCAAACTGAAGGGAATGTGTGTATGTCAGATGGCTGAGGGAAAACCAAAAGGCCGGGTGCAGCTTCTCTCCGGCCCCCACCACAGAAGGGCCGGAGAGAAGTTTAGTTTTAATGATGAGGATGAAGGATGGATGGAGCGGGTGGGTGGAGAGCGCACACGCATTCAGACCAGCGAGGCCAGAGGGCACAGGCGCCCGGCTCCTTCCCATGCAGAGGCGGGAGGGCCTTCAGTCATCATCCACCACTGAGAAGGCTCACACTGCAGCTGATGCGAACATGGCGAGATCGGGCTGAGCCATGGCATGGAATGGGGGTGCACAGTGTGGGTGCCAGTTCTGAGAGCTCTTCAGACAGACCTCACTCTGCAGGCCAGCACGCACAAGCTTGGCCGCTCACCTCTGCTCACACAGGTATGCCATACTCCATGCCCCACTACAACCAGCCTGGGAGCCCCGCCCTGCCCCGCCCCACTCTGCCCTGCCCCGCCCCGCAGGCCCCCCCCAGCTGTCAGAAGCACTTTGCCTCCTTCTCAACCAGACAAGTCCATCCTCAGCCGCTGTGCTGTCTCAAGCTGCCTTCCTCCTAGTTGCAGTCTGTGCCTTCCGCCCCGACCGATCCTGGCTCCTTAGCTGCTACATCACCCATGATATTTCATAATGCACAAAAGGAGGCTTCCTTAGGCACTAATTAAATGGAGAGTAACAAATCACATTTAAAGCCATTTCTGCAGCAGAGGAAGCCAAAAATGTAATTAGAATTATCCATCAAGGAGACAAACACTTTCTATTTTCAATGTTTCAGAGTCAAATGCCTTTTCAGAACTGAACTGTCAAGATTATGAACACAACTTAATTTTCTATGCTGTGTACCTAATATAAATTACAGGCCTGGCCTCAATTTTCAATAGAACCCTGGGAGAATGTATTTATACCATCTAACTAGAAATATTTGACTTCCACCAATGAAATAAGAGTCTTTCTTTAAATAACAAATGAAAATACTTAAACAGGAGAAAACCCTCAACATTATTTTAGCATAATTTGGCTACCTCTCACCCAGTACCTTCACAGTATTCTGTCGGCACCAGCTCAAGGCTCAGTAAACTCCATCTGCAAAATGCCGTGACTACCTAAGCCATGTGCCATTTATGCTCCTTCAGAATATCAAACCACTGCGTTCTGACACCAGAGTGAGTCTTGGGGCTTCTAAAGAGGAATACCCCTTCTTCCATGCACACAGAGCTCCAAGTGTTTCCAGGCTACACCCTCCACTGAAACCTGGAGAGTCTCTTAGCTTAGAGACAAACTGACTGCTACAAACTGTGACGTTAGGTGCAAAAGAGATCAAGTCCCGTCTAGGAAGCCAAGTTCTGGTCCCGTCAACTAGCCTTCTGGGGCGGCAAGCCGTTTCAGGTAGGCAGAGGGTACCCAGAGAAGTGAGAGACCCAGCCAGCCTCTCCCATGGGGCAGAAGGTCATGTGAGGGGGACAGCCTTCTGTGTACACCAGTTCTAGTCAGGCTGCCACCAGGAATGTATAAACCAGGGACCTACTCAAATTTGCAAAGTGGACTTTTTGTTTTTTGTTTTTTAATCCGAGGCTACTTGTGAACTGTATTAACCTTAGAGTTAGAGCTGTTCCATCTTGCAAACCAGGTCAGCAGGAGGCAAAAGACACAGTGAGCCCAATGGCTGAGCCTATAACTCATTACGCAATGTCACATGATCAGGGAATGAAAGAACACAGGCTGGCTTGACTAGGCGTGGGTGTCCACCTGCCCCGCCAGCACCATATCCCCGCCTCCAGCCCCTGGGATCGCACCCCGAGTCAGCTGGTCACTGCCCACAAGGCCATCTACTGACCTGAGAAATGCATGCACACCCAGCATTCCCCATTCACCACCATCCTGATCCACAGTCTTTCTCACAGCAAGCTCACATTCAGGCCTTAGCTTCTGCAGTTATCACCCCTTTCAACACACAACGATGCTGGCCATTTGCTCTTGGCGCTAAGTACAGGACCACTCCATGTTGTACCTCATCGACACCTATGAGGCCACACTCAAGAACTGTGAGAGCAGGGACATAAAAGTCATTTTCATGTAAACTTTTTAAACCACAAGGAAAATGTCTTTATGATGGACTGAAGGCACTCCAGGTAGCATGGTAGCAGGACTTGGTGACAGCTTGACAACCTCTGTACTTCCCCTTTCTCTTCTCTTGACATCTGTCCCCAGCCCTCTTTATACACCGTCACCCCTAAACCACCTCCCCCAGCTCCCCCGCCTGCAGGTTCTAGCATGCCTCCTTGCCTCTCCAGGCCTGCTTCCACCCAGAGCTCTAGGCATCTCTAATTCTATTGCCTTTTAATGCCAAATCCCTGATTGGACCAGGTATTTCTAAATGCCACACTCACTCTAGGGGCCTGGCATGGGTAGTTGAGTGTGTGTGTGTGCATGTGTACATGCACTCTTGTACATGTGTATGAGTGTGCGTATGGGTCCTGAGTTGGAGAAAGGGGGCTGGGCCAAAGGCTGGCCTATGTAGCCCTTGCACAGCAAGCCTCACCGCCATCAGGAGACAGCACACAGAGACAGACATACCACGCACACATGTACACAGTACATACTAGGGAGTGATGGATGTTATTGAAATGGACCAAAAACCAACAAGCCGTGGGGTAAGAAACAAACAGAAACAAAACAAAGCACTTGCGTTCTGATGGAAAGCTGTTTTCTGGGCAGCTGGACCCTGAGCCCAGGCCTGTGGGAGGGGGCCTGCCTGAAGGACGCTGCCTTTGGAGGAGACCCAGGTGGCTAGGGTGTGAGGTGACATTCACTCCTTTCCCATCGCAGGCTGTCCTGAGGGCTTTGCACAAGTACCAGGTGACGGCAAGTGCGAGGCTCAACGGAGAAGACACGAAGAGGAGGAAGTACTTACCTTGTGACCCGGAAATGGCTAGTCCACAGTGTGGGGGGGGGCAGTGTGCCGTACCTCAGTTTAAACAAAGTCCTCGTGGCACTGCTCAACCACGAATAGTCAGCTCTCTAGTATTTCAAATTAAAGCTGGCGACATTGTTAGTGAGGAGAGAACAGAGCAAGAGAGCAATTCACCTGTAGGGCAATGGTGGTGTTCTTCGCAGGGTACTTCCCCACCAGTCCTTGCTCTTTCCGTTTCTTGAATTTCCTAAAGTAGTCCTGTATCAGGAAAGTGGCATAGAACTTCCCCACGGTTACCTCATCATCTAAACGGAGAGAGCAGACACAGCTCTCCCGAATCAGCACATTTGGACCAAGAGCCTAAACCCTCACTTCTGGCTGGGGCAGGGGTGGGGCAGGACGGTGCACAAAAGGCACTGGGCTGTCTGTCTGTCAGCCTGTAACACTGGCTGCTCAGTCTTAGCAAGAAGCAAAGCTTTGCAAAGCAGTTAAGGCTCAAAGCTAGAGTCAGTTAAACGAACTGATCCTCAAAGTTGCAGAAAGTAATGTGTATTTATCACGAGTTAAGTAGAGTAGCATATTAGTAACGATAGATACGAAGCGCCACCTTGGTTATTTACTTAAAATAAACATTACAAAACAGAAAGGCCTTGCAGGCCACAATTTTCACCCTGTGCATAGAAATTTGCATGTGTAATTACCATAAGCATCAGCTGCAATTAAGCATCCAAATCCCTATGTCACAAGATGGAGACCTAGAAAGGTGACGGATGAGCTTGGAAGGAGAGGAAGGTCGGAACAGAGACTGCAGATCCAGCTCTCGCACGCTCCCCCGGTCGGTCTTCTGCCAATAAGCTCTGAGACCGTTTTTGTGGTTTGGAATTCAGAGCGGCTGGGTTTATGCATTGCCACGACAGCTCCAACTAACCTCAGCACTGAGCAGGCTCTATCTCTGCTCTGTTCAGAAACAACCTCCAACGTGTATCACTGGGGAATCAGGACTCTGCTGACAACTTTGAAGGTGATGCATGAGGCAGAATAGAGGCTCTGTCTCATGGTAAACCACTGTGAACATGTCGGTGTAACATGTGCCCCCCACCCCGTCCCACAAGGATGATGCCACCACATCTGTAGGGTGCTGAGGTCTTCTGGCTGGAAAGAGGCGAGGCTCCATTAGCAGCCTAGCCTGTGTAGGGCTGTGTCAGGGATTCTAGGACACGTGGCAGGACCTACAGAGGCTGAGGAACAGATGTAGGGACTCAGGTTTCCTGGTCAAGCTATCCTTGCAAGAGTCACATGGATTGGGGCCAAGAAGATCTTAGGTGAGCTTGTATTCTTCCCTGTAAAATGGAGTTCCATGTCAGAAGAACTAAGGCTGTTTAAGAGAAGAGGAATAAAGCACTCCAACCCAGGTGTGGGCTGTCCTTGTGTCACGTGCCCTACGACGACAAGAGTCACTACTTCAAACCAAGCCAAGAGTATCACTCACTGAATGGATGCTGGAGCATAGGAGGCTTGGGGTCACTGGGACCCACTGGATCCATGAAGACAACTTTGGTGGGGTTTACTTAGTGTTCACTTAGGAGGTGTGGCTGATTTATGGTTCCCACCCAGTGGTTTCTGGGCCACTTGGGGAAGGTTCTCTGGCCATTCCTGATAGAAGCTGCTGAGAGCTCTTGTGCAACCTTGTCTTGGGGTGAACTGGCCTTGAGAAATGTTATGTTCCTCCTGAGCCTGAGCCAAGGAAGCCCTGGTGTGCTGGAGGAGCTAGTGAAGAAACCCGGGGCTATGTATTGATCTGAACTCACAGCTCCTTGACTGGCTACTGGTTCATCTGCACCATCCAATATGGCGCCGTCTGTAGGAAAACAAGCCAAGATATTTGGTCTGCAAAGTGTATGCTTGCCCTATCTTCAGCTTTTGCCCATTCTGTCCATCAGCCATAGCTAGGCACCGTGGCTGGATATCCAGGGGTGTCCGAGCCCAGTCCAAACTCCTCGTGGGTCTCATAACTTCTACATAACAACTCTGCTCACTCTTCTTAGAGAGGGAGAGGTTATGTGACTGGCACAGGTCAATGGGCCAAGGCCAGAGCCCACTGCCCACCCCTCCTCCAACTCTACCTCTCTACAGAGCGTGGCTTTGGCCATACCCGACTCCTGCTTTCCTTTGAGCTGCCATCCTGGTGATGTAAACCTAGCCCTGCTCTTTCTAGCTCTTTCCAAGTAGGTCAGTGACTGCTGGGCTGATGCAAGCAGTCTAGAATCTACTCCACCTCTAACACTGATAGCTTTTGTCCTTAAGGGTCCCCTGAGCCCTGAGAAACTCCCTGATTCAACATAGAGGCTCGTATTACTTTATACCAGGATGTTTCTAGTAAAAGTGCTGGCTGACCTTTCTCTTCTACTTTAGATCCATAGGGCAGGACTAGAGGGTGACATGGTTATCTCCACTGAGACAAAGCAGGAGGACCAAGAGACCTGGCCTGAGCAAGAGCTCCTAAGAACAAGGAAAGCTAAAGCTTGATCATGACAGGAGAGGGACAGAGAGAAGCAATGGATGTGGTGAGGTCATCTTGGAGCAGTAGGGCAGGAGGACACACAGGGGGCCAAGGAACCAGAGAAATGGCTCAAGAAGGAGTTTCCGAAGGAAGGAGGACCTCCAAGGGAAAGGAGCTTCTAAAAAGAAGGGGACATCCATGACCTGGAAGATATGACAAGGGAACACTGAGAACCTGGGTAAGATTCCAGGCTGAGACATCTCAGCCCCATGACAAGCAGTGGTCAGACTGCAGGCAGGCAGCAGAGAGAAAGATGTCCCTGGCACGTCCTCTGTGGCTGCTTCTTGACAATGTTTCCATCAAGCTCATGATGAACAGCTCAGATCATAGTCCAAGGGCAAAGCTGCCCAGACAAGCATCTTTCTCCAGCTTTGGGATCTCCTGAGCACCCCAAGGACACAGGCAGCTCACTAAGCTATTCTCTAACCACATTAGGCCATGGGAGACACTAACACTTTGAACCACCCATTTGTCCCAAGGAATCTATCATGGTGTCATTTCTTAAGTGTGCCATGATGAGGGAAAGATTGGGAACCACTGATCTACTGGGAGATGAGAAGGGGGAGGGGGAGGAGAGGGAGGAGGGGAGAGGACAAAGAGACAAATGATAAATATAGAAACTAAAACCTAGGCCTGAAGGTGCTGCGTGGTCCCCTTTGGTGACAATGTGCTTATGTGATATGTAACATAGATAAGCAGGCACTACACTGGGCACTATAGAAACTTCTGGAGCGTTCTATGTCCTCTTAAGACTCTAGTTCTTTCTTCTCCAGAATCACATGAGGGAACAGATTAACACCTATCATCCTAAACCCCAAACCATGTAAAGAAACAGAACCACCAAGCCCCAGAATGTGTGTGTGTGTGTGTGTGTGTGTGTGTGTGTGTATTCATCCTTCATGAAAGGTTCAGTAGAGATAAATGTTGGTGAGTTTTTCAAAAGAAGAGAGTGTAGATCATAAGCCAAATTCTGAACTTTTCTTTTCCTAGTGAGATGAAAAGAAATGGAGCGATTCAGGTGACACTTCAAGCACACGTCATGTGAAGAGGGCTATCCCTGTGGGCATCAGGTGGGCCACTATGAAGGTGGTGTTTCTGAAGAGACAGAGTTGGAACAAGAGAGAGGAAAGTGTCTCGGGCCAGTGTGTGGAGGGTTTACCCGGACGGCAGAGCCTGCTATTCTGAAGCATGCATCGTCGCTTGACAAACACTGTAGGGGAATCCAGTTGGCAAGAGATAACTCTGATTCCATGCCACCGCCCTAAAACAGAATTGCTTCAGAATATTCTGAGAGTTGAGAGGAGTGGGGGCTGCAGAGGAAGCTCAGGCACAGTGTTACAACATTTTAGTAAGCCGTGTCGTCTAAGCCATGCGACCACTCGGATGTGCAGCTGAAAGGAAGAGAGCGGAACCAAGAGGAGTTTTAAAAGTGCGGAATCAGGTCTAGGAGCTCGGGTCTGCAGGTGGGGATTCCCACCATGTTGGTCATTTCTTTCTGAGCCATTTTCCCAGAGTGGAGCCAGTAGCTAGGCCAGCTACGGGTGGCCGGAATCCCTGGGGAAGGCCAAGCCGCCTAAGCAGCAGAACTGGCTAGTGCAGGCTTCCTCTGCCCTCAGGAGGCACAGGCTCTCACAGTCTGGGTGCTGGATTCAGCTTCTGATTCTGAACCACGCCACCCTGGTAAAGTCGTATCGGTTAAAAAACACGCCAGTTGTTTATCATGTTTCCAGGCCAGGGTTAGCCAGACTGCTGGGAGATGGGACACCGGGGAAGGAGATTCTGCACTTTTAAAACTTGAAACAAAACAGTTGGAAAATAACCATCTCACTTCAATGTCCACAAGTATTTAAACAAAAATAGAGAAATAGTATATATATAATATAGCTATTATATATATATGCAAATTCAAAATGTTTAGTCAGTTAATTTGTGATAAATAACAAAAGGAGATAAATAAGCATGCTTGTTAGTTCTACCTCTAACTCTCATTAAAGGACATTCTTGGTGTCTACAGTGGGAGATTGAGTCTTCTTAAAATTACTTTAGAAGTATCCTTTTCTGAAAACTACTCATTTTTCTTGAGACATTTAAAACCAGAGACTAGTTTTAAGTATTTCTTTGGGGGCAAAAGTTCAAGCTTTTCATTTTGTGAGTGCCATCATGTCCTTTACCATTGATTTTTTTTTTTTATGACAGCAAAATTCTGCTCCAGCCTCATGGGGTCTGGATTCCTCCCCACTGAAGCTCCCCTTTGGTTTGACTGTCTTCGTATCACCCGAAATACTTTTTGGGGAAGCTAAAGGGCTCCTTTAGCTGGGGGCCTCACGCTCTAATGATCTGGGACAGAGTCCTGCACTCCCTCTCTGAGCTTTCTGGAGGGCTTGCCACTGACACTGATGCCTTGCTCGAGAACTACTTGGGAAACAGATTGCACTGACCACCAGCTGGGGGGACGACTTGGTCAAGTAGCTTCATGCTTGTCTTCTTCCAGATCTTCTTGATCACAGCTCGGAGTTCTTCATTAGCTTGCTCCAGGTTCCCTGAATCCAAAAGGCAAAGGGAGGGGTGTGTGACACTGCTCAGACCGGACCTGTGTGTGTGGCGGAGTGCTCTCCTGCCCCTCACCATGTCGCGTGGTCCTTGTCTTGCCTTCTGATAGAATCTTCCCCTTTGGCTCTCCATAGTGATTGCCAAATAAGTTTCCTATATTCAGAGGCATTTACCAAGCCACCACTGGGGGATGATCATTTCCACCTGGGAATTCATGACTGATCTTCTGCTGCCATAGCAACCTACCCCAGACAGGACCCACGCTCCTCCCTTGACTCCCAAACCAGAAGGCCACTGCCTCTTCCTCCTCTTCTTCCTCCTCCTCCTTCCCTGCTTCCTTCTCTCCCTTTCTTCCTTCTCCTCCAACTCGACCTCTTCTTCCTCCATTCACCCCCTCCTTTTCTCCTCTTCCTTCTCTCCCTCCATCTCCCCTCCTCCCCTTTTCTCTTTTTCCTCCTCCCCTTTTTCTCCTCCCTTCTTCCAATCATCCCCCTGCCTCTTCCTCTTCTTCTTTCTCCTCCTTCCTCTTCTCCCCCCTCCTCTTCCTGCCTCTTCCTCTTCTTTCTCTTGATCCTCCTCCTTCTCCCCACTTGGACCAAGGCGCCCAATCCTGCCTTTGTTCCCACACAATAAACTTCACCATGATAAGACTCATCGCAGGCCCTACTGTAGTTACTTACGCTGACCTCAGAATCTTGACTTCTACTCAGCGGTTCTGTTTTCTTCTGATACATCACCATGTAGGCCCATCCTACCTTCTGGAACACTTAATGATGCTTGTTTGCAGCATAAGCAGCACATGCTAGGCGGGAAGCGGCTAGCTTTGCTGGGTAGCGCTGCAGTGTGGTGAAGAACACCCGTCTTCCCACTGGAGCTGTGTCTCCTCTGTCTTCTCTCATCTCCGCCCTTGCCTCTCTGCAAAGCCTCTGCCTCCTCACCTCAAGCTCCCTCTGCTTCCCACACGTCCCACATCGAAGCCTCTGAGCCAGTTCCAGAGGCTTTCCACTGTCTGCCCAGCCAGGTTTGAGGAGGGCTGAGTGTGCTATGTAAAGAGTGTAGCTGGGATGTGGACCTGCTAGCACCCCACATGCTAACCATGCTGTGTGCATGCGTGCATAGTCGCCTCTGTGCTTTCTACCATGTCTGCATAGACCTTGCCTTGGCATCTTTGCCCGTAGTTCCTTTTTATGGACAAAAAAGCTACTGCTTGGAAGAGCGAGCTGCCTCACTGATAGTGTTGGTGAAGGAGAGCAGGCGTGGATGTCTGTGGTTTCCGTCTGTGCCCCAATACCTCGCCTGTTTTTCGTGAAGTAGAGGAAGCAGTGTGATGAGTAAACTCCAGATATTGTGGGACAGAGCAGGGGATAAAGCAAAAACAGAAGGGCAGTGGTTGGCTGATCAGATGGAGATGTTCTCCCTGAATTCACATCCTCTTCTGAGGAATCCCATTAATTAAGAGAGAGCCCAAAGGGAGAACCAAAGTGTGTGTGTGTGTGTGTGTGTGTGTGTGTGTGTGTGTGTGTGTGAGATCTCCCTCTCCTGCTGCCTGCCCTGCTTCCTGCTTCCTGCTTCCTGGGAGTGCTTACCTTCAGTCTTGATCTTGAGAGCTGTGCGAACCAAAGCAAACAGGGTTGCGTTGAACATAACCGTGCCATCGCTGTTGAGAGGCATGTTCATGGCAACCAGTCTCTGTAGATGAGAAAGAGTTCCTCATGAGAATGCAGACAGTCTATGACAGCCATGCTCCCTTCTGATGTTCATTCTTTGTTTATCCCCAGCCATGCTCTAGGCAACCCTCACTTCAACTCAATGGTCACTTGGGAGCATCTCTAAGACAGTTAATTGTAGGCATCAGCATAGCGTGTCTATGGGCTGCTCAGATATCGGGTGAACGATCATGCCTCGGTCTGTCTGTGAGGGTGTGTGCTCGTGCCTCGGTCTGTCTGTGAGGGCGTGCTGGGAGAGACTAGCGGTGAGGCAGATGCCTGTGAAAGCCGGCAGTCTTCATTCCACCACAGCACACAGAGAAGTGGGGAAAAACTGCCTTTCCTTTTCCTGTCAGTTTAAGGTAGAGCATCAGCCTGCTGCTGTCTGACATGGATCTCATTGGTCCCCCCGAGTCTCAGGCCTCAGTCCCCAGACTGAACTGTACCACAGATATCCTGAGTCTCCCACTAGGAGATGACAGACTGTGGAACTTGAAAACCACATGTGCCCATATTACATAATACACCTTCCCTTGTATGTGCCTATGTGTGTGTACATCTATACACGGACAGCTATACACTGGTTACACATATAGACATACACACATATATATACCCACTACCACCCCGTCAGGCCTATTTCTCTGGAGAAAACTGACAGATACAACCTAATATCTGTGAGGAACCTGGGATAACAAAGTTCAAAGTTCAGTCATGAAATATAAATGTTGACAATCAGATACTATTTAATGTTACATAATTAAATGCCATTGTCCATGTGTTCTTCCTTCATTAGCTAGTTCTCTGTGTCCTGGGGACAGGCCTCCCCTCTAGGTACACCCTTAAGGATTTTATGATAATTAAATGATACAGAAGATGCATAGGCCAGGCACAGGGAGAATACATAGAGGCTGTCACCCAGTAGAACACACTACTGTTCGTTCTGAAAGTTTCCAGAGACAGAACATCATGTGCTATCTTGGGGAGGTCTCTCTCCATGGCTTCTCTGAAGGCTTGGTCTTTCAGAATAGATCAATACTTCCCACTTCTCATCCCTTTCCAGGTACCTCTAACACCAGCATCAAGGAGAGTTGCAGAAGAACTTGGGGTAAGGGACACCCTCTTTGGGTTCTAGTCATCAAGACAGGCTAACAGGCCTTGTGAGGATTGAAATAGATCATAAACACAAAGGTTTTATGCCTGGCACATGGTAAGTGTTAATTAACTAATGTTAATTGAAAAAATTCTAACCGAGCATGGTAGCATACTCCATTAATCCTAGCACCTGGGAGGCAGAGAGGCTGATCTCTTAAGTGGAGGCTAGCTTAGGGAGGCTATAGAGTGACTTCCAGGCTAGCCAGTCTCAAAACTAAAACAATCCAAAGTTAGTATTTTCTGGGCTAAAAAGTTCATTCCAAAAGAGAGGTAGACTGTTTTTTCTACCCTGCTTAGGGACTGGGATGCAGTTGTCTAGGCAACCTACCTAAATTCTAAATCCTTCTACCAACCTCTCCTGTCTCCACAGCCAGAGCAGCCAGGGTGACTGGGCATTCAGTCACTTTTCCTGACAAACAACCAAGTCAGCAGAATGACTGACTTTGTGCCTTCAGGACACTTAGGTCCTTTAGGTAAAGGGTCCTGGAGTCCAAAGATGAATGAAGTCATCTGGGTTCTGTGCTGCTCTGTGGACTGGAATGGACTTCTTCAAGAAGAAGTTCGACAAACAGGCCCACGTTGCATTCTTGTTGCTACAATAATGTGAGAAGGTCCCTGTGGCTTTATGGGAGAAAGACCAGTGTGTGCTAAGCCTCCATGTGACCAGTGTAGGGATGAGAGAAACAGGGTAGGAGACCTGAGCTCATCCCAGAGACACCTCAGCTTCATGCCCCAGGGAGAGGAACTATAGAATTCTACAGCAGAGAGGCCCCATGCAAACTGTCACCCTGTCTACAGCTGGGAACCTAGGGCCCAGGGTCTACCTACCACCACCAAGCTAGGGCCCAAGGTCTACCCTCACCAAACTAAGGCCCAGGGTCTACCACCACCAAGCCAAGGGCTAGATGAGTTCTTTTCTCATTCTCATTAGTGCCTGTCTCCTCACCTGGCAGCAATGTCCCCCCTTGAGCCTCCTCTGCTCATCTCTCCACGCTGCCTATTCCTCTCTTCCCATCCCCACAGATCTCATCCTGACAGTCCCATTTAGTTCCTTCCTCCAGTCTGCTTCATGTCAACACAATCAACTCTGAGATGGTGACCTGGAATTTCATCATTCTCCACAGGATTCGGTGTGGCCCAGAATACTCAATCAGGTCTAGCTTGGGGACGGAGGCCTCTGCCACTTGCTCTCGTGTCCCAGCCAGATGGTTGCCCGATGCCTCGCTGTTGGTCAGTCTGAGGCTCTTCCTCCTGCGGCTTCTGTCTGGACTCTGTTCTCCTTTCTGAGAAGCCTGCCTGCCTGCCTGCCTCTGACAGACTCCTATGACTCCTCTGTATTTTATGTGGATTTAACGGTGCTAGGGATCAGCCCCAAGACTTGGCATATGCTGATCTAACAGTCGCCTGGGCCTGGCCTAAACGCCATTTCCTCAGACATCTGACCCAGTGACAGTTTGTAGTATTCCCTTCATCCCGTTGTTAGCCCTGACAGAATTCTAAGTGTTATACATTTGAGGGTGCTGTCAAGGCAGAAAACATTATTATCTCCACATGTCCAACACCTTAAAGACCTGGTGAATGTAAAACAGCATATGTGTGTCCCAAACAAAGCGGCGAATAGATGGTCAGACTTGGATGGCCGGACACTCACCTTACACGCTACTCGGTGTGGACATAACTTTCCAAACCCCAGGGGAGGCTGGATACGCCGGAGCAGGGTGACCACATCAAGGTGTTTTATCCTTCCCCTGGAAGCAAAGCACAGCCTGAGGTCCCTACCTGAGCTCAGTCTACCACCCCGACCCTGCAGAAATCACCACGGCCATTCCCAAAGAACTCTCGAAAGCCAGACGGGTGTTTGGCAACCTACTTTGCTTCAGGGTCATATTCTGACCATATTCTTTTGAATTCGTCCAAGTGGTGAGGCCCCAGAATAGACCAGTCCCGAGTCAGATAGTCAAAATTGTCCATGATGACAGCCACAAAGAGGTTGATGATCTGAAAAAGTGAATCAGGAGGGTGGTAGGAGGGTCCCTTGCACGGTTATCTGCCTCCTGACTGCGGGGCATGGAATATTGGAGCCCACGTATCCAGGTTGCAGAGGCAGGCCATAATATTCTCTCACTGGAAATTAGTCAAGGAAAGGGCAGGAGCCTGACCAGATGGCTTGGCACACGCTCAGGAGGGGGTGGGTGGGTGCATTAGCTGGCACCCTGAAGCACACTGTAATCTCATAATTTAATTGCAGCGAGAGACAGCTCACACTTTGGAGGCACTTAAAGCCACGCACAGTGGCTTTGATACTTTTGAAAGGAAACAGCAGCCTTCAGAACCAAGGCTGACTGGAAATTACCCCAGCCCACCGGGAGTGCCCAACCCATCCCCTATGGCAGCGACACGTGCCGGATTCAGCAAGACAACACCTGCCTGGTAGGGCTCAGAGCATGCCAACTGCCTGAAAGCACTGCGACAGGGCAGCATCAACCGGTCTGGACCTTCACTGCTACAGCAGCTCTGTAAACAGAGAGGGGTGCCGAGGCTGCTTACCAGGAACGCACACAGCATGTAGAAGCTGATGAAGTAGACAATGGCGAAGTTGCTCCCGCAAGTGTACTCCTCTCCCGGGCTGTAATCTGAGTCCGGGTCGCACAGCTTCCCCGGGAGGCAGGCAAGCATGATCTCCTGCCAGGCTTCCCCTGTCGCACACCTGGTTAGATTAAGAGAATGGACTTTAACTGAGGGACGGGGCAAGGAAATGATGGATTAGACATGTGGGAAGAAAATTCTTATCTTGTGCAAAATATATCAGGACAAACGTACAGGCCACAGCACTTTCCCATGAGGCTTTGTTATTTCCCAAGAACTACAATTCCCAGCATTCACCTGGTTCCTAGGCACGTGGGACTTACAGGTTAGCTTGGGGAACTACAAATTCCCATGTTTCCCCTGTGTTTGTTTCACTGGTTGTGTTCTGGTGCACTCTTCATGCATACATATCTATCCTACAATTTTTCTCCTGGTGGTCTAACTGTCGGTTACAATCTGAATGACCCCAGCAGTTTTAATAATACGTCAGTTCCTCTCTAACTGAAATGCTAGTTCTGTTTAAATTGGGGCCAATGAGACGGGTCAGTCGGTAAAAGGTATTTGCTGTGTAAGCCTGAAGACGGGAGTTGCATCCCTAGAACCTATGTAAAAATGAAGGAAGATTAGCCCCATCAGTTTGTCTCTGATCTCAGCATGTGCACAGTGGCAGGTCTACTCCGAACAGATATCATATTCATCCATACATAGGAAATAATAATGATGTTTTTAAAAGGTATAAAATGGCCGATAGTAGTAGAACATGCGATCCCAGCATTTTGAAAGGCCGAGGAAGGAAGACTGTCATGATGTGAGGCCAGCCTGGGCTACATAATGAGATCCTGTTTCAAAACAAAGTAACAAACACCAAACAAGAACAACAAAGCAGAAGTCTGTCAAGAAATAATGGGACCAAGAGCAAGCAGGACCCCATCCATTCACAACTGTAGGGCACCCCATCCCACCCACTCTCACCCCATGCCCCGGTCACCTGAAGAGCAGTAGCACTGCCTGGGGAAACGTCTGGAAGTTGTTGTTCCTATTGATCTGGTTGTTATCTCTCATGGCAACTTTCCCAAACATCTAGAAGAAGTTATTAAGGGGGGAGGGGAATCAGATTTTCATCATTGTTATAGTTTGGATCTTGAATGGTCTCCAAGGTTCATGTGGTTAGAGACTTGATCCCCGAGGGCAGTGCTGTTGAGAGGTAGGATTTGTGGCCTAGTGGCAGGCCCTGAGGTTGCTGGGGTTATGTCCTCCTTCTCAGGAGGTCTGTCTCTCTTATGATGCATTTCTGCGATGGTGTCCTGCCTTGTCATAGGACAAAACAAGACCACCTCTGCCTACAGTATTTCAGGGTACTCATGAAATGCCGAGTAACCCGTCACATAAAAAGAGTTTTGTGAATTTAGAGCTGACTTGGGTTTAATTAGCAACTAGGGCTTTCTTAGGACTCTGGGCGCCTTCTGTGCTCTGCAGAGACCTGCTGGGCAGAGCATGCACCAGGCACTAGGCTGAACTTTAGGAATGTAGTGTCTCAGAGGTACAGTCTCGCCCCGAAGGAGTCACTGCCCTGAGGAGACTACGTACGGAGTGACCAAGCAATGGTAACCAGACACAGCACGCACTGAGGTGATCCAACCCACAGAGATCAGGGAACAGCCTCATTTGGCCAGTGTTTGGTTAACGGCAACCTAACACTTCAGAGGGAGCAACACCTAAACCGAGAGCTGAGGGAGAAGCAGCAGTCAGTCAGGGGATGGGGCAAGAGTTCTCCAGGCAGAGGGACCATCACCTGAAGGGGCACAGAAGGCCTGAGGAGGGGATGAGTAGCAGGCAGAAAGGCTAACCATTGGCTGGAGACAGAGGGGAATGGGTGGGGCCTTGTGGGCTTCATGCCTCAGCCAAGTTTTCCAATAGCATTATGGAGCAGATTGATACTTCAGATGGCTGTGGGTCTGTGCAAATCCCAATGGGAGAATCTGGAGCTGGGTGTGCAGCTCCCCGGGCTACCCTGGGCTACCTCATGAGGACATATGACTCTTGTCCTAGAACTGCCAATAAAAGTCCTACAAGTGCTTCTAAGCCTTCAGGACAATCAATCAATCAATCAATAAATAAATAAATAGACAACCAGTCAACCTCTCTGTGCTGGAATTACCCCACCTCTCTCACTTGCACCTCTCTCTAGTCAGAATGACACTCTACCAATGTAGAACATTCCCCCTGGCTCCCTGGACCCAGCGTTTTCAATGCCATCCAGCTGCCCCATGGCGTTAGGACTCAGCTGACAATGGTGCCCCCAACCTTTTCCAACCCAGGAACACATGCTGTCGTCCCTCAGCCTAAGAGCCATGCTTCTCTGGAAAAGCGTGCTGCCCAGATTCAGTACTGCCCGTGGCATCTGGAAACACACGACAATCCCAATGTGATAACTTATGATCGTCCAGAGTATCAACAGGTGTGTGGAGTACTAAGTACCTTCTGAGTATCGTCAGCATAGAGCACGTGATCTCCACACCGACAGCTAGGGCATCTCCTTTCCCACTGGGGAGCCTACGGCCTTCCCATACTGAGATCAGTAACAGGTCTCCTCACCTAGTTCATTCCCCTGAGACACGAGTGTGGGGGGGGGGAGGGCCCCCCCAGAGGGGTGGGGGAGGGGTGGAGAGGGATGCTAGCCCAGCATGCTCCTGCTGCATCTTGACTTCCTTCTGGCACCAGCTCCATCTTGGAAGCCCAATAATGTTCTATCTCATTGTCTTCTCGGTAGCCAAGGCATTTGGCTGGAAAATGGTGACCCAGTCTTTCTGCTTTATCTGGCCTAAGGATGGACTAAGGACGGCCGGCTTGGAAGGGTCCTGTGAGGGGAAGCAGCTACCACTCACCTGCATGCCAATGACTGCGTAGATGAAGAAAAGCATGGCAATGAGGAGGGCGACATACGGGAGCGCCTGCGGGACACAAAGGATCAGGTCAGTGGGTGCTGGACACCTGCCCTTGTATCTGATCAACGACCCACGAGGCCCAGCCCAGCACCAGTGCTCTGCTTCTGGGGACCCATGCACCTGTATACCTAGCATCACAAAGTGTAGGCAGGCGGGGTGTGTTTCCCAAGCTCCTGTTACCCCGTGTTAACCTAAACATTCTTCCGCACAGACACACAGATCCCAGTGAGTTTTAAATGTACTCTATATCCTTAATAAAACCACACTTGACCAAATCATCCTACAACACCAGATTCCCCGACTGCTTCCATCTGTTCTATATCTGGGAGCAGTTGTAGAACAGCCAAGATAACTTCCTTATGCAAAATCACCTACATTCTGGTTTTCCTTACGATAAGACTTTAAGGATAAGAATGACGGAGTCAGAGGGTCAAACGCCGCTTAAGAATGCAAAAACACTTTAAAATGCACCAGCGGTTATACACTTTATGAAAATATCTCTTACATTCAAAGAGCCTGCACGTTCTGCTGGGTCTAAGCGTTAGTACACTTCGGGGTCACTTGGCTCCTAATCCCGCTGTGCACTCAGCCTGTTTGTATAACTTGTCCTTAAGATAACCAAGTACCAACCAACCTTACTTGGATTACCTAAGTTATCAGCTTTATGACCTAAGATAATGCATAACTATAGTTTACCTAAGTTATCAGCTTTATGACCTACGATAATGCATAACTATAATAAGTTATGGACTCTTCTATGTCCCTGACTTAAAAAGCAACTCATGTGTGTGTATGTGTGTGTGTGTGTGTGTGTGTGTGTGTGTGTGTGTTATAGTCGTAAATGATGAAAACAATCTTATACAACAAATATCTACCATAAGTGTTGAAATCAGCATCCAGATAAAACCTGATAACTGTGTGTTGGCAGTATTGAGTGCCTTGGGGTCTGGTGTAAATGACTCAGTCTCTTATAAAACTCTTAAAGATTTTTGCAAGGTGCTACCTCATTCCTTTTGCATGTGATGCTTTTTATGCTGCTCAGTAAATATAGAACAAAGCCCCCTTTCTTAGGGGCAGTGGACATCAGTCAGCCTTAGGGATGACAAGACACAGGGACAGACCAGATATGGACAACAGAGGGAGAGCAGACCAGGCAGCAATTACAGACTACAGCCGGATTGAAGACAGGGAGAAACAAACATGGAGACTTCAAACTTGGGGGTCGCTCTTGGTCAAATTAATGCAAGGAACTGCTGAGCTTCCTTTCCTTGGTACAACTGGGGTACATTTTGGTGTGTCTGAGACTATCTTTACTGCTTATAGTCGAACCATGTACTCATCTGATAACAGCTACAAACTCACGGGCGGGGCCCAGGAAGAAATGAAGCTCGCAGGATGCTCAGGAGCACAGCCTCTTCTTAAAAGCACATGAGCAAGTGTATGTGTCTGGTCAGATCTGAGGCCAGTTCCTTGATGGCTTTCTCCATCACCACATATGACAAGTGCATCTATGTGTCCAGTAGCACAGGGCTGCCTAGGCTCTTGGGATTAATTCCAAGCACCGCTGATTGGAATCAGCTTTCTCCCCCGTCTAAGTGCATCAGAATGCTGACAGGCACTTACAGGTTTGGGGCTCTGTGATGTGCAGCCTGGCCCAGTGCTACAGCACTACACCCACAGATGGAGTGCTTACTGGGGTCCCACAGGGCTATTTGCCCCACAAAAGCTCTTTGTGCTTTCTTCATAGACATCCAAATGTTTGGGGACTGTGCTGGCCGCCTGTCTCAGGGCAGATCACCATTCTGTCATAGGGCTGCTTTACCTACTAGGGTTTCTTTTTTTTTTTTTTTTAAGTTTAATAATTCCATCAAGAACTAAGATTATTTTGCACGAGTGTATTCTATTAACCTAGCAGCTCGCCTCTGGAATGTGGGGGACCACGAAGGCCTGCAGGCTTGGCTGCACCCTGGTTTTCGTGCCTATGGCCCTTGCCCTGTCTCTCCTGAGCCACACCCCTTCTTCCTCAGTTTCCATCCTTCTTAACAGGGTTGTGATTTCCTTCCTGTGAGCTTTTGTCTTCTATCTTCTACTTTCTCTCAATGTCATCTCTTTCCCTTTTCCCTACTTAAAAAAAATTACTGAAATTTTCTACTGGTTATCCCAGAGGGGATTGGGGAAATTTTGAATTTTTTCTTGTTCACATAATGTTTGAATCATGAATAAAACTCAGCTGATGGAGTGAAGGGTCATGGCCATGAATTCCCTACCTGGTTGTTGTTAGGGTTCTGTCAAAGCTCCACCCCACAGTTACCTGGCAGCAGCCAGGTAGGCCTGGCCCACTATACAGGGGGCTGCTCACCCCCTCCTCTCTCTCTTACCTCTCTTATCTCTTGGCACTCTCACCTCTCTCCTCTCTGCCCTTCTTGGGCTCTCCGCCCCTCCCCCTCTCTCCACATGGTCATGGCCAATCTCTGCTTCTCTATTCTCTTCCTCTCTCTGCCTTTCTCTGCCTCTGCTGCCTCCCTTTACTCCCATCCCATGCCCTGAATAAACTCTACTCTATACTATGCCGGTGTGTGTGTCTGGTCCCTCAGGGGAAGGGATGCCTGGGCATGGGCCCACTGGGGCATCCCCTTCCCCCACACTGCTGTATACCATATTCTCTAACCTCTTTCTCTTTTGATCACAACAGTTATGCCTTTGATTACATATTTGTACTTATTCCTCACTCTCAACAGATTTGGTCTAGATAAGAGGAAAATCTACAGCAGGCACCAGGTGGTGAAGGAGAAGCTGGCTCTGCTCTCCAATGGGCTAGAAGCAACCTAAGGAATCATAGTTGTTAAATAAGTCCTGGTGGATACCTAGATGAGCAGAACTCTCAATTCTACCAAGCACCCAATAACCTGAAGTAAGTAGAGACTCCATCTAAGAGAGAGGCTATATGCTGGTTTGAAAAAGAATGGTACACATAGACTCATATGTGGAACTGTTTGGGAAGGATCAGGGGGTGTGGCCTTATTGGAGAAGGTGTGTCCCTGGAGTTGGGCTTTGAGGTTTCAAAAGTCTAGGCCAGGCCTAGTCTATGTGTCTATGTGTCTATATGTCTATATGTCTATATGTCTATATGTCTATATGTCTATATGTCTGTCTCTCTCAGCCTATAACTTTCAGTTAAGAAGTGAGCTTTAAGTTACTTCTCCAGCACCCGCGCCTGCCTGCCTGTTCCCATGTTTCCTGTCATGCCAATCATGGACTCACTCTCTGAAACTATAGATAAGCCCCAATTATATGCTTTATTTTATAAGTTACCTAGATCACAACAATATAACTGTAAGACAGGCTGCCAAACTTCAGGGAATGTGTAGTGACCTTCCCCCTCTTGGACACTACTGTTGCTGAACATTCTGGGCAATCAAAAGTCCTTGAGATTTAAGTTTCTCCCATATGGAAAACATTGCAGATCTCTGACTTTCGGGGTCTTATTTCTGCCTCTTGTTTAGTCTCCCGTAATCTCTACTGACTCAGCGGTCATGTAGAGAGAGACAGAGCCTTCCTGGACAGAGGACCGTCCCTGCCTTACATATGCTCTCAAGGACAGAAAGCTAAGTCCTAGGTTGCTCTTACCTGAAAGGACTTGATGAAGGTCCACAGGAGGGTCCGGATGCCTTCCCCCCTGCTGAGAAGCTTCACCAACCGCATCACTCGGAAAAGACGGAAAAAGGTGATGGAGATTCTATTGCTCTCTTCCGAGTTCTGAAGGGTTATCATGGAGAGGTCAAACCCAGTGGAAAGCAGAACATGCGACACTTTCAGAAAAAACAGCAGCGGACTCAAAGGTGACAGAGGTGAGAACTGAAGATGTGTTTCTAGGGCCTTACGCCTCAGAAAGCATGATATGAAAGAAAAAGTCACATGCTAACAACACAGGATTTAGGGGACAAACTGCATCCACACAGCACATGCATGTCCACGTGTTCTACTGTGTTAGAGGAGAACGCTGGGCTGCTCAAGAGTACTGGACACTGATGATGAATGCAAACCACTGTAGACACTGCTCTGGAAGGACAATCATGGAGAATACAGAACACCAGTGGAAAACTCGACATGGTCAAATAAAGTCAAGGAGAAGGCCCAGCCCCTGGGACCAGTCACTGATCTTACCCCAGGTGTGGCAGTTGGGAGAGGGATATTCTCACTTTCAGATGGCTTTAAGAAATCAAAGATTGAAATGTATTAATGTTGGGGGAAGGCAACAATGGCTCAGGAGACATTTCCCCCCTTTTACCGGTGTGTAGTTAGTGTCTTTGGTCAACACATCTGCTCCCTCCCTGAGACAATCCTAGTACCTCACTCTGGAACTGGCATGGACAACATCCAGTGACAGCAGCACAGACACACTAATTCTAGTCTAGTTTCTTCCCAGGGATGTGATGTCTCTGGTGACTGATGCCTGCTCAAAGATTGTGGTACATGCTTTTGTGGTCTTTAAAGACACAGGTTTAGAGAAACCTCGCTTCTCTAGCTTCATCAAAGGAGCTGCCACAGGCCTCCTGGCCTGGAATAATGGACTGACTCTAACCATGGGACGAACAGTGGCTCTACCTGTGGGCCCCACACTTAAGCATTCCATGTGCTCCAGAGGACCAATGTCTCTGCTGAAGGACTAGAAAGCCTGGTTAGTGCAAGAGATGGAGGCAGGCTTCTCCCCAGCAGCCTGCAGTTCAGCCTCAGCCAGATCAAGCCCACACTCTAGTCCTGAGGACTCTGTAAGAACATCACAGGGCCAGCCTGCCTGAGCGCCATCAGCTCTGCCTCTCCCAGCTCTGACTGTGTGTCAGGGAATGACTCTTTCTCCCACCTCCACAGAGGTTGTCTCTCCTCCTTCACTCTACTCAGTGCTCAGCAGAGCACTTTGGGGAGTTAGAGACAAGCTTTCCCCACCAGGAGGCATCTCGAAATGACAATAGCAAGAATGGGGGAAAGACAGTCTCTTATCTCTCCCACCACCAAGTGCCATTTCCACTGAGGCAGTGGGTCTTCCTGAGACTGGACACAGGACAGGGTCCTCTGTTGGGGATTCCCAACAAAGGCTTTCCGTGGCACACAGCATAACTACCCAGGGGCGTAGGTGGGTGCGCTGCTAGATGCCTCCTTCCCTGGGGACATGGGAGGAGGAAGGCTTTGTTCTTAAGCTGATTCCTGAGACCAAACAGAAGAGTGCTATCAACTTCAGTAAGAAAAAAAAAATGGGTCTGGATACATGAGGGCATACTTGTCATTCAGCAGTGACTGAACCCAAGAGCAGGTGCTGACTGCTGGAAAGGGCTCTAGTCCACCTGGATATCCAGAACAGGAATACAGACTCAGTAGATCTACTCAGAACATGCCAGAGACATGTCAGAATCCAAGCTTGTTAATTTTGTTAAATTCTTTTAATGCCCAGCTTCAGAAGTACACCTCCTTAAAGGGATGCGTTTTGTTTTTGTTTGTTTTAATTAGACAAGGGCGGGGTTGGAGGGGTTCTCATTATGCAGCTTGGGTTGGCCTCCAACTCTGACTCCCTGTTTCTACTCCCCAAGTTCTGGGGTTGCAGGTGTGAGCCACTATTCTTAGCTCTGATCATGGGGGCGCGGGGAGGGGGGGCGGTTGTTGTTATTTGTTTTTTAACTTAAGGCTTTAATATACATGGGAATTAGTTTCCCAGGACACTTGTCCCCCACATCACGCTTCCTAAGGGCTGTGGAGAAGGAAGCGGTTCTTGCTCAGACAGCTAGGCTGTGCACATGTGAGTGGCTGTGTAGTTACATGTGTGGACACTACTATTTGTCTATGCTCAGAGGACTGGAGAAGGCAGAGCCGAGCCCTCTACAGCTATGTTACCAAAATCCCTGTGACATGTGTGGGACCTGTGAGAGCTTTAGTAAGCCTGCTCTCCCTGGCCGCTCTCTTCTGCCCCCTCCTCTGTGTCACTCCATGACAGGCCATCTGCGATCCTCTTCCTTTGGGTTGATGAAAGCTGGCTACACTGACTTTTGAAATGTGCATATTTTTAACTATTATCTGAAGAATGACAATCATCGATCATTACATTTAAACTTTTTTTTTAATTTTGAGACAAAGTCTCACGTAGCCCAGGCTGGCCTCAAATTCACTACGTAGCTACCTCTTCCTCCTACCTACTGGGATTACAGGTGTGGACCACAACACCTAGTTAAATCATCTTTTTTTTTTTTAAGAAGGAGGAGAGGAGATAGCATTTTTTCAGGAGACAAAAGCAGTGGACCACACACACAGGAGTGAAAAGCAAAGCACTGCAGGCTGCATGCACCCCCAGAGCGGCCTGAGACATCACCCTGGCCACCGCCTCCCAGGGCAGAAGGCCTGCTAGAGGGGAGAATGTATCTGCAGCAGTGGTGGGGACCATGCAAGTTGTCAAAGTTATCTTCCACACTGAAGAATCCTAGGATGGCTTTGCTCCATCTGCAAAGAGGCCAGTTGCTCTGATCCTGGAGTACATGCTCAAGCTACCCACTGCCCGGGTGCCACCCAAGAGTGATTTTCTAAACTGATGTGGGTCCTTCAGGAATTTTGAAAGCCACCAAGTCATTCTAATGTGCTCTCAGAGTGGAGAGTTCCTGTCTAGACCACAGCAATATTAGGTCAAGTATTCAACAGATAGCTCACAGCTGCAGTGGTCACACAGAGTGAAGCCACTAGAAGAGGCCGCTTGGGCTGTCACAGCTGTTACAGGGGCTTCTAGAGTTGATGAAGAAACAGAAAATGGCTCCAAGGGATTACATTCTATATCCGTCTCCTTTCCAAGGGCCAGAGAGGCACTGGAAATGGACAGACAGAGCCTGGGAATGGTGTGCAAGTCACCCGACCCAAAACTTAGCTTCTGAGGCCACGTACAGTTGAGCCTAGAGGACATGGGGCAGGGCAAAGGCTGGCTCCCTACATGGCTGTCTTTTCAAGAATAGCCTCGAGGAACCAGGTGGTTCGTGTTCAATGAACTCCACAGTCATCTAAAGGTCCGGAACAGACAGCTTCAGCAGGCTTTGCTATCGCAAGGTCACAGGCCTCAGCCCGGTTCCCCGGCCACCATCTGGACTTGAGAGCTCATTCTGACAACAAACTGAACGACGTGGTGCTGCCTCACTCTAAGCTGGGCACGTGACAGGGCAGCATCAGCTCCTAGGATCTGGAAGTGAGCTCCTGTTGATTTTTTTTTTTTTTTGTCTGTGTTCTTTGATAAAGACAAGGCAGCCATGGTTTCTAAGGAAGACTGCTCCTCCCTCAGGCAGGCAGCAAGGGATGGAAGAAGACTAAAATGTCAGCAACAGCCATCCCTGGGTCAGTGCTTTAGTTGCTTGACCATCTCAGAACACGAGGAACAAACAGGCGTCAGAGAGAAAGCAGAGTCAGCCTATGAGGTGCCGTCCAACACTCAGCAGCTTGGTGGCATTACAGAGGTGAAGGGGACAGGTCCCGAAAGCTATCACACCATGAACAGACAGGGTGGGGAGCGTGGGAAGACATCAGGATGGAAATAGCCGGGTGCATGCCAACAGGACAATGCAAAGGGTCAAAGGGCCATCCCCCTTTCATATTGCAAAGAATGCAAATAAGTAGAGTTCCCATTTTATAGGCCAGATCACTCAATCTGGACTATGTTGGTGTGTCACAGAACCAATATGACAGGCCAAAAAAGCCTGTCTCAGGCCCCAGCCAGGCATGAGGACATACAGGAGAAGAAACACTCTAGGTGACCGTGGCTGATCCTTAGCAAGTCCTGTGAAACTCAGTGAAACACCAAAGGTGGGAAGCAGAAACAAAGTATACAGTCTCTAGAAGCGCTTTCGCTTAACGACTTCACCGTATATATGATTATATATACTTGCCGCTACAATTTTCTAAAAATAAAACCAACATGAAAAATCAATTAGGCAACGGAAAAGGAAGGTAAACAGTCTAGGGGAGAGAGTGCAGCAGGTTACACATCACAAAACATGATGATGATGATGATGATGATGATGATGATGATGATGATGATGATGATGACGACGACGACGATGACAGCAACTCAAACCAGCCAACAATGGACCAAGGGTATTCATGCTCAGTTGACTGTGGACCTCAGGAGACAAGGCCACTGAGGATATGAAATGCATCGCTCTCCTGGGGAACTATGTATGTACTGAGGGAGGATGTGGGGATAAATATCCCCGTTCTTATATATTTATAATATCAGAGGTTAGGTATGGTCTGTCTGTCTGTCTATCTGTCTGTCTGTCTTTAACCTTTGGTTATTCCCAGAGTCTAGCTCCAGGCCTACAAGCAGTGGATTCCCAGTAACACCGATGTTGAAGATGGGATACATGAGCAGGGATCCTAACTTTTGCATCACGGGATGGTGGACCGACACTGAGATCTTTGCAGGCAATACAGGCGAGGGAGTTACCAAGCCAAGGCTGAGTGGTGTTTGGTCTCAGAGTATAGCTAGTCAGGGAAAGGTTATGGATTGACAGCAGGTTTGGGAACCAGGAAGATTTCCCCAGTGTGAGTCTTCAATGAGAACTCGGATACCGTGAAGTGAGGCCTTGCACAGACACCTGATGTAACTGACTAGACACATGTAGACCTTCCCCATCCACAGAGAAGCAAGGCCACCCTGAGACACTGACAGGCAAGGCCAGGCCAGAGCTGGGGAGCAGGGCCAGCGTCCAGCCCACGAAGCAGGTGTCACCTCTGCGTGTACCGAGTTACACTAGCCAGTGTGCATGTGGGCAGCATGAGAAGCTGGGGCCAGCTGGTCAACAAGCTCTGGTAACATCCTGGTACCCAGAAAATGAGAGTTTATGACCCCTGGGTTGTAGCACCTCAAAAGTCTGTTAGGCCAACAGCTTATGTTATTTTTAATGTCTGTCATAGGTTGTTTCTGACCCTTGAGAAGTTCCTTGATGCACATTATAGATACTTCAAATGCTTCAAGACAATTAAAGCAAAGCAATCAGATATCTTGCCACACGGCAGCCCAGGTAGGGTCCCGCTATCCTCACAGTGACTCCAGATCATTTTACAACCAAAGCGATTCACTTGCCATGGGTGACAGTTTTACAGCTGTTTACGGTCTGGGCTTAAAGGGATGTGTGTACCCAGACCTAGTAAAATATCACCTTACTATCTTGGCATCACATGGATTTTGGTGTGACAGGGCTTACGTCATACGCTGGTGGCCGTGGTAATATCTTACAGTCCATTTTGCATAGTACATGAGAAAATTGCATCAATAATAGTGTGCCTTCAGAACCCTTTGCTTTAGTAAGTATTTTCACAAATATTTACATTGTTTTAGTCCCAGCAGATAGTGTTACTCTGCTGGGCATATGAAGCCAGGGCTCCGTAAGTCAAGGCTGAATGGGGCTGGAACCACCAGGCTAGTGGCTGCCCAACCATGCATATGGCCGGAAGTCAGCCTTTGCTCATCAGAGGGGCATCAAGGAACACCAATGGTCCCAATCCCTACAGGCAGTCTGGGCACCGGGATGAACCTGACAATTCTCAGCTCCGCACATGTCAGCCAGGCAGAGCAGAGCGCTGGAGGGGCAGAGTCAGCATTGGACGGGCAACACAGAACAGAAGCCAACATCACACGGCAGCACTCTCCCCCTCCCCAACCCCGCTACCGTGAGGAGTACACACACTGACATCCCCTGAAGCCCGCGGATGAACACAGGACAGGCCAATGGACAGGGCCCTTTCCTGCCTGCCTTGGGCCTTGACTTGAGCAAGCACTTCCCTTCTCATCAGATGGCTTGAGGCGGGGCTTGCCTCACCTATTACGGATGTGCTCTCTCATTAATGATCATCTGAACATGACTCTCTCCTGAAACACACCAGTGACACTCTTTGGGGATCAAGGGCCATTGTCACCAGAGAGATTGAGAGCAGACTCAAAGCTTGGAGGACAGTGGCAGAAGCTATCTCAAAGCCAGGCATGGCTATAGGAATCTCCTATGCCATCACCAAACCCTGTGGGTATGAGGCCTCATTATTAAAAGATGGAGTGTGATGTCTTAAAAATGGCGGTTTTAGTTCCAAAGTGGCAACTTTACACTTATGCCTCCATTCCTTTAAGGGGCAGGGATGAAGACAGGACAAGGGAGAGGAGAGATCACTAATTGACTTTCATCTTCCAAGATGAACTAGCGTCTATAATTCTGTGCGGTGGGGATTCACGGGTGGCCCTTCTAGTCTCTTCTACATCAGACGTAATGAAAGCGATCACGATGAGGGACATGAAGTTTACTACTTACATTCACTTCAGTTATAGCAATGTCAACGACGCTACCCACAACAATTAAGGCATCAAAAGTGTTCCATGCATCAGTGAAATAGTGCTGTTAGGCAAGCATTCAGAAGCCACAGAGGACAGGAAGCACAACAGGAAAAAAAAAAAAGAAGAAGAAAAGGACAGCGTTAACAATATGCCACTCGACTGCTTGAAAACTCGCTCCGAGACAAACATGTCATAGATAACGCCACTTTGGATGGATTTTGACAGAGCAAATGGAGACAACTGGAGACACCCTATCTTACCTTGCCTACTAGTGCCTGGGGTCAGTGGTGCCAGAGTCAGCCCTGCAAAGGTGATTTGTGTCTGCAGAGGCCTTAGGCTAAGGCTCTACTCTAGAAGGTCTTTCCCACAGCCTATGTGAGGAAATGTCTAGTTTCCAATCATGTGTGCCTGGGACCTGTGACTTGTCCAGGTGATGCCACATCAGGGCAGGGAGCAGAATGTGCAGACAGGAGAGAGAGGACGCAGGCCACACGGGTGCATACTTACGTCAGCTTCGCTGAGGGCCACGTCTATAATGCTGCCGATTACGATGAGGGAGTCAAACGTGTTCCAGGCGTCACTAAAATACCCCTGGACAGAGCAGGCAGGGGCAGATGTTTATGAGCACTTATGAAGGGCACATCACAGGGATCATATGAGGGGACACATCCGAGTCCCCGCGGCACCCATGGCAACCAGGGGAGGGGCCAGGGCAACCAGGGGAGGGGCCAAGACAACCAGGGGAGGGGCTAGGAAAGCCAAAGGGGAGACAACAATACTGTCCACTGATAGAGAGAGGCACAGAGGGGTAGTTGTGCTCCCATGTGTGTGATCATGGGCATGAACACACACACACACACACACACACACACACACACACACACACCTATGGCCCTGGGTAGATAGAGAATAACCTTGTCCTGGCATCCACCCCAAACCCCCATGACCTGATGGAAGAGTGGGGGCTCCCATATACATCCAAGAGTCTCTATGGCCCTGTCTTTGCCCTTTTCCCACTTGAAGCCACCAGGTCAGCTGCCTCCCTCTGTCCTCAGTTGTCCAGCAAAGACAGCAGGCCACGCAGTGCAGCATAGTTTCTGAAAGCTCTTGGCTTAGAAGACACAAAGAGACTCGTCTAAAGGTCACAGCTTATAGAGAGACAGGCATAGCGATGCACAGAGTTTCAGAGCAGAGCCCTGCGGCAGAGGAACTCTCGATTGTGGACTAAAGACAAGTCAAGGCAGGTTCTGTGGGAGAAAGAGGACTGGAGGGTGAAGAGGGGGCGTCAGGGATCCCAGACGGCCGGCAACCACTGTCTACCGCCCCCTGCTTTTCTCTGTTCTTTTCCTCGTCCAGGCTAAGTGAACTCCACTAGATTCCCCCAACAACTACCCGGGCTCTTCCTCATCTCCGGAGACCTCTGCAACCCCTCTGACCATAGTCAGCTCCAGTCTCCATCCTCCTCTGTGGTCTAACAAGAGCCCTTTTCTTCATGGGATTTTCCCAGATCCTTCTGACAATCTCTATTTATCCTATCGTATTAACTGTACCTTTCTCAATCTTCACCAAGAAGTCTTACCACACCAAAGCTTCCCAAGGAGGGGGACAGAGTAACCGACTCTGTTATCACCTCCGCCAACCCTGTCAGCCACCCAGACCACGGTCATGTCCTTCTCCACAGATTTGTATCCTAGTTTTTCCTGGTTCCCAGTTTTTAGGTCCTCGTATCTTGTATCAGTTCTCACGTACTTGTGACTTACAAATGTAGATGTATATTCTGTGTGGCTTAGGTATTCTGGGATCTTCACACTATGTACCTGTTGACTCTTGACACCCCTGGAAAGCCACACTGAAGGCGGTGGTTACATTCTGTATGGAGCCAGAGGTTTCCGGTTGCCAGGGCTGTCCTGTCAAGGTCTGTCTATAAGCCAACTGTATCCTGAATAGGTAGCACAAGCTTTAAGAATAAAAATCTAGGTCTGAACTCTAGAAAGAGGGGGTCAGCACTGGTACAGTGAATATATTCACAGATGAATTAAGGGTTGAGGCCTGGGACCTATGATCAACTGCAGGGCTAGAGGAAGCCTTTGCAGCGCTGTAGCGTTTTATTGCACTGTGGAAAGGGTGGACATGCTGACTCCTAACCCCAGAGTGGGGTTCTTTCCTGCTTACTGCTAACGGCACCCCATCTTACTGCTGATAGCACTTGCATCCTTTGGCAGGATGTTATTTGTTCTGACTGATGCTCACGGCTCCCCTTTGTTCCTACTGAGAGGCCCCCAGCCTCAGCCTCAGTGTCTGCTGATCTACTCTCCCTCACTCCTTTACATCCACGGCGTCTCTCGTACTGGCCCCTCACTGGCTGGCCCTCAAACAGTTCTCTCAGAAGTTCAAGGAGCTGATGGACAGAACTGTCCTGCATCACACCCAACGGGAGTGTTTGTTCAAGAGAACAGCTCACACCTCCTTAGCTTGCTTCTCATGAATATAGGATTCTTAGCTTACCAAATAGAGGGGAAAACGGGCACTCTGGAGGTATAGATTTGTGATGTAAAACGTGGTCAGAGGCAGGATGAGGAGCTGGTCCGGATACAAAAGAGCTTTCTGCTCTTGACAGTGCAGCTGGATCACACGGTACCTTCAGCATCACAGAATACTCTTAAATTATTTGTACTGTTACAAGTAAGTAGCAAGCAGTCCTGTAACTGGCAGCATCACTGCAGACTACACTGATGGGCAGGTCCTTCTCTGTTTTGCTTTGTTCTTTTCTCCTCAGATTCTCCTGCCTGGTGGAATGTGTTCCTCAATCTGATGCTAAGACTACAAAACACTCACAGAGCTCCAAAGACTGAGCCTCCTTCCCTTACTTCCTGACTGGCCATATACTACATGTTCTGCTTTTCTGACAGATCTGCAAGAAGAGAGCCACCCGCCTCGGGGACCTTGCGCAGTACCCCTCCAGACGCTCCTTCCTGTCTCCACCGTGGGCCAGTCCCATCTGCGTATAAGCTGTTCAGCACGGAGGTTTTTCTGGCACAGTGTGGTGGATAAAGTCTCTTCAAATCAGCAAGATAAGGGTTTAACACTTGCTGGAAACTTTTTGGAAATCTGATAGACTAAGAAAATCATTCACAGTTTCAAAATGGTGCCCAAATCCTTGACAGCTCACAGACTGAAGGCTGGCACTCCCTCATCTCTACCACAGAAGGTTTCATGGCGCAAGTGGCTGATGTCAAAGGCTCTGGCCAGGTGGCTCTGACAGGAGTCCAGGGGAGGCAGAAATGCCAGCCACCCCTTCTTCCCACACACCGCTTTCATGTTTAGCAGCCTCCTAGTTCATGAAATCGCTACTTTGGCAGCATGACTCAGCTCCCCGACCCTTCCTGCATCAGAGACACCATGGTTTGTCACACTGGGCCCACCCCACCCACCCTCCTAGCTGATGGACACTCCTCTATAACTGAACTCTGAAAGTAGGGCCTCTCAAGTGGAGCCAGCAGACAGCAATCAAATCCTTTTCCCCTCCCTCCCTCCCTCCTTCCCTCCTTCCCTCCCTCCCTCCCTCCCTCCTTCCCTCCTTCCCTCCCTCTCTCCTTCCCTCCTTCCCTTCCTTCCTGTCTATCTTCCTTCCTTCCTTTCTTCAGCTCTACCTGCTTGAAAAGAGGGAGTCAGCCTCATGCAATGGCTTTATTATTCAGAAACATTCCTGAATCTGACATTTAAGTTATTGTGCTAGCTAGTTTTTAGTTAGTTAGTTTGGTTTTTCTCAAGACAGGATTTCCCTGCATAGTTCTGGCTGTCCTGGAACTCAGTCTGTAGATCAGTAATTAATTTTAATTACCAATCAGACATCAGTCAGACTCACTGGTGAAGAGGATCTCAGTGAGACCTTCTCTGGATTCCGCTGTCCTGTTGGCAAGTCTGCAAGCGATACTCTTCACCGGGTCTACTGAAATGGAAGAGCCTACCATGGACGTGGCTGCCGCCGAGTCCTGGACTGCGTAAGTGTAGAGAGGTAGCCTGCAGGCTTGACCCACTAGGACAGAGGGACCCTCACCGGCTTCTTTGTGAGACCACCTCTTACTGGGCTTGGCGGCGAGCACTGAGTGTATTAAAGGCGGGGGTGGGGGTGGGGGTGGGGGAAGAGACTTTTGGGAGAGCGAGCGCTGTCTTGGTGACTCCATTCTCCTTCCATTGTCAGGTGCAAAGCAATATAAGTCATCCCAGAAACTCTGCTCATAAAGAACAAGGGTGCTGCCCATTATCTTTAATTAGAGAATCTCTGGATTACAATCTGAGGTCATAGGAGGCCATGGAAATATCTTGCTAAACAAAACTACAAAGCTGGCAGAAATCACCCATTAAAGCTCTGGTCTATTAGTACTGACTGCATATTAGCGTCTGTGGTATAACAGTATTACTCTCTGTTCACATGACCCTGAGAGCTTCTCCCAGGCTTAGAGACTCACTGGGCCAAGCATCAGAGGGCCAAACCATTGATGTACTGGCCTTAAAGGCTATGTGCACATAAGCACGCTCTCTTATATTCACACACATATATGCACACAAATAAACACACACTCTTACGTGCTCACATGCTGTGGGGTGTGTTCTCCTCAGCCTGGACAAGCTCTCAAGCCTTGCAGAGCTTAGTTACCAGGCACAGGGTTGATGGGAAATGTTCCATGGGAATGTCTCATGGACATTTCTCAAGAACTTCCCACACTCTCACTCTGCAACCTCTCCCATCAGTTCAGACAAATATTGTTCAAAGAAGTATAAGAGAAGGAGAAGCAAACCCAAGTCTCCGAGGAGGTCTGATGGATTTGGAAAGGGAGGGGATGCTTGTGTATGGACAAGTCACAGTACGTAACGTCTAGCCATGCATAAGGTGCCAAATTTGACCCCACTGCAATCACCGCAATTAATCACTTACAAAATGTCCTTTTTTTTGTTTCAGTCCACAAAGATCCGATTAAAGATTGCCCCAAAATTACCTCAAATTAAAGAAAGGCACAGGCTGGAGTTCAAGTTCTGTGTAACTATAGAGCACACGAGACCAGCCATCTCGGAAGCCGTATTTGTTGGACACCTCCACACAGATTGAAAACACCCAGGACCAAGCTCTGTCATTCTCTCTTCTGAGAGTCAGGGTCTGTGCTAGGAAGGAGACTCCTCGAGTCAGCTCAGTCAGCTCCTCAGTCTCGGGCTGTAGACTGAAGGAGCACCATTCCTTGAAGATGGTGGTGACAGTGTGACTGTGGCAGCAGCGGTCTCCAGTACAGCGCTACGTGGCAGGCAGCCTTTTCAACACTGCGTGTAACAAAGCCTGGCTCTCTACGACAGCCCCGACACCTGGACTGTGAATACCCTCACAGAACAGAGGAGGAAACTAAGGTGCAGGGCAGTGAAATACCTCACGCAAGCTAGCAGGATCTTATTTCAGATGTCTCACAGTTGTGCTCTTTGATGCCAAGCTATGTGGCTTGTCGCACCATGGCCTTGGGGGTCTGTGGGACTGGACAGACTCCCTCCAAGAAGAGGCAGTGCGCTCAACCCTTCGACATAGGGTAGCACAGATCATGCCTCGTTTTCTTACAAACAAGGGAAACTTTTTTAAATCCAATAAATAAAAAGTGGTGGATTAGTGAGAGGTACTAGAACTTTTCATAAACGGTAAAAAGGATGCTACAGACAGCAACGAATAGAAGCTGTCTTCCTGCTAGAGATCTCAGAGTGAAATCAGGGTCAATTTTTTCTGATGATTATCAGACAACCCCCTCAGCGCTCAGATAATGTGCTACGCTTTCCTGAGACCGCTGGGCATACCATTCTAGACACGGAGAACCAGGTTTTACAATGATCATCAGTTTACAAATACCTAGTTCTCTCCTCTCTTTTTCTCAGAACTGTTTTCATGAGGGTTTTGGTTTTGCACATTTATTTTTCCACATGTATACAGATGTCCTAATCAGATCTTGACGTTCTCAGGTGGTAACCTACTTAGCTAGCAGAACAGTTTAGCATAATTCAGTAACTCGGGGCTGAAAGGAAGCAGGCCCTTCTCTGGGGCGATCCAGTAACGGCCTTTGTAAATCAGATCTGGTAGCTTACCTTGGGCTTGAAAGCGATGACTTTCAAAACCATCTCAACGGTGAAGACCCCTGTGAAGACCATGTTGAGAATGTCCATGGCATCGTTGAACATCTTGGACTGCTCATAGTGCTGTGGATGAAGGCAGAGGCACTGATGTCAAAATCTCACCATCTCGCATGTGTGCAATGGGAGATCCCCTGACATCTGCACCCTGGGGTCATTTCCCACCCTCTAGTACAGCATCTTCTGCCAGCATTTCAAGCCAGTACAGTGCAAAGGTCATACGGCCAACTTCCACTAAACATGGGGAGGTGTCGGGGGGGGGGATTCATGTCATAGTGAGGGTGTTCTGATGGCAGAGGACAGAAATGCCCAGTCCTTCAGCTCAGGATAAGGGGAAGCCACCCTTTCTCTGTTGGGAACATTGCTTGGCTTCTTGACTAATACATTGCTGATACCACCTAAATGCCTATAGGTAAAGGTAGAACTTGATTAGTGATAAATCTCATACTCTTTAGGTTTATGTCTCATTAAAGGGGGGGGGTATTACCTGACTTTACACTTTTCCCTAGATCAGCATACAGACCTTTTCATCATAAAGTTGAAAACAGTGTCTGGAAATGTTGTTTGACTATAGGCCTGGCTTCGACAGAAAACTGAGGATGTGATTTGCTTAAGTTCTTCAAGCCTGGGCACAATCTGGTTGTAGGCCTTGGTCCTCGCTTCCTGACCTAGTGTCTTATTGATCAGACAAGAAGTTCTTAAAGGTTCCCTGTCAGTACCACTCTGCAATCTGACTGGGTCAGGATCAGCAAGAGGTTACTGTAATTCAGGCCAATATTCAAAAACCTAGAAAATCATGGGCTACCACACCAGGAGCCTCTAAAGCCAGGAATGGAATTTCAGTTTTCCTTCTCAACATTTAGTGCCACTGGGGCAGGTTCAGACCAAAGTGTCAGACTTTAGGGCTAGAGAGATGGCTCAAAGGTTAGGAACACTTGTTCTTACAGAGAACCTGGGTTCAGTTCCCGGCACCTACATGAAGGCTCACAGTTACCCATAAATCCAGTTCCAGAAGATTCAAAGCCCACTTCTGACTTCTGTAGGCACCATGCTTACATGTGGAGCACATACATACATACGTGGCAGCAAACCCTTACACACATAAAATTAAATTAAAATATCTAAAATTTCAAAGTGCCAGACTCAAAGAATTCAGCAGAATCCTTTGTTCTGAGGTCGATTCAATGTGGCAGATTCCCCATCTTACTCCTGAAGAAAGTGTGGTGTGAGGTAAGGATCTCAAGGCCACCAGCTGGTAGGGATGTAGCCAGGGCAGAAGAGGTCTGTGTGGCATCGGGGCTTTGGTACTCAGCCGCTCTTGGGTCCCGTGACCCACACTAAACGCCACACACAGGCTTCATGGGAGCAATACCTACAGCTATCTGCCCAGGCAGATAACCACGAATGTGACCTTATGTGTCCGCCATGACAACAGGCAGGCAGAACAGAACTCTGACCACACTGCTTCAGGCTGATCAGAAAGCCAGACCCCTTCTCCTGGGAGGTGGAACATGCTGCCATCAGGATCTGGGGTACAGGGACGTGAGGCACACCCAGACTTGGCTCCCACAATGATCCCCATTTTTACCTGCATGGCCAGGCAGAGCGTGTTAAGCATGATCAGGACGAACATCATATATTCGAAAGGTGAGGAGTTCACCACGTACCAGAACTTGTACTGGTATGGGTTTTTGGGGATGTATCTCCTTAAGGGGCGTGCTTTCAAGGCATACTCAACACATTGACGCTGCAAAGGTAGAAAAAGGCAAACAGAGGAGGTTTGTGAGCTTCCAGGGAAGGAGCGCGTAGTGGCCATCTTCCTTGAAGAGCTCACTCTGGCCTTCCAGGAAGGGACCATGAACAGCAGTGTAAAGGCCCCATGGAGTCTCTGATAGGATCTAGCATTTGCCTCATGGTGACTTCAGAAGCAAGTGGAGTAGCCACGGCACTGGCTGGGACCTGTAGATACACTCACACAACTTTTGCTGAGGCTCTGCACTGTGTCTTAGGCAGGGGTGGGGGCGGGGGGGACTTGGACCAAGCAAGCCTTGTTAGGAACTTTCCTCTCTGTCAGAAGGTGATGATACCAGGTAATGAAGGCACCTAATGAAATCTTCGGGAGCCAGGGAGGCTGAGTTTACTTCCTGAGGTTGGAAGCTCTCTGGATCCTCTAGCAGATCCACAGAGGATGCCTGTCCAGGCTTCCGGGAATAGGGGCTGACCATGGTCCTTTAAGCATCTCCAGAGAATGGTTAGCAATGAAGGTTAGGTTGAACTAACGTTGGCTCTAAACAGACCACTGTCCTACTCACTGAGGGAAAGAGAAGAGTCTCTGTTTGGAGTCAGCCCAGAGGGAGCCTAAGGCCTATCCATGCCCTACTCCTCCACCCCTGAGCTCTAGACACAGCAAGCTTCAAACAAGTTTTTTGTGTTTGTGACTCGGTGTCACTCCTACTCCAGAGACACCAGATTTGAAGTTATTTGGGACTTTGGGTTCTCAAAGACGCCTACTCCCAGCTCTGCGTGGCTCACCTGGCTGTACCCTTACTTGCCCTTCTTGGATAGGCAAAGAGATAAGCCAGCTTTTCCAAGGGATTATCACTGGCAGGATCTATGAGGACACCCTGACATAGGAAAAGTTCTGCCACGAACCATGCTGACAAACCCATCTTCACATTTCAGGCACCACTTGGGCAGAGGTACACCTCCTAATGCCACGGCCACCACTGCAGGAAGCCTGCACTCCCAGATGACCCTTGATCATCTAGTTACCATGAAAGCAGAGATGCCCCTTACAGAAGATGGGGGAAAGCTCTCAGAATAGACTTCCAATCTCATATGCTAAAGGTTCAAAAGGAATGTCTAAGGGGCACCTCCTTCATTCTGTCATAAATTATCTCTAAACTAGCTAAGGGGCCAAGACCCCAGGAGCAGAGATGCACCTAACGTCACAGAGCAGGTATAGGCAGAGCAGGGCCAGAGAACAGGCTTTCAGGTTCCTGCCTTTATCATAGTCAGAACCAAGGCCTCTACTTCTACCAGATCAGCTAGGTCAAGAAGGATAAATGAAGCTCACAACTTTAGTGCCGTATTCCACATTTCTGGCTCTTCCTACCGAATGACAGCATATTTCAGTGGAAGGCAACTGTGGTCCCTAAAAGACATCTGGCAATCCCTGGGAATATTTTCTTTCCCCACTGGAGGAAATGGATGCCAGTGCATTGAGTGAGTAGAGGCCCGGGATCCTGCTCCCTGCCCTACAGTTGCACCTTGGAAGCCTAAGTGAGAATGGTCAGCTCACGACATGAAGAAGACAAAGGTGAAGGAAGCGGCAGCGAGCAGATGCCGAAGAGCCTCTCCGTAGGGGAACTGTGGAGGCTCCCGTGAGCGATCTCTAACTCTGGCTCACGGCACCTACCGCGCAAGAGTCTAAGCCATCACTGGTCAGCTGCACAGCAGTCTCTGATCACTCGTTACAAGCTTGGGGACTGCTTTCCCCAGTCATGGTCTAGTCTGTGTCTGGTGACTAACTCTACAGAGACTCAACATGGCTGACAGTGTGCTCTGAGCAGGGCCTGAGCACTCGTCTGTGTAGAGAAAGCCCCGGAGGGAGGAAGTCCTCTGCTCTTGCTTGAGGGATGGAAGCATAAACAGTAAATGACTTTAACCTGATTTTTGTCCAGCTCACAGTTCTTATACTCTTTTTCTCCCTGTTCCTGGAAGGTGACGATGACAAAGCCCACAAAGATGTTCATCATGAAGAAGGCCACGATGATGATGTAGATGATGAAGAAGATGGAGATCTCCACACGGTGGTTGTAGACAGGACCCACGTTCTCTCCGTTTGAGTCAATAGCTTTGTATAGTAACCTGGAGGATGGGAAAACTGGGTAAGAATCCAATGACAACCCCAGAGTCCAAGTAGCCCAGCCCACTGCACCACCTGATGCTCCCAGAATTCCTCTGCACAGTCACAGTATGTGTGTGTTGGGGGAAGGACATGAAGGTCTTTGAACACAGCGGGGTCACTGAGCCCTTAGGCACAGATAGCTAGTCTGTAGATGAGGGGTTATCCAGATAGAAGCATTCAAAGACTATCTGGAGAGCTGAAAACTCAAAAGGATCTCACAGTCAGCAATGCAAACTCCCACAAACAGATAAGAGATAAAGTGCATCACACTGACGTATTGAAGGCAAAGCAAACTGTGTATGCACGGACAGATATCTGTACCCACACAGAAAGTTCCAGCATACAACAGAACTCTGGAGAAGGGCATCACCATAAACGCCCCAACTTAGACTAACCCACTCTAATGCAGTCTGGCCTCTGGGACCCCAGCCCGTAGTGCAAAAGCGTTCACCTCTCCTTTTTCTTCATGGCTCTCTAGCAGGGCAGATATCACCACCACCCCCTTTTTATCGCAGGTCAGAGAAGCTTCTGAGTGCCAAGGTCACGAGGTCACAATCCTCAGCAGCAGAGTCCAGAGCTGGGCTCGGGTCCTGTAGCTCCAAGCCCCAGGCTGGTTCACATCCTGCCAGCTGCCTCGGTGGCTAACTGAAGCCCAGCATCCCAAACCTTACGTTACCACAGCATCTTGTCAGAGTGGAGTTCTTACGGCACAGCTCTTTTCTCCAACATCAGTTTCCTAGTGGCAAAGTGCTACTCAACTGTCCATAGAACTTCTGAGAACATCTGTCGCGGCCATTCCTAGAGCCCCGGCAGCCAGACAGGACCAGCCTGGGCACTCACCTCCTGGAGCTCCTCTGGGCATGGGACATGTGAAGAAAGGCAGCAGGATGCCCAAGGTTCCTCCCTTGCCCTTTCTTTTCTTCCTTCTCTATATTCTGGGATCCATACTCACCCAGATCCCAGCCACGCATCCAGATTCTCTTCTGTTCTAGGTATGATGACTAAGAGACATTTCTACTAGCTCTGGGCTCTGGGCTCAGGGCAAGCACAGTGCCTCAAACCTTCTATTTCTTCCACATTGTCTAACACAGCATGTCGCATGGAGTTGACAACAAAGGCATGATTTATGAATGAACGTATAAGCACCTCCATGAAAGAAGTGGCATCTGCCCATGGCTGGCACAGACTGGTGCTCATTCGGTATCATGATGAGTGAATGAATGAATGAATGGCAGTTTAGATGCTGTCAAATCCTCTTTAAGAACATCAGAAGGGCAGCTACCTATAGAAGTTTATATAGTAAATGCCTCTTTGGACCTCCTTAACCACACCCAGAGCTGCTGCCCAGGTACTTCACATCTGAGAGCCAGAAGTAAGATGCAGATGTTCAACACCTGCCTGGCCAGATGGAGGAGCCGTGATGGGCAAGAAATGATGCCGAGTTGCCCAGCGTTAGTCACAGGCAGGCGTGCTAGCTGTGAAGAGCAGAAGTAGAACCCGCCCAAGGAAGGGAGACAGCATGGAGTCCCCAAGGAGCCAACAGGGACCTTGTGGAGCCTGGATATTCTCTATACTCACGCAGGCCAGCCCTCAAAAGTTGAGACCGTGAAGAGTGCCATCATGGCCGAGAGGACATTGTCGAAATTGAAATCGCTGTTTTGCCAGATCCTCTCCCGGACCACAGGACTGTCGACATCGCCGTCCTTATAAAGAATGAAAAGCCCCCTGTAGAGGAAAGGCATTAGAGTCACCTTGGCTTCACCCACGACGGTATCAGTCCCACCTCTAGACCATTACATGTAGTCCCAGCCAGGCCACACACCTGAGCAAGGCCAGGCGAGCTTCTCCCCTGCTCTTCCCACATTTGATCTGCTTTATAGCTCAAGTAACTCCCTAGTAATGTCTAGTGCAAAGCGGACTCTCCGGGCGCAGGAACAGCTAGACAAACTGTATCTGTCGGCAATCAGCTCTGACCAAACGGTAACTGTTTCTCACATAACACAGGCTGGGGACACACGTGGGAGAATCAATCCTTTGGCCACAGAGAATTCCACAAACTCTTGAGAAGCAAGCTGAGGTATCTGCTATCCCATATTCTAGTTTCAACAAGCCTCTTCCTTTACATACCTTTGATATTACCAATTTTCCTTCCAAAAGAATTCTGCTAGCTGCTGTCACACACCACTTCTTACAGAACCGTCCTTGTGGGAGGAGCCCAGAGATAAAGCCTATTACTGTCATCTACAATAGGCAGCTAGGGGCAAGGACCTCCACAGACGCACTGTGGCTGCACCAACCAGTTTATGTGGCGCTCTGCATCCCCCGGCCTGGGCCGGTAGCATCTTTGGAGCTGTATGTCGTCATAGGCAAGCTGTACCTGATGCTCCACAGCCACATCATTTGGTCAAGGAAACCCAAACCAATGCGCAAGGGGCAGGCAGCTAGACCACCCCACCCCAGCCGTAACTCTAAAGGTCAAGGACATAGAGTTCCTGTAGCCTTCAGCTCTGAGACTGTATGCATGGACTATGAAAATCCCATATTTACTGAACATCTTGAATTATGAGATGTGAACATTTCTTGCTGTTCCTCCTCTGTTGGCTGTTGTAAAGGGAAATATGCCAAAATGTGGGTGAGGATCAAAACAGGACCAAGGAGCAAAGAGTATCAAGTCTTCTAGAAGAGGGTAGCTCACTCCTGAGCACTGGGAACTGAGCTGGAGGTCTGACTTGGGAGAGGACCGTTCACATTCCTCAAACACCGGTGGCCCTTGGTCACTGTTATCTCAGGGCTCCTTCCCCCAGTTTACAGGCCCCATACTAAGTAGCTAGAGCCACCTGCATTCTTTTGGGACGATAAAAATGTCTCAAACCTTGAGAGAGGTCCTGACTAGACAGTAATATGACCACACTGAACTGTACCCTGAATGCAAGTGATTTCACTTCACTTGAGTTTTGCCTGGGCTTAGGCAAAGGGGAGAGGGGAGGGTAGATATGGGATGGGAGGTGGGTGGAATGGGTAGCTGGGAAGTGGGATATCATTTGAGATGTAAACAAAAGGAATGATTAATAAAAAAAAAAAGAAAGAAAGAAAATACAAAACAATCAACAGAAGACCAGGCACCATCCTTCCAGGCTGGAGCTGAGTGGACGGGCCTTTGACAGAAACCTCTGAAATGCTAACCCGATTAAAGCCAGTTCCCTGGGCTGCTCTTGGGAACCTACCTGCACTCCTCAGGGTTACTTTTGGCTTCATCCGTGCAACGGTAGAACTTCCCCTAGATACAAAGCAGATGGAGTGTCAACACAGGCTCCCCTTATGACACCCAACTCCAGCCCTGGGCGAGCCGCACGCCTACCTTGAACAGCTGGACCCCAATGCAGGCAAACATGAACTGGAGCAGGGTCGTGACGATCATGATGTTGCCAATGGTTCGGATGGCAACAAAGACACACTGGACCACGTGCTGGGAAAGGAGCACACAAACACACACACCCACACACCACAGAGGATGGAAGGCTGTTACTCTCCTTCCTGGTTTTAGCCATGAGGCAAGTTAACACCAGGCCGGGGCGTCTATGTTCGGATGCACGTTGAGCTGGATCACCAGCTGTTCTAACCTCATGCTCTGTTTTCCCGGCCATCCCCTGTACAAGCGTTGTGGCCAGTTTGACATGCATTTTTATTTTTATTAATCTCATATTACATTTATTCATTGCATGTATGCACATGTGCACATATGAATGTAGTGGCCAGAGGACAGCAGACAGGAGCTGGTTCTTTCTTCCACATGGGTCCCAGGGATTGGACTCAGGTCATGAGGCTTGGTGGCCAGTGCCTTGAGGCACTGAGCCGTTCTACTGCCTCCCAAAACACCTTTCTTGGGCTTTCTCCAAAGAAGTTGTTTTAGTTGAAACACCTCCTACACAGAGGCTCACAAGATCCCCATCCCAGAAAGACTTTACAGAAGTATAAACCTTCTAGCCTGGTACATACTCCATATGAGAACACTTACAACTTAAACACACACACACACACACACAAAGACTATTGATAAAGAAGTACCAAATAATTACTGCAATTATAATGACTAAAATCTCCAATTAACAACAACAACAACAACAACAGCAACAACAAAAGTAACTTCTGCTGTGTGTATGTGTGTAACAATGCACGCTATGTGGGCGCATGCTCCCACGAGCATGTTTCCTGAGGAGAGCAGAAGAGGACATTGCATGTCCTGCTACATCAGCCTTGACTTTAGGCTCTTAAGATGGGGTCTCTCACTGAACCCAGAGCAAGGACTGCTACCAGGAAGCTCCTTTCTGTCTTGGCCGCTCACACACTGTCCTGGGGTTTCAGGTGTGTGAGGACAGGTCTATTTTTTTTTTTTTTTTTTTTTTTTTTTTTTTTGCACAGGGTCTGGGATTTGACTTGGGTCCTAATGCTTGTGCTAAGACACAGCGAGTGTTCCTACCTGTTGAGCTATTTTTCATCTTTAGAATGACAGTGCTTGATAGGAGCAGCTTTGTGTGTGTGTGTGTGTGTGTGTGTGTGTGTGTGTGTCCCACTCTGAAACCCACCAGGCCTCAGCTCATCTCCAGACGAGAACAGTTAGTAACTGCAGTCGTCTTCAATCCACTGCACCGAGAGGGTCCATACCTTAAGTCCTTTTGCTCTGTTGATTGCTCTGAGAGGCCTCAAGACCCTTAACACCCTCAGAATCTTCACAACAGAGATGGCGCTGGATCTAAGGAGGGACAAAGAAAGCAGGCAAGCGGTGTGAGTTCAGGCTGGATAGGAGCCCTGAGACCAGTTACTTCACCTCTTAAAGACACGTCACAACCATGTGGAGTCTCTGCTCCTTTATGCCATAAAGCAGGCCTCCTGACAGAGCCCCTACCTCAGGCGCACAGTTGCCTTTACGTCGAAATTTTCAAACTTGGTTATGTTAATGTAAACACCAGGTTCCTGACATTTTGATTTCAGTGTTAAAGTCTGGGGACCTGTGCTTTTCTGGCCTCCAAGTAGTTAAATCCGGTAGGAGAGATGAATAGTGCGCGCACCCGGGGTGGGAGGATGGGGACTGCGGTATGCTCTGCTAAGGGGGGGGGGGGAGATGTGTCACAACTGCGGGGTAGCTGGGACGGCCTCTCAGGGGGTGGTGTCAAGTGAGGTCCCAAAGGAGCAGAGTGAGCTGACAGAGGGGGAGGAGCTTGGGCTGCAGCTGAGCCTCGGCACCCCAGATATCTGGGTGTGGCTGGAGCACAGGCCTGGGGGAAGGGGGTGAACTGTGCAAAGAAGAGAAGCCAGAAAGAATGTGGACAGCTCTGGGGGGTGGGGGTGGGGTTGGGGTTGCCGAGAGCAGTGAAGAGACTAGTGTGGAGGTTCTACCAGGAACTGAGCTCAGAGCTTAGGTTCCCAGGCAGCAGTCAGAGTGACAATGGCCTGAACAGCAGGACACACTCCTCAGGAGTCAGTTGGGAAAAGCTACTTCTTCCTTCACCTACCCCCATGGTTACTGGACAATAGGCATCGAATTCCTGACTTACCGAACAGCCTGCAACAGATCAAAGCCCCTAAAGCGCTAACTCTCAGGCTGTCCTGGCCAGCACCCACCCTCCTGTCACCCTGTCCCCATCCCACTGACAAGGCTTTTCCTGCAGCCACAGTTCCCTCCTCCTGCCCTGGCCCTTGACCTCAGAGACAGCCTAGAAGTTTGACTCCCAAAGAAACTGTCTCTCTTCCCACAGAGTGGTCCAGTTCCGTGGTTCCCCAGGGCCTGGCCTACAGATCTTTCCAGGTTCCGATCGCTAAGGGGCTGTGTACTCGAGCACATGGGGGCCAGACAGCTGCAGAGCATCAAAGCTCACGGGCCAGCAGGAAGAGAAATGGGGCCATGGAAGATGCAAACACGGGTGATGGCCCTGGGTACTGCACTGCACAGGGCGAAAGGGCAGTGTGCAGTGTCACCAGAAACTCCTGAGTGCCCCCAAGGTCTGTCCAGCTGTCTGCCCTGCAAGAACAAGGAGAGGAAGGGAGCCCAAGAGACCACCAAGGCCAAGCTTTTCCCGCAGTGAAAGGAAACTGCCGACCCTGAGAAAGGATGTTCAAGTCTCGGACCAGGCCTGAGAAGGACCCTATTCCTTCTCTCCTAGTCAGGCTGCCTTTCATCTGCTGTTGAAAGCTAGTCCTGAAGGGAATAATAAACTCAACCTAGCAGTAGGCATGGGGGTGGGGGGGTGGGGAGCAGAGATAGGAAAGGACAAATGGCCCCAGCACCTTCTGGCACAGGACACATTAAGCCTTTCTGGCTGTAATCAGACGGTGCCCAGCTTGAGTGAATTAGGCCTATGTTCCCTATGTAAACCCATTTCACAGACAAATAAATACTTACTGAATCCCAAATGACACCAGTGACACCCCAACAACCAGCATGTCCAGCAAGTTGAAGTAGTTTCTGCAGAAAGCCCCTTTGTGCAAGAAGGCTCCAAATGTTGTCATCTGTAAAGAGAATCATGCAGCATTTATTCTCTCTCTCTCTCCCCACTCCCATCCAGGGTTCAAAACCAACAGGGCAAAAACCTGGGCTCTTCCCAAACTCTTGGCAGAAGCATGACTTCATTAATGGCTGCACACAAGGAAGACAGATGCGCACCAGTGGGCCTGAGCGACTGTGTGACTTCCCTCGGCCAAGGGGGAAAGCGGCAGCTGACCGCGGGCACACTTGTAAAGAGACCAACTCCGAGTTCATTTAAGACAGAACAGAACTCTGGCATGTCCAAAAGGCCTGTGTAGGGAGGGACTGCTCGTGACTATGCGTGGGAGAAGGCCTTCACTGCCTCACACTCGAGCCTCCCTATACAGTGCTGGCCTGGCCGCTCTAAGGCCACAGAGCACAAGGCACTTTCATTAAACCTTCTCAGTGGGAGCCGGAGGGGTGGCCTGGCCCCAGCACTCCTGCTGTACTTTTCTCCTTAACTTGGCTGCTCCAGGGTTAATGGTTTTCCCATTCCCCGCTCTCCCGAGGCTGGTTACTCTAGAAGTGTTAGGTATAGGAGGGAGGCTGTTGGGTGAAGTTACAACCAAGCTAGTCTTGTTCTCCCTGAACACCTTGTTCAGCAGCAGCACACAGCGGGTGCTCCGGTGAGGCTTCTGCTGACTACAGGAAGACTTCAATAAGGAGGTTCTCTGATGGGGAGGGTGCAGTGTTAGGTATCCCAGGACTGGACTTGCCAACGCCCATGGGTGAGGAACAGTTCGGAACAGCAGGCAGAGAGGCAGCGCCTCAACCGACCAGGCTAGTGGCCTATGGGACACGCTCCTTGACTCAGGAGACAGCAAATGCCAAAGCCAAGAACCTGGAGCAGGGACTCTGTACATTTTGTGCATTTTCTTTTTTTAACCACAGGGCCATATGCCTTGGTCACTGCTCTGCTCAGTCTGGGTATAGAGGAAACTAAAACCAAACCCACTGGCCTATGTTTAGGCAAGAAAACCCAAACTTTTAAAGATTTGAAACAGTTGAACGTATTTGGGGAAGGTGGTTTTGAACTCATCATCAATATTCGTGACACAAAGGGGCCACTCCCTGTCTTCCTTAATTGAGGTTTTATCAATGGAAGCTTTTGTGAGGAGCCCAAGTCCCTAGTTGCCCAACATAAAGTATTTTTTTTAAGATGCACACATATAAATCTCAAAATACTTTAAAGATCACTGTAGTAAAAGCTCTTCATTTTCCAGCTTCTTCCCATGAGGACTTGGTTGTGACAACAGCATCAGAAGCCCTAACTTCTGGAGGCTCCCAGACCTCTGAGCATCTAGAAGGAACTCCCCATGGGGTGCTCACAGTCAGGACATAACACACACAGGGACACCACCTGGTAGGCCATGCATGGGCGGTACATTCGGGTACACCTTTGCTCTGTGCAAATGTAAGCCCATCCCATTGAAAGAGATACAGAACGTCTCCACACAAGCAGACCCAGCTTATCTTGCAAGACCCATTGCAAGAGGGTAGTAAGTTACTATTCAAGAACACAGAAACCACAGTGTAGTCTCAGGAGCAAGGAGACAGTGGCTGCTGTCACCTCATAGGTGCTTTTCTTCTCATGATGTCAGGAAGGAGGAAAGGACGTCCACACAGAGAGCTATATCCATTATTAGTGAACCAATTTCAGAGGATTTTTTTTTTTAAAGAACAAAACGCAATTCCAACTAGAATGCAATGTGAAACCAATGTAGCTCCTACATGCACTCAAAGTTTAAGAAAAACTGCAAAAAAAAAAAAAAAACCACGTTGGAATGGTCACAGGTGAAAAAAAAATCCTACAGTTCAAAAAATTCAGCCTGATCACAGAAGGAAAAAAAAGCTCAAAGCACTTCACGCATCTCTCCTGTACTTTGAGCACGGGAGGGGCCGAGGTCAGAGGGGCCGGCCGGCCTGTTACCTTTAAAATGATCTCAAAAGCAAAAGTACCCGTGAAGACATAGTCCGCATAACCTAGGATCTGGAAGGGAAGCACAGAGCGCAACCATTATTGCCATGGCTAGTAGTGGGGGCGAGGGGAAACGTGTTACCTTTAAGAGGATTTCCACCGTAAAGATGGCTGTGAAGGCATAGTCAAAGTAGCCCAGGATCTGCAAGGCACAACACGCGGCCGTCAGAACAAGACACACAGACAAGTTGTGGCAGATCCTTGCCCAAGAGCAGAACCCCCAAAACTCGTGTCCAGAGGCCCTTCTCCCAGGCAGGACAACCCTGCTGCTCCCACGGGAGGGCTGAGCCCCTCGAAAGGATCCATCTCGCCCACCCAAAGCTCGTCTTTGTGACCTCCAAGGCATGTTGGGGAGTCTCGCTTCTTTTACCCACGTAGGCTGACTGGCTTCCAGGATCCTATCATGTCCCGCAGGGGCTTGTTCCTGGCTGTGTTAATAACCTTCCCTCTGTGTGGGCTACTGGGTTTGTAGCCCAATAAATGAGCCTCACACACATTTTGCAGTTTTGAACTTGAACGAAATGCTCTGCTATCTAGCTGTGCCTCGTATTGGTGTGCCTCGCTCGTATTGGTGAAGAGAGACGATTAGCGATGTCAGGGATGGGGTTGAGGGTGCCAGGCAAGCACGAGGCCCCGGGGATCTAGTCCCAGCACCATATGGCTACCGCTTTTAATTTCTAAAACATAAATAAAAATACTAATGATATCAAATGAAGTCAGAAAGTTTCACGTGTTCCTGTGGACCCCGAAAAATGTAATCATCAAGCAATCTCCTGAAGCCACCCACGCATGCTGGGATGGCTCGGTACGTGAATATGATGGGTACTTAGTGTCTTCCTCCTGCCACACTCTGTAAACTATGCTCTCTCTCAAGGCTGAGCCCCGCCTTTCTGGGTCCACGCAGAGACTATATACTGATGCAGCATTCCAATTTCTAGTATAGGCTGCCCTATCAGCATTCTTGAAAATGTCACCTATTACCTATAAAATCTTCTGAGTCCCGGATGCAAGGTTCTTGATGTTTTTCAGAGCCATGAAGACTCAGAATCAGGGCAAGTGGGCCAGGAACAAGAAGTCTGGCCACTGCAGCAAGCTTACTTTACTCATGGTGTTCTGATGACCCCACGACTCTCAACTGCAATGACAGCAGCCAAGACTGCCCGCATACAAGCCTGTCCTGGTGCTGATCCTGGATATGGTGTGTTGTGGCTTTATTGCATCTATCTATCTATCTATCTATCTATCTATCTATCTATCTACCTATCTACCTATCTATCTACATTCCTATCTATCTATCTATCTATCTATCTATCTATCTATCTATCTACCTACCTACATTCCTATCTATCTATCTATCTATCTATCTATCTATCTACATTCCTATCTATCTATCTATCTATCTATCTATCTATCTATCTACCTACCTACATTCCTATCTACCCATCTATCTATCTATCTATCTATCTATCTATCTATCTATCTATCTACCTACATTCCTATCTACCCATCTATCTATCTATTTATCTATCTATCTATCTATCTATCTATCTATCTATCTACATTCCTATCTATCTATCTATCTATCTATCTATCTATCTATCTACCTATCTACCTATCTATCTACATTCCTATCTACCCATCTATCTATCTATCTATCTATCTATCTATCTATCTATCTACCTATCTATCTATCTATCTATCTATCATCTGTGACACATGCATATGCCACCATATATGTATAAAGGTCAGAGGACAACCTTCAGCTCCCAGTTCTTTTTTTCTACCGTCTGAATCCAGGAAATGATCTCAGGTGGCTAGGCGTGGTGCAAGTGCCTTGCCTGCTGACCTGTCTTACCAGCCCATCTACGGTTTTGAAGAACTGAAGATCTCTATGTTGGAAGGACTGCAGAGACCATCTGGCCTAGGATGCCAGGGCAGGGGCAACTTCTCGGGCCACAAAGCCAGTCACAGGCAAAGAAGCTGGCTGGCGTAGTCCTGAGTCTGCAGGCTCTGTTGTCTCCTTGGTAGGAGCCACCACTGGAGCATGCTTTGCCTCTCCTCCACAGAAGGAGGGGCTGTGCCTCTCTTCCATGGAAGTAGGGGGGCTCTCCTCAGAGGTAACCCTTCCCAAACTTCCCATCTCTGGGCTCCTAGACAGTGCTAGAGCAGCTCTGCAGAACTGTGTGTTTTCTAGTCAGCTAACAGCCCCTGCCCCCACCTTTCCCTCAGCCTCTCTTCCCACACTGAAAGTACCTGGAAGCCACACTTATGTGGTACCCAGGGGCCAACCCAAGTGCTTAGAGTTAAGTACATTCCTCATGCAGCCTCTGCTTCCCTTGCCACTAGAAACTCTGCTACTGCTAAAATGAAACACTGTTACAGCAGCAGCGCACACAGGAAAAACAAGGAAACGAATACTGGGAAAGAGATGTTGACTGGAAGAAACAAATTACCTCTTAGCTTACCTTGACCTGCACTAGCCCCTGGCCTGTGACGTCATGATTTGTCTCTAAGCACCCTCCCGTCCTGTGCTTTGTTTTTATGACTGAGCTCGGTGGCAGAGGGGTGTTCACTCCATTTACATGCTAAATAAAGGTGGCTTTGGGGGTCTCTAATCAAAGCCGACTCTGTTGAGGATGGCCTGAGGCAGGCCCACTGCCTTCCTCTTTACAGGGCCGACACCTGAGCTACAGGGGAAATGCCTTCCTAGTCTCCTGAGAGCATCCCTTCCTTATCAACAGGTGTGCCAGGAACTGGAAGTGGGGAGCTATAACGTGAAGGCATGTTACGGAGACAAAGCCGGGCACTGATCTGCTGGTGTAAGATAGCCTGTGCTCATGCTGCCTCTCCTGGGCAGTGCCTTGGTAGCCTTCTGACACTGCCTTTCAAGATCCAGATGTGATGGCCCACGGGCCCAAGGCTGTCTGAACATGTTTCCTCGGTGCTGAGTTAGATGAACTGCTAGGGAAGAGACTCTGAAGCAAAGACTAACTTAGAAACAAGCGTCTTCTAACACAGATACACCAGTGGCATTATCCTTAAGCTACGACGCTGGGTGAATGATCAAAAATGTAACCACCACCTGCTGCCCCTTTCGACCTGGCCTCATGTCTTCTCCCTGACCTGAGCCTCTCAGCACTGGACTAGCAGATGGGCTCTATGTAAATTACACATAAGAGGGAGCTTTCCCCAGCTCGGAGTCAGAGTTCCTGGACCTACGCATGCTGGGGCTCAAGTTCATCTTCTCCCCTCTGGACTCTAAAGAGCTAGCAGTGTGCCTCTAGTAGGAACGGGAAACCCCGAAGTAAGAAGAATGGAGCAAGGAAATCCCTGGAGACACGGGCGACATTTCAGAGGCTTCTAATTAAGCCCCTCCATTCGCTTTGTCCAGAGAAAGCAATCCCTGGCCCCACACACTGTGCTGGGAACACAGGAAGCTCTAGTCCCAGCCTCCCACTGCCTGGGCCTGCCGTACAGACGGTCCCTGACACAGACAGGCTGGGGCTGACCCCCAGGGCTGTCCTGCCCTCATCCCGTCTCTGAGAGGCTTACCGTGTTGCGGAATGAGTGGCTCCGGATGGGATCCTCTGCGGCCAGGGCGGCGCTGCTCAGCATGATGAAGACCAGGATAAGGTTGGTGAAGATGTGGTGGTTAATGAGCTTGTGGCAACCCACGCGGATCCTGTGGAGAAAAGCAGCGCATGGACCGAGTAGCAGACAAGGGCCCAGCCTGCTGTGGCCCTCCAAAGTGTGAGGCTTCTTCGAGAGAGAACAAGAAGAAGCTGGATGGATTTCTAGTCTAGGTTGTTTTTGTTTTCCACTCAGGACAATCTGGCCCACAGTTTGCCCCATGACACTTGCAGGTAGACTATGGTGTGAGAAGTTTTGTGCAGGGAATTCTACAGACAGAGACCCTCCCATCCAGTCCTTACACGTGGCTTCCTGTCCCTCCGAAAGATGGAAGCCATGAGTGGGGACGAAGAGGTAGCTCAGTGGTTAAGAACACTGGCTGTTCTTTCAGAGGATCTGGGCTCAGTTCCCAGACCCATGCAAGGACTCACAAACCCTCTGTAACTCCAGTCCCAGGGAATGACAATATCCTCTTCTGGCCTCGGTGGGCACTGCATACATGTAGTACACAGACATATTTATGTAAAGCAAAACACTCATACACATAAAAATAATTAAAAAAAATATGAGGAATCTGAGGTTTATGGCTATGGAAGAAATGTTAAGGTAACAAAGCTACTGAGAAGCAGGTGTAGATTTCGAGTCTAGGCATGTCTACCCCGGATTTTTCCTACCGCAGCATAAAGAAAACTGGGCCAAATTAAGCCCCTTGAGTACAACCCATCTACTAGCTGGAGGCCTAACTTAGGAAGCCAATGCTGTCAGAAGCGGCTGCGCCTCAGCCAGTCATGGGCTGCCCACCGGCCAGACCACGCCCAAGTAAGGCCTGGGTGGGACGGCAGCTGCCTCTCCCTCGTTCCAGAGTTCTGCCCGGGATCCCCTCACCACACTGCAGCTCATGGGACGCCTTGCCTTCTGCTCTCAGGGCTGCTCCTTGTGAATCGTTCTGTGCTACACGCCGTCAGATTTAATCTGCCCAGAGATTTTAACACAAAGAATGGCACACACTCCCATCGCTGTCCGTGAGCAGCTGCTCTACAAATGTGACCCGCAGCAGGTGAGACTTGGTGGAGTCTCCTGCTGTTATAAACGTCCTACGCCGAGCACATTTATGACTTCTGTTTATTCTCTCTCTCCCTCTCCCTCCTGTGTGTGTGTGTGTGTGTGTGTGTGTGTGTGTAAGCGCACAGGCCACAGTGTACAAAAGACAGCTTTTGAGAGTCAGTTCTCTCCTTTCACATGGCCCATATGAAAGGATCGAACCTGAGCTGTCAGGCTTGGTGGCAAGCGCCTTTACCCACTGAGCCATCTCGGTGGCCCACAAAGGTCATATTCTTACCCAACAGCTCATCTACCACAAGTAGTCCTTAGAAGGCAAAGTGACATTTGCCTGGCCGTTTGTTCACATGTAAGGGTCCCACTGTGTCACATGATGGGCTTCTAACTGAGTCCTGCAAACTTGGGAAGCAAGGAGGCCCACTGTGTCTTTCAACCAGATCCAAGACTTCCGTGATGGCTCTCGGGGCCTATCAGAACCTCCTCTGGTCCCCTGGGGTCCCATGGGGCAGGGTTACAACATCCTTACTCTCAGTATTCAGATTTAGAGTTTCCTCTGGTCAGCTGCTGTCATTACTTGGACTAAAGAGTATGGATGGGCTTTGCCTTTGGAAAAATAACTTTTCATTTTCAAAGCTAAGAGTCACGTTCTGTGATGGTGACCCTCAGTCCAGGTCTCCCATCTTGGGGCTGCTCAGTGTTGTGCACTTCTTGGAAGGCTTGCCCACTGCAGAAGCTGGGCCTGGGGGCGGGGGTGCTCTTGACTTCTGGGAAAACAGACCCCTTCCTTCCATACACAAATACATGCAATGAACTGCAGGGATCAGTAACGGTTCACAGCCTTTTCAGGTTTGCTTGCTTGCTTGCTTGCTTGTTTGTTTATTTTTAAGGATGTTCAGTGAGGAGCTATATAAAGATTATCAGCGTGGGCCAGATCAGTCAGCAGGTAAAGAATTGTATGAAGCCTGACAATTCCAGAATCAATAACCAAATCCACAAAGTTGCCGCTAGCCTCTCTATGCACGGTGACATATGTGTCCTTCTGTCATTCGCACACAATACAAACACATTAATCTTGTAAAAGATCATGAAACTGTCATGTTTCCAGGCCTCCAGCCTGACTTGCTTCCCCCCTGAGTCTCCCCTGGGCCTGCGAATTACACAGTGTTCCTCTCTGACAGCCAAGAACTACTTCTGCAATTCTTCTAGAAACCCTTCCAGGAGCTACCAATCCCCCTGGCAGCTCACTTAATCCCAGACGAGTTAAACCTAGAAACCTGCTGGTAAATAGACTTCTTCCTCTCACAGTCTGTGAGTCATTCCCATGTTCCTGGTAAGCACCTTATCATTTTAATATGAGAAATGCTATTTTAAGTATCACCGCGCTAAACCCAATGCTTGTAGCATATAAAGCATCATGAGCAACACTATAAAACTCCCCGGGGTGGGGGAAAAAGAGCTCCTAAACGGGGTGTGAAAAGGAAGCTGGCCTGCAGAACCTGCTTGTAGGATTCTCAATCCATGAAGCATCTTAAGACAAGGTCCTTGTGTTAAAAAGGGGTCTTAGAGTGGCCAGTGTGCCAGTGTACACAGCCGGAGAGCCACAGGCCTTATGTCTTATGAGCTAGACACTCTCCTGTAATTGTTACCATGCAGGCTGTGAGGGTGGGGACTCTAGAGCAGGCTCCTCCCAGGACTCTGATGTACCCCCAAGGGAACAGGACACTTCCTCAGGACTGAATGATTGGCAAAGGCAAGGAGGGGGAGGGGAGCTGAGGACAAGCAGGTCCAGGAATGCTTGGGATCAGAAGGGGGCTGTGAACTGCTTTTCTTTACTCCACCCCCAGCAGAAGAGTGAGGGTATTTACGGGTTGGTCTTGCTGAGAATGAAGAATGCACTTCCTTCGGGGATGGGCGCAATTTTCTCCTTCATGTTCAACTCTGAGATTCTTCGAGGACGGGGACCGGCAGGAACTTCAGGCTCCTCCTCTTCCTCCTCCTCCTCCTCTTCACCTACTTTAAATGGAACAGTTTTTATAGGCGTGAAAGATTGCATATGGGTTTAAATTATTGTTCTTGACTTCGCGCTAAAATGGGGCTTAAAATTTAACAATAGCTCCTGCTTCTGCCACTAAAACAACCTCTCTTTTCATTCAGAATCATGGGCTGCATGTGCATGGGGGTAGGGACATGCTCCTGTGGAAGGAGGCATCCTCTGGGGCACAAGATGGCCACAGTCATAGGTGAGGTTTCACTGCTACCACCACCACCCCCCACCCCGGCCCCCAGCATCTGGCTGTTTCCCTACAACCCTCTTGCTCAGTTTTACTCTGAAAAACTTGGATTTTGAGTCACAGGCAATGCTTGCCTTTGGACTTCTACATCCCAAAGCCATTGTTCTAGCAGAAGCTAAGCCTGTCTGTCCATCTTCCTCCTCTGCCTCCTGGAACTGAGTTCCTCTGTGCTGACTGTGACTCTAGGGAAGCACAGAGCTAACTGTCTCATGGAGCCTGCAGCCTTGGTGGCCTCAGATGTGTGTCACCCTCCCCTCCATACCAAACTGAGAGCCCTTCTGGGCCTCTCTGCCCATGTACCTGGCACATCGCAGGGTGGGTAAGGGTCCTTATCTTCATCATCTTCCTGATAATCATCAATCGTAACCTAGGATAACAGAGAGGGAAGGCTGACTTGATCTACTTCAGAGGGCTAAAGCCAGAGGACCAGCCTGCTATTCAGCAGCATGTGGGCTCTTACACACATGCACATGTATGTATGCTCACATGCATACACATGTGCATGCATGCAGAGGTAGTAGATGGAGGCCATGGTCCGGGGCACTGCCATGGCTCTATCCTCTATCCATCCCAGGGCAGGCACATACACTGTGTAATAACCACATTTAGATTTCTGTCTCTCAACTAGACTGTGAACTCCAGGAAGGCTGGCACGCAATTATCACTCAGCATTTATCAATTCAATGAACAATGACGCCTGCCGGTGCAGCCTTGAAGCCCCCTGGACCAGCTGTACTCTTCAGTCATCTCTGGGAACAGTCATCTACTAAAAACCCCGATCTCAATACCCACTAAGAAGATACTAACATAACTGTGACCATGGGTTATGCCTGACCACATAGTTGCAACTTAAAACAAAACAAGCAGTCCTTGGCTGGAACAGCCGCCACACCCTATGGTGGAGCGTGGGTTACTCTGCGCCTTGTCTAACTCCATCAGAACCCGGTGTCTACGCAGTGGGCTCTGCTTTCCACAGCAAAATATCACACTCGAGATGCTGTCACGCTATAAGCGGGATGGAGCCACCAAGACAGAATCATTTTGAAACAAAGAGAAGATATTTTGGAAAAAAAAATACCTTGTTGTCACTGTTGGCTATCTGGTTGACTTCTGGTTTGTTGTTCTTTTTGTTTTCTAGGCTTTCTTTTCTATAGAAAAAAAGAAGACAGGAAACCAAATAACCATATTGCTATGCATTACAGTGCTAACGAGGGTTCTGAATGGACCGTAATGGATGAAGGACCGGAATTCAACTGGAAACCCTGATGCCAAGAGTACAGTGCAACCCAAACTCAGGGCTTCCTGTTCACCTCCTGCAACAGAGCCATTATGCAGATCACCTCATAAAAACTCCCAGCCAGGAGCTAATCAGCATTGAATGCATGACTTAATTTATGACACCAAAATTAACTGCAGTGATTCTTTAAGCACAGGTCTGTGTGACTTCCATTCTTGCTCAGAGGGCGAGAGCCAAGGGCTTGGCTCCTACCCGAGTCCCTTCTCTTTAGTTGGTATCACATGGTCACCCAGAATCACTGCAAAGTAGCCATAAGGGGCCTCGGCTCTTGGGAAGCATGTTTGTGTCCCCAGGAGCCATCAGAATGCATGGCCGGGCACGCCTAGCGCCTCTGGGCAAATGCCTCCACGAACATGAGGTTACCTGGCAATCTTTTTCCTTTCTTTTTCTTCAGCTTCCTCTTTCTGAGCAGTGTTCAGACTTTCAGCATCCGCCAAATTGTCTACGGCAATGGCCAAGAAGACGTTCAGCAGGATATCTAATTTGAAAATCTTAAGGGCACAACATGTTTTTGACGCAACCACATATAGTTAATATTGGCCATGTCATGCTCCTCTGAGCTCACGGAGGCTGGGGCTGGGTGACTGACTGTCCCTATCGTGACACTCACTTGGTACAACTGGAGAACTTGGTAAAATCCCACTTTAAAAGAGCAAGTGAAAAGCACGGAAACCTGTGCAGGGTCTCTTGAATATCCTTACTTGAATACTGCTGTACACTCACAAAGCACACGGTGTGGACGCTGAACATGGTTCCGGTAAATGGCAACAATGTAGCAGGTGAATAGGCTTTTACGTTTTAAAAATGGTAACATGGCTTATGATGTTTGCTAGAATTTTTATAAAAATGTTTTCTTAACAAGAGTATCAAGAAATGCGGTTACCTCCTTACTCACTATTTATGAACACCAAGAAGCAGGGAAATCTGAGGGGAATCCGTGTGTTTTATGGCTGTTTCCCTAGGTCTGATGCACAGCTTACGGCAGGGTCATGGGAAAGAGGCAGCAGACTGTGAGACTGTGGCCCCGTGTGCCCTGTGTATTAGAAACTTCCAGGTGGGCTGTTGAACACTTCCGTCAGCAAAAGCTGCCAAGGGCCTAACAGTAAGATCGTTGTGAGGGGAGCACAACAAGATTGTGTCTAATTCTAGTCAAGACTTTCAAAGGATAGACACCGGGGTGAGCTACATCGACCCTTGGAGAAACTATCTGTCCTGGGCTCCCAAGGGCATGGGAAGCCTAGAACCTCCTCTGAGAGGCTTTGCAATGGTGGCAGCCTGGGCAGGTGGCAGCCCTGGGAACAGCTGTGTCAAGCATGTCTCCGAATGGACCCTATGAGGAAATCATTCCATCTCTGCAGTGACAGTAAACTTGTGGGAAGTTGAGTCAAATCTGGGTCAGTCTGCCACCTGCATTTAGAGGTATGGCCCAGATTTCTTGAACAGGTGTGTTCTGTGGATTCATTCAGAAACATCTACAGAGCACCGTGGGCAGGTCAGCCCCTGCTGGGCACTGAGGATATGGAAGGGCACAAGACACAACAGCTTCCAGCTGGAGACAGGAATCATAAGCGGCTCTGGAAGGCTTCATATGGTGACATTTGCTACAGAGAGCTTCAACATGGAGCTAGAGAGGCATGGCTGGGAGCAGTCTGCAGTCTCAAGCCTAGCACCCCGCATGACTACAGCCACTCAGGAGAAGAACAGGAAAGGAAAACCATCTATTTGACAAATGTCCTCACGGGAAACTACGAACGGTCTTACCAGGAGACATGCAAACATAGAAAAGGAGACTCCTGGCCCTTGAAGCTGTCATCTGGTTGGGGGCGGGGAGAGCAGCCACCAGTGGACAGTGGACTCGGCACATAGCCACCAGACACGGATAACATCTGAGGGGGATTAGGTCAGCGAGCTCATCTCTAAGTAGGAAGAAGGGCGGAGGATCTCTCTGGAGGACAGGGTACTAGGATTGAGCCCAGAGACACAGAGACTAGTAGTGGACGTGCTGAGATAGAGTTTTCCCAGAAATCTCACAGCATTAACCACTGCCCCTAAGGACAACAGGGCAAGCTAGCACTAGGCTTTCTACAGTGAAGAACGTTCGCCCAGAGTGCTAAAGAAGACCGGGAGGGATGAGCTCCAGGGTCTGGACCGCTAGGGAGCCTCATAGTAGGACTTTTTAAATCAGAAGCATGGAGAGCGTGAGGTCTTCATGTCTGTATGCATGCTCATTCATAGGACTTGTGCTAGGCACAAGAGGAGGAGCCTGAGTTAAAACAGACACAACAGGCAGATATGACGAGACCCTGACAGGGCTGGTGGCGGTGAACAAAGTGCTGCCCCCAGCAGCCAACTGCAGGAGGCTCAACAGGGAGGAGGAGTCAGATGTGTTAGAGGAAGATACACAGCATGGTGCGGACAGGTGGAGCAGGACCGTCAGCGGCTCCCCACTGCTCGTGGGGTGGCACGGAGGTAGCCCTAGCCTCCCGGTGCTGACAGCATAATCTTGAGGCTTCCCTGCTTGTCCTGTATGCAGACGCAACACTACCCTCATTACCTTCTGGCACCAGGGTAAGCATTGCTGTCCCCAGGCGTGACTCACTACATGGCTCCCATCTGCCGTGTGGATAAAAAGCCAGCATGGAGCTAACTAGGGGAAGGCATTCATCTCCCGGAGCCCTACAGCTGCTACCGTCGCCACCGCCACCACAGGGAGAGTCAGAAGAAACAGGACGGTGATGGCTACCACGCAGTCCTGGGGGTTCCAAAGGATACAGTTACCACAGATGAAGAGGATGATGAAGTAGATACAGACGATCATTCCGGACGAGGACGGGCCTCCGTAGGCCATGATGCCGTCATACATCACGGCATTCCAGTCTTCGCCTGTCAGGATCTGAGAAGGGGAGGGTGGGGTCAGACAGGGGCAGAAGCCTCGGGACCACGGCTGCTCTGCCCGGGTTCCTCGGCCCCATTAGCTCCCGCACCTCAGGGCCTTTCTCGGCCCAAGATCACAGTGAAACGGATCTATCTGCTCTCCTGCTGACCCTTCAATACATTGTTTGATTTTGCAAATAAGAGTGTTTCTTCTAGTTTCTATCCTCTCCTTAGACAGCAACTGACCTTGGTACCTGTCTGTCTGGCACCTTCCTCTACAGATTAAAATCCACATACAAACATACACCCAGAGAAACAGGCCACTGGTGCATTCTCTGATATTTTTAAGCATGAAGTATACCATATTTCTATAACAGGTTTTTCCCCCCATTCAGTGATATTTCTGAAGACCCTGACTAAGTAGGTTCTTCTCGCTCATTTTACCCCATACATAGTATTCCATCTAGCCGATGTACTGCAGAGACAGGGAATAATATCTCTGTGCATTCTCAGAAGCAGGACACTCGGTCATGTGCAAGAGTAGAAACTATCTCAAGAGTAGGTAGAATCAGGTTCAAATGAAATCTTCTCTATTGATGATACCTGGCAATCCAATCCATTCTGAAATCCAACCAGATAAATACAGACAGCAGTTGTTTTTTTTTTAATGCTACCCCCTGGGAAGAGAGTTTCTTTATTTTCTATCTAAACAAATCAAACAGTAACTGGGCAGATAATTAGAAAAGAGGCTCTTGACTTTATTCCTGACAAAACTACAAAGAGAAGCCATTTTGCCTGTCAGGCTAGAAGCAATCATGAACTAAGGGGACGAGGCGTGGTGGCCTCCACGCTGCTGCCCGAGAGTGAATGAACCCCACTCTAAGCAGAACACGGTCAGAGGTCCCAAGTAAGAGCCAGGCACTTTCCCCAGCAGCTCCAGGTAGAGGGCATGTCCAACACATGTCTGACACATGCCTAGTGTATCCTGTGTATTCAGTTCTACCCTCAGGAGCACTGTTTATATGGGCAAGAGCAGGCAACAGCTCAGCACTCATCAGTGAGGGGCTGGTCACAGAAACTACAATGACCTACACCGCAGAAGGGGGTTGGAAGGGATTAGGGTGGAGTAAGGGTTGGAAGGCGGTATATATAAGAACCCAATAAAGTAGCAGACCCCCAAAGCACACCTAGAGTCTATGATGTGTTTGGAAGGAGGGTCTAACATTTTGTGGACCCAGTAGGGTAGTCTATCTCTCTACAGACGAAAACAAAGCAAGATGCCAGACAGTGGGTGGAGTAGGCCATTCTCTGTGCAGACTCACCATAGGTGAGCAGGTAAGATGACTCTCACCTGAGAGTCATCTCTAACCTATCTAACATCACTCAGGAATCCTGCCTCCCAGAGGATGCGACCAGCGGCTGGGTGGGAAGATTGCCAGTTTGTGTCTTTTTATAACATTTAGACTTTGTGTCATATGAATACATTACGAGGAAAACTGCACAGGAGTTTTCATGAAAGACACAAGGAAAACCAATAACTAACTAGAAGTCATGGTTTTAAAATAAGACCATAGTCTAACAGGGGTTTCAAACCATGGAGTGTGACTTCACGTGGGGTTGCTTACGTGATCATGGGGTTATAAAAACCCTGGCAAAAGTAGGAGATTTCAGAACACATAGCAAGCAAAAGTGAATTCAAAAGATTCGTCAGACCTTTAATGTGCCTGGGATGTTCCTGGCAGTGCTGGCCCATGCTGCATTACACAATGTCCCTGCAGCCTTAGAGAGGACTTCTCAGCGTACCCACTCACCCCTGTGCAGGCTCCCATACTGCACAAGGCCGACAGGCCCTGCCCGAGCTCTCTTGACTTGGGCTGCAGACTACTGTCTGCTGTGAACACCAGTGCTTTTACTGCACAGACTGTTTTCTGTGCTTATGAAACACGTGGAACTTAATTACACAGAACAAAGACTTGCGTCGTTTACCGATAGTTCCTCAGTAGGTAGTGATCAGATTAGCCCATCTTTGGACTGGATTGTGCTTAAATAAACTTGTAAAAAAAGTTACAGTTTGGGACTGGAGCAGAATTTCCAATAATTTCTGAAGGCCTTAAACACACTTCTGCCGTTTTGTACATATTTATGGAAAGTGGGATTCTAGGAATGAGGATTGTAAATTCAAAATATTGATAACTTGGAAAGTTATGAATGAGCTCAGCATATTTTAGAGTTCAGCCAAGACTCAACTGTGTGTGTGTGTGTGTGTGTGTGTGTGTGTGCACATGTGTGTGTTATATGTCTGTACTGTTGACATGGTGAACATCCCAGTGTAGGTGAGACATTGGCGTTGGGTGTCTTCCCCATCACTCTTCTCTGTGTGGTTTGCGATGGGGTCTCTCACTGAGCCTGGCTGCAGCTCACTGATCTGGTTAGGTCATTTCTGCTCTGCTGTCCTCCACAGTACTGGGATGACAGACATGAACTGCCACACCCAGCTCCTCATGAGAGTCCTGGGGACCAAGCCTGGGTTGGTCCTCATGTGTGGCAGGAGCTTACCAACCCAGCCCCAAGACTTCAAAGATTTTAAGATTCATTTTTAATTTTTACTTTTTACTTTGTGTGTGTGTGTGTGTATATGTGTGCGTGTGTGTGTGTGTGTGTGTGTGTGTGTGTGAGAGAGAGAGAGAGAGAGAGAGAGAGCTACAGAGAGACAGAGACAGAGAGAATGTGTGTGTGTTTAGGCACTAATTTTTTTTTAATCTTTATAATTCATTACCAGTAAATGTTTGATTTGTATATATGCAAGTGCATGCACCAATATACATAACATTATAAGAATCTTCCTGGGTAAAAAAGTGGTTGCAGGCAGTAAAGTGTTTAAGCAACCCCGGCCTATAGTAGTAATCCTATACACCTCAAATGACAGTGTGACACACCTTTGAGATCTTTCTCTCTAGACTCTGTCCCTTCAGAAAAGGATACATGATCTATCAAAGTTACAGCAGTGAGGGCAGGAAAAGCCACTGTGACAACAGACTATGTCTCGCCCTTCCTATGATGGTCCCTGCCTCTCTGCAGCCCTACTGGATGTTTGCTGATCACATGTGAAAACCGGGAGGGGGAGGTGGATACCACTGTAAACTGATCTGTCAGGTTCTTCGAAGGCAGGGGCTGAAAGCATGGGGGGAGGGCTCAGTGTACCCCACCCACGGGTAGCACCGTGTCTCGTGTGCCACTTCTCCAGTGCCAGGACCCCCATGAGACACTGTCAGAGGCACCACAGCGCAATCAGCTTCAGAGCCTGGCAAAGGGCAGAGGCAGGCCCAGCCCCTACCACCCAGATTCCTCTGACGACACATAAGACAGCCTCGCTGCTGTTTCAAAATTCACTTCTTGGCTTGAGTCTATCGTAACTAGGATGGCGAACACGCCTCGGGACTTAAGAGAGCAAACAAACAACCTAGTGAATAGCAGGAAGATGCTAGAGTCTATTTCCCAGAGAGCTCGCAAAATCAAACAAAACGTGTTTTGGTCTGCCTTCCTGTCATATCGCACAGGCGGCTGGAAGACGCCGTAAAACAAGTAAGTTGCATGACACAGAGTTGACCAGAGCACTGCAAGGCTGAAGCGATGGATCGATCCATAGGATGGGCTCTCTGTGCCTGGCTGGGCTCTGGGTTCGAGGGTGCTGGCTGCCTGGCCTCTGCCCACAGCCAGTGCTCTGGGGCGTGGGAAGGCGCGAGGGCTCACCTGGAACACCGTCAGGAGCGCCTGCGGGAAGTTGTCAAAGGTGCTCCGCTTGGTCTGTGTCTCGTCAAAATTGAACTTCCCGCCAAACAGCTGCATCCCCAGCAAGGAGAAGATGATGATGAAGAGGAAGAGAAGCAAGAGCAGAGAAGCGATGGACTTCATGGAGTTCAGCAAGGACGCCACCAAGTTGCTCAGGGAAGTCCAGTGCCTAAGAGTCAGGAGGAGGGGGTGAGGCGGAGTCCCGCGAGGGAGGGGACGCCAGCGCGAAAAGCCAGCGCATCCGTGTCGCGTTACCTGGTCACTTTGAAGATCCTCAGGAGGCGCACACAGCGGAACACAGACACCCCCAGGGGCGACATGAGCTCCAGTTCCACCAGGATGGTCTCGGTGATGCCCCCACACACCACGAAGCAATCGAAGCGGTTGAAGAGGGAGACAAAGTAGGCCTGCAGGCCCAGGCTGTACATCTTCACCAGCATCTCACAGGTGAACAGGGCCAGGAGGACTTTGTTTGCGGTATCTGGGAAGACGGGGGCAGGCGTGCTCTGAGTCTCCCTCAGGCTCTCCATCTCCCGCCCCCCCCCACCCCCCTTCATCGGCGCCCACAGCAGATACAGACGCCCTCCTCCTGTCTCCCTGCTGCACAGGCAATAGGGACCATCCCTATCGTTGTTGGGCTCGCCCCAGATATATGAGTCTGCAGAAGTTATCTTTTTTTGTTTTTGTTTTCTGGGACTCAGTTTCACTGACTATAAAATGGTAGGTACTTATGTGACTCTCTGCACCTCTCACCACTAAACTCTTCCAAGATGATTTTGCATTCAGATCATAAGTGTGCTTTTTTAACCCTCCCATCTACACACACACACACACACACACACACACACACCCTTACAAACAAAGACAAAATAGATAACAACTGAAACTGACATTAACGAGTAACCTCTTACAGCACCCTAATGCCAGGTTTTGGTTTTTATTTATTTCTGCTGCTTGTATGGGGGAGTGTGTATGTGTGGCTTATGAACACATGCATGTAGGGGTGACCACGTGCTGGGGCCAGATAAGATGTCGCATGTTCTGCCCTGTCCCTTTCTGCCATATTCCCTCCCCACCCCACCCCCACTCCAAGGCAGGGCCTCTCACGGAACCCAAGGTTCCCGATGATCCGCTCTACCCCAAGGAGCTGGGGCCCCACATACACATCGCCAGGCCTAGCTGTTTACATGGGTGTTCTGCGGCTCTGAAGTCAGCCCTTCACGCTGACACAGCAGGTGCTCTGCTTACCCAGCCATCTCCAAAGTTCCAAAGCCTGTGTGTGTGTGTGTGTGTGTGTGTGTGTGTGTGTGTGTGTGTGTGTGTATAACAAAATTATGCCCCCTCCCCGAGGCTGAGAGTAGCAGAAGTAAATATACAGAAGGGCAGACAGCTCAAGAGTCCCACACTCTCCGGCCTAGAATGGGCTCTTTTGGAGATGAGCTCCATGAACCCCTGTGATAGTCATTCAAAGCAGCAAAATCAAAATCACTGACCAAAATATACTAAAGTGAGGGTAACCCTTCCAACGTGGCAGGGAGAAGTGTCTCTCAATTCTAAAATGTCTTGGTCCTGGGCTATCTCAAGGTTGGGGCACACTTCAGCGGACACTGCATGGCGCAGGCTATAGGGCTGTCCCCGGGCTTGCCTGAGTCTGAACGGTTCTTGACCATCTCAGTTCGTCCTGCTACCCTATTCCACCACAGCTGGATACTGTCCAGCGGTCTGCTGCAAGCATCTGGAATTCAGAACAAAAGAACACCTTCCGGCCCTACCTTGAATCTGTGTCAGCCAGTCTGGCTGATTGTAGTGCTCAGAGGAAATAGTTAAGGTGTTGAGAAACACCAGGACGATCACCAGCCAGTAAAACGTGACAGACTTCACAGCAGCCCTGCATCTCCTGCGATTGAAGCGGTTCCAGCGACGCCAGCGACGGCTGAAAAACAGGCAAACACTGCTTCCTAGACGGTGGGCCGGCAAGCTTTACTGAGTAACAAAGGCTCAGACTACATAGCTCAGGCAGGAGAGGCAGGAACCACCAGCCCAGAAGTGAAAAGGAGGCCCCATGACATAAACTGTCGGTCTGAACATAGAGCTTTAAAAAGTATAATCGTGAGCGAATCCTGCTCTCGCTTCCCTCCGCTGGCTATAAATAACTGCAGGGTCTGACATACGCAGCCTGCAAGTGGGCTAGAGAACCCAGACATCCACAGACTTGAGCAGATTCGAGGCCGCACCAGTGCACACACGAAGCTCTTGTAGGCACCGTGTAGCCCGGGATCTGTTAAGGGCAGCGGGGCAGGACCCCTCGGCTTAGCGCATGTGTCACATATGCGTAGCAGCTTAATTGTTACATGGAAATTATTAGGCAGAGAAACCGTCTGTGACCACAGCTCTCTTTTTAGGGATGCCGTTAATCCTTTCTCAGATCTCTGCTGTTCCTCCGGTGCCTCGTAGGTGTCAAAGCTGAGTGGGACATGTGTCTTTGTGCTGAGTCACCAGGTGCCCTTCCTAACTAGCAATGCTCAAAAATATACCTTTAGGAGAACATCCAATATTGAATCGTGTTTTCATAAAAATAAAATGAGCAGAACCAAACAGACACGTGACATGTCCCCACCCACCTTCCGTCTCTGTTTGTCATTAGAGGAAGACATTGTCTCCCTCTGCCTGTCTCCTTTTGGAAAATACTCCCCATCTCCTTGCCACAAGCAGCCAGTTAGGGAGCACAGACTGCTGATCAGTAGCCTGGAACCCAGGGCCGAGCCAGCCAGGCCGCAGAGTCCTTTTTCTCAGTGTCAGGGAGGGGAGCACGTCCTCTAGAGGTAGGGCTGAGGAGGAAGATCTAGGCTGCCTCAGTTAACCCCGGCTGACTCTGCTAATGCTAAACACGTGGGACCCAGGAAGCCAGGGAAGGGTGGCGGGGTGGTGGCTTTGAGTAGATCTGGACCCAGAGAGCTGTGCCTTGCAGTTTTCAAGGGAACAAATGCCACAGACAGCTCTGCTGAAGACCCTTCACGGCTCACAGCTGAGTGTCCTGGGATACATCATCCCCCCCCCCCACACACACATGTAAGGTGGTCCCCAGATGCTAGGCTTGGTGGCTCTTCCTTGTACAGGAGTGATAAGCTACAAGAGATTTCAACATCTGGAAGACCTCAGTGTCCTGTGCCCTGGAAACATGCAGGACCGCCAGCCTGACTCCTGGCTCAATTGGGTGGGGTGGTGCTGCGGAAGCCTGCACTCCTGAGCGCCGGCTCTGTCGGTGTCTGGTGCCTGTAACTGGAGAGGCATAGGGCACCGCTCCAGCTGGCCTTGATAGGCATGAAGGATTGTGGGTAAATGGCAACCGCAAGTTCACACCAAGGCTGGCTCCAGCTTTAAGAGAAGGGCTGGACCTCAACAACTTAAGAGATTTCCTGAGGCAACTGGAAGTCTCCGTGGAGGAAACATCAGGTCAAAGACCCTGGAGGTGAAGACACCTACGAGGACAGGACAGTCCAGTATGGCTACAGAGTTTGGGGGGGGGGGTGGAATATGCGGAGGAATGTCAAATCTGAGGCAGGGGATGAGAGGCAGGTGCCAAATTAGGAAGCGCTGCTATGGTCTTTTGTAACAGAGACCCACAAAATGACTCATTACATTTTATTCAGACTCAGGTTGAGATAAAATTACACAACTTTATTCTCTTTTAGGTCTACACTCGGTCAGAATTTAGAACATGTCCATCAGTTGTATGAGTTCGTTCACGGGCCACCCCAGCTCCATACTACCGATCTATCTTCTGTGCCAAATGCTCTGTTTACCAGAGTGCCACGAAACCACAATCACGGTATGTATCATTTTGAGGCTTAATTTTCCTCACCCCAAAATGTTTTTGAGATTCATAAGTGTTGCTACATTATCAGTAATTAAAATGTGTGTGTACACACACAGTTTTGTGTGTGTGCGTGTGCACATGACGTGTGTTGGGTGGAGGGAGCACGTGCCATGTACGTGGAGGCTGTGGGGGGCAGCTTTGCCGAGCTTTGCCCCACCCTTATGTGAGCTCTGGCTAGCGCTCAGGCTGCCTGGCTTGCACAGCAAGCCCCTCTTCCACTAAGCCCTCTCAGTGACCCTCGGTAGCTTTCCCTTCTCCCTGTCACTAAGAAGTATTGCCCCACATGGATGAATCACAACTGGTCAGCTTATTATACCATTTGATGGACATTCGGGTTATTTCGAGTTTATGATAATTATGACTAAACCCGCTATAAACACATATAATTTTTATGTAAGTTTCTTTCTCTTACATAAATACCTTATGATTGGAATTGCTAGGTCATATCATTACTGCAGCTTGGTAAGCAGCTATTAAGTGCTTTTTCAAAATAATTTTATCATATACCATGCCTGCCAGCACTGCACAGACACACCCAGCCACGCCCCCCTCAGAGCTTGGCATCGCCAGTTATCGGAACGGGGTCTACTGAATGGGTCAGTGTGCAGTGGTATCAAGTTACACTTTTAACTTGCATTTCCTAATAAACCACATTCATTTCTTAAGCTTATATAATATGCGGCTTTCTTCTTGTGACCTGCGTGCTGGAACCTTCTTTTCCACTATTTTAGGGCTGTTTGTCATCAACACTGTCTTTACATATTATTCCCTTCATATTAGATACTAGCCTTTTATCAAATATGGTTTGCAAATATTTTGATCAGGTCTGTGGCTTCATATTTGATTTTATGCTAACATAAAGTTAGATGCTTTAATTCTTATGGGGATCTCAATCTATCATTTTTTTCCTTATATGGATCATGTATTCGGCAGTGAACTTTAAGAAGTCCTTGTCTAACCTATGGTCACAATGCTTTCTCTCCTGTTTTCTTTCGGGGTTTCTACGGGGTTAGGTTTTATGTTTAGTGTTATGACGGCCGCGTGCACACATCAGGGACACGCCTTTAACTGAAGAGAACACAGGAGAGAACACGAAGTGCATACGGGCCGATGAGACGCGCAAAGTGAATGCGCGATCTGCACGCAGGGCTGGAAACGGAACACTGCTGTGTGCCTTAGCCTCTCGAACCTTCTTTGTGGAAAATCTCTCTGAGAAGTGACTGGAGGGTTGATAAAGAGGCAAAAATGTGCTCATGTTTAAAAGCTGACGCTCCTGTCCTGCTTCCCCAAGGCAGTGTGGTAATAAGACGGACTGAAATTTGGGAATCCATGTTTCAGCTCAAGTTTAGACCAAGGCTATGTAAAAGTCAGAATTTAAGATCAATTCTATGTAAAAGTCAGAATTTAAAAAATAACATAAAAATCGTAATACAAACTCTCAGAAAAAAAAAAAAACGAAAGGAAGGGAGGGAGGAGGGAGGTAAGAGGGAAGGAAGGAGGGAGGGAAGGAAAGAGGGAGGGGAAGAAAAGAAAATTGCAAGAACTGACCTGAGTTTGGATTTCGAGATGGCCTGACTGAAAGGGAAGAAAACAGGGTTAAGACTCCCATTTGGAAGGTTCGGCACGTGCGCGCATCACTGCAGCAGAGCGGCTAAGGCCGTGCACGGAAGCCAGGACTCTGCTTCCCCGTGGCTACAGCTGGCCAGAGCAGATGCCAAGGTGCCAACAGTGTGCCAGGAGGTGAGCGGCACACCCCCGAGGGCCCAGGCAGAGCGGCCGTGGACGCGTGTGGGGTCCTTCTCCTTTCCCTCCCTCCAGCGGAAGCCAGTTTGCTGGGCCTCTGTGGCCTGCAACCCCAGTCTCTTGCCGGCATGGGCTCCTGGCTCCCGTGATCACAGCATGGGTGAGGATGGAGACACAGCATGCCTTGTGAAGCTCAGTGTTCTCATCTGTAAAATGGGGCCAGCAAACCCATCCCCGGCCCACTTCACGTCACAGAGAGGGCAGAGCAGAACAGGGGCAGAATCACTCCATGAGCCATCACGGTCCCTCCCAATACTGTGTGTGTCATTTTTATGAACCTCTGCCCCGAATGAGGTTGAGTTCTCTTAAAGATGACACCTGTCCTTTACAGGAGTAAGACGTAAACGATGCAGGCAGGAAGCAAACAAGTCAAATCAGCACAGGGCTCCCCAAAGCAGGCAGTTCTTAGCACATTCTGCATTGCTGCCCCCAAGCCCTGCTGCTGCAGCCCAGTCATCTAGAGGAAAGCCTGGGAGCCTCAGCGGGATGCTGTCCCACACGGTCAGGAAAAGGCAGTGCACACACGGGGCGGGAGCAGAGGAGGGCGGGGCCTCTGGATCCAGCTGCGGGGGTGGGGTGTGGGGTGAGGTTGGAAGGTCCCACCGGTGAAGGAAGACTTAAGTGTGTGGCACATTCTAGTCAGCAACTCTGCCATTCAAGCTCTTCCTTCAAAGCACAGATCCCAAACCCAAGTGGGAGGAGAAATCAGCCTTTACCCCCACCGCCGACACCCAGAGGGCCCAGTCTTGGCCGTGCCTCTTCTTTTCCACCAGCACCTAATGAACAGAGCAGGTGGCTGGGTTAAAAGCACACTTCCCGTGCCCGGCCTTAGCCAACAAACTTCACGGGCAGAGGCATGTAAGATGCTGGGATGCCCCAACAGACCTGGCATAGCGGGAGGGGCACCGAGCGAGTGGCTGGAGCCAGCCCGCTGGAGCACTGGCTGATCTCTTACCGGAGCCCTAGGACACCACTGGCCTCTGGGGGTACCTGCTCAGCATTAGCATCTCTGAAGTGGGGCAAGGAGGACGGGCAGCCTCCACACTCACCAGAGACTTCCACAGCATCCCTGGGTCTCTCCTTCGCCACTTACGTTCTCCGTGTTCACAGATTCAGTCTCGCTGGTGGGCATGCTAGCTGTGGGGAGAAGAAAAGGCTTTGGTCGGCGTGCTGTGGCAGGGCATGCCAGGCGGTGGGTGGGCAAGGTGCAGACTCTCAGGAAGCCGGAAGGAGGGCTCTCAGGAGCGCCAGGCTGAGCCTTCGCGTCCAGTAGCTGCAGAGGAAGCCAGTATCACCCGCAGGAGACAATTCTGGTGGCCCAAAATGCTCCCCAAGGAAAGCAGCCTCGGAGTCGCACTGAACGGAGCCGGCAGGCCCGGCATAGGCATTCTCCCTATCGCTGCACTACAGAGAAGGCATACGCATACCTCGGTATGGCAATGCTCCCACTGCCCCTTTCTGCAGAGCAGGGACTAGTTCACAGCTCAGAGACATTCTCATCGCACACCAAAGACAAGTTATTACAGGTGGGGAAGGCACTGCATGAAGACACACGCACGCGATCTCTTCCAACCGTTAGGAGCTCCACTCAGTCTGTGGCAGTTGATTGGGCAGAAGTTCTACTGGGCTTGTCAGGCCGGCATAGGAAAGGTGCTTTCCAAATAAGCCAGCGTCGGAGCTCTAAGGACGCAGGAAGCAAGCTCTTGGACTAGGAGCAGGTGAGGGCTCCTGCCAATCACCGAGCAGGGCAGGGGTGACTTCCGTCCCAGGTCTCTGAGCCCTGTGTCAGGATCCTTAGAAGTGGCAGAAACGTCAAACTGGCCTGCTAGTACTTAGAGGTCCATGGGTCCCCCAGAGCCAACGTCCGACATGTGGTCACCCGGAAGGTGGGGGCAGGTGTCCCTGAGTGGAGCGACCTCAGGGGTCTGTGCAAGACGCTCTTGGAAGAGATGACTGATTGTGCTGGGGCACAGGGTGGAGCTGAGACAGGAGGTTGCCCAAACTGAAACTGGGGAAAGCCACCTAATCTCATGTACATCTTTTTCCTGAGGCAGAATCCCAGTGTTCAGAACCTTCCACTAGTCACATGAAAGCCTTGCTCCTGTGGGCAGGCAGTTACCCTGGACAAGGACACCTCAAACTTCATCTACAAAACCTATTAGTAGTGCCTACAGAGCTGCGGTGGACACTGAGACCCAGCTGAGGCTGGGGTGGGGGTGGGGGATTACTGTTCTCTCTACATGCTGTGTGGCTTCCATCCCTGCTGAGGTGAGACCTGACTCAGAGACCCAGAGGTCAGAGAGTCCTGTTTCCCAAGGGCACAAAGGGAAGTCCCTGAGCCCTTTGTGAACAGGCAAGAAGCTGAGTTTGTCCCTGCGGGGGCTTAGCAGCTATGTCCAGGCACATTCAGGCCCAGGTTTCAGAAGCAAAGGCCAAATGAACACAGACTGACTACACTCCTGAGACTCTACTATTCCCTTTCCTTGAATTCAAAGCAACCAATAACAATCCTCCATTCACTTTGGAACCCATGGCAGTGGGAGGAGGGGGAAAGAAACAAATTAGGAAGTCTCATCATCTGACACAGGAGCATCCTTCAGCAAGTACTCCATTAAGACCCCCCACACACACACTCATGCACAGCCCCCTTCTCCTGTCTGTCCATGCTCCTATCTGTAAGACTAGGCTGTAATGTCAAGGCAGCAGCTTGCTGCAAATTGCCCTTGGAGTGACAGCTGAAGAAGACCACACTGGAAGTTCTTCTCAGATCCCACCAGGAGTCCCTCTGTTTGTGACCTGGGATAGCTGGTGGTTTCTGAGGTTGAGGGAGCTTATCACGTGCTGTGCATTCAGGGGAACCCCCAGACTCTGGTCTGCCCCACTCTTCATGAGAACATCTGCCTCTCTTTGAACTTTAATTTCCTAATAAGATGGCCGTGTGAACCACATATTCAGGGTCACTTCTGTCCGTGCTAAGGACCCCCAATTCTCGTATTTGTCATATTGAAACATTACTAGTTTTCAGAAGTAAACTTCTGAACAGACGAAATCTTGTGGTTTTTACTCTCTGGAGGTTTGGCTCCCGCGGCCAGCAGTGCGTGACACTGCTCTTCATGCCTATAGCTTCTGTTTCCCAGATAGTCTGACGGAGGCAGGTAGGTGGCAGACAGCCTGTGAAGGAGGGGCCACGTCACTCAGCATTTCTGGCTCAATGCTAATTGTTAGTGAGCGACTCTTATGTACAGATATTTCCCCCATCAACTTCCACCCTATAAACAACGTGGTTTTCAACCACATCTGTCAGCTGTACAAATTCAGAGACAGGCATACACAAACACATATGCATGCACATATGCGCACATACAAACACATATGCACACACACACACACACACACACACACACACAAATAAGTCTACTCATGGGTTCAACTGGGCAGCACTTTGGAATGGCATTCACCAGATCACTTCTTTCAGTGAGGTCAAAGGTTCCAGAAAAGCAGTCGGGGAAAGCCTGGGGCTCCGCATCACATAATTGGGGACATGTGTTTATTGTGTCTGTGTTACCTGAGCGGCAGGACAGGATCTCCTCCAGGGTCCATTTACCTTTGACCTGCTATCAAGAGGAATAGAAACGCCCACAGTCGTCTGGTTCTGCTACCAGCCCTTGAGGACGGAAGTCCCCAGACATTTTCCCAGCTCTTCAAGGAGACCAGGTCCTAGGCAGCACTGGGAGGCCACGGCCCACCACCCTCTCAGGAAGTCAGGAGCCTTGCAGCCTGCCCGGAGGAACCTGAATCCAAGTCCTCTCCAGGCCTGACGTCCAGGAATAGAACACAACCCTTGAGTGGTTCAAGGGCCTGTGCCTGCCCAGGAGACCCCTGACCCTCCCCAGGAGACCCCTGACCCTCCCCAGGAGACCCCTGACCCTCCCCAGGAGACCCCTGACCCTCCCCAGGAGACCCCTGACCCTCCCCAGGAGACCCCTGACCCTCCCCAGGAGACCCCTGACCTCCCCAGGAGACCCCTGACCCTCCCCAGGAGACCCCTGACCCTCCCCAGGAGACCCCTGACCTCCCCAGGAGACCCCTGACCCTGCCCAGGAGACCCCTGACCTCCCCAGGAGACCCCTGACCCTCCCCAGGAGACCCCTGAGCTCCCCAGGAGACCCCTGACCCTCCCCAGGAGACCCCTGAGCTCCCCAGGAGACCCCTGACCCTCCCCAGGAGACCCCTGACCCTGCCCAGGAGACCCCTGACCCTGCCCAGGAGACCCCTGAGCTCCCCAGGAGACCCCTGACCCTGCCCAGGAGACCCCTGACCCTGCCCAGGAGACCCCTGACCCTCCCCAGGAGACCCCTGACCCTCCCCAGGAGACCCCTGACCCTCCCCAGGAGACCCCTGACCCTCCCCAGGAGACCCCTGACCCTGCCCAGGAGACCCCTGACCCTCCCCAGGAGACCCCTGACCCTGCCCAGGAGACCCCTGACCCTCCCCAGGAGACCCCTGACCCTCCCCAGGAGACCCCTGACCCTCCCCAGGAGACTCCTGACCCTCCCCAGGAGACCCCTGATCCTCCCCAGGAGACCCCTGATCCTCCCCAGGAGACCCCTGACCCTCCCCAGGAGACCCCTGACCCTCCCCAGAAGACTCCTGACCCTCCCCTAGGAGACCCCGGAGAAGGCTTTGCGTAAGCCACACTGGGCTCTTCTGCAGTCCTTCTGAGAGCTGCTGGGACTCTGAGCAGCTTGCTTTTAAAATTATTTAACCTTCTAAAAAATATTTGTATGTATGTTAAGTGTAAACATAAGCCACACATATGTGGGCGTTAGATGCCCTGGACCGGGACCTCCAGGTGCCTGTGGTCTCTACCGTGTTGGTGCTGGCTACCAAACTCCGGTCCCCGCAGAGCAGTAAGAGCACTAAGCTTATCCCAGATCCCCCTCTCCAGCCCCTTCTCAGAGCAAGCTTTCTCCCACACCTGGGGATTTCTTTCAGTATTTTCCCTGTGCTGCTAAGGCTTGCCAGGGAAAGGGGGCCAGAGGTGAGGCTGGATAACTGATCAGTGGCAGCACTGTGCTCCCTTCCCACGGGGCCGGGTGTCTGACCTCAAGCTCTTCTGTTCTCGTATCGTTTCCACGGCAAGCGTGAGCGGTGTCATGCTGACAACATGGCTGGACCCTGAAGTCCCAGGTGGCCCCCGAAGGCACCGCTACACACTTGTGCTAATGCGTGTTGCTGACACAGGGCGAGGGATTTCTGTGAGGCAGACCTACCCATCTTGGGGAATGTGGGTCAAGGTCAGACAAAGGCCTCCAGGTCCGAACCAAGAATTGTGCCCGGCAAACTACTCTCTGTGTTACAGTGGAAAAGGTGGCACAACACCCGCACGAGACTCCCGCCCCACCATCACCAGGAGAGTTGGTCTTTGTTCCAGTCAACAGAAGGCCATTCCTCACTCCGGGAAGCTGGTTTCCTTAAGAGATAAGGTGGCTCTCTCTCTGCGCCCATGGCACGCATCTTTAAAACACCACAGAGAGGCCAAGCTGCTGCTGAGGAGAGTGGCCCCAGGAGGGGTTCACTGGTCCTGACAGAGGCCCCCAGGGCACTCCCCTGCCCAGCAGCTTGCTGTCAATACTAAAACCAAGCTGGTCGACCCCACCCTTGGCCTGGCTTGATGTCCGAGCTTCATAGAGTTCTTCCTTCTTGTGCTTTTGGGGCCTGTGAGCCAGATGCTTCCCATCTGGCAATCCCTGACACCGTTCCTCTTCCGAGGAGGCTAGGATCCTAACACAGACAACCCCACTTGACCGCCAAGCTCAGCATTCTTACACTGCAACAAAACCGTGCAGCGTGTCCCCCTTCTGGCCCAGCAGCTGGCGAGCAGCTGGCTCCTGCCTCTGCGGCCCACGTCTCAAAGAGTTTTCCTCTTTCTGAGACTGGGGTCCGTCTTGGTGTCAGCACGAAGCCCTCCATGCAGTGTATCCAGGCAAAGCTTGGGCTACTGCCGAACTGTAGCAGTGACCAGACATCTGGGCAAGGAACCAGTTCCTGATGTAAACATCTGTAAGTTAATGATCCTGAATGCTTTGTCGAGGGGTTGGGGACTGGGTAGGAGGTGTGATCAACATGATTTAGGATAAAACTTTATATTTAACTTTATATTTCCCAAATAAGCCTATTCTCATTGAAGAGAACTGTGCCCCGCCCCAGATGGTTTTTGTTCTGTTTTTTTTTGTTTTGTATTTTGTTTTGTTTTGTTTTTTCACCTCCCTTGCTCTCGAAGCTGAGACTACTAGCTTCCGCATGGCCTTAGGTAAATGAACCAGCGACAGACAGCCAAGAAGCAATCTGAAACATGTAGCCTGGAAAAAAAAGTCAGGCAAATAACATTATTGGAATTTCTAAACAGTTCAAACTTAAACGCATCATTTCAGGAAAAGCATTTCCAAGCGTGTCTCCCAGACTAAGAATATTCACACTGAATCAAATGAGCTAGCTCAGTTGGTTCAGATGCTTCTTCCTAGGTACAGTGCAAACCAAAAGGCGCCATCTTGGCGATGCCACACGTTTGAGGGAAAGGCAAAGAGACCAAGCACGGCCAAGCATCAGAGAAACCACGCAATGAAAACACCACACAGCGCATGCAGCTCCCGCAATGCCTACGCGCGGGGAGAGGAAACCAGAAATGTCAGGCAAGGAGCCTCCACAGAGCAAGAACACCTCAGCAAGTTACCGTGATCTTTAGCCCTGCGTTGTCGAAAGCAGCAAAACTTCCTTTTCTTCTTATCCTCTCTTAGCAAATCAGCCACCGTGACCCCTTCAGGTTGAACACAGGCAATTCCATTACCAGACAGCAGAGGGCAGCAAAGAGCAACACAAACAGGGCAGCCTAGCAGGCGAGCAGGCAGGCAGGGCTGCAGCCGCTAATCCCAATGCAGAACAGAGGAGGCAGGAGGCAGGGCTCTGATCTACATTTGCCATGCCCTCCTCCTAGTTAGGAGTCTATAGCTCAGGGTGAAGGGATAGGGGCATTTGCCCACCTGTTCCAGGGAACCTATTCTAAACGAGCAGTCTACTAGCCAGCCTGCAACACAGGAGTCCTGTGTTTGTCCTTGCCTCTAGGAAAGTGCCCTCCAGGGAGTCCTGGGGATGGACTGGGAGTGTCATGGAGCCAGGACTGCCCTCTGGGGCAGGGCAGTAGGCAGTGAAGAAAGTAGGCTCTGGACTCTGACAGCCCTGCTCTCACTCCAACCGTACCTCGCACTGGCTGTGGGAACGTGGACTGGTTACCTAGGGTTGCTTACTTGTGAGATGTTAGCAAGGGCTGGGCCTGAATATACCTCCTGGGGTGGGGTTTCTGGAGGAAGACGTGTATGGGAACCAAGGAAAGAGAAGCGGTGTGCTTGGCTCTGGCAACACGCAGCCACCCAGAACTGTTAGCATCCCCCATTACCAAAGCCCTCTAGCTGGCCATCGGGGCACAAGGGAGACCGCCACAGACTCCCTGACACCTAGCAGTGCTGTGTTTCTCAACTCACGCCAGGCTAGCTAGCTAACCTCCAAAGTAGAGTCTACATGGACACGCTCAGAAACGGGAGTGCACAGGCAGTACCGGGGGCCATGCTGGAGCAGGCCGAGGCATGGGACCACGGGCCTCCACCTTGGTGGGACCACCGCATTTCTACAATGGGCATGCTTTCTCCACTCCGCAAGTCCCCCCTCCCCAACCTTCCCCAGGAGAACATGGCACAGATGTTCAAACGCTCACGAGCTGGAACACAGCCCACGAACAAAGCTGTGTAAGATCTCTGAGACCTTGTGAGAAAACTCGGAGTAACTAAGACAAGACCTCGTAACCTCTGTGCCTCCATACCATGGGCTGCTCTTGGAAGGCACTTTTCGGGTCCTCTCAGGTATAGCAAATAGGAGTGAGCTTACCTCGGATTAATCATTACAACTGGCTATTGTTATTTGTTTACCCCTCCATGGGAAGGCGTGGCTTTGTCGGTGTGTCCTGTCCTCCTGACTGTACACTTTGATCACGTGACTCTTCTTACCCCTCAGAGTATAAACTGTCTGATGCTCTGAATAAAGCTGGCTACTGCATGGGACTTTACGCCACCTCATTTTTAGGCCCCGTTCTCCCAGGTTCACGCTGCTACCTAGAGCACCAGCACTCGCAGGTTCAAACCCCAGTGTAGCGCTTCACAACTGTGCAGCCTCGGGAGACTATGCAAGGTCTGTGCGCTCTGATTTCCTCATCTATCAAGCTCCTGTCTCATAGAGCAGTGTGAAGAATAAGAACTCATGTGCCCATAGCCCCAGGAACAGCATCTGAAGCACACGAAAGGCCTGATGAATGCTAATCACCGCCCTGTGACCTTTGAGTAAATAAATACCAGAATGCTTAAACTTGTGGTGAATGCCACACTCAACGTGCTGACTTAATCATCCCAGGGGAGAGCAGGCCAGGCCTGGTGACTGCTCCCCAGACAGTGGGCACTGCCTCAGACCTCTGACCCCCGGGGTTGGCCTTCCCATCAGTCTCCCCAGCACAGCCCCACCAGCTGCTCCTCCAGAGAGGGTAGATGACCTGGACACATCGTTATCATGAGCTGCCCTCTGCTGCTGACTCTCTGTTGACCCCGGAAACAAACCAATGCAGGAAAACAGACAGACAGACCAAAAGCAGGTAGCACTGGCCAGGCAGGCAGCCTGGGGACCTTGTGCACTGGGGTCCACGGTAGAAGAAGCAGCGAGAGGTGGGTGGGCCGTGGCCACCAGGCTGGGACCAACAGGGAGCATGAAGCAGTCAGGTACTCCTGTGGGCATGGGGGGGACAGGGACCCTCTCCTCCTTTCTTTGGGCATCAATTATTACTGTGTAGAGGAATTACTGGTCCCTAAGAGTCCCCACAATAAGGATGCCCTGATTCATTTGGCCAGAATTTTAGAATGAGCTCCCTTTCAAAATGATTTCATTATTTTTAATTAAAAAAATCTAATCATGAGAAGAGATTAAAATAGAATTTTAGGCCTCCAGATTTTAATAGCCCTAGAATAACACCATTGTCCATGAAGAAGCAGCTGTGCTTGTCCAAAAAAATCACACATATATACACACACACTCACACACACTCACACACTCACATACACACACTCATAGACACACACACACATACATACACACGCGCACACATGCACACACACACACACACACTCACACACACACAGACTTGGCAGGGTTTCTCAAAGAAATTTGAAGCTCAGCAAAAAGTTAAATAAATTATCCTTGAAAATTCCCCAAATGCTCAGGAGCTAACTTCTGAGATAATTTTGTCTATTCAATTAATGGCGGCACAGCAGCTTTCTGATAGCAAATTTACACTGTGGATATCTTAAATAGTCCAAGGATGCTCACAGGAGACTTCCCTGCCATCTGCATCAGATGCCTAGCATAGGGCCCTCCAGACAATTCTTAGACCAGTGAAGAGTCAGCTGTTAACACAGGTCAAGACTCAGAGGTTCCTCGCTAGAGCTCCTGGGAGCACACAGAGAGGTCCCCTGCCGTCTGCTTAAACAACTGGGCCTCTGAGCCAGGGAGTGGAAGTCATGAGACCCTTGGGTAGAGAATGCGAGCATTTCCCCAAGTGCCTGACTTCACACTGGCTCCCTGACAGCCAGGAAACCAGAGGCAGAGCTCCACAAAGCCTTCCTTGCCCACCCACTCTTGCACGCCCACTCTTGCACGCCCACTCTTACACACCCACTCTCGCACCCCAGCATCACTGTGGCCTCCTGGCCTCTCAGAGTAGCCGGTTGGTCTGTCAATACAGTGACAGCTTCAGAGATTGGTCATCTCGTAGTCATGTTCTTTACAGAAAGTGACAGGACCCAGGCGAGGCCAGCCTCACATAAAACAGTGATCTCGTTAGGACCCTCAGGAGACACCAAGTCCAGGAGAAACCATGCTTCATAGCACAGGTCATTAGAAAATGAAAATAAAGCCTCTACCTTGATGGACCCAAGAGGCTGATTACCGTCCATATCTAATCAAGGATCAACAAGGACGTGCCAAGCAATGTCACGCAAGAGGCCGTCTGTGTGACACATTAAGCCAGAAAAGAAGGTGCAGGGTTGAGAACAGGAGACCATCCTCTCTCTAGATTATACATGGCACACTGTTTTAAGCTTGTGAGGGTGAAACAGGGCTTCCACAGGTCGACGCTGCAAATGAAGCAAAAGGGTCGATAATGGTCTGAACTGGCTAGTTTTTGTCAACTTGACACAGCTGGAGTCACCTGGGAAGGGAGAGAGTGGGCTGAGGAATCATCTCTATCAGTCTGGACGATGGGCAAGTCTTTGGGGGTATTTTCTTAACTGATGATTGATGTGGAAGGGTCCCGCCCACAATGGGCAGTACCACCGTCCCTGGATAGGTGGTCCTGGGGGCTAGAAGAAAACAAACTGAGCAAATCAGGAGGAACGAGCAACCATTGTTCCCCATGTCCTCGGCTTTGCTTACTGCCTCTAGGCTCCTACCTTACATTCCTCTGCCCTGACTTCCCTCTTGGATGGACTGTAAGCAGTCGGCCGAAATAAACCCTTTCCCTCCCGAGTTGCTTTCTTGTCACGGTGTTTTATCACATCAGTAGAAAGCGATCTAAGACAGGCCCTGATTGGGTTAACTCAGGATGATATTTTCCAGATACAACCATTTGCCTACAAATTGCATGAATTCATTATTTCTAATTGCTGAGTAGTATTCCATTGTATAAATATACCACATTTTCTGTATCCATTCCTCCATTGAGGGACATCTGGGTTCTTTCGAGCTTCTGGCTATTATAAATAAGGCTGCTATGAACATAGTGGAGCATGTGCCTTTATTGCATGCATGGGAATCCTCTGTGTATATGCCCAGGAGTGTTATGACAGGGTCCTCTGGAACTGTCATGCCCAATTTTCTGAGGAACCGCCATACTGATTTCCAGAGTGGTTTTACCATCTTGCAATCCCACCAACAGTGTAGGAGTGTTCCTCTTTCTCCACATCCTCGCCAGCACCTGTTGTCTCTTGAGTTTTTAATCTTAGCCATTCTGACTGGTGTGAGGTGGAATCTCAGGGTTGTTTTGATTTGCATTTCCCTGATGACTAATGATGTTGAACCTCTCTTAAGGTGCTTCTCAGCCATCCGAATTTGTTCACTGATAAGTGGATATTAATGAGCCCAGAAGCTCTGAATACTCAAGGCACAATTAGCTAAGCAAAAGATTCCCAAGAAAAAGGAAGGAGAGGACCCTGGTCCGGAAAAGACTAAATCCAATTTTGTAGGAGAGTACCAGAACAGAGAAATGGTGGTGGTGGTGGTGGTGGGGGTGATTGGGGAATGGGCGGGGGGTGGGGTGGGGGGAAGAGGACTTATGGGACATATGGTAAGGAGGGAACTGGGAAAGGAGAAAGCCTTTGGAATGTAAACAAAGAATATAGAAAATAAAAAAAATGCACATTAAAAAATAAAATAAAGGAAAACATTTAATTGGGAAGAAAAAGAAGGCAGTTTCTCACTAGCAAAAATTAACTGAAAAAATGTTCATTTTCATCTGTTCTTAAGAGTATATCAAGATCATTGGTGGAGTCGAGGCTGTTATTTTTCTGAGAACAGGCTTGTCCTTTAATGGCGTTCATGTTTCCTATCATCCCAATGGCCCAAATGTCAGTGAATAGTCAATCAACTTTAATTCCAAGTTTGGGTGAAGGCCAGAGATGAAGCCCAGGCAATGGATTCCAGAGTGGATGCTCTTCCTTCGACATGCCTACTGTTTCTTTATGATATGGTTTAAAAAAAGATTGATTTTATGACTACCCAGGACCATCAATCATTTTGCCACTAACCTTGTGATTAGATTATGTTTGAAGTCGCATATTTCTGAGCATTTCCAGATAGATTACATTCATTTCTACTATTGCAATATGAGTCTGAGAAAAGTAAGAAATCTAGCTATTTTATCACTGAATGTGATTCTTCCCCAAATGGAAGAGGGGACTACTATTTGTGAGTTTGAGGACTGATGATAGGATGTGCTTCTAAAAGAAAGGATGTAAAAAAAAAGAGAGAGAGAGAGAGAGAGAGAGAGAGACAGGCCCTGGCGGCCGGGCCTGAAGAGTGCCCTCAGCCACTATGAGCTGCTCCAGTCCTCTGCAGGCCTTAGGGGTGCGGGTGGACATGTTCCCTAGGGAAGCTGTGCCTGTTCCCTTCAGTCTGACCACAGCACGCACAGCAGCAAATGCAGACATCACCACCTTCACCCGCATGTCAACCCAATCTTGTGTGAGAGACACATGCCATCCTGCCCCAGAAAGCTCCCCACTGTGTCACTGTGACCCGGGATTAGTGTCCTCGTCCTCACACACTGAGGCCTTGGTGTTTCTCTCGTGTGGTGAGCAGGGACAGACAGGCAAGTGGCTCCAGCCTGCAGGGTCCCCAGCAGGCAACCTTACGGCCAACCTTACAGGCAGTTGCCAAGACACACGACGGCTCACAAATACTGTCCTTGGGGCGGTTCACATAGAGTCCCAAACTAGAAGGGACACAGTGACCACTTGTACTGAGTCCCTCCACCCTGGGTCTGTTTAGCTTCTCTGTGTTCTGCTTCCAGAAGAGGCACAAGGCTGCCTCTCCTCACCTGCCCACTGTGACTCAGCGCTCTTCAAACCCACTGTGCTTGACCCAACAGAGTCCCGGGACACAACCTGTGCTCACTCATGGTAGCCCCAGTATGGAAGCTTTCTCCTCACACTCAACTGCTCTTCCACAGACATCAACCTTCCAGACCATGCCATGTGGTCCTTCTGTCCTAGATTGTCATCACAGCTCCTGAGGTAGCCACTGTCCTTTGTGTGACCTCACGCGCTGGCTGTACTCCTTCATGAACGCATCTCTGCTCAGCAAGAGCTCCCTCACTGTCTTCTACACGGTGGGACCAGCCTTTCCAGGGACATTGTTCTTGGAACGTGCTCTCCATCTTTGCTAACTACTATTCCAGAATGGAAAGGAACTGGAAGCATCTCAGTGAACTGCACCCTTAGATTTCAGTTCCTACCCTTACCCAAGGCCCAACTGCTCCCAGGATGACTGAGAGCACATCTGTGGGAAAAGTGTGTTGTAAGAGAGACTCTGTGATCGGCACAAGCAATTAATTCCAGCGGCTGACTGATTATTGGGCCTCGCCTCCTGCAGAAAGCACTTAAGGGTGCCTGATGTCACAGTGTGGAGCCCAGGCAGGTGGGCCGCCAAGCAGCAAGCGCTGACTCACTCCCGGGCCTCTTAACTACTACCTACTACAATCAGCTGGCTCCTTCCCAGCCTGGTAGCCTTAGCACGTGGCTTGGTGTGGGGCACACTGGAGGGGGCCGTTTCACAGAGCACAGAGGTGGAAGAGACCTGCTCCTCAAATCCTTGTGTGGGTGAACCACTACTCATCGAGGGGAGGGAACCCACAGGCCTTCCCTATAGCCCTAAGTCGAGACGTATCTTCTTCCGCCCTCAGCCTCAGTAAGAGAAATGGGACTTACTGAGTTCCCAAGGTCCACAATGCAAATGGTGGCCCTCCTCAACTAAAAAGCCATCTTACACACAACCCTAAAGCCCATGCCTCAGGTGGGGACCCAGAGTGTGCACAGACGCACTATTCTCTCTGTGGTGTGAACAGGCAGACAGGAGGGGGACACTGGGTGGGTGTGTTTTACTCACAGCCCAGGGGTAGAGGCCCAGGGCATGCGGGCACACCGCAGCACCTCAATCACACTGCAGGCCTGTCTGCTCACGAGAAGGACGGGCAGCACCTACTGTTTCGTTTGCCTTCCTCGCCACCCTCCTCTTCATTCTCAGGATCTATGTCTTCTGCCTGGGTGATCCAGTCCAAATAGCCCTTGAGATCCTCTTCTAGCTGCTGCTTCTCCCGAAGCTTCTGGAAATCTCCACGCGCTTTAGCCTTCTCTCTTTCCTTTGAGAATTCTCTGGGAGAGGCAAAGAGAACAAAGGACCTGTTAGGACATCCATCTATGGGGTCCGGTGCCCTGCTGTGCAGCGGCCTTCCGCTAGGACACACGGCTTTGAGTACGACAGGAGCACAGCTGCAGAGCCACACACGTGCACAGAACAGAAGACAGTGTCCCCCGAAAGCAGCAGTGTGGGCAGCAGAGTTGCAAAGACCGCACTGACACACATGCATGATTGATTAGAAAGTACACTCCCTCGGGGCCGATGTAAAGAAGCCCAGACCTGAAGCATCCTGGGACGTCACCGTGGGATTCTTTTACCCTCTCCACTCACTCTGCTACCTGGCCACCCACTCCACAAGGAAGGGTGCCAAGCGATCCAACCTGAGGTCAGAGAGCACACCCAGGGCTGTCTTACAGCCCGGGTCTCCCTTCTGAGGCAGGGCCTCCAGTACTGGCAAAATACTCCAGTTTGTCCTAAACTTTGCCTCTGGCCATGATCTCTCCCAGCCTGCCCTGCAGAAGGTAGAGAGGTAGACCAACCCTCTGCCCATTTACAGGAACAGCTGCCCCGGGAAGGTTTTGGCAGATACACAAGTGTCCCCAACTGTTTGTTGTCTTCGCTGCCTCCCTTGACTGCAACCCCATAACCCTGTCTCTACACACATACACACAATCCCACATCTGCTCAAGCAAGTCTGAGAGTCAGGTGCGCGACTGCCCAGTCTTTACATACAAGGGACCATCTGCACGTCCAACTGTTACCTGTTAACAGGAGCCAAGCTATGTCTGGGACACACAATGAGAGCTGCTAGGAAGAGGGTGCCGTTCGTTCCGGGCACAGAGGCTTCTGTGCACAGACCCCAGCCTCCGACACAGCACAGCGACTGCCGTTTCCACCCACCTGCTAGCCAGTTCAAAGCCAGCACAGCTCCCTCCCATGACCTAACTCTGGCAAAGGCAGCCGAGCTGCTTTCATCAGGCCATCTCCCTACTCTCTCTCCTTGGGCCCCTCCTTCAACTCCAGGCATTCTGGGGACTGCACGGGTACTAAGCAGCCAGCACAACTGGAAATCTGTACCCAGGTGTTTCTCTCTGCTCTCAAGAAAGGCTCCCGCTCACGGCCCCTGATCCTCTACCATTCAGACCCTAGGACTATCCTTGGCCCTGCTAGGGCCGTCCCAGCTCCATTCTGCTGTCTGAAGAGGACTGAGAGGCAAAGTTGTGGGAGGTTCCAGGCATAGCACACAAGATGGAGTGGAGTAGGGCTGTAGGGTGAGCAGGACATATCCTCTGACCTCCAGCCCAAAGCACTCCTGGGGACAATGCAAAGAGACATGGAGGGCTGCGCCCTGCCACTGACACACGCAGATGCAGAGGACAGATGAGGTTTCTCGACCAGCAGAGCTTCCCAAAGCATAAGCAAATCACAGCTCAGCCTGGAACATTCCCAACTCCGGTCTCAACTCCAAGAGTTAAACTTAATCCAGAGCCGCATCCTGAAGCAAAACCCAGAAGACCCGCAGGAGACACGCCCGCAAAAGCTGCACGAGACAGTGTTTTCTTAAACATGAAGATCAAATAGGTCTTCCAGTCTATTATTTACCAAAAGGACCCTGGGGCTGACTTCTGTCATGTTTTGTTTCTGGTCTTACCACACTAAATGTAGATTACTACCTACTAACAACGTTCTGGATTCATACATGATCCAAGCACCTTAAAAAAAGGTTGACAGAAGTTAGCTAACTGTTACCCTGCAGAGCTAAATGTCAGAAAGTAAAGTTTGACTTTAACATCGCATCTACCAGTTTACACTAGAACTCTAGACCTGCCTCTCGGGACTCTCGCCCATTGCGGTGGAGCACAGTTAGGCAGGCATGCGTAAAACCCTTCTATGACAATGACTTAGAATAATTCTGCTAATACCTGTGCCGCTCTCTATTTATAGGAGAGCAAGTCTTCCCACCACCACCACCACCTCCTGTCCCCTGTCTCACCTCCAGTCTACTGTATCTGGGATCATCCTCAGGGGATGACGAAAAGGGGTTACCCCATTTTAAATAAAATCCCATCATCTTCTAAGGTGCTCATTACCAAAAAGTTAAATGATAGTCTCTACTGCAAACGTTTATTTGAATAAAGTTACTGGTAGAAATGCAAAGCTCTTTGCAAGTGACCAGACATTCTGAAAACAGTTACATTCCAGGAGTCTACTTGTCTGAGTCTAGAATTTTGTAGTGTGTGAACAAGAGAAAGTATAACAGTGTTTGTACAAAAAAAAAAATAAAATAAAATGGGCATATAACACGCTGTTGCCCTTTGCCCATGAAGGAGGAGAAGTAGGAAAAGAGACATGCTTCTATCCGATGCATCCGGAAGAGCAGAGCACACGGTTGGAAGTCTGAGGAGAGAGTGTGGTGGGTAAGTCCTTGAGTGAGAGCCTGAGTTTGGATGGCGGGAAGCCAGGCATGTGTGGTTACGAGCCTGGAACCACGGTGCTGGGGTAGGGGGGACGATTGGATTCTAGGGACTTACTAACTAGCCAGACTGGCCAAAATGGCAAGCTCAGGTCCGACAAGAGACCCCGTCTCAAAACAAAACAAACAAACAAAAAAAGATGGAGATTTTTAGAGGGGGCAACTGGCATTGTCTCTGCATGCATGCACATGGTACCTGCCTCTGCACAGAGGCCTACAACCCTCTTTCCTGCTCCCTCTTGAGCATGCACTTAAAAACAGAAGAAAACATTGGACAGGAATGAGGGGGAAGACTTAATAAAGGATGGAGTGTTTTTCCAAAGTGTTTTGTACAGTTTTGACTTTTGGAACGAAATGTTCTTTATGTTATCGTTTTTTAAAAAACAAATCAACTATCGAGCGGAACAAACATGTCCCGCACATCGGACGCTGATCAAAACAAGTTCATCTGCTTGTGCTGCTGATAAATACCAGAACCATCCCGAAGGAGGAGTGGAGGTAAATGTAAGCAGCTCACGGACACGCAACCGTCAGTCCTGGCCGGACTGGGGCAAAAGGAAGGAATACACAAGTGCCTTTGGTCACATGGGATTGTCTGCTGGACTTGGGTGCTGAAGCAGGGCGGGGTCTGACGCGAGCAGAGTTGAAGCAGGAGCTCTCACTGTGGAAAGCAGCAAAGGTGGAGCGGGGAGGGCTGGGAGGAACCTTCTGAGGGACCAGATTTTTCTGATCTGTGGAATTCGCAGGGGCTCAGAGGGCTGAGGGTTGACACAAGTGATCTTGTGAGTGCTGAGATGACAGTGGTGTACCCTGTAATTGGAACTGGTACAGCTGTGAACTCAGGATGTCTACATAGTTTGCTCTAAAGGCCAATGTCTAGTTGTTTAAAAGATGCTGATGTCTAAGTACATGATTATGTGTGTGTGTGTGTGTGTGTGTGTGTGTGTACACAAATGTATGTGTCCCCAACCCAGCGCAAAACCTTCACCCTACAATTCGTCTTGCCAGCACGATGTTCTGGGGTAAAGGTGTCACGGAAATTGTGGGAGTGGCCAGCCAGACTGGTCTATTTGATACCCATGCCCATGCCTGACACTGCCTGGAGGACCAGGAACCAGAGGCTGGATAGCCCAGAGATTCGCAAAAGAACAAAACATGACTGGGGAAAAAAAGTCAATGAACTGCTACCTAACCCAACTGTCATCAGAGAGGCTTCTCCCAGCAACTGATAGAGAAAGATGCAGAGACCCACAGTCAAACATTCAGCAGAGTTCTAGGAATCCTGGGGGGAGGAAGGATTGTAGGAGCCAGAAGGGTCAAGGACACCATAAGAATATGGTCCACAGAATTAACTAACCTGGTCTCATTGGGCTCACAGGGTCTAACCTAGGCCCTCTGCATACGTGCTATAGTTGTGTATCTGGGTGTTTTTGTGGAACTCCTAAAAGGGAGGGGACTACTTCTGATGCTCTTGCCTGCTTTGGGGACAGAGCATTGCCCTCCTACTGGGTTCAGCCTTACGATGCGGGGAGGTGTCTAGTCTCACTGCACCTTAATATGCCATGTGTGCTTGCTGTCCCTGGGAGGCCTGTTCTCTTCGGAAGGAAAGTGGAGGAGGAGTGGATAGAGATGGAGGAGATGGGGGGCATGGAGGGGGGTGGAAACTGTGGTCAGGATGTAATATATGCAACAGTAAATTAATACAAATAGAAATGTATGTGCCCCAGTTCCGTCTGTTTCCAGGGCCTAACGACAGTCTCCCTAGTTATTCGTATAAGAACTCAACTCGGGCGCCCACATCTCCATTTCACAGAACATTCCTCACTCAAGGGCATAAAAAGGGCAAATGCCATCCCATCCCTTGGATGAGGAAGCACTGAGACAGAGGGCTGTGCAAAGCCGATCTGGAGTACATGGTGTGCTCCAGCCAGCCTGGGCTACAGTGTGAGACCCTGACCAAAAAAAAAAAAAAAAAAAAAAAATCAAAGACCCTGTAATTGTTCTAATCAATTGCAAATGTGTGCTGCTGCCAGCCCAGCCCAGCCCACCAGTTAGAACGGCGTGCTCCTTCTGAGAGGTGATTGACGCTGTTGTCCATTTTCTTCGGATATTTCTAGTCTTTCTCTCCCAGACTGTCCACTTCAAACAGGAATGCAAGAAGGCTAAGTATAAACACATACACCAGAATACATCCCTACGGGAAAGAAAGCCTTCCACTGCTGGGATCATGTGTCCAAGCCCAGACGTGCCATCCTGGACAGACTCCGTGGACATTCCCCGTGGGAACACAGGCCTCTCGCAGGGGATTGTTCCTGGCTGGCTGGTTAGAAACCCAGTCCTTTTTATTCCTCTTTAAGGAGCTATCACTCAACAAGAAGTCCCCCTCACGGCCCACCAGAACTACTGTGAGTCTGAGACTGTCCAGTCTGAGTACATATGCCATGGCAGCTGCTGTATTTGTGGTCAGAAATCCCCAGTTCCCACTTCCAAACAGCGTCTGGAAGTCTCTCAGTCACGGAGGCACTCTGTCATTGAGAACCAAGACCCAGATGTGTCCCTGTCCCCTCCCACAGAGAGGTTCCTTCAGCAGGCTTTGGCGTCCTTACTGATACATGCCCACCGTGAGGAGGGGCGGCTGCACCTCTGGCCGGGTACTGAGGCTCTCCGTGAGGCCAGGCACACAGGCCCATCTAGCTGCTGAGTGTCCCTCCTCAGTAGCTCGCCATGGATACATAGGGAGCAAGGGCAGGGAGCAGGTGCTTAGAGGGACAAGAATCAAAACGGGTCAGAGGGGCAGGCATATAGGTGGCCACCTATGTAGCCAATGCTAGACCACTTGCCTAGGATACCCAGGTCCTAGGTGTAATCTCCAGCATAAAGGAAAAGAGTCTGAGGTGGGCTGGATAGACCACCAAATTCTTAACGAAGAGATGAAAATCACTTCCTTTTTGTAGGGCAGAACATTGATTCCGAGTCTTGCTATGAAGCTCAGTCTGGCCTTTAACTGACGTGCGCTGGTTTTACAGAAGCACAACCTACCCCAGCTCTGCACTGTACCCTCATAGGCAATAGGAACTGCAGAAATCGGAAAGTCACCACTAACTTGGCTTTGTAGGTGTCATGTGTGAAGCACCGAACAAAGCAGGGAGAAAATGATGGTGAAGAGGCCAGGGCACTCTGTAAACACAGACGGCAGGCTAGCTTAGCACTGATAGGAATGGGGTAGAAATAGCCATTTCTTTTTTGTTTTTTGTTGTCTTTTGTTTGTTTGTTTTGTTTTGTTTTTGTTTGTTTATCGAGACAGGGTTTCTCTGTATAGCCCTGGCTATCCTGGAACTCACTGTGTAGACCAGGCTGGCCTTGAACTCAGAAATCCGCCTGCCTCTGCCTCCCAAGTGCTGGGATTACAGGCGTGCGCCACCATGCCCGGCCAAAATAGCCATTTCTAAGGCCTCCATTTTCTTACACTAGAATTTGAAGAAAGGGCCCAAGGGACTTGTCATTGTTGACACAACCATCCTCAGCCTGAGGTCACTGTCACCTCTGCCTTCTTTATGCTAATCCGTTAAGTCGGACACATTCACCCACTACAGATCTTTCTTCCAGGGACAAGTGATGCTCCGCCTGCCACCTGCCACTCAAATGTCCCTTGCCTTTAGGAAGGAGTGACAGGGTGGGTGGATGTTAAGAGATGGTACACATTCTCTGAAAGGCCACCATGGGAAAGGAGACAGATAGGCTGGGTCCTCAGAGACTGGCCAATGGAGTTTGAAAACGGCAGGTTCCAGTACAACTCCTGAGAGCCCAGGTTCTCCGAAGAGGAAATGGGTTACCTTGGGAAACAGCAACTTCCCAGAAGGGGCACAGATGGGTTGAAATGAACGGATACCTAACATGGTCTGTAATAGCATCTGCCTTCTCCAGGCCCACAGGCACTCAGTGTGGACCCCAGCGAGCACCCTAACATACTTGAATGGTCGTTTTCATCTCCTTGGCCTCATCCATGACCTAGAAGGGAAAGCAGGAAGACCACCTGCTATGAACGGGTTTCCTCCGCCATTTTGCTCCTTTTCCAGTGCAGCAGTCTGGCTCCCTCCCAGACCCGGCAGACAGGAAGTCTGGAAGCATCAACACTAGACAAGAGGAAGGGGCCCATGAGCTTAGCAGAAATGGTGGTATATCACTCTGCCGTCCTCAAGGTCCCAAGGACAAGCAGAATCAGAACATGCATCAGGGAAAGCAACTGGGATTCTGTAGGAGAGGCTGAGTTCATGCTATGCCCCCCCTCCCCCAACACACAACAGAAAAAGCTGAATCCAACACTGAGGACCAACAAGGTCCTGTCACATGTCCAGTTCATAGCTGGGCTAGCAGCCAGGCTTTGAACCAAGCATCCTTTCCACGGTCCCACTGACCTCACTTCTCGCTAACACAGGCCTGATATTTCTAGAATTTCCAGAACCTAACAGTGAATTCTGAGACCCCTTGATCAGCTCAGAATCCTAGGGAGAGAACAGTAGCCTGCAGTGGACCATTGCACACAAACACAATCAAATGTGACTGCCCCAAATGTGGAAGGTCGACATGCAGTCTGCTCTGGGAAGTTTCCTTTCTCAAATGCCCTCTAAAATAAATGGGCCACTGGGAATCGTCTTAATTTAGAGACAGGGCTTATTCTTGCTTGTTTTTTTTTTTTTTTAACCAGGCTTGCATAAATGAAAGGCAAGCTGATGAACCCCCCTTATATCTACACATACATTCATTCACTAGTCCTAGGACAAGAAAAGCCAACAGAACCACTAGATTCTGATTTCTAGTGGAATAAAGGACTCAGAAGCTCATCCAAAACCAAACGCAGCATTTAGAAAAGCGAAGGCAAGGGAGAAGAGGAAGGTTGCTCCCCCCCATTCCCCTCACCTTCCACCCCCAGTAGAAAACAACCCTCCTTAGTCCTAAATCATACACATATACAGACAAAAAAGGCAAGGCAGAGATTGAAAAGTCAGTGTGGTTGGGAGTGGTCCCACACCTGTAGCCTAGCAGGGGGGAGGCAGAGGCAGGAGGATTAGGGCTTTAAGATATACCCTGGCAACATACCAAATCTAAGGCTAGCCTGGGCCATGTGAGAACCTGCCTAAAGCAGGAAGAGGGAAAGCAAGGAAGTAATGAAGTCAGAGAGGGAAGAGGGAGGAGGGAGGAGGGAGGCAGGGAGGAGGGAGGGAGGAGGGAGGCAGGGAGGGATGAGTTAAGGTGTTCAAAGAATATTCTGGCACCGGCAGCTAACATTTTGGAGAACACAAAAGTTCAGGCTCCGTTCAAGAAAACACTGTGGAAAGAGTTAGCAGGAATATGTGATGTTTCACAGAAGGCAAGGGAAGTTTAACAAGCATACTTGTTCAGGTCAAAGTTCATCGGAAGCACTGTGCTTGTTCCATGAGTCCCTTCACCCTGAGAAGCCTGTCACCCCGAGAGGCCTGTGACCCTCAGCAGCACGGCTTCTCTGCATCTGGTGAATAGTTCAGGGCAGGGTAGGGATTCGGGACCCCGCCCTCTTCCAAGGGAACTGCTCCTGTGGAGAGGGCATCAGTGGAGGGCCTAAAGCTTACTATAACAGGACACATCATGGGCCGCTGTGAGGCACAGAATGTCAACAAGTGTGCTGGGAATTCCGTCTCTCCAAAGGAACCAGTGCAAACAGAGGGCCGGGTGTACGGGGTACCTACGTGCAGGAGGGGGCTAACAAGGAAACATAGCCAACCTTTGAGGACTCTTGACTGAGATAAACTCCAGGATGAATCTAGGGCTTTGGTGCTCCTTGGCACCGTGTTTTCTAGCATTTTCCTGTGGTATCTGGTGTGAGCTTATCTCGAAATGACCTCTCCTCTTCAAGTCTTTCATACTTTCACTGACATAAAAGTCTGTGAAGATGATTTAAACGGGAAACCGTTTCCATCTTTGGGGAGGACAAATCAATTTGGAAGCAGGTATCTACTGCTGTTGGTGACTCGGTCACATTAACTGCTGTACAGAAAACCCTGGGGTCAGCATATGTGCCCCAGGAAGAACTCGGGGACTTCCCATGACGTACTGCCTTGGGCAGTACCTGGGGTTAAAACAGTGTGTGTGTGCCAATATCCTGGGCTATCCTGCCTCATTTCTAACTCCTGCTTCCTTGAAATGATCTTCAGTCATCTTAAAATTCTCTCAGTGTTCTTCCATGGCAGTGGGTCTCTCAGCAGTGTTTTTGAGATCATGTTCTGGGCTAGGGCAGAGAGAGGCCATTTCTCTGACATCCTGTAAATCCCCTGGGTTAGAGTCCTGCATTTGTAGAACTCATTTCACAGTGATGAAGTTGGCTATTTAACATTTTTTCACATACAAGTCTGTAAACTCTACAAAGGAGGGCCTGGATCTCACCATGAGGCCTGACCATTCAATAAGAATCAGACCAATAAGCAGATGTTTCTGTAAGTAAGGATATTAACTTGATGACACTGATATCACAGATGTGGACACTGCGACTCTGTGTTGGATGATCTGGACCCAAGTGCCCGTGTAACTTTCCATCATTTGAAACTATATCCCACAGTGTCATTAAAAACCTGAAGCCCATCACGTGACCAGATGAATCAAACTAGTATCACAATGTACTTTGTAAGACCTTTAAATATTTCTATTTAAGAAATGTAAGCCAAACCCAGAAAGACACATGTGGTATGTGCTCACTTCTAAGTGTACATTAGCCATAAAGTACAGGATAACCACGTCACAGTCCACAGACCCAAAGCAACTAAGTCATGAGGAGGACCCACGGGAGGATGCACGAATCTCACTCAGAAGGGGAAACAAAATAGTAACCGGAAGTGGAAGCAGGGAGGGACCTTGGTGGGAGAGGGCTGGGAGTGAGAACAGCAGCCAATGGGGGGCATCTCTGGGAGACACTGAAGACCCGGGGTGGGGGCGGTTTTAGGGAGCCTCTGGAGCGACTGCAGCTGAGACTCCAATCAGCGGGGATATGGTGACTAAAGTGGCCTCCTCCTACAGCCAGGTGGGCCTTCCAACGGAGGGAGGGAGACATCAACCCACTCACAGAACCTCCAACCCAAAATCCGTCCTGCCTACAAGATGCACAAGGATAAAACTGGAGCAGAGTTTGAAGGAGTGGCCAGCGATGGCTGGCCCAACCTGAGACCCGCCCCACGGGAGAGAGCCAATCCTTGGCACTATTAACGATACTCTGCTCTGCTTGCACACAGGAGCCTAGCATAACTGTCTCCTGAGAGGCTTCGTCCAGCAGCGAAGGGAAACATGCAGAGACCCACAGCCAAACATCAAGCAGTGCTTGGAGAGTCTTGTGAAGGGGGAGGGGGACAGAATTGAGGGAGCCAGAGAGACTACCTTCAGAGCCAACTTCCCTGGGCCCATGGGTCTCAAGAGGCTGAACCACTGGCCACAGGGCATGCATGGGCGGGGCCTAGGACCCCTACATGTTTGTAGCAGATGTGCAGCTTGGTCTTCATGTGGGTCCCCTCACAACTGGAACTGGGGGGGGGAGTGTCTCTGACTTTGTTGCCAGCTATTGGATCCCTTCCCCTGCCTGGTTGGGCCTCAGTGGGAAAGGATGTACTTGGTCCTATTGCACTGATGTCCCAGGGTGGGGTGGTACCCAAGGGGTACCCTGGGGGAAGGTGGGGCGTAGGGGGAGAAACCTGTGAGCGTGGGACTGTGAGGAGGTGGAGTGTGATCAGGATGTAAAGTAAATAAATAATTTAATTTAAGAAAAATATACCTCAGTAGACGTGTCAGGTAGTTTTTGTCTGTTGCTGTTTTAATGAAAACCGTGCTAAGTGTGTACCTGAAGAGTGACATGGGGGTGGGGTGGGGGAGGGGGGAGTTCTATAACATATAAACATCTTTAGAGGGACTGGTGGTCTCAGAACACATCTCTTTTATGAACCAAAACAGGGTATTGTGTGAAAGGCCCAGTCAGACTGCCTGCCACAGATTAATAGCCAGATGAGCAACACAGGGGCGGGGAGAGAGGGCATCCAATTACAGGTGAGCAACAAAGACCCAAGGGGGCTGATACTGGGCTAACCCATTTCCTACCTTGTTTGTGTAAATGACAAGCCATCTGGTTAGCTACATCAAAGGGAGCAGGCTCCCCTCTCAGGAGAAGTCCCCCAACAAAAAGCAAAATGGTAAGAAAATACAAGCAAGCGTATTGTATTGCAGAGAGGAGAAGGACCCCCGAGATGTGCTCCCCAGTTAGCAGTCCTTAAAGGACTAAGAGCCACGGGGACTTGTTCACAGTAGACTCAGGAGGCACATGCTGGTGGGGGGCCAGAGTTCTTAGAAGACAATCTGCTGTTCACTCTGCTTTGGGTAGTTAGACTTGGGAAGACACTCAGCGTGACAGAGCATGAAGAGCCAAGCCTCTTAGGAGGTACGGCTGAGCCACAGGAGTACTCCTTGTTAGGCACAGAGAGAGCTCCTGGCCAATGAGAGAGCAGCTTGGGCTCTGGAGAATCACAGGTTTCCATTTAATTATGAGCCTTGCCTCTTCTAGCTGTGTCACTTTAAGGAAATTGAGGGACCTCTCTGGGTCTTGATTTATCTCCATGAATCTTCCAAGCCTACACAACAGAGGCAAAGACCTCTTACTGTACCAAAGGAGCCCAGGCGATCAATGGAACAATGGGATGAAGCCTGCAGCCTGGTGGCTGGCTCTAATCCCAGCTGCCACAGAACAAGGATATGAGCAGGAGTTCTACGCCTCACACAGTTCCACCCCAGCTTGAGGGCTGAACCCCACAGATCTCATTTCTCATCAGAGAAGCACTGGCCACAGGATGCCCCAAGTCTGAACCTTCTTCTCCATACCCCACTCCTCACACCATCCCGTGCTCCAGGGTTCTCCTCACCCTATCTCAGTCTTATAGTTCAGATGGAGTTTAGAACCATTCAATACTTGCACACTATCCACAACTCAAAGGAGAGATGGTGCTTCTTCAGCAGGGGCCAAAAACTGCACATCCACTCTTCTGCACCATTGCTATGTAGCAAGATTGGAACACGCAGGAAAAGAGGTTGTCCGGCTTCAAGGACAAGAAAGCCTCGGTACAGAGTAGTGAACTGTGATGGCTCAAGTCACATCTCTGGGAAGTGTGGGACTGAGTGGAGCCAGGACTTTTGACTTCTGATGTCTCGTCCTCCTCATACGATATCAGAAGCTGACTAACACATTCCCGCACCCCAGACCAGCGTAGAGATCACAGCCACATGTGATGTAAGCCAGATGAGGGGTGTGGAGATCTCGGCGCAGAGACCCAGCATTCCAGGGTGTGTATGCTGAGACAGGAGCTTCTGAGACCCACACTTACCGCATGGCCTCCTCACGTCCTCTCTGCCCCCGCTCCCTGCTCCCTGTAGCTCCCGTCATCCCTGTGTTCCTCTGAGCTTGCTTCGACGCCAACTCAGTCTTCTCTTAACTCTATGGCCCTTTCTGAGCCCTCCGGGATGCTGCCCCAGAGTGGCAACCTCTCCTGAACCCTCAGTCCATTTTTAGGGGACCACAAACATGCCTTGATGCCTGCTGCTCAACACTTTGGATAGTCCCTACAGTTTTTTTTTTATATAGGAAAATTAAAATTAACTCATGTGTGCTGACATGATGCCCTGTGACCGTGTTATATGCTGGTTTTAATTCCAATAAGGTTTTGGCCTCTTTATTTAGTCCTTATAAGCAAGCATGCTGACTGTGAATACAAATACATTTTTTCTTTCTTCCCAGTCTTTCTGTATTCTCTCTCTCTCTCTCTCTCTCTCTCTCTCTCTCTCTCTCTCTCTCTCTCTCTGTCTCTCTCTGTCTCTCTGTCTCTGTCTCTGTCTCTGTCTCTCTCTCTCTCTCTCTCTCTCTGTCTCTCTGTCTCTGTCTCTCTCTCTCTGTCTTAATGCACTGCTTAGTATTAGCAATTCAATGTTGAATAAATGAACTAATAGATTTATCCACACCTTGCTACTAATCTTGGGAAGAGTCATTAGTCTTCAAACATTAACCCTGATGCCAGCTGCAGGTTGCTATAGAGCACTGGTTCTCAACCTCCCTAATGCTGCGACCCTTTAATACAATTCCTCATGTTGTGGTGACACCCAAACATAAAATTATTGCACTGCTACTTTGTAATAGTAAATTTTCTACTGTTATGAATTGTAATGTAAATATCTGATATGCAGGATATTTGTTTGATATGAGACCCTCAAGGGGTGGCGACCCACAGGTTGAGAACCACTGCGGTAGCGCCCGGTTTCCAGATTGTGAAAGTTCTCGTGTAGTTCTCATTTGTTGAGAATTAACAATGCAGCCAGAAATAGATGGTCAGCGGAGCTTTCTGAACTTACAGGGAGTCCCATGAAGGCTTCCTTACAGATACAGCAGCCAGCACCCCCCAGAACACTGCCTTAGATGGATTGTATAAATCACGAGATATTGGACTCAATATTATTTAAAGTATTTTCAAATACTTCTGGTAGTCGGAGTCACGGTAGAGATTTATTAATTACAAAATATTTAAGAGATTTTTATAAATAGGTGGTCATTGATTTCTCTCTTAAAGCCATAAAAGTTAGAAACGCATACTTTTTCATTATCGTTGTTTGTTTTTAATTTCTAAAAATTCATCTGTTTGCTGTTTATGTTGGGGTGTTTCCCATTCTGGGCATGTGGAGGTCAGAGGACCACTGGTGGCTGTCAGTTCTTTCCACTATAGGGGTCCTGGGGACCCAAGTCAGGTTGTCAGTCTTGGTGACAAGTGCCTACTGTGTCATCTTTAGACCCTAGGAAAAAACCAAGCTTTTTAAGAGTGTCTCAGTTAGGGTTTCATTGTGTGAAGAGACACAATGACCAAGGCCACTCTTATAAAGGCAAACATTTAGTTGGGGCTGGCTCACAGGTCAGAGGCTCAGCCCATAGTGGGAAGCATGGCAGCATGCAGACCCAATGGTGCTGGAGGACCAAGAGTTCTGTACCTCGAGCCCAAGGCAGCCGTGAGGAGACTGACTGCACACTGCGTAGAGCTTAAGCATTAGGAAGTCCACCCCTATAGTGACACACTTCCTCCAACAAGGCCACACCTACTCCAATAAGTCTGTAACTCCTAATAGTGCCACTCCCTGTGGGCCAAGCATTCAAACACATGAGTCTATAGGGGCCAAACCTATTCAAACCACCTCAGAGAGTCAACCTTCAGAGTTGTTTTAAATCTCATTTTACACATATGAATGTTTTGCCACCATGAATGTCTGAGCACCACATGCTTTCTTGGTACCATGAAGGCTGGAAGAGGGCCTTAGATCCCCTGGAACTGGGGTGCAGACAGTTATGAGCTACCATGTTGGGAACTGAACCCAGGTCCTCTGGAAGAGCACCAAATACTCTTAACCACAGAGCCATCCCTCCAGCTTTGTTTTGAGATTCAGTGAATATTTTTTTAATAGTCATGATGTGGCTGTTCTGTTTGCTCTTGAAAAGAACAGTACATGGTGTTCTGATAAAGCCAATCAGGTAGTTATTTGATAGTTATTAACCTAGCTATAATCTGGATACTTGCTGTTTTTCTTAATCTCCTTACTCTATCAATTACTGACAAGACATCACAAACATTTCCATCTACGTGTGTGGGCTCACCAGTGTTTTACTTAATTTGGACAGGTCTGGCTTTAAGCATATTGCATCTGTTACTAGGAACAAGCATGCAGTGTTACTGCATCTTGATGAAATAGCCCTGGTTATTGCAGGTCTCTCTCTCTCTCTCTCTCTCTCTCTCTCTCTCTCTCTCTCCCTCCCTCCCTCCCTCCCCCTTTCTCTCCCTCTCTCCTTCTCTCCCTCCCTCCCTCCCTCCCTCTCTCCCTCCCTCTTCTCTCCTCTCCCCATGTGCCTCTCTGCCCCACCTCTCTCTGCCCTATTTCTATAACTGCTTCTTCTATTGAAGTCCAATTTTTTTTTTTGGTGACATTTAATATTAACCTTGTTCCTGTGTTTGGAGTCCGTGTCAAATTTCATGTCACCTTGCATTTTTACTCAGTATAACCATTTCTGTCTATTTAAACTGGCACAGTCAATTTCAGTGAATTCAGTTCTTGATGAGGCTTACCATCCGCCATCTTGCTATTTTACCTGTACTGTTTGTTTTTCTTGAGTTGAATTCTTACTATATAGCTCAGGCTGGCCTTGAACTTATGATCTGCTTGCCTCAGCCTTCCCAGGGCCAGCACTTCGAGCATGAGCTACCATGTCAATGCTGTGAGGTTTATGTTAGTTTAGCTTCTGTTCTGCGTGCACGTCATCTGCCTTTCCTGCTCTGCTGACTCACTCTGGGTTACTTGGCTGCTTGGTATGTCGTTCACTCTCTTTATGGCTTGTGGCATTGTGTTTTATTTTTAAAATATTAAGATTGTCATGCATCCTTACATTAGCATGGCAATCCTAATGCTGATCTTCTAACATATGGTTGTTTTAGGGACTTTACAACAAGAAGGCTCCCCTTAGACCCTCCCACCTTCCCTGTCCCTGCTCTGGTTCCCTGTGAGCCCATGACACTCTCCGTAGGAGCTTGATGCTACTTTTTAAATTAAATGACATCATTTCAAGAAATTTAGAAGTGGGGGGGACCTCTATCTTTACATTTGTGGGGTTTTTTTGGTGCTTATTTCTAGAATGTGTATTTGTTTCTACCTAAAATTAATATTCTTTTAGCATGAGGAATTTCCTTTATATATACACCATTTCTTATAGTATAGATTTGTTGATCAGTTTTCTTGGCTTTAATTTGAAATCTTGTGTCACTTAACTTTTTAAAAAAATTCTTCCCCAGATTTATTTTATCTTCTTTGTTTTATTTTGTTTTGTTTGTGACAGTTTCTCTATGTAGTCTTGACTGTCCTAGAACTCACTGTGGAGACCAGGCTGGCCTTGAACTCGCAGAGATCCACCTGCCTCTGCCTCCCCAGTGCTGGGAATAAAGGTGTGCACTGCTGTCCTGTGTTGTTTCACTTTTCTGAGGAGTTATTTGAGCTCCAGAGAGTCTCCTTCAGCTTCTCAACCATCTTTCTTCGTCTTTGCAAAACTGGGGCTTGAACCCCGGGTCTGTCTTCTGCCAGGCAAACACTCTAGCGCTGAGCTACAGCTCCAAGTCCTTTCAGCTCTTCAAAGATGTCAGAGTTCATCAAGACTGTGGCTGCTTTTCACTATGTCTAAAGTCCAAGTCAATGGATTCCATCATATTCTTCTAACATGTAATGTATTTCACCCACCTAAGTGTGTATGTGTGTGTGTGTGTGTGTGTGTGTGTGTGTGCATGTGTGCACGCGTGGGTATGTTGGTTATGTGTGTACATGAGTGTGGAGGCTGGAGGACATCCTTGGGGTCAATTCTCTCCATCTAATTTTCTCTAAAGCATTATCCTTAACTTTTGGCCATCTGTCTTTGATGTGCCTAGGATTGCTGTTTTTCTTCCATGTATTACATTTATTTATTTGCATTTGTTTTTTTCCTTCCTCATCCCTTTTCCTCTGTGGCTCCAACTTCACAGCCATTAGTCTGCCCTTTACTAAGTTGCATATCTCTAGGCCTTCACTCAACTGCCCCCCTCTGCTTCCCAGCCATGTTCAGACATGGTGTTACTCCTATGCTAATATGCACTATCTTTTTGTGTGTGTGTGTGGTGTGCAAATCCTTTCCTTTAATTTCTTGAACAGCTTTAAAGTAGCTCAAGCCTGATCACCTAGTGCAATGTTCCTGTCGTGTGTCTTCTTCCCCGTGGCTGTTTTACTGCATCTTTTCTCATATTTTGATCAGGAGATGAAATATTTGGGGAATGGCTGCACTCTACGTCTTTAATGAGTATTGATTTTTGCTTTGGAAAGTCTAATGAATGGGGCATTTGGTCTGATTCTTTGCGGAGTTTGTTTTTATAGTGAAAGTGGCTTCCTGCTAATGCCTACCTTTCGTAAAGTCTCACCTCAGATCCCACACACAGTCTTTAAGGTTTACCTGCTACGGTCTGAGCCCAGCACCGGGCTCTCCAGTAGCTGTTTTCTGACAGGCTTTGGTGAGTATGATGTGGCATGTAATGAGCTATGCCCATGGCCAGAGATGTCTGAGGACCTCTATATAGATCTCTGGAGCCCTTTCTCTGACAATGTCTCCCCTCCATTCTGCCCTACAAATTCCAGCTGTCTTATCAGCCCTGCCCGCTCTTTGCCCCTCCACAAATGGACTGGCATTCTCTGCTGAGCTCTGCTGCCTTCCACAACAGTTCCAAGAGCGTTGCCAGGCACGAAAGCAGGAACTTCTGGAGCCATGGGTCCCAACACTGTGAAGCCCATGTTCATTTTCTGAAAATGGTCACGTTGTATGTTGTGCTATTTCATACTTCTTTATAGTGAAATAGCCAAGCTGTACCATTCGTACCTTGTGGCTGGAAGAGGCTCGTGGCGGCCTTAGGTTCGCTTCCTCTATTCTCCCTTTATTCTAAGTCCACTCAAATCAGTGCAGCTTTGGTGATTTTTATATACATATTTCCCAGCATTAAACTAAGAAAAATCTCAAACACTCATGAAAGCAGACTGGATCACAGAATGAATGCCACCTATGTGCCTACCAGCTGGATTCCACAAATAACATCTGCTAAATCTCCATTATCACCTCTCTATGCGTCTCCCTAGATGACTAGCAATACAAGCTCGCTCCTGGAACACTTTTGAAAGGTAATCTGAAGACACGTGAATATTATAATTTTTATAAATTTCAAATTTAAATCACAACCAATTCTTGATTAAAAATTTTCTGTGATTTCTCTACCAAATCGCATAACCAAAGCCATGACTAAAGCTTACCACAGGCTCTACAAGGACCCAGGAGACCTCAGCTCTGCTGGTTAGTCTTTCCTCCTTTGTCTCTGCCCCCAGGTCCTCGGTCTCTGCCTTCCCAGCTTGGGTTAGTTTCTCCAGTGTCTTCTGCTTCCTCCCCTTGACCAGCCCTGACAGGAAGCCAGTGTCCACGGCCTCTGCGCCATGCCTGCCTATGGCGGATATTTCTTCAGCCTTCAGTCCTCCAGGACACTGCCGCATGCCCCCGCTGTGCATCAGCAGCTGTGTCACAGTATGGCCGCCTCAGTTTCAGAGCATTTCTAAAGGTTTTTCACCATATGTTTATCTTCTCAATTAAGCATGTTTCATAAAGACAAATAAATAAATATATAAATCACCTTTCTACATAGTCCAGGTTGGCCTTAAACTCATGATTCCCATGTCTACGTCCCTGTGCTGGGATTGCAGGCAAGTATTACCGTGCCCAGGCCTCCACTCATTACAGGATCCACAGGGACTAGTGAAGCACTTGGCAAACACAGTTCCTCTGTGTGGACACGCAAACATTACTCATCAGATAAAGGGAAAAGCTATTCTTTTTTATATAGGAGAGAAGGAGAAAGAATTAATATGAATCTAAGAAGACTGAATACTCTGCCTTGTCTGTCTTGAACCTAACTAGACGGCACAGACTATTAGGGGTCAGTCACTCAGCGCTGCCTCCAGACAAAGTCACTGCTCCAGAAAACTAAAGACAAGTCATTCAGAGAGTCCCATGGAGATGGCACGCAGCTTCTCACAGTTCTTCTGGAGGCCCACATCCACATTCTGCCAGCCCTGCAGGTTCAGATCTCAGCTGTTTCTCAGAGACAGCTATGATTTGCACGGCTTCCCCCTCCCAACCCCCTTCTTCAGAAAAAGAGTTCTCTTAAAGAAAATGTTATTTTTGAGGCATTTAGGGCAAACGACCTACCCAGACCCTCTCAAGGTTCTGCCCTGTGCTGTGGGACCTGCACACGCTGTGTCACACGGGCAGGGTAAAACTCGTGCTTCAGATGCATTTATGTACAGAAAGAAAATCAAAAGCCCAAGAAGAAACAAGCTGAACTGTAACAAGAGTTCCTCATACGGTAGACATGCTCTCTTTGATACCAAGCTGCCCTGCAGAGCCAATACCCGAGGTAGGAAAGCAATTTCACTAGCCTGTATAAGAACACCGAACAGAAGAAACGGGTCTGGCAGAAGATGGCAGTAACATCTTAGAGACTGTCGTCAATACATTCCTCACAAGAAGTCAAGTTATTAAACTCATAAACTTCCTTTTCGTTGTAGGCAACTGTGACCGCCACCGGCAGGATGAGGAACGCATGAAAATTATGGCTTTAATTTCAGCCATTAAGGTATCACCAGTTTTGTGAAGAGCTGAGTCTGTGCATAAAATCACTGTAATGAATTCTACTCCCCCAGGACTGAGATCAACAGACTCAACAGTCGGCTCTGCAGTACTGCTGCCCTCAACCAACCCCCGCCTTCCGAGCTGAGAAGCAAGATGGGCGCAGGTGGAGAGAAGACCGCTGACGGTCTGCTTTGGACACAGCTTGCCACGGGCAAGATGGATGCCCAGGAGGACACGCGAGGTCAACAGTGCCTGCCAGGTCCTCAGAGGCCTCTGCTAGGTGCTATCAGAGACCGCGTGGTCAGGAGCAGATGATAGCCACCGCCGCCACCGACAAGTGAGTGCTCCACTGAATCTGCTTCTAGGGCCTGGCTGCTGTCCACTGCTGTTGCCGGGGAAACAAGCGTCAGTTTGATGGAACACGCATCAGCGAAAACTTTCTCTTACCTCGTTTCCACCGATCCGACAGCCATTTCTATGGAAACAGCAGCTGCCGGCCAGTAGCAGAGAGGTCTTACTTACTTGTTGATGTCAGGTGTGGCTACCAGCCTGCGCACTTCTGGGACCTTGGTACACGCAGCTCGTGGGTTTCCTTGTCAGCTATGCAACGAGAAAGCTTAATATCCAGAGTAGATATGCATGGCTAGCTTGGTTCTTTACTAGGAAAGAGAAATTGGGTGTTTTTCCCTTTAAAGCCAGATTGGGGCTTAACTTCTGGCTTTACCAGGAGCATTCCTAAAGGGCTGTGGTTCTCTCCAGCACCCAACCTCAGCATCAATCCACTCATAGCATGACCCGAAGTTAAAGGCGGACACTCAGCTATGAGGACAGCTTTCCCAGACAGCCTCATCCAACCCAAGGGAAATTATGTGATATTTTGAAGTCTCTTGCTTAAAGTGACCCTCAGAGGTCTCTCTGGGATTCTGAGAGCCTAGAGAGTAATTGCACATAGAAGACAACACCTAAGTGTAAGAGGTCTCTGTAAGGAGTTCTCCGCCATCCCCTTCTCTAAGACAAGTTCTCACTATGTAGTCCATTTGTCATGTTAAGACACTATGTACGCCAGGCTGGTCTTGAACCCTTATAGAGATCTGCCTGCCTCTGCCTTCCAAGTGCAGAGATTGAAGGCATAAGCTACCATTCCTGGGTAAGGCTAGACTGCCATTTGCCAAAAGGGTTTTGTTGTCCAAGCCATGGGCTCTCATTAACTCAGCACATTACATTTCTGTTTTCCAAGATGGGCTGGTGGTTATCTCAGGACCCGGGTGCTATCCCTCTTAACTGTGCCAACAGTTTGACTGCTTTTCTATGATACAGCTGTGTCAGAGATATAGATACATGAATGTGAAATTCTGCTGTTCATTCTTTACCAGTAGATGGTTTCGGTAGCAAGATTTAAACTGTCATAAAAATTATGTAGAAGGACTATTCCCATGGCATCGTCTTCACTTAGAAAATACCCAGAAGTGACCCCCCCTTCCTGGTGTCTTGCCCCATAAGCCAGAATCCAAGAAGGCAGCAGAGATTTCCTAGCTCACAATGCCATGAATATAACTCGACCAAGGACCAACTCTCCATGCTGAAAGCTTGACTCTATCCTGCAAAATTCCGACATAGTGCGGTCTTCAGTCTCTCCGGGGATGTCACCACCTTCCCGCCCTGTTTTCTCTGTAACCATCGATCTTTATTTAGGAAGCCGAGGCTTCACAAAAGCAGCCGCGCTTCATCTCTGTCTGGGCTTGGTGTTTTATGTCTTCAGAATGAAGTCTAGGAAGTAAGTCTCAGAAAGACGAATTGGTTTGAAAATCGCCTTTGCTTTTTTTACTTTTTTACAATGGTTTGCTTTACCCTGTTTGCCCCCCAAACTCATCAAGCTAAGATAAAGGGGCCTGGTGATGGTCGATCTCCATTGTCAACTTGACTGGACTTGGATTGCTCGGAAGGCATAACTCTGTGACAGTTTTCCCAGAGAGGTTTAAATGAGGAGAAAAGATCCCTCCTGACTGAAGGCCACACCCCTGCGGTATGGACTGAAGACGGACACAGAGGGACAAGGCAAGCTGAATGCATTTCTCTGCTTCCTGAGGCAGACACAACGAGAGCGCCTCATGCTCAAACCTTCCCCATCACCACGGACTGTGCCCCTCAGACCACGAGGTCAGGCAAACTCTCCTCGTTATGGCGCCTCTACCAGGCATTTGGTCACAGCAAAGAGAGAAGAAACTAATTCAGGCCTCTAAGAGTAGAAAACTCAGTGAGTGAGTTTAAAAGAAGTCTGTGACTTGGTAGATTTGAGGCTTACCAGGGCGCACAGACACATATACACAAAATTAATTTAGAGTCCACTGGTTTTGAAACCATAGACACATTGGCTCGGTTTACATTCAGTTTTATGTCCCGAAAGGGGGCTTGTGAGGAACATTTATTGCCTGAAAACATACAAAGCTTGCTTCAGAAGAGCTATGTTAAATAGTTCTTGGAAGATGTTAGCAAAAGCCTTGAGTTCCCAGACCATGACGGATGACTTTAACCTATTATTTCAAGCAGACCCAGGAGGGAGTTTATGTAGTCATGTATTTTAGACACAATTGGCTTCCATTATTTACATGCTTACATAATAAAACATTTGAACATGCTATATAGCTTTGATTTCTCACTAGTATAAACCTGTCTTGGCCAACTGCTATTCACTGGCTTAGAAAGGCCAGCTTGCCTCGTTCCAGATCACTGATCTGTTCTCCCTGGAACCTTTCTGACAGCCGCCCCAAGGGTCTACGTTCTGGAGCTCTCTGAAGGTGGGCTCCCTGGACTCCACTCCGTTGGAACCTGCACAGGCTCCACGGGCAGACACGCCCCGGGAGGAAAGACATCTCAAAGGGGGAAGGGCTCGGCCCCAGTCACACGGATGGGAAAGGCAGAGCAGGCTCACACTGCAGTTATTTGAGCTGCTGGGCTTGAGCACTGCTTTCCAAATGTCACTGTCTGCCGCTGATGCACATGACTCTGGTGTCCCGTGGCCATCTCCTGGTGGCACAGACCACAGTATACACATGCATAACAGAGACCCTCTTAACTTGCTTCCCCAAAAACTGCAGGAATTTCTCCTCTTGAGATTTCCACGGAGCCCCCTGGACTGCCCCACGTTACCAGGGTGGGCTGGCAGTGGAGCACAGTCTGTGGGTTGAAGGTAAGGAATGTGCTAGAGGAGAAAATGCCTTGGAATATTTCCTCCTGTAGCTCTACATTTACTGGCTGATTTCAAGCCACCCTAGGAGGCCAGGAGCAAGAGAGGGTTATATCTGTATCAGGGAAGAAGAGACTAAAGACAGGCAGGACTGAGGCCACCGTGAACTTGGGATGCCGGCAGGGCCAGGTCTGGGCTTCCTCGGGACATCAGGAGCCGAGGGACTCTCCCTTGACCACTCACACGTCAGCATCACAGAGACGCCAGGTGGGTCCTGCAGTAGAGACGCAGGTTCCCACCCGCGAGGACCAGTGTCCCCTGGAGAACCCTATAGTTACATACATAAGCACTGTGCTCTCCGATGTGCAGATACGCAGAGGCAACCCTTGAGAGCGCCAGGGTTTAAAGGAGCAGCTCCCATGTTCCTAAAACAACCAAGTGAGAAGATAACACACATGCCAGCTACCTGGACCTCAGACCTAAAAGAGGCAGTCTTTTTAGTTCTTCGCCCATCACAGGATCGCCAAGGATCATCAAGGGCAACCAGATGTTAAGCCCTAGCCCTAGCTACTGGATGTGTGCCTGTCAAAGCTCTTCCCAGGAGCGCTGTGAGCAGAGGTGCTGCCAACCACACCCATGCTCACAGAGCATACAATTCACAAGCTTCAGTTTCACCTTGAGGAGGAAATGAAACAAAACAGACAGCATTTTCAGAGACTCAGCCTGCAAATGCCTCAAAAATGTGAGAACCCCAAAATAACCGTGTAGATTACAACAGGATGCCACAGACATACTTAAAGGAAGGAGCTACATAGGCGCAAGCCGATATTTAAAAAGGGTTAACATCCAGACACTGTGGCACATGGTCATTACCCCAGCACTCTCGGGGCCAAGACAGGAGGATATCCTGAGGTCAGGCTGGACTGAACAGTGAGAGGCTCTCTCTCTCTCTCTCTCTCTCTCTCTCTCTCTCTCTCTCTCTCACACACACACACACACACACACACACACACACACACACACACACACACACACGGGGAGGGGGGGAGGGCTCAGTCTTAGACACAAGTCTCCATCACTGTCTCCGAGTGAGTGCTCATCTGAATGTAATAATGCCCGAGCTCTTGGCTGAGGTCCCCCACCCTGGGACACTCGGAGCTCGCTGCTGTTGAGATCTGTTAGTCTGAGAGTCCCTTAAGCGCTATGCCACAGAAATGTCTTACGACATTTTGTATCCTAGCTTTATGTCACCTCTAATGTTCCCTAAAAAAAGAACACTGTGAAGAACCTTAAGATTTCAGTAACAATTTTAAGTTTGTTTTAACAATAGCAGCAAAAACTGTGAATGGAGAAACAAGGGCCCAGGCAGTGGGAGAAGGTCAGAGAACCCTGGGAGACGGGGCAGGCCCTATGGGCCCAGGCCGTCTCCCTTGAGAGCCCCCAACTCTACTAGCTGTGGCCTGGCTGTACAGCTCGGGCAACGGTCTGAGCCGGAGGCTGGAGTCTGTGCCTTAGAGACCTTGGCCCCTCTGGCCTGGGCCCAGAGCCAGGCCTTCATCAGGAACTGGGAGACCGATGCTCTCAGAGCTTTGCGGATCTAGCTCTGACTCTGCCTGCCCGGAGCCTGCCTCAGCATTTCTTACCAAAGTGGCCTGGGGGTGGGAGGGAGGAGAGGAGCGTGCACCCCCCCAACCCCCCGCCCCAGGAGTCTGGGCCCAGCATGAGCTGACAGCGAACATCGCCAGCAAGTCTTTAGGTTTGCTTTTTAACATTCAGGTACCATTTGGTTTCTCCTTCATAGCTTTCTTTTGATATAAAAATAAATGCCTTTCAAAAACTTGTTATTTCCCCTCAAGATACAGTTCAGTAAACTGTTAGGTAAGAATCGGTGCTTTTTTAACCCTCTGGCTTTGGGGTCCTCCTCTTAGGCATCACATGAGGCCCCGTCATTATAACAAACTCCTGCCCCTATCTTCTGCTTTTTTAAACACCTCAGGATTTGGCTGGCTTATATCTCTGCTTCATCATGCCAGAGGCAACAGTTCCCTCACAGGGAGGGGGAACTAGAGATAAGGCATGTCCCTGGCACGGTTAAAATTAGTGGTTTCCATGGCCTCCGTCAGTTTAGTTGGGTTAAGGAGACATGGGGCGCCAAGGAACTCACAACACAGTTGGGGGTGCTGGCCTTGTATGGGAAGTTCCTGTGGCAGAGTTTCTCCAACTGTAACTGCCGCTCTAACCACCCTGACCCCAACTTCAGGCCACAGAGGCGCAAAAGGAGGAAGGTCTTGTGGATAGTCATGGAAGCTCATGCCTTTCACCCCAGCACTCAGGAAGATCATTTTGAATCCAGGGCCTGGCTGGGCTATACAGTAAGTTCTAGACTAGCCTGAGCTATAGAGTTAAGACCCTGTTTCAAAATGAAAGAGAGAGAGAGAGAGAGAGAGAGAGAGAGAGAGAGAGAGAGAGATCCAAAATGAACAATAAAGTCAAGGAGAAGGGCCTTTCAAAGTTGGCAGTGTGTAGCAGAGAGCTCAGATGGGCTCTGGGTACCGGTTCCCCACCCCCTGCTTAGTCTCCATGCCTTATTCCTCTCACTGGAGGGAGGGAGGCACTGCCACTTCTAGATAAGGGACTTTCATGGCTGTGTGTCCCATGGTATAGAACTGGCTGCATTCAGGGCAAGGCAGGTCAGGAGGAAGGTGACAGAGGGTCAAGGTGGACAGCCAAGCTGTGCTTTCTTTCTGCTCTGTAAAAGACAGCATCTCAAAAAACCCAGATACAGCCCACCTGACTAACTCAGCATACACGAAGATATCGTGTCCCTGAGGTCCAACCTCTGGAAGAGCAAGCCAAAGCCAGTGAGCTGATCCGTTCACTTGGGATCAAGTCTACCAGTGTGATTTCCTGAGACTGCCTAGACTCGGTGCGGTGACCAGGGCCAACGGGGGTGGGGGCGCATGGGAATCCTCTGGGCTGTTCAGGGCAATGCCTGTATATGCGGCACTGATTGTGTGTATGTGTTGCTGTTGTTTTGGTTCTGAGTTAAAAGCTGACTATATTATTATTCCTTAAATTTTCAAATTGTACAGATTGTAAACATTACATATTGAATTCTTAAGACATTCTAGTAACCTCATTTAAAGTCAAATACAATTTTTAGCTAAATATTTCATCCTAATTATGGGACAACATCACAGACAGAATTAAATAAGACTCTAATGATGAGAAACCCACAGTGTTTTTCAGGTCAAAATCAACCCCCATTTATGAAACTGCCTTTGAGAGCCCCGCCACTCTGATGGGGCTCCTCCACCTCCTGGAGATTCTGAGGTTCCCATCTGCTCCCAGGGGCTTTAGAACACCATTGCCCACCACTGCAGAGAACAGCCCAAGGCCCAAGGCCCTTCCCAAGCCCATCTCTCCTGAACCTGAGAGATGGGGGGGGGGGTAAATCCAGAGATAGGTAGTAAACAAGATGGATTTTCAAAATGGTAACCAAGTGATGGAGTCATACGGCCGTAGAGCGCATGTGTGGAAACGCTGAACACTGAGTCAGAAGCATGGCTCACAGAGTGATGAGCCAAGCTAATAAAAGCAACACAGCCTCGGGACGGCAGGGCTGAAACGGCTGGGTATTTATGTACCAATCTAGGCTTTACCACACAATCCGAAACACCACTATTTATAATGCTCTGGGAGTGACTAATATGGGTCAGGTCATGTACTAATGGAATGAAACCCACGAGAGACCAAACTCCCTCCCTGGGGGAGACCAAAGCTTGGAAGCCTTTCATTTGCTTGTAATTCCCCTCTAAGGGAAACATTTTCATTAAGTTAACAGTGCCTGGCAAGCATAGGAAACACGGAATCTCACAGACAGACACAGCCAGGAAGAATCACAACTCAATCTAAAAGCAACACACAGAGTCCAAAGGCATGCGGAGAAGCCACTGGGGAGGCACACGGGGCTGCCCCCCACGTGGCGGCAGGGGAATGTGCAACGGGGATCCACCAGCTGCTTACCCACTAAGGACACCAAGAACCAGGTTAAGGACGAAAAATGAGCCAAGGATGATGAGACTAACAAAATACACCCATGGCCACTCCCATCCTATTGCATCATTAACCTGTAAAAGGTAAGGAGATCAGTTATCAGTTATCCATTTACTAAAGAACAGAGCCCCGGGGGCAGCTGCAGGACCACGCAGGGCTTTGGGTGAAGGTCAGCACTCCACGTTTCGGGCCTGAGAGAGCATTTATGCTTGCTCAGCTTTCCTCTGGGCAGGGCAAACCCCGATGCTGAAATCGTCAGGAAGAGACTCTCCAAAGTCAGTCCAGACCACTCACTCAGCAGCCGTTTTGTGCCAATTAATGAGCATTGTATTTGGATCCAGACCAAGAAAGCAATTATAAATGTATCTCATTTTAGGACAGACAAAAGGCCAAGCAAGGGAAATTATTTAAATCCCAAGCAACAATACTGATTAATTAATTCCTGGTCAATAATCTCTCTGTGGCTTTCTTTCATGGTAGCTGGTGAGGTTCCAGGAAACGGCTCTGAGGAAGAGAAAGCAATACAAAGGGATTCGTACCCACCCACCCGTCCCTCTAGCAAAGCCTGTGTGGTCTTGGCAACTGTTCTCAGGACTCTGCCTTCAAGATGAAAGAGATGTAGCTTACCCGCTCAATACACCAAGTACAAGATTTAGTACGAAAAATGACCCAAAGATGACGAGACTGACAAAATACACCCAGGGCAATTCAAATCCCATAGCATCATTCATCTGTAAGAAATAAGATGGGCTCATAGGAGTGGGTTAATAGGAGAATCTAGTGAAGAGAGAGGGTCACGTTAGAGAGAACAAACATTCTATACATTGGATTAAACATTTACTTAGACTGAGACATGAGCAGGCAGCAGACATTTATTATGTATACCCAATACCACACACACACACACACATACACACACACACACAGGCACACAAGCATGCCTGCACGTGCGCGTACACACACACACATACACACACACATAGGCACACAAGCATACTTGCACACACACACACAGACACACACACAGGCACACAAGCATGCCTGCACACACACACACACACACACACACACACACACACACAACGACTCTTAGAGGCTTCAGGCCAAACAGCAGATCCTGGTCCCAGGTAGGAAAAAGAGATTTGGCTCCGTCTCAGGACACTATATTGATAAGCAGCTTCCAGGGCAAGCCTCAGCAGAAGGTGGAGCCAGTGCTTTCCTGGATTCCAGCTGCTGTTCTTTCCCAGTCAGTCCTAACCACTTTTTAAAACTGGGTGGGAAAGTCCTAAGTATAGAGTCAAACCTTTAACATTTGTCTCTATAAACTCTTCAAAACAAAAACAAAACACTAGCTTGGCATGGTGGTACACACCGGGGAGGCAGATCTGTATCTGTGGTTCAAGGCCAGCCTAGTCTACATTGAGTTCAGGCCAGCCAGGTACACAGTGAGACCCACTCTCCAAATAAATAAATAAATAAATCTAAAATAATCACTGTCTACTGGGAGATAATCATCCGATCTATGTACCCAAGGAAGCCTGGCCCACTTTAGGTTTGGATTATCTGCAGCCAGTGAACATGATAAATATGGAATAAATGAATGAAGACTTAGTACTACCAAATAAGCAAGAAAATGTTCCAAGGCCACTAGTTGACGTGTGTTCAGGGATAGCATTGGGAATTGTTTTTTTTTTTTTTTGTTTTTTTTTCTTCTCAGCTGTACCTGTTAAAGGAACCCAGCCTTAACGTGCATCTGCCCCACCCCAACTCAGACCAGACAGCTGTTCAAAAGAGAAGGCCCTGGGCCGGGGGAGCACCCGACGCTGCTCCTTCAGACACGTCTTCCCTGTCAGACGTCCCAGGGGATGTCTGGGCTCAGGAGCTTGCACACAAGTGCTTTATGAATCACAGCTGGAGGGACTTTTCAGTAGCCCAGGTCAGTGTTCAGTGGGACGACCTGAATATTAAACACGTCCTCAGTGAGGAAGGAGGTGTTAGGGACCAACCAGGTAACAGAACAGAGGACTCCAGGCGCTACTCTACAGGAGCAGCCTGAATTCTCAGTTAGTCAATAGTCTGGGCAAGCCTATTTCTCCTGTCTGGCAGGTGCAAACCCTCAGGGTTTTTAAGCCCTGTGCCTTTTTGCACGTTATCTGCGTCCAGCTTTTAGCTTTACAGAAAGAAGCTCATGTATTTCACAATATTTGCCTCATGCTGAAGCCAAACAGGAAAGAGGAACATTAAAAAAAAAAAATTACCCAACATCTGTTGCTGAAATCGAGGGAGAGGGCATTAACTCCCTTATGAAACACCTGTTTGGCCACATGAAAACTGACGTGCTTAATAGAACCCTCTCCGTCTTCCCATCAGCAATTGGAGGAATGAATGAGCCGGGGCCACGGCTCCAATGGCTGATCTAATTAAGTTGGATAAACTAATTTCAGCAGGAAGGCAGAGGGCGATTCTTCCAAAGCAGCCATGCTGCCAAACTCATCTCAAAAGCCACACGTAGGGAAGAAACAGGCTGCCCGGTGTAGTTGGCCAGAGCTTTGGCCTTAAATCAACACCTGCGACAGAGATGTCCAGCCTCCCCTGGAGCGGGGTGTGTATGTGGCCGAGGAGAGAGTGTCCTAGTGCAGGGCTCCCCTTAGACCCCTTACTCTTGAGACTGGCAAAGTCTGCTGACCAGGCCATCTGCCTCACCTGCCCTTCTCAGGCCTAGGTGCTGCTAACGGCTGTCTGCTCTACTGCAGAGGGAACATCCTATTTGAATGTCTTAGGACGGGGTGCTCTGTGCACTTGTATGTTCTCAAATCACTGTCACCCAGAATGGCAGCTGAAGAGGGCCGAGGGGCGGTGGGAGCTAAGCACACTGGGCCGGAGCATCTCTTCTTTGCCTGGAGAAAGACTGCAGCAAGGTTGAGTCCTTAAAGCGTTTCATACACGTAGGGAATAATCACAGATGCTGGGCTGGTCCCGCACACACCCATATCGAATGGACACTATCTACCCAGGGCTTGGTTTGCATGCTCTTCCCCAATGGAGGCGCCAGCATGAGGGAGAGCACTTTGATTTAGATTAATTTTTAAAACATGTCAGTCTCAGCATAGAGGGCCACTTGGCACCCAAGACAATTTAGGTCACTTCAATTTTTTTTCTTATTTTAAAGGCTTAGGTGATCCTGTATGTCTCAAGTCAGAGGAATGCATAAGGCTTTCGGGTCTTGTGACTCTTGGAAACTGCTGGAGTGCCTCAGAGCATGGGAGGTGGGAAGGGCAAGCCTTGGCTGCGCGGGGTGGGGGAGGGAGGGCGGGGGTGGGGAACAAAAGAATGTCCCAGGTGCTTTGACTGAGAGGCTCTGTCAAGTGATGACAGGTACTTCAGCCTAAGGTCAGCCAGCCAGCACGCCCACAGCCCTGGGCACCTCTGAAGAGAGAAAGTTTGGCGCTAACCCAGGAGGCCACTCAGATAGATGGCACTCCCCTAAAACCAACCCTTGGCCATTCAACGAAACCCTCTAAGTTGAAGGGAAAAAGATCAGATCATCTAACTGTGCATATAGCAGACAAGGACATGAAAGCAGAGAGACCCAAGAGCCTGTCCTGTCCGACTCTTTCTCTGCACTGTGCTACCGCTACCGTCTCCGTGGGCAAGACATCCACGTGCACTTTAAAAGTGTTTGGGGAGCTCACTTGATGCAAAGTCTGCAATGCATTTCCCCACCAAGCTCACGATCCCAACTTGCCACGTCTCCAAATAGCTTGGCTCCAGGTGTGCCTTTGTGCATGTCCCTTTCCAAGACCCTGCCAGACATTTGCCAGAGACTCTGGAGAATTACAGCCTGTGTGTGCCGGAGAATGCTGGCTAAATATAAACTTGTCTGGAGGCAAAGATTTTGTCCACCATATACAAAAACCTAAACATTGAGACATTTGTTTGCAAATGATATTTAAAACTGAATCTCCTTTCTGTCCCAGGAGAGTGGATCAAAACCCTCTGACACAGCCCACCTACACCGATGAGGCAAAGGGCTGGGTCAGGTGGAAGAGGGACAGTAGAGATGTGTATCTGTGGAGCACCTGCTCTAGGCCAGGCTCTGTGCTGGGGAGAGATGTCCTGTCCTAGAACACAGTGGCTTCCAGCTGACCGTGGCCCATAAAATTCTGGGAGAGCTTAGCTTCTTGGCTCCGAGGCCTAGCTCCATGATGAGCTAATAAATGTAGTCAACGGTGATTAAAAACAATCCCGATGTGCTTCAGACAGTAAAGTCTCAGAGAACACTCTGGAAGGCATTACTCAGCTGCCCCCTAGTGTTGTACAAGGATCCACAAGCCACTGGCAAGTCAGAGACTAGTAAGGAGAGCTTGCTGCACTCCAGTCTAGGCCAGCGGTTACTCAACTACCCGAAGGCCAATCTGTTTTTCTTTCACACGATTCTCGAAAGCTAAGAATGGGCTTCATGTGTTTAAGTGGTTGTGGGGGTGAAGGAAGGTATAAAGGATAGTACTTTAGGATGCATGAAAGTCACAGGGAATTCAGAGCTCAGGGTCCAGAAAGGAAATCCAGCCAAGACAGAGCCATAAGCATCCAGTTACGCTCATTCCATGGCTGGCTCCAAGCTCGACGGTGGTGTTGATGGCTGGAATGGGGATCACGTCTCTGCAAGGCCAAACATACTTACTGTTGAGTCTTTATTGAAAAGTCCACAGATGCCTGCCTCTAATCAAGGACTAGAGACACTTGCCAGAGGACCCTGAGGGGGCCCAGGGCCTCTTTATACACCACTGTCTCCATCTCAAAGCTCAGCTCTATGAAGGGATAGAGACTGATGTTGAGGAACTACATGCGTTCCTCCATCATAATAAAGGCGTTATGTAATTCATAGAGGAGGTAATTCAAACGCCGGGTTATTAACTGTGTTATGGTCACAGCAATAGTAGAGAATTTCATCACCACGGGTGATACTGAAAAGTTCCCAGAAAAGCACATGGAAACTTGTTTTTCTGGGTGCACGGGAGTTTTCTCTCCTTTGGTCGCACACTTCTGAAATTTTCTCTGTGTGGCAACAGGACAGGTGCTATGAGAGAATCAATGTGCAGAACTGTAAGATAAGTTAGGGATATGTCTATCAGTCGAGGCACACTGGACCAGGGTCTGGCAGTTCACCATGACGATAGAGAAGGGACTTTTACTTGTTTTAAAACAAGAAAAAACTATGTCCTACTGTTTGGGAGAGGGAGAAGCAGGGCTGGGGCTTTTGTGGATGGCACGCTCTGTCACCAGCCATTCTGAGGGAAGGCTGGAAGGGAGGCACTGCTGCTCAGGAATTGCGGCTTAGGAGACACAAGCGAGATCAACACTGTACCCAGCCGGGGAGCTTCGGGCCTGATGGTGCTTCCTCTCCAGGAGAAGGTACTGCTGTGGCTATAATAATATTTGTGTCCACAGATGCACATGCATGCACACGTGCACAAACACACACATGCACGCACGTGCACAAACACACACACACACACACACACACATACACACACACACACACACACACACACACACACACGCAATCCTACAACAATCAGAAACAGGGATGAAGACAGACAAGCTACACCGTGTTGGTGATGCTCACTCCTCACTTAACAGGACAGGCAGCCGACCCTCAGTATCTACAGGGACCAGCCACAGCCAACGCTGCTCAGGCCCCTTGGATGAAATGATGCAATATTTGCATACGACCTGTATCCATATACCCCCATATACTTTAAGTCGTCTCTGGACTATTTTTCATTCTTAGCAGCATTAAGCCATCATTCCACTGTATTGTTTAGGGAATTATTACAAAACAAGTCCGAACATATCAATGCAGATGATTTGTGTGTGTGTGTGTGAATTATTTTCAATCTGCATTTGGTTCAATCGGATGTAGATTAAACCCACGGATGCAGGATCTGTAGATATGGAGGGCCGGCTGGACAGGAACACCTACAGTCTCACAAGCACAGTATTCACCAGCGAAGGGAAGCGAGACCCAGGGCTTGGGTGCCGTCTCTGAAGGTAAAGTGATAAAAGTAAATAAATAAATAAAACGCCCTATCACTTTAGGATTTAGAAACTATCTAAAGCCACTTCTCCATGCTAAGCCTTTTGCCTAGAAGCTGCCTATTCAAGAACTACTATTGGTTTCCTTTGAACCAGTGGTTCTCAACCTGGCTAATGTCACAACCCTTGAATATAGGCAGGCCCTCACGTCATGCTGACCGCCAACCATAAAGTGACTTTCATTGCTACTTCATACCTGTAATTTTCCTAATGGTACAAATTATAATGAGGACATCTGAGTTCCCAAAGGGGTCACAATGCACAGGTTGAGAACCGCTGTGCTAAATAATTCTCTGTAGGAATACTGGTTTAATCCACTGGAAGTTGGGCTTAAAATCTATATGCTAGCTGTATTTCCCAGGAACTCCTCTAGTATGGGATAAAAATGATGGCTAAACTTCTGTGAGCTTTAAGCATTCTATATATAAACAAAGTCATGGGGAGGGGGAACGGCTGCTGTACTTTGTTTATGGCAAACCCTCTGGTTCTGTCAGGAATGAGAGGAATCGTATACCCTAGTCACTGGGATGTTATCCACCTGCTGGAGGGCCAACAAGCCCTGGCAGTTTGGCTTTCCTGCTATCTCTGCTGAGCCCATTGGCTGGCTAAAACAAGGGAGGTGTGGAGGGCGGGGCATACCCTGGCCTGGCTGACAGTGAGGGAGGGAGAAGGGGAGAAAAGGTAGTAGTGAGCTATGGCTGGCCACACAGAGCTGTAGGACGCGTGCAAGGGGCCCTCGCCGTGTTCCCCACCTCCCCTTTAGGATCTAGTAGAACAACTGGCTTTATGTACAGGCTGTGGGAGTCCAGGGGCCTCTTCCTTGAGAAATGTCGCTCTTGAGTTTAACCAGCAAGTCTCGCCTCCCCCAGTTCCCAGAAGGGATCTGTGGGCAGGAGCAACTGCAGTTAGGAAAGTCCCCAAGAAGTCCTGGGGAGGCTGAGGACTAAGAGCCCAGGCGCCAATGCCAGGCAGCAGCCTCTCCGCACGGGGCCCTCCCCCCAAAGCTGGAAGAGGGGCTCACCAAGAGAGGCCTAGGTCTGCTTCCCTTCCTGAAGAACGGATCTCCGGGGCCCGCTCTCAGACAGATGCCCTTACCACGGGCATCTTTAGCAAGGGAGCAGCATGCTGTGAACGGTCCTTGAGCTGCTTACCCAGTAGAGCACATCTGTCCAGCCCTCCATGGTAATGCACTGGAACACAGTGAGCATGGCAAAGGCAAAGTTATCAAAGTTAGTGATGCCTCCGTTGGGGCCGACCCAGCCACTCCGGCATTCCGTGCCATTGGCGGTACACTGGCGTCCATTCCCTGAGAACGCACACGGAGCTGGGTCCTCTTCAGCTACTATGTCTACGGAGAGAAGGAGCAGAGGCATGACTCAGGAGAGGAACGACCCTGGCCCTTGCTCAAACCCGCACCACCCAGCACCAGCACACTAGCCACAGCAACTGTGTGCTGCCCCCCCCCCCAGGGCTACTTGGACTATCCCCTCATCAGCGGAATCCAGTTTCTTCTGGTCGCCCTCCACCATCACTCTCCATTCACGCCCTCAGTGCCTCTTCTGGTTGACAGAGAATGGAGTTTCCTGCTTTGCCTTGTGCAGGGCCCCCATCTTATCTGCCAGGATACTTTCCACAGGAGATCGGAATGGAAAAGCAGACTAGGCCATCCTCCACACAGTTCCCACAGAAAGGAAAGATGGAGGGAGAGGCTCAGGGGACCAGCGCCTCCTCCAGAACAAAGCACAAAACTGTCACTACTCACCTGAGTCAGCAAAAAAACATGTTTTGTGCATTTTTCCAATAAAAAGTTCCAATCCTATAATAGCATAGATGATAATTACAAATAATACCAAAAGGGCTATGTGAAGGAGGGGGACCATGGCTTTTATAATGGAGTTCAGAACAACTTGTAAACCTAGGAGAGAAAAAAAATCCATTTGTGAGTTAAGATGACACTTCAAAGGAGCCATAAATATAATTCCTAATGATGCTTGCTCTATTTATGACATACAGTAATAAAATTTAGAGATATTTCAAAGCTGTTAATTAATACTAACCCTCGATAGGAGATGAGCTAAAAACGGACTCCTAAATATCGTTTAGTCCAACTCCTTCACTAGACAGATGGAAAAACCAAGCCGCAGAGAGGTGTAGCCAGTATTAAAATCATGCATTTACATTTGCGCTAATTTTTGTATCCATTTAAGCAAAGCATGAGGTTTAGTGCCTTGAACACTATAAAGATGAATTACACAAGTGGACACTCTCAAAGAGGTCACAGTCTAGAAAGAAACAGAAGAATCGAACAGGATACCCTCAGGTAGTGTGCTAATGCTATATGAACAACGGTAAATAGAGAATTGAAGAGGGTTGAAAACACTCTCTAGGTACAGGGTGAAGACGGAGGACCTAACGCAGTGTTCCATTCGCCTGAGCCTCAAGACAAGGAAGGCCTGGGCAGAGAACCCATCACAGAAGTAGTGCACACAGAAGCGTGCACAGGGTGAACTGGAGCAGGGGGTGAGCGTCAGTCACCACAGCTAGTCATAGAGGCGAAGGGAAGGTCCCAGCCGTGCAGTTCTGGGTTTGAATTTGGGTCTGGAGTCAGACCCGAGTCTATTATCGAAATTTGCCTCAGAGAGAGCAAGTGATCAACAATCACCGGGAAACATGGACAAAGGACTGCAAAGAGAGGTGCGGCTCCAGAGACGCCTGGGACCCGACTTCAACTGCAGGAAGGGATGAAGGGAAAGTGCCTCAGGAGAGGGGACGTGATCTTACCCAGGGTCAGGGACAAGTTACAGCTGTCCCCCATCAGGCCCCAAAAGAAAAGTCCCGCCACATGTTTCTAGAGGTGGACGGTCCCTCTAGGACGGAGGTGGTAAGCAGGGGCAGCAGAAGGCTGAGTGATTAGAAAGGTGGGGTTCAGATGCTCAGTATAATATTGGGGTGCAGGTGTCCTGCAGCTAAAAATGTGGTCTTGAGGCACGAGGGACTCCAACACGACTCGGAGCCGCTGTGGTGGTGCAGGTGCAGACACAGAACAGTGAGGGGCTGGCAGGGGAGGGAAGGAGGGCCCAGAGCCTGCACTAGAACCGGGCTTCCAGGCTCAGTGGTGAGTATGGAGTTCCGTCCCCACCTCCATGGCCTGGGCTTCCTTTGCCTCTCCTCCCTTTATCCTCTTATTTTCCCGACATTTATTCAAAAAAGAAGGGACATACGATGCTGAGATACTAGAGTTAAAGCGGCAGCTGGAATAAGCCAAGAAAAAGGAAAGAAGCCCTCACAGCTACAGCGGTGTGCCTCCTCGGTGAGCACCAGAGGGAAGAGGCAGGGACGGGCAGGAGCGAGGCCTGACAAGGTTCATGGCCAGCAAGCCACTGTCTCCCTACAGACTTCTTTGTTGCCAAAAATCTGGGCCTGTCTTTAAGTGTTCAAATGGTTTCTTTTGAACATAGGACTGACGAGATGACTTTCCATGTTTCTTGCCTACTGCAGGCATGATGGGAAAGCACCGCCCCCATACACCTACTGCAGGCATGATGGGAAAGCACCGCCCCCATACACCTACTGCAGGCATGATGGGAAAGCACCGCCCCCATACACCTACTGCAGGCATGATGGGAAAGCACCGCCCCCATACACCTACTGCAGGCATGATGGGAAAGCACCGCCCCCAAACACCTACTGCAGGCATGATGGGAAAGAACCGCCCCCATACACCTACTGCAGGCATGATGGGAAAGCACCGCCCCCATACACCTTCTGCAGGCATGATGGGAAAGCACCGCCCCCATACACATGGGCAGGGTTTCTTGGCTACTATGTTGAGAGTTTCTTTTTTTTCTTTTTCTTTTTCTTTTTTTTTTTTAGACATGAATGGGCATTCCAAAGCACCTGAGAGTTAGCTCTTAACCTTTACGGCAGTGAGCCAGCCACTGGTCTCAGGATTATATTGATGTTTAGTGTAACTACTGTATTTTAGATCAGCCAAACGGATGAGAGAGTATCAAGTTGCATCTCAAACTGGGCACATACGCTTTCATTACCTTCTGCTCCTTGGGACATACTCAGCACGCATGTCATGAAGGCGGGGGGGGGGGGGAGTGGGGGAGGAGCGAGCGGCCAGCAGGGGTGAGGAGCCCCGGGCCCTGTGTGGCTCCCCTCAGGAGAGCCCAGAAGTGCTGACCTCCTCACCGGCCTTGCTGAGCTCCCCTGAGAGACAGTGAGAACTGACCAGACAGTCTTCCGTGCTCTTTCCTATTTTATGGTCTTGAGTTCTAGTTTTGTTCTTTCTTTTATTTGAGAAAGGGTCTCACAATACAGCCCTGGCTGCCCTGGAACTTGCTCTGTAGACAAGACTGGTCTCGAACTTACAGAGATCTTCCTACTTCTGCCTCCTGAGTGCTGAAATTAAAGGCATATGGCCACCACTGCCCTGTTCTGGTGAGATGGCTCTGCAGGTCAATACGTTTGCTACCAAGCCTGACCTGAGTCAGGCTGGGACCCCCGATGATAACAGGAAAAAATGACTTCGTCAAGTTGTCCTCTAACCTTTGCAATGTGTGCCATGGCACACATGCTCCTGAACACGTACACACGTGTATGTGTGTGTGCATATACACACATATGCACATGAGTATGTGTGTGTGCAAAAATAAAAGAATATAATAAATCTTTAAAAATAATTCTACCTGACTCAACTATGCCCCTTTGGAATACAGCTAACTTTCTCTTAATCAATTTCTCTCTCTCTCTCTCTCTCTCTCTCTCTCTCTCTCTCTCTCTCTCTCCCTGTGTGTGTGTGTGTGTGTGTGTGTGTCCCTATATAATAGCCTCAATCTTCAGGAATGAGAAGATAATGCTTTATAAGTATAGGCAAACATTCCTGGGCATTTTCAATGATTTCAGGTGCTGGGGGAAAATAAATCACCATGTCCGCAGCCGAATCATGGATGCCTTGATTCCTCTCTCCCCAAGACCGCTGGATCTGAGAAGAATCAGCTAAAAGATATACTTATGGTCAGAGCCTCATTCCTCTCTGTGACCTGTAAGAGAGTGAGACTCAGACCACTGCAGACCTCAGGCAGCCTCGTGTCCTGGAGAAGGCAAGAGCAGCAAGCTGTCCTGCAGGGTTTAGAGCATTAACCCTTCTGTGGAAGCCTCCTCAGCCCAAGAGCCAAGGCCAGGCCAGGCCAGTTCCAAGAGTTTCCACGGGCCAGGGCCCCTCGTGCACGCACGAGCCTCGGCCCCAGGTCTGCACGCAGCACCCGCCACAGGCAGGTGTCCTGTCGTTCGCTCTTTGTTGGGGGGGGGGGGGAGCTGTCATGGTTACTTTGAAATTAGATTAAGCTGTGACAACTCAATCTGAAAGAGCATATTTGCTAAGTTCTCCATTTCATCATGTTACACTTAATGGCGCCAGTCACTGCCAAGGTATTTCTATTTCTCTTGATTGCTTCCAGACAGTTCTGTGGTTTCTGACTTGCACTGATCTTTTTCAATGAAAATAAATGAACCATCTGGAAAAATAAGTACACTTAAAACACCACTTCCTACATTTTAAATGTTAAATTTGGAAATGTAGTATTTTCTTTTCCAGAGGGGTTTGGTGCGTTCCGAGTGCCTAAGGTTTAATAAAACTTCATAAGGACATTCTGGAAGGAAAATAATCGGTGTTCTGAGGGCTTTATGAGCTGTGGAAAGTGGGTGTACCCAGCGGCCCTGTATCCTTGCCCCAGCTCTGAGTACTCTACCTGCTCAGAAGCACAATGCAAGGGCAGGCGTGAGGATGTCTACAGCCTCGAGGCCCCGGGAAAGATAGTCTTACCAAGGGCAGAGCTCATGCAGCAAAGGCCAGGCAGGCTTCTTAAGGAAGTTCCTCCCCAGCCCAGGTGAGATTCAACTTGACCAGAGGTCAGACTCAGGAGGCAAGCAGGGCCAGGCACTGGCTGACACGTGGAAACTGACAGGATCATCCCCCTTCTCAGAAAGGTGTCATTGTGAGCTGTAGAGCCGAAATCTAGCTACCCTGTTGCCCCCCTCCCCCAAGAGCCCTCCAACGTCAACTCAGCTACCGCTACAAGGTGAGGCAGGCTTGGGAGGAGGAAGAAAACCACTGGATTTCATCAGAGCACAGAACTAAACAGGAAACAGAGGCTGGAAGCCCAGGTCTCCAACTGCCACCTCTATCTTCAGATGAAAAGCAGATGACAATAAATGCCGCCTGTACCCTGTCTGGAATGTCCCAGAGACCCACACTGATGGTGCAAGCTTCAGTATTCTAGCATCAAAGAAGGCCTGCTGCTACTGGACCCCTGCTGGGGACAGGGCGACTCCCCCCAGAGGACTGTTTCCTGATCCAGAGACCCACCCAAGAGTGGAAAGGCAGTACTTCTAGGGGTAGGAAGCAAAATGTGCTTACTGGGCACTCCTGATACAAGTCGAAGTGGTCTTAACACTCGGAAGGCACGGAGGGCTTTGACATCAAAGCCTCCTGATTTGCCACTAGAGTGGTTCCCGCCTTCTGTTTCTTTGGTTAATTGTTCCAAAATTACACTAAACAATCTGAAAGAGGAAGAAAGAAACAAATGTTAGTCTGTCACCCAGGTAAGCAAAACAGGATGATAATAGTAGTTATTTTTGAACAAGGGCTAATTCGGGGTGGCTGCTAACCAAATAAAAAGAAGGCTAAGCAAAGGCCGAGAGCCAGGTCATGGAGCCCCAGCCTGCCCTGCTACCTGAAAGGACCTCGGACAGAGGCTACTCAGACCCATGTCCATGCCAACAAAGCAAAGCGACCAGAAGCGGAAACCCATTGAGGATCTCAGGGGGCAAAGGGCACTGCCTTGATGACAATGATCTTGGTGGTCACGGCCTGTGAGCCTGAGTCATATGCTAAGAACTTCATGCCTGTCCCCACGCCCACCTTCATGAAAGCACTCTCCTAGCCATTATCAAGACCCCATTACACACGAGTGGAAGCACAGCTGAGGGGCAAGACGCAGCTGCCCAGCCAGGCCGCCAGTGGCACAGCCAACCCTGGCTTCCAGGTGTGCGGCTGGGTCTGTGAGGGCAGGGGGTTTTCATCCGCTCTGTTCATCTGTTTTAGCTTAGTTCCTAAATCAGTTACACACACACTCCTCAATAAGCGTCCTGATGCAGAAATAGATGAACAACTTCAAAGTTCCACACCTTAATGTGCCGCAGCTCCCCCCCCACACACACACACAGAGGCAGACAGCCCCCACCTGCACCCTCCTTGAGGTATTTGCAAAACAATGCGAATCACAGGTGCCAAGCTGCTGCGATGGCTGAAAGAGTTATCTAAGGGAAGGCATTAATATCACCATGTTCTCTTCTGAAATGTGAGTAAAGTTATATCTGGCCACCATGACAAGTTTTTCCATCTCTCCGAAGGTTTTCCAGATAATGTTATTTTCGGACGGTCTGCTCGTTTGACAGTTACTTTTGCTTTTCTTCTTCTTTTTCTTTTTTAATAAATATTTATTCTTTGGAATGGTTGCTCGTTTTATTTTTAAGAGTAAATATAAATTTGACCATTGCAAATAGCATCAACTCTGGCAGATCAGATTGTGGGAATGGTTGGCCCAGCAACAAAGAAAAGGTTTCTAAAGTTTAATTAGCAGCCAAAGCAGAAAGACTGCTCCCTCCTTGACAGGCCTCTGGGTCACCAAGACACTAGGTCCATAAAACACAGGGTGGTCTGATTGTGGGCCTGATTGGGCACAACTCTCACTCCAGGGCATTTAGAGATACTCCTTTGTTTTCATAACAGCCCAGCAATGAACAAGACCCAGGAGGGGAAATAAGCCACATCCCCACCTTTGCAAAGCTTCTGATGAGAGCTAGATTGAGTTGACTGGGGAAACAGATCAAGGGTATGGCAAGTTTCCTATTATGTTGGCTTCTAAAAATGACTGTAAACTCCTGTAGCAAAGCTAATGCTAAAGTTCTCCCCCACCCCAAACCAAGATCACAGCTTCAGAGAAAAAAAAGAAAAAGGAAAAACTTCAAACTCTGCAAATGTGGAGGCCACAGGAATTTTCAACCCAAAGGGTTAGGAAAGCAACTTCTGCAGGCAGTGCCTGAAGACTGCTCTCAGGCATGGGGTGCCTGAAGACTGCTCTCAAGCACTGCTGGTTTTGCAATGCGGATCAGAGGCATTTCATGACCCATTCTTCAGCAGGGTCCTTGACAACAGGTGACTAATGCCTCTGCCATTACGAGAGAGCTCGGGACAGAGAGAGAGAGAAGCTGGCCATCGCTTCAAGTTGGTGTGGGCTGGGAAGCTTCCCTTCTAGAGGGCTCAGTTTCCCTCTCAGTAAAATAAGAAAATTTAATTAAGAATCTCAAATTCTATGTTCTATTTCTTTCTCACTCCTCCTCCTCCTCCTCCTCCTCCTCCTCCTCCTCCTCCTCCTCCTCCTCCTCCTAATAGCATCATGTACCTCAGCACCTGAACAGTTATGGACAGGAGAAGGAAGCAGCAGTGTAGGATCCTAGGCTGTTATTAAAACTTTACCCCGAGAGGAGAAAAGGACATATCCACCTGACTGAGGCCAGATGTACCAGAATGGGGACGCCATATTCTTCTTTACCAAAGCTTAAGTGACAATCTTTTTTTTTAAATTGGATATATTCTATATTTACATTTCATTTCCCTTTTTCTGGTTCCCTGCCCCCCAAAGGTCCCACGTGCCCTTTTCCCTCCCCTTAAGTGACAATCTTGAATGCCTAAACTATCTCCTTACTAAGAACTCAGAGGGGCAGGGCGAGGGTTGGTCCAGACCAGCTCTACTTCAAAGGAAACAACTTCAGACGAGTAGAGCCTTGGTTCTGTGTGTCCACAGGAATGGCTACAGGCTACTCTCTTAGTTTTTTTTAGTGGGAATCTTGACAAAAGGAACAGGCCACTATGGACTCAGAATGGAAAACTCATTGGACGGAGAAACAGACCATAGATGGAAACTTTAGCGAGTGGGAATTAGATTCAAAAACAGACGTTGTAATTGATCTTTTTCTTTTATAAATTTTCTTCTGCTCTTGCCATGACCCACCATAATATAGTAAAACTTTTACTTCATAGGTTTCTTTTATGGTGGTAGGAAGTATTAATATTTTAGATAAATAAAATGTGAGGCTTTCTTTTTTTACTATCAAATACCATTGGCTCTAGCCCTACCTTGTTACGTTTATCTTACATCCAACTTCACCAGAGTTTATTTTACAAATGCAAGACACACCTGCTTAAAGTTTAAATTAGCTGAGTTACGGCAGCATTGGGAAACTCAACAACAACCACTGTGAAGACAGCCCGCTGTCCCTAGCGGCTCTCCAGGGCCCCTCTGCAGCCGCCTTCCCTGACCGTGGCAACGGCTGGTGGGCTGCCTATTCATCTACAAAGGCATTTTCCTATTCCACAGACGATTCCTAAACCACATCATATTCTCTTTTTGCCTGTCATATTTTTGAGATTCATCCAAGTTCTTACATTTATTAGTTTCCTTTATTTCTAAATAAAATATTCAATTAAATAAGCATACCATAATGATTTTATCAATTTACCTGCTCTGTGGTATTGAGCTATTTTCAGTTTTCCTCTATTTCGAATAAAGTCTTTCTATAGACATGAGTTTTCATTTCCTTGGATAAGTACCAGAAACTAGTAATACAGTCACATGGCAAATGTTTGTAATACTAGAAGAAAGGGGGGGGGAAGAATCTTTCTTTTTTAATTTCTTTTTTTATTTAAAAAAAACCAACTCAGTACTGTCATTTTTTTAGGTCATCAAAATAATTTATGATAGTTAAATGCCTCTTAAATATACATGATGTCTTCTGAAGCTAAAAGTAATATGCACTCAGCCAGTTTTTAAAATCTATTTGGGACATTAAACATAATAGAAGTAGAAAAAAATCTCTTATGAAGTCCTCTATGAAAGGAAATTTTGACAAGTTCCTGATTAGACAGAAACTGTTCCATCTCCATTGAAGAATATGCAGAGTAACTGTGGCCTCATAGAATAAATTGGGTAGTGTTCCTTCTGATTCTATTTTGTGGAATAGTTTAAAGAGTATTGGCATTAGATCTTCTTGAAGGTCTGATAGAATTCCACACTAAACCCATATGGCCCTGGGCTTTTTTGGTTGGGAGACTTTTAATGACTGCTTCTATTTCTTTAGGGGTTATGGGACTGTTTAGATGGTTTATCTGATCCAGATTTAACTTAGGAATTTGGTATCTGTCTAGAAATTGTCCATTTCATCCAGATTTTCCCGTTTTGTTGAATATAGGCTTGTGTAGTAGGATCTGATGATTTTTTTGAATTTCGTTAGTTTCTGTTGTTACATCTCCCTTTTCATTTCTGATTTGGATACTGTCTCTGTACCCTCTGGTTAGTCTTGCTAAGGGTTCATCTATGTTGTTGATTTTCTCAAAGAACCAGATCCTGGTTTGGTTGATTCTTTGTATAGTTCTTTTTGTTTCTACTTGGTTGATTTCAGCCCTGAGTTTATTTCCTGCCTTCTACTCTTAGGTATATTTGCTTCTTTTTGTTCTAGATCTTTCAGGTATGTTTTTAAGCTGCTAGTGTATGCTCTCTTCACTTTCTTTATGGAGGCACTCAGAGCTGAGTTTTCCTCTTAGCACTGCTTTCAGTGTGTCCCATAAGTTGGGGGTATGTTGTGTCTTCATTATCATTAAATTCTAAAACGTCTTTAATTTCTTTCTTTATTACTTCCTTGACCAAGTTATCATTGAGTAGGGTATTGTTCAGCTTCTATATGTATGTGGGTTTTCTGTTGTTTTTGTTGCTATAGAAGACAAACCTTAGTTCAAGGTGATCTGATAGGATGCATGGGTCTTCTTGTATCTATTGAGACCTGTTTGGTGACTGATTATATGATCAATTTTGGAGAAGGTACCATGAAGTACTGAGAAGAAGGTATATTCTTTTGTTTTAGGATGAAATATTCTATAGACATCTGCTAAATCCATTTGGTCTAAGTTGCAGGATTTTCCATGTCCAATCACATTAGGACAGTAGAAGGCCTGTGATTGGACAGGAAAAGGGAGGGAAACCTAGAAGCAGGGCAGAGAGAGGTCCCAGGAGGAGAACCAAAATGGAGTCCAATGTGGTGTTATCAAAAGGTTAGAATAATTGGGTTAAGGCTTTATCATTATCAATTGTTCCTAAATAGCTGTATTGGCATCTTGTAAATTGTAATATTATCTATATAAATTTGATTGGTTAATTAAGCTTTAAGAGTGTTGATTTACTTGGTTATTGGAGTGTGGGTTCGCTGATGGCGATGGCGGAGAGGGAACACAGCTGGGATGCTGTGGGAGCTGACTGGGAGAGACTAGCTCAGTGGCAGCAAGAACACACCACACTGACCCCCACTGGGGCACGTTACGGCAGCCTGGAGTGGCATGAGAGGCGGCGGGTGCTTTTTAATATTATCCACAACAGGTCCATAACTTCTGTTAGTTTCAAAGTGTTTCTGTTTAGTTTGTGTTTCCATGATCTGTCCATTGATGAGAGTGGGGTGTTGAATTCTCCCACTTTTATTGTGTGAGGTACAATGTGTGCTTTGAACTTTAGTAAAGTTTCTTTTATGAATGTGGGTGCCCTTGCATTTGGAGCATAGATGTTCAGAATTGAGAATTCTTCTTAGTATATTTTTCCTTTGTTGAGTATGAAGTGTCCTTATCATTTTTGAAAGCTTTTGGTTGAAAGTTGATCATAATCAGTATTAGAATGGCTACTCCAGCTTGTTTGTTGGGACCATTTGCTTGGAAAATTGTTTTCCAGCCTTTTACTCTGAGGAAGTGTCGGTCTTTGAACAATGAGGTGCATTTCCTGTATACACCAAAATGCTGGGTCCTGTTTACATATCCAGTCTGTCTATGTATTTTTATTGAGGAATTGAGTTCATTGATGTTAAGAGAAATTAAAGAAATAGTGATTGTTGTTTCCTGTTATTTTTGATGCTATTTTTATGTTTGTGTGGCTATCTTCTTTTGAGTTTGTTGAAAAAAAGATTACTATCTTGCTTTTTGCAGGGTGTAGTTTCCCTCCCTGTGTTGGTGCTTTCTATCTATTATATATACCTTGTAGTGCTGAATTTGTGGAAAGATATTGTGTAAATTTGGTTTTGTCATGGAATATCTTATTTTCTCCATCTATGGTAACAGAGTTTTACTGGGTATAGTAGTCTGGGCTGGCATTTGTGTTCTCTTAGGGTCTGTATGAGATCTGCCCAGGATCTTCTAGCTTTCATAGTCTCTGGTGAGAAGTCTTGTCTAATTCTGATAGGTCTGCCTTTATATGTTACTTGACCTTTTTCCCTTACTGCTTTTTAATATTCTTTGTTTTGTGCCTTTGGTATTTTGACTATTATGTGACAGGAGGAATTTCTTTTCTGGTCCAATCTATTTGGAGTTCTGCAGGCTTCTTGTATGTTTATGTGTATCTCTTTCTTTAGGTTTGGGGATTTTTCTTCTATAATTTTGTTGAAGATATTTACTGGCCCTTTAAATTGGAAAGCTTCACTCTCTTCTATACCTATTATCCTTAGGTTTGGTCTTCTCATTGTGTCCTGGATTTCCTGTAGGTTTTGGGTTAGGAGCTTTTTGCATTTTGCATTTTCTTTGACTGTTGTGTCAATGTTTTCTATGGTATCTTCTGCCCTGAATAGATTCTCTCTTCTATCTCTTGTATTCTGCTGGTGATGCTTGCAGCTATGGCTCCTGATCTCTTTCCTAGGTTTTCTAACTTCAGGGTTGTCTCCCCTTGTGATTTCTTTATTGTTGCTATTTCCATTTTTAGATCCTTTAGGGTTTTGTTCAATACTTCACCTGTTTGGCTGTGTTTTCCTATAATATTTTAAGTTATTTTGTGTTTCCTCCTTAAAGGCTTCTACCTGTTTACCAGTATTTCTTTAATGGAGTTATTTATGTTCTTCTTAAGTTCTCTATCAGCATCATGAGATGTGATTTTAAATCAGAGTCTTGCTTTTCTTGTGTGTTAGGATATCCAGGACTTGCTGTGGTAGGAGAACTGGATTCTGATAATGCCAAGTAGCCTTGGTTTCTGTTGCTTATATTCTTGACTTTGCCTCTTGCCATCTGGTTATCTCTGGTGTTAGCTGGTCTTTCTGTCACTGACTGTGGCTTTCCCCCCCTCCCCTGCAAGCCTGTGTGTTAGTACTCCTGGGAGACCAGTTCTCTCCAGGATGAATTGGGATATGGAAAGCTGTGGCAAAGGGTCAGCTCTGGGGTGCAAATGGAAACTGGAAAGATCCTGTCCTAGGCTACTCCTCTGTTCCTGCTTTCCTGAGGTCTCAGAGGTTCCCTCAAAGCAGAAGCAGTGGTCTTACCTATACTCACAGGCTTGTCAGCACTCCTGGGAAACCTGTTCTCTCCCAGTGGTAGTATTTGGGTATGGAGGGCTGTTGCACAGGACCAGATGCAGTTGCCCAGTGCAGATGGAAACTGAAAAGACCCTCAAGAATTTTTCTAAGTGGTATTATCACTTCCAGTTTTAGAAGAGGTTTATGAGAGTTCTAATTTCCCCATGTGTTGGCTCTCATTTGGTATCTTTGGTCTTGTTACAGTCAGCAGTCCTGGTAGGCACAGTGATGTTACTGTGGTTTTAATTACCATTTCTTTAATTACTAACAATGTTGAGGGTCTTGTTGGACCATTTTTATCCAAAAAATGGATCAACATTTTTTTAATGATGATCTACTCAGTTATTTTTCCCATTCTTTAGTATATTCTATTCTTGAATAGTTCTGTCTGTATACATGCCAAATATATATTCAGACAAAGAACTGACTTCCTTTTCTTTTTTCTTTCTTTCCTTCCTCTTTCTTTTTTCTTTCCTTCTTTCTTTCTTTCTTTCTTTCTTTCTTTTTTTCTTTTTCTTTTCTTTTCTTTCTCTCTCCCTCTCTTTTTTCTTTTTTCATTTTTTCTTTCTTTTTTTCTCTTTACCCTATGGGAAATGCTTTTTTTAACACTGATTTTTGAAGAAAAGATTTACGTTTTGATAAAGTTTAATCTTTTCTTGGTCTCCTTGATAGGCGCTGCTTTCTGTCTCTTTGTCCTTTGAGACAGGATCGCACATGGCCCAAGCTTGCCCTGAACTCACTACATCCTGACTGAGCTTCCGAGCCTCCTCCACTTGTGTGGCAAGCTTAAGGCGCCCACCGTCGGCACCCACGCCTCGGAAAGCTTTGCTTGCCTTGGAACCATAAAGGTTTCCTACAGTATTTGCTCCATGAAATTTTATAGCTTTAAATTGTAAATATGTCTACAGTCTGTGTGAAGGCAACACACGGTCTGAGGTAAGAATAGTCTTTCACATTGACAAATGGTTGTTTCCATACCATTTACTGGAAAGTTTCCTCATGCCGTTGATTCATCATGGTGTCTTTTCTAAAATCAATTGGTGGCACACATATAGGTCTATTTCTAGATGGCCCTATTTGATTTCATTGATCTTTATGTCAACTCCTAACATCAATATTATCTCAACTCCAATAACACTAGAGCAAGTCATAAGAGCAGGCTCCAGCTTTGTTCTTAACGATTTCTTTGGCCAGTGTAGAGTCTCTCTAACTTCCAGACAGATGCTAGAAAAATCTTGTTAAATTTCCAAAAGCCTGACAATATTTAGATTAGGATTCAATCTATACCTTGATTTGGGAAAAAGTAGAAACCTAAGATCATTAAATCTTCCAACACACGAGCATGGCCCACACTCTTTCTTCAGCTCTTCTTTGGTTGTTCCTGTGAAGAGTTTGCCATTTTAGCGAGCTATCCATACCTAAATGTTTCATAGCTTTGGTGCTAGTGTAAATAGTAACATTTAAATTTTTTCTTTGTAATTGCCTGCGGCTAATACATAGACGTTTCTATGCTTTTTATAGAGACTTTTTATCCAGAAACATTGTCAGGTTCATTCAGAAAAGTTGATTCTGTATGATTTTAGTCTTAAATTCACTATAATTTATTTTATGGCCCAGAATATTAACTCTCTTGATGAATACTTCATATGCATGTGAAAAGAATGTGTATTCTGCTCTTATTGATGGGGAGTCCTTTGGAAAGGTCCAGGTGACTGGTGGAATTGTTCAGGTCCTAATCATACTCCAGCACTGAGAACTGGGGTGCATAGCTATAGAGATGCCCTTCTGGCCCCCCTTCAGTTCTAAGAGTGTTTCATTCATGCCCTTTGAAGTTCTGTTATCAGACATTTGAACAACGAGGATTCTTATATCTTCTTGGAGAATTCCCTTTATCAGTATGAAATCTCTCTCTTTGTGTGCCGGATAGCTCCTGTTTCTAAAGTCTACTTTGTTGGTTATTGATATAGCCCCTCTAGCTGCCTTTTCTGTGCTTTGATTCACAAATTATTTGCTTTTGCATCAAAGGTTAAAAAGACATTGGAAGCTGTGGCTCATTTTTACATGTGATAATCTGATAAACTCATGGATTAATTAGGTTTCTGTTGAATTGAACAATTGTATCGTGTTATTTATTTTCTGCTTATTTTGTTTTTTTCTTCTTTACTTTTTTCTGAATTGATTTTTGTTTTGTTGTGTTCCTCTCCTCTGTTATCTACATATTAACAACTAATGCTCCTTGTTTCTAGTCGCTCAGTAGAAAAAGTGTCAACAGAAGTCTTCTGTGAAGTGAGAGTAAGTATTTTAGGATTTGCAGACCGCTAGATCTCTAGGGTAACAAATAAATTTTGCTAGTAAACATCAAGTAGACCAAATAGCTACACATACAAGTATAGCTGGGTTTCAATAAAATTTTATTTGCCAAAATAGGTGTCAAAATACTTTGTGAGTGTGGAGAAATGGGCTTCCTCTAGAGATGTCTTTAGGGTCTGAAGTGGAGGATGGGTAGTTTGCAAGTCTGGGCTCCAGGGTTTATAATCTGCACTTTTAATTGTTCGTGACCTACCTTTATACAGCATCTTATCATTCTGTACTGTATACAACAGCCTTACAATGATCTATCTGTCCTCTGTGCTACTGTAAGGTATTTTACTCCTACCAAAGGTAGAAATATCACAATGCATTGTTACTGTTTTTGATTTAGACAATTACCTTAAAAGAGTTTTTCTTTTAACATTTTTGGAGGTGCAAGAAGTCTGTCGGTCATGAAGTCACAGCTTTGGTTTGTCTAAAACAGTTTCCATTTTGACTTGGGACAAATTTCACTGGATGAGAACTCTAAGCTGACATTTCCCCATGACTCTGAGGATGTGTCTACTGTCTTATGGCTTGTGCAGCTCTTGAAAGGTCTGACATGTCTTTTTTTTTTTTAAAGCACTTTTGACTGTGGTTGTGATAGGTCTTTCCCTGTGGTTTTTGATGAAGCTTTGCCAGGCATCTTGAACTTCTAAGTTTATTTTCCATCCTATTTGGAACATTTAGAACCATTTCCTCAGGGACTTTCCTTTTCTCTCTCCTCTTTTCAAAAAAGATTTGCTGGCATATATATATATATATATATATATATATATATATATATATATAGTGTGTGTGTGTGTGTGTGTGTGTGTGTGTGTACACCACGTGTTTTATGTGCACCATGTATGTGTAGGTATCCGCAGACACGTGAAGAGGCCATGAATACCATGAACCTGGAATTATAGAGGGTTGTGATCTAATTTGTGGGTTCTGGGAACCAAACCCAGGTTTCTCTACAAGAGCAGACAGTGCTCTTAACTGCTGAGCCATCTCTCTAGTCTTTCTTTCCTAAGATTCCAAATGCACACTTTAGAACATTTGGTGACTCACAATCCAGTGAGGCGGTGTTCATTTCCTTGATTATTTTTGTTACTGCTACATCTTCACATTCCCTGTTGTGCTTGTCTTTGGCACTGCCTGATGTACTAATGAGCCAATCTAGAGAGCATTTTCATTTCAGACGCACCTTCTGGTCCTTCAGTCTCCTGTGTCTCTCTTCCATTGTTCCATCGTTCCCACTACAGTCATGTGTGACCTTACGTCCAGGAACACAGTTGTAATTTCTGTTTTTGATCCCTCTGAAGTTCCTTGCCACTGTCTCTGTCACTTCTGGGTCTGTTTCTAGTCATGGAATTTCCTCCTTTTAGAAGCACACTTCCTCTTATATCTAGTATTACCTCAGTGCAGGTGAGGTGCTTGGAATCATCATCTAAGTATTTAGATTTTATTTCTCTTTTGAAAAGTTTAGGGTTTTTTTTTTGGTTTTTGTTTGGGTTGTGTGTTTGTTTTACATGTAATTAAGTTACTTGTTTATCAGTTCTCTCTCCTTCAGGCTTCTTCTCAAACACTGTTATCAAAGACTCAGATCAGAGTCTTTATTCTAGAACAGGGATAGCAGAGTTTTTCTGTAAAGGGCCAACACAGTAAACATTTTAAGGCTTTATAGACTGGACTCTTCCATTCAATGATGACAACAAATGAATGCAGCTATGTTACGGTAAAACCTTATTTATAAAAATCAGTGGCAGGGCAGATGGGCTAGGCTTTGGTCCCCTGCTCATGGTTTCACAAGCCATAGTCTAGATCTAGTCTGACTCCAGTACTAAAGACTCTTCTGAGATGTTTACTGATAATCCACAGTGTTCAATGTAGGAGCTTACTCCAGGTATTTGGATCACAAACAATCTGTTAGCAAACTGGTTATTTATTTTATAGTTCTCACACCCTGTCCTTCTCTTTTCCCTAATACTCGTCTTTGCTTGGCTTCGTGGACTGCAGCTCAGTTTCAGCTGAGAGTCCTGTGGGCCTCAGGGCCCAGGCACAGAGCTCTCCCTTCTCCAGCCCTCGACTAATTCTCTTCCTTTCCCATTTTAGGTCTCCTGAAGTTTTATCTCAAACTTGGTAAGACTGCCATATTGGCTCTGTTCCCTCTTCCTGTGCTGTTCTGGGTGGGCAAAATGTTTCAGCAGAGAAAAAGTCAAGGTGACATATGGGGACATAAGAAGTAAAGCTATGTATCTCCATTCTCTAGTCTAACAAAAGTCAAGTGACAGGAAAAGCAACAGGACTCTTCCAGAACAGAGAGACATCCAAGGCTCCTGCTTGCCCCTCTCCCGGACAGGTGTTCCAAACAGGAGGAGGGATTTGCCTTAATGCTTATCTGCCTCCTATTCCTTTTGGATACATTATTTCTGCAGTACACACTCAGGTGCTTAATTGTGCTTAATGCACAATAGGAGGTTTTATAAAAGCTAACTTTCTTCCTAGTAAGTATAACCATCTAATGGGCCACTACTTTGGGTCTTATTTTCATTCCCTGGGGTAAAAGGACACCCCCAAACTTAAGATCCTCTCCAAACAGACAGAAAAAGTCATCTCCAATGAAAAACCAGAGGAATCCTGCTACGGATCATCCAAAAGATTACCAAGCTGCTCCACTGCAAAAGGCAATGGGATAAAGCCACAAATCGGAAGGCAGAGGGATGCTTTCAAAAGTTCTCTAAAAACTGGAGAGACGGCTGAGGAGTGGAGAGCACTTGCTATCTTACCAAGGACCTGGGTTTGATTCCCTGTACTCACACAGTGACTCAAAACCATGGTATTCCAATGTGAGGGATCCGACACCCTCTTCTGGATCCCATGGAGGCTAGACATGCATGAAGAGCCCAGACATACATGCAGGTGAAATAATCATATACATAAAGTAAAAATAAATACATCTTTTAAAAGCTATCTTGATGGAAATAAGAGTACTTGGAATTTTAGGAGTAACTTACAGAACAGCTCAGGTAAGGAGCCCCAGAACAGGGCTATATCTTGTCTCCCTCCGTGGATGTTTGCTCCAAAGACTTGATTCCTGTTTCCTCTGCTGGCAACATCTCAGGGTGTGGAAGGAATGGGGCAACACAGACCTCTCTTTTTCATTGTAACATACTCCTTTAATTAAATCTACCAGCATCCTCCTCTTGCAACAGGATTTTGAAAGAACTCCTGCTCCTCTGCATTTTCTAGTTTATTTTATTTTATGCCAGATATGTGACATTATTCAGACGCTTGTTTTGCTATTTAAGATGGGAAAGTGGTATGCCAAGGTTTCTCCCACAACTCAGCATAAAAACATAATAGCTTTGCTCAAGGGATATTAAACAGCAGAGTACTGCACAGCAAGGAAGGCTTTATCATATGAGGCACATGTTTTTAACTAGCAGGGTGCTGTTTTAGGAGCTGTATTCACTTGACTCCGCCCACCAGCCATGCGGGTCTATTTGTGGAGACTCAGGCCCTGTGAGGTGAATCATCTCTCATTAGCAGCTGAGGCTTCCTCCAACAGCCTGTCACTGACTTCCCCAAGCACAACACCAATCATGAGAGATCTTCACCCCTGCGTCTGCCCAGGGACTGACAGCAGCTCTGTCAGCAGTAAAAGAAGCCCTGATAGGTCCTGGCGCCATCGCGGGCATAAGAACAACCACCTTCCTCAAGAAGGCTGTGTTCCCTCAACCATCCAGCCCACACCTCCATTCCCCAGATAAACGTTTTCCTCAAACCAAGAAGGACTTACCCTACTATTACTATAACAAAATCCAGTAAATTCCATCCATTCCTAACGTAAGCATTAGGATGCAGCAACAGTCCATACGCTATAATCTTCAGAAATGTCTCCACTGTAAAAATAATCAGGAAGGCATATTCTACTTTTTCCTGTCAAGAGAAACAAACACAGCAAGGGTGGGGGGAGAAAGAAAGAACCAATGATCAGGATCAACAGCTCAGAAACAGAAGCATCCCCCCCCCCACACATACACACAAACACATACAATTTTGCATTGAGAACTAGAATCACTACCCTGCATGTGGGCCAGGAAAACATTTTAATTTTAATGCTGAATTCCTCACGAGCAGCTACGTGTTAAATACTGTCATTCCAGGCTGCATCACTGCATCTTGCCACCTGCCCTGATGCATGAGTGACAAGCCAGCCTAGGTCATAACGGGCATGTTTTCTGTTCGCACACATTTGCACAACACAGCATGTTTTCCCCAAGATTGCCAGGTCAGGTCCAGCAAAGCACCAGGATGAGACAAGCTCTCCGACAGTGGCCTTTGAACAGAACACCGTCTGGAAGAACAGATGCATCATGGACTTCACCCTTATTTTTTCTTGGGTTTTCCTCTGACATCTTAAGTTAAAGCCAGCTTTGTCACTGCATGGCAAGGTGACCTTGGACAAGTACCTATTCTATTCTGGATCTGACTGCCCTCATCCACAGAGGAAAAAGGCAGGGATCTCAGATGCCCAATACTGGCATAGCTCTTCTTCCTGGCTGATGACTCCTAACCAGCCTCCTGGAGATACAGTTCCGCCTTTATCTCAGTTCCCATGTCTTCTCCCATCTGATTGCCACATACATCTGCAGCACTGCCTGACGGCTAGACCCTCTCCAACTCCAACCCACATAACCCCCGACCCCCAAGCATACGAGGTTGCCTCAGTCAACAGGTCTAAACACATAGGCTCTGTCTAAAAATTTGATAGAAACCCAAGGGACAGGGCCATGAGCCACCAACCAGCATTCTCTGGCTTTAATCTACTCAACAACAACAACAACAACAAAAATTCTCAACAATGAGAACTTTTCTCTGTGGGCTATAGAGTCCTCAGCTACTATCATCCTCAGGGTAGACTCATGGACTTCATTAACATGGTCGCTACAGAAGACTATAGTAAATATGGCTCAGGAGACAGGTACCCCAGAAAGAACCAGGATTAAAAACTCCCAACTCCAGTGCCATCCTTGAAAAGTTTGGCCTGGACGGGGACACAGGAGTTTTAAACACACACAGAGAGAATCTCTAACGTCAGAGTTAGCATGGCCTCTCTACTTGGCTGAAGCCCAGGGTCTCAGCCACCACTCCTGGGCCCTTCCTCCTCCCCATGGTCACACAAAAGAAGCAGACACTGTGTGACCACTATTGTAGATGTGGATTTATAAACAGAAATGTACACGTTTTAAAGGAAATGCTTTTGGATAGGAACTTCTTATTTTGGAAATCATCTTTTAAAATATTCATTGCAGGATGATTCCAACAGGCCTGCCTTCCTAAAAATGTAACATAGCTACACACGCATTTGCTTGCAGTAGCTACGGAACTCTTCTGCATTTCAATTGAAGTGTTGTCTACACCCCTAGGTTGCAGGCCTCTGCGGCTAGACAGCTGGCTCCTGTCTCTGGCTGCCCCAGGACAGAATTTTCTCATGGCGTGTCACCAGAATCTTCCCTCTGGGCCACCAGGGTAATATCCAACTGTACCCTGTGCATCCAAGACAGTACCCACTTTTTTACTCCCTCCTCCCCATTATAGAAAAGTCAGTTGATCAGCTTTGCCTTCCCTAACCCTAGACCATTCTTGGCTCTTAACATTCACTGTGTGTGTGTGTGTGTGTGTGTGTGTGTGTGTGTGTGTGTACATATACATATGGAGGCCATAGGCAGGCATCAGTTCTCTCTTTTCACTGTATTTGATCAAGGGATTGAATTCAGGTCTTGGTCTTGGCAGCAAGCATTCCTACCCGCTAAGACACCTAGCTAGCCCTGTCTAAACCTGCCATCCAGTGCTCTGTAAATCCTTGGAACAGCATCACAACAGTCTAAGAAATTCTTTTGAGTTAATCAGAATCAAGATGTTATGATGTTAAAGCACTAACTCATACCCAATCCCCACCCATTCGTGCCTCCTGATCCTTCAAACAGATTCAGTTCTCTGCTGGCTCATCCTGTGTCCCCCTCCCTCTACCATCTGGTGATCCTTCCCACTCCTGTCCCCCACCCCATTCTCCTCACACAGTCAGATCCTCTGGGCTAAGCAGCCTTGAAGGTGCTCCCGGGCCACATGCAGACCTACGGGGCTGCTGCTCTGTGTGCAGGCCAGGTTCTTTATTCTCCCCCTGCTGTATCTTCCAGGGGATGTCCTCATAGGAACATGAGGACATACCACCCATCACCCCAATTCACAATACAATTAATACAGTGAGGGTCAGGGTTTGACTCTTCACTGGGAGGTATGTAGAGATCCAGGAAGGAGCACAAACTCTGAGAATCTAAAGGAGGAAGAGGAAAAAGAGGAGTAAGAGGAGAAGTAGGAAGAGGAAGAGAAGGAGGAGGAATTATGATGATGATGTGACTTTAAACCAGAGACCCACATCTTTGAAAATACCCACCTGCTTTACTCAGAGCTGCCCCTACCACCAAATGTACATCATCAATGTTTTCAAGACTCCCAGTTCTAAGGGAACAAGATAATCTAAAAACAGCACGCTGACTTGAAAATTCCTCTTCCCTTTCATCCTCTCAGCCTTATTTACTAGGCCAGCAGGAAAAGGCTTTGGCTGCCATGCCATCGATATTCATAGCAGCTGCATCCCTACGTCAAGACAGCACCACACTTCAGAGCAGGAAAACAAGATAAAGAACAGAGAGTACACCTACCAAACACGCTCTGCCTTTTAGTTATAAATAACTGTGCCTCAATAATATGAGGGCCATTAGTGTAACTGAATGGTTGAAGGGTTTGGGGTATATTTTTATTAACCCTCCCTTCCTCTCCTCGCCCTCCTTTAAAAAAATTATTGGTCCCTCTTTCCATAATCTTTAGTGAATGACTTGATGGAACGAGTTATAAAAAATAGAAACTTGCCATAATATGGTTGTTACTGAGATCCTGTCAAATGCCAAATGAACAAGCACAGCCTGGTAGACCTGTTGTCCTATAAACCAGGGACATCCATTCCTCAATTCTGACATTACCAAAGACTCTCTAGAAATAAGAGTACCTCTACATTAAACAAATTGAGTTTTGTTATTATTGTTTTGGCCAAACAAAAATTGAGGAAGTGTGACAATTACCCCCTTCTAAAGGATTGTTTATATGAAGAAAGAAAAATGAATTTGAAAAGGAAGGTAAGAAAGAAGCCAGACAGCACTAAAAAGAGTTTGGAGGCACAGAAGCCAAATGACTTGCAGCATAGAGGCGCAGATGTTTGCAGCAAAGACAGAAGAGAAAACCAAGATTGTGCCACAGCAAAGGAAAGACAGGAGAAGCTGGGGAAGCGGCAGGTGAGAACATTCTAGATTTGAAATGAGCTAATCCTACTTCACAAAACCAGGTCAAAGGCTGTATCACAAAAGTGACCCACCCAGTGATACAGAAAGACTCCATGATTCCACCCCTCTGTCTGCCCCCAACGGCGCTTCCTTTTCTCCGACAGGAGTTCTTATTGAGCAGTGCCAGTCAAACTGCCCTTTAGAGACATCACCTGAAACCGCTCTAGATAAGGTGCAAGTCTCCCATGACACTTTAAGCCACCAGGGAAATATAGGCTACAATCTAGATTTTCTTTGTAGTATGGTTATGGGTTCCTTGTGTGTGCATATATGTATTGGCGTAGTATACAGGCACACATATGTGGGAGTCAGAGACCAGTCTCAAGTGATACTCTTCCTTAAGAGCTGTTTACCTTGTTTTATGGATTTTCTGGAACATATAAAGGGACTTTTTAGCCACGGAGCACCAGGAATCCAGCTTTCTCTACCTACCAATTCCAGGAAAAACAAAATGCCTAGATTTTTCACATTAGTTCTGGGGATCAAACTCGGGTCTCCCTGTTTACACACTTACCCTTACCCGCTTACAAGACCAACTAGCCATTTCCCCAGCCCTAAAATCTAACGGTCTATCTTTTTAAACAGTGATCTGAAATCTGAACACTGAGAATGTCTTTAAGTCAACATTTTCTGAACTTATTTCCAGTGTCTAACCACTTAACCCTTCAAAGGCCTTTAGGAGAGCAAAAACTGTCATCTAGCAGGGACTGGAAGATTCCAGAATGCTTGGTTCTTTTCTCCAGGGTCCTTTTGCTGTGTGTTGTTGCATCAACATTCATATGTCTGTCTCCCTGCCCCTCCACCTACCCAGGCATGCATGCGTCCATCTATCCATCCATCCTGAGCGCATTCCTCCTTAGCCAAATTTAGTTATCTGACCTCAGAGCCACCAGCTGGTTGACCGAGGTCTCCAGAGGCCAAGAGCGCCTACCGCTTGACTTTGCTCGTCCACCCACATGCCCATATCTTTGAGAAGGTTTTCCTCACTTATGAGAAGCTGTCCTACTCATATCTGTGTGTGCCCAGACAGTGCCTTTGCAGGCCTCAGCACCCTATTTTCAAAGATCACTCCTTACTGTCCTTATAAAGACCGAGCACCACACACAGCACGCATAGAATACTCCTGGGTGCTACTAGAAAAACAGTGAAGGAAGAGGGTGAAGAGTAAAGTAATATGATCAGACATAAAGAAAACTAAAACACAAACAATTTTGATCCTAGGATATGTATCAACAAAGAAAAATGTATCTAAGTTGTTATAAATTCTTTCTAGAACAAGTCTGAAGTAAAACAGTCAAATTGCTGAAATAAAGGCTGCCTTCATCTTACCTTGTGGTAATTTGAATACAACTGACCTCCCTGGGCCCAGGGAGTAACACTATTTGAAAGGATTGGAAGGACTCGGAGGCATGGCCTTGTTAGAGAAAATGTGTTACTAGGGTGGAGGCAGTCTGTGAGAGTTCAAAAGCCCACCCCAGGCTCAGCGTCTCTCTTTCTCTGACTGTGGATCAATATGTAGCTCTCAGCTACTGTTCCAACACCTGCCTGGACATTGTCATAGTCCCTACCATGATGGCAGTGGACTAAACTTCTGAATCTGTAAATCAGCCCCGGTGCATTCTCTGATCATGGTGTCTGTTCACGGCACTAGAACGGTGGTGAAGAAATACCTGGTCCTCAAATTTCATCTTATCTGCAGCCCAGGGGTAAAGTCATCCCTGTCTCTCCAACTTTTCTGCTTCCTGTCTATGAGAGCCCTCCACTCTACACTATGGCCAGCCTGTTATTTCACTCACATACGCAAGCACCATGCCTTTGCCTAGTCTGCTCCACTGAACCCAGGGTTCTTGTCTCCAAAAATAAAATCTTCCCTTTTTAGAGTGACACTACAGCTCCATGACACAGGGATAGAAAACAAGCCCTGTGCAGTTGAGTGGTGGAGCACATAGAGCACACACCTATCATGGTTATTTTCTCCTAGCCTGAGCTCAGCCACCAATTCATGCCATGTATGACCCTGGATGGGAGTGCAACCATTCACGTCTATTTCTTCTTCATCAGGCATCTTTCCACTCCATTTTCAACAGATACGCTTTACCTATCCTTCAAGGCTCAACTTAAATAATACTTCTCAGCAAAACCTTTATTGGCTTCCCAGGCAAAACTGGAGCCCACTGTTATATCCTGCCAAAGCCCATTAGAATTCATACTGCTAATTCATTAAAATGTTACCTCTCTACTAAAGAGTCTAGGAATAAACCCATACCTTTACAACCAACTGATCTTTGACAAAGGTGCCAATAACACACAATAGGGAAAGGACAGTAACTTCAAAAAATGGTCCTGGTAAAACTGGGCATCCATAGGCAAAAGAGTGACATAGGCTCTTTACCTTATACCACATACACAGCCAAGCAAAATGGATCAAAGACTTAAACATTAAAATACTAGGAAAAATTACTAGAAGAAAACAGAGTAAACTTTCTTTCCATTTGATCTGAGCCAAGATTTTTTAAAATAGGACACCAAAAGCACAGGCAAGAAAAACAAAAAATATCTAAGTGGAATTGCACCAAACTTAAAAGCTTATGCACAGAAAAAGTGTCAATAACAGACAACTTACAGAAGGAAAGAGAATAATTGCTGAAAAATGGTTAGTATCCAAAATACAAAAGGAACTTAATTCATTAACAAGAATATAATATTTTTACATTTTCCCCCAAAGGATACAAGTAGACGTGTTATATATATGACATAAGAATGACCAATAACCATCTGGAAAAATACTCAAATTGTTAACTTTTACGAACAGCAAATTTTCTTTACATTTGAGTTCGAGCAAAGATTTCTTGGCTATGGTCCCCAAAGCACAGACAACAGAAGATGGCTCAGTGGTTAAGAGTACTGATTGCTCTTCCAGAGGACCCAAGTTCAATTCCTAGCAACCACATGGTGTCTCACAACCATCTGTAATTGGATCTGATGCCCTCTTCTGATATGTCTGAAGACAGCTACAGTGTACTCTCATTCAAAAATTACATACATGGAATTGCACCAAGCTGAATAATAGCACTTCATACCTGATGGCAATGGCTATCATACAAAAGTGGAAAGATTAAGTGTTGGAGAAATGGAATCCTTGAATACAGTTGGTGAGATTATAAATTAGTACACCCACATGCAAAATAGAATGAGATCCAACCAAGACTTTAAAATGAAACTACCATTTTATATAACAATTCTCTAAGAGGGAAGTGACCAAAGGCAATGGAATTAGGAAGGTGAAGAGAGACAGGGGCCACCATGCGCACAGCAGTACTGCATACAATGGTCAACATGTAGGACTAGCCTGTGTGTCCATTGGAGATGTGCAGATTAAGGAAACTACTCTGCAGGAAGGAAACACCATCACCTGTAACATGTGGGTGAACCGGGAGGACATGATGTTCAGGGAAATAAGCTAAGCACAGAAAATCAAACAAATACTCCTGACTCACCACCAGGTAGCATCTACAAAAAGGCAGAGATAAGCAGAGAGTCGTGGTTGGAGGGCAATTACCTTTCGGTTGGGCAGGAGGAAGCCCAGGATATCAACGGTCTAGCAGCATGAGTAACAACAAAGCAGAAAATGGTAGGGACTTGCTGAGAGGAGATTCTAAATGTTCTTGCCATAAAAAAGTATATAGGCGAATATGGGTATGTTAACTAGCTTAAGTCCTCCATTCTACAGTGTATCTATATAATAAAACATGTTGTACATAATAAATATTTATAACACTTACCAGCCTAAAACAAGGTTTAAAAATTATCTCTCTAATACTGTCTCTCTCAAAAACTGGCCATGTGTATAGGGCCTGGGGTCATTTCTGCTTCATGCATCATTAGATTCCCAAGGCTGATCACATTACTAAACACTCAATAGCTATAAATGCATAAGTGGGCTAGACACTCAAATCTATAAGAGAATAAGTGGGAAAATTATATATTTTGACTAAGTAGCATTATGTATCCCTTCCTGCTGATGCAGTCTGTAACACCAGGACCTTTTGGGTTTTGCCCAGGTGAGGGAAACTCGCATTTGGGTGGGGCCGCTTGACCACTACCTGTGCCTCATGGTGGGGTCAAGGGTACCAGGCTACTGATGTTGAATAGAATATGCACAAATGGTAGCAAGGTGTCCTCAGAGGCAGGGGCATAATGCCTGAGGACAGGAGAAAGAGGCCAAGACAGAGGGACAGATGGCTATTATGATAGACCTCACATGCATGTGACCTGGTTTGGCCTCCCTTTCTCACAGGGAAAGAGTACAAACAGAATTAGATAGTCTCTTCCAGCCCAGTAACTACAAGTCAGATGGCAAGCAAGGAAAAATTCAAGCACAAGTTTCATAGGGCGCTTCTGGTAGGTCCCAGAGACACCTCCCCCCTCCCCACCCAACCCCCTGCAAAAGACAGCCATTGCAGGGTAGCAAGAACTAAAAGCAGCTGCTGTTTCTCCAAGAGGCTGGGTCACCCGAGGTCACGGTGCACGTGCGGGTTGAGTATGCTGAGACATCTCATTTACTGCCTCACACAGTTTAAAAGGTGACCCCAGGGTGCCACTGGATGTGCCTGTTCCCCTTTGATAACCCAGTGCAACTCTAGTAAAACGCCAGTGGGTAAAGCACTGGCAGGTGGCCTCCGTGCCAAACTAGATGGCTGCAGGAAGGCTAATTTGGTCCCCTGCAGACTCCAATGGAGTATGCACTTGAAGGCCCCCCCATGGGTAGTTTAATGGCCCATTTACATGGGAAAAATGGCTCCAATAGTCAATGTGTCCTTGCTGCTAAACCCGTGTGTTTAAAAGTACAAATTTTACATGACATTTGTGTCCCTGGAGTTCAATCCCAGTGTCATCTGCTTATTTACCTCTCCTGAGTCTCAGTCCCCTTAACTAGAAAAGAGGGGTTAAGTCATCCTACATCTAACCGGCTATGCCTGACTATGCTACAGTACAAATCCAGCTGGGTAAAGCAGGGGGGAGCTTTGCAGACTGTGACACTGCCAGGGTCAAACGCTGCCCTGAAGGACAAAGGTGAGACAATGCCCCTCTCTATGATGATGCACATGGAAGCAGTTCTTACAAGAGCCTCTGTGACTCTGCTTTGTCCTGAGACCCCTTGTAGTCCAGAGACCCTAGAAGCACCAGGTGGAGAGAAGGCGGCTTTAGGAAGCTGTCCCCAATATGCCCCCAAAGTGACAAATGGAGAGGTCAGCAGGGTAACCTCAAAGACATCTGGTCTCTGGGGAGTCTCATAGCCTGGAGCAGAGGAGGCTGATGGATCAGTCTCCGGAATTATCAGCAGAGTGCGAGGAGGGATGGGGTGGGAAGCAGGAGGGCAGGGGTGTGTGTGGGGGGGGAGTGATTCTTTACCAACAGGCAGAGAGCAGTCATTCTAGATGCAGGGGTTATCAGGACCCTGCCATCCAGTAAACCTGCCCCCCTCCCTTAACAGTGCCAGACCTGACTGCCAGGAACTACAGCATCCCTAGCTCTCATTCTAAGAACTGCAGGAACTAGCATGAGAGCTGGGTGATTGGCTCAGGGCAGGCAAAGGTCCCGCCCACACCATCCGGGTCCACTCAGCACCAATCCTGGGGTTTGCACTTCTGCAAGAGATGAGTTGGCTGACTTAACTCTCAAAGTCTGAAGCTGAGAGAAAAGCCACCACCAAAGAAGGTTCAGCCAAAATATGGGGAGGAAAGTCAGTCAGACACACAAATTCAGACAGAAGTAGCCACTGGCCCCATTACCAATTTATTAGCCCCTAGATCAAGTGTAACCTGAAATCAGAAACCAACCTCCTAATACTCTGCAGTTATAAAAGCAAGTTTTAGTTGGCTTTGGATCAAATGTACATGGAAAAGCTCTAGATGTATAAAGTAAAGACTGCCATTAACAAGAAAAGACTTCACCAAAATCATCTTGAGACACACAGGCTTATTAATGGCCCTCCACAGAAGACCCATGGGCTCCGCGAGCCTCTGCCTATCTCTGGAAGGCCACACAGTGAGCTTTCTAAACGTACTACCTTCAAGCATCTCCATCCTGGGTTCCCGCACTCTCTACACTCGGGCAGGTATGCAACGCTCCTCACTTGACATGTCTCCAGTCTGATCACCAGGGAAAAGGACTCTGGCTCCCTTTGGTGGTGGTGGGTACATCCCACGACTGGTAGCTTCCCACTTCCTTACCAAGGTCTTCAAAGGCACTGCCTAAACTGCTCAGACACTCTCTTGATTTAAGTCAAACAACACTTCCTGGGTATCTCCTCCATCCATCCCAGGCAGATCCAAACATGACCAAGGTCCTGTCTGTATCCTCCAGGGACCTGGTAGATGCACATACAAAACTGTTAAACACTACAGAAGGGCAATCAAGTAGAGACACTCCTCCTGGAGTCTCTGAAAAGGAAGTAGTGGGTAGAACATTCATGAATGCTCCTTGGAAAGCATGAGACTAGAGTCCATTGAAACGCTTCCACCTGTACCCAAGCACCCCATAACCAGACGAACTGTGCAAACCGACAGCCTGTGACAGCCCCATGGGAACGCGCCTCACCTACTGGCTTCCTCTCCCTTTTCTGGGCGTCCTTCTGCTCCAGCCTACCAACTCCCATGCCTTGCACAGATGGCATGTTCCTTGGATCATCTGGTCGCTGCGGCTCTCTCTTCCCCAAATGCTACACTGACTCCCAGGGAATCTATGGGGCTCAGATCATGTGACAACTTGAACTGCCAATCATATTAAAATAGTTTTGACGTATTTATTGTTGCAAACAACACAAACCGAACCCTACAGCATGTCCATTTCTGTTGCCAAATAGAAATCAGCAAACATTTCAAAACGGCAGGCATCAGTATGGATAAAATCAAGCATTTTCATTTCAACAAGAGATTCACTCCTTTTCCCTGTTAACAGAACCAGAGAAAAGCATTTCAATTTGTCTATGACTAAGTTCACCAATTTCTTAATTTAAAATGGCATCTCATTTAATTTTCCTGATGTCCGTTCATATTCCTATAACCATGTCACACATGGAGGTTATAGTTCACACGTCATGTGCTAAGTCACACACTTAGTCTCTTCTGATGCTCGGCCGCATCCGCCGAGGGGATTCTGTACTGCCTCTCTTTCCCCCTTTTTCCATTGGCTGCCATCATGCCATCTAGACTGAGATGTACCCAGAAACTCTGGGGCCATGAAAGCCTGGCCACGGTCACACCAACAAGCCTGGCTAGTACCCGGGAGGCTGGGAGATGCCAGAGGGATGTATCACCCCAGAGTCAACCTGGACAAATCACACCAAGTGACTGGGAAAGCTAGTGTGGTGCATTACCAATTAAAGAAGAACCAGAGCTTCTGCTCCAGTATCAGCCTCAATAAATGGTGGGCATTGGTCAATGAGCATGCGCGCGTGTGCGCGCGCGCGTGTGCGCGCGCACACACACACACACACACACGCGAGCATGCTACAAAACAAAAACGCCCACCAGACTAGGGCTGCTCCCATCACTGATGAGGCATGGCGGGAATGCAAAGCTCCCTCAGCAGTCTGTCATGTGACACTTCAGCAGAGCAGCTGGGAGAGGATTACAGGTACTTGGGCTGCCTGTGTCCTGGTGGCTTGAAGTCAGTTAGGAGGTTCTTTAAATAACAACATTTTCCATGTGAAGAAAAAAAAAAAGAAAACTCAGCACCAATCAAAAACAGAAATCAAGCCCTCTGTTTTGAAGAGCCCAGAGTGCGCCCACCTGGTGGGAACACTCCAGCTCGACATTCTCTTCATGCTGGCTACCTCCGACTGGGCTGACAGATGGCTCGCTCAGCTGCTGTTCCACTGCCGTGACTAAACACCATGACCAAAGCAAGTTGTCAAGAGAGCATTTACTCTGGGGACTCTAGAAGGTTAGAGCCAATGCCCACCATTGGCAGGGAGCAGGGCAACAGGCAGGCAGGCAGGCAGGCACTAGAGAAGCTGAGAGTTTACATCTTGATCCATGCACACGAGACAGAGAGAGAACTAACTGGGAATGAGCTTTAGAATGCTCAAAACTTCCTCCAACAAGGCCACACCCCCTAATCCTTACCAAACAGTTCCACCAACTGAGGACCACACATTTAAATATATGAACCTATGGGGGCCATCCCCATTGGAACCACAATTGTTCTACCCAAGTCACAGTGAAATGATCATCTCAGTGATTCAAAAACTAGAGAAATTAGGGGCAGCTATCTCAGGCTCCAACTAGGGTTATAGGTTGTGACTATATATAGGGAAGCTTAATTGAATGTAAAAGTCACACACACACACACACACACACACAAAAAAAAAAAAAACCTTGGCAACAGTAAAAAGTTTCTAAATATGCAAGGAACAAAAATTACTCAGAACTCAACCATGTGCTGAACCCAGGGTGTTTCCGGCAGCTCACACCTGCTTGCCGTGTTGCGCCATGGGGCTTCACTCTAGCCTTGGTTCTGATCATGACCAGACACGCACACTGTGCACTCTGAACACTGACACACCATACACCACCAGTGAACCCTGGTGAACGCTGCCTGAGACACACAGGCTGAGTCAAGACTACATTATATTATGAATTGCAGTGTTTTTTACTGTACATAGAAAGTGTTTTGCTCCTATAGAGACATGATGATTTAATTATGGAAAATGAAGACTGAATATTTTCCTACCATCATGCCTTAGCAAGTAAATATCAGATTAGTATATCTTTGGACTGGCTCATGTTTAAATGTTTGATTTTAAAAATTGCTGTTGGAGTTGTTGAATTGAGTCTGATTAAAAAAAAAAAGTCATCATGTGACTTTTGGTTTAAGATTAGGACAGGCTTTCTAACAATTCCTGTGGCCGTACTTCTGCCATTGTGGTTACCCATTTACATGGAGTGGTATCCTCAGCACAATCACCCAAGAAACACTAAAGATGTCCCATGTCCTGTGGTGTCAGATATGCCACCAAGATTTAATTCTTCATTAAAAAATCATCACGCATACCTATCTAATTAGCACGCAAACTTGCCTTCCTCTGTAATAAATAGTAAAGCTCTAAGGACACCAAGGAACCTCTCCAATAGAAATTTCCTTTTATTATCAGCAAATGTTTATTTTACTTATCTGTACACCCAGCGTCTTAGTTACCGCCTCTTTGCTGTGACGACAAGCAGATGTAAGGGATCAAGGCTTGGTCTGGCTCACCTGGGAGGGCGTGCTGTCATGGTGGGAAGCTGTGGAAGCAGAGGTGATGTTGTGTCCCGAATCAAGAAGCAGAAGAGTATAAACACCTGAGTCCATTTCACTTTCTCTTTTTATTCACTGCAAGGCGTGGGCTGGCCAGGAAATGATACTGTCCATATATTTAGGTGGAGTCTTCCTACCTCAACTGATCTAATCAGTAAAATCCCATGCAGGCATGCCAGAGGCTAACCTAATCTAGGTAGGTGCCCTCCTCACAGGCATGCCCAGGGGCTAACCTAATCTAGGTGTCCTCCTCACAGGCATGCCCAGGGGCTAACCTAATCTAGATGCCCCTCACAGGCATGCCCAGCGGCTAACACAATCTAGATGCCCCTCACAGGCATGCCCAGAAGCTAACCTAGTCTAGATACTGTTCCATAGGCATGCCCAGGGGCTAACCTAATCTAGGTGTCCCCCTCAGAGGCATGCCTAGGGGCTAAGATAATCAAATACTCTCCACAGGCATGCCCAGGGGCTAATCTAATCTAGATGCCTTCCTCAAAGGCATGCCCAGGAGCTAACCTAATCTAGGTGTTCTCACAGGCATGCCTAGGGGCTAACCTAAGCTGATCTAGCCCCCCACAGGCATGCCCAGGGGCTAACCTGATGTAGCCCCCCACAGGCATGCCCAGATGCTCTTGTCCCAAGCAAGTCTAAGTAAAGCTGAAAATCAGTATCAACCACCACAGTCATAAAACCTTTTTCAAGTACAAAGTCATCGTGAGCATGAAAACCCTGAGAAACTCTTCTAGCCACTCGACCTAACAGATGAAGGGTGCCCTTGGGAGTGAAGTCGCCCACCCCGCCACAGCTACTACACCCACATCTGTCCCTACGGGCAGTTCTGTCAGCCTCCGTCCGTGAGGCCCAGGCCATGCCGGGCAGCATTTTCACTCTGGAGGACGGAAGCAAAGAGCACATGTTCTGGCCTTGGCGCTGGCGCTAATTAGCCATGTGGACTCAGGCAAGCGACTCTCTCTCTTCTCCTTCATCATAAGAGCACAAAGTGTGTGCAGGTTTGTTATGTACAAATGACGCCACACATGTAACACCGAAGCCAGGGTCTGTGTGTGGGAAATCCCAGCGCAGATCCTCCCAGCACACAGGCTGTGACTACTGTGCCTATGCGATGCTTCAGGGACAGCCCTATCCACAGCGCAGGAGCGGCCTCTTACCTAGCACACATAAACCAATGAAGAGATGCTGGAAAGCTTTACATCTGCGCACCAGCCAACCTCACGGCCTTCAAGGAGAAGTGAGGGAGAAACTGAGGCTCGGAGACGCCATGCTGGCGGAGAACTGAAGGAGCCATAGTCACGGCTTGGTCCAGCCAGGGACATCTCATTGCCAGCCATCACCTTGCCTACCTTGCAAAGCCAGGAGAGAGGCCTCTGCACCGTACGTTGACCTCACACAGCGACCCTCCGGAGACATGGGGTTCCCCACAAGCGGCTCCATGCCCAAGGAGGGAAGAGGCTCCACAACCACTTTCCAATTCTACTTTCCAAAACTGATTTGTCTGAGATCTTCCCACTGAGCATCTTTTATTTTTTTTTAATTTTTATTTATTCTTTCATACAAACCATCCTGATGACAGCTTTCCCTCATTCCGTTCCTCCTAGTTCCACCCCACCTCCCCTTTCCTCCAGATCCACACTCCTACCACCGCCCCATCTCTGTGCGCTCTGAAAAGAGCAGGCCTTCCAAAGACATCAACCAAACATGGCACAGCATGATTCAATAAGACCAGGCACAATCCCTCACACCAAGGCTGGGCACAGCAAACCCAGTAAAGGGAACAGTGCCCTAAGAGCAGGCAAAGGAGACAGAGACACCCCCACTGCCACGTTCAGGAGTCTCCCCTACCCCCACCGTGAAAACACTAAGTCAACAACCATAACTTATATGCAGAGACCCTAGCACAGACCCACGCGGGCCTTGCGACTGCCTCTTCAGTCTGAGACCCCATGAGCCCTGCTTTGGGGACACCATGGGCTGGAGCGTATTGTATTTTAAAACAGCTAAAACCCTGAAACACTTAGGAAAGAAGAATAAAGTGGAAGTATTCATTTCCATGGAGAAGAAAATGAAACAAATAAGACATTACAAAGAAGTGTCCTATGAAGACTTCTTTATTAATATGTCCCTGCGCTAATACCTGAGGTAAAGGAAGAAAGTTGGGTCACAGACTTGAGCTCTTTTATTCCTTAAATGACATTGTTTCACAACGCAGGGAGAAAACAAAATTTCCTTGAGGAAAATTGCATAAAAGAAAGAATCAAGTAACCAGAGGAACAGAGCACCGACCGACCAGTTCCAGGGTCAAAATAGCATCAGCCTGGCCTTGTGCAGTTACTGGAACACAGGAGGAGGCTAGTTTCAATCGAATACGTCTGCAACTAAGGCAGTGGTTTGTATCAAACAAGTTTTGAAAATGGAGATAAAATAGAACGGGAGACCTTAGAACTCATAGGAAATAGCAGGACAGACGGAGGCTGAGCGCGGCTGAGCATACCTCCCACACTCAGGAAGAGGCCAGCCAAAGAGCCACGGTGAGACCCTCTGTCTTGAGACCCCATCCCTGTGGGGACAATGTCCTAAAACGTCTATTCTCTTCAAACTCCCATCGCAGATGGCACACTACTGGCTAAAGAAAAAAAAAAAAAGAGTTGAACAGCTCCCCTCTAGAAGCCAAGGATTTGGAGTGCGGGAGGGGGGGTGGGGGGGACGGTTGCCCTATCTTGTGGCTGGTTTCTGAAAGAAGTCTCTCTGTAGGTAAGGAACAGGCAGGCTGGACAGAGAAGACGCCAGAGAGCACCCGACGCCATGCTGGACCTCTGACCTCTCTAGTTTGTGTGGAGAGTGGAGTGAGTGAGATGGAGACCAGAGTTCTCGTGTCTCCCAAGGAGACGGAAGCCAGGCTGAAGAGGGAAAGGGCCCCAGACTGGAGGCGTCTAACCACAAGCACTAGTTCCAGACTCCCACCCTCCGGGAAGGTGTGTGGACAGCGGGCAATTCCCCCACACTGTTCCTGCCCCTCGGGACCTGTGTGGTCCCAGGCAAAGCACAGATACCCCCTACACCTCAGCCCTCCCATTGCTTTGCAGGGGCAGCGACACTAGCTGGTGGGAGTGAAGGTTGATACCCCTGGCCGGGAATGGCCAGCACATGGAAGGCCCCTATCGCTGTGGTCACTATGCTGTGAATGTTATGCAAGGGTCTCAGCCAACTCTGGGAAGGCTTTCTCTTACTGATCAAGACAGGAGGCTTCTGGAAATCGAGAATCTGTTCTGACTCTATTATACAGTGCCTCAATGCTAAGGCCAAAGGGCACACGACAGCCTACCCCACGCTGTGCCCTGTGGTGAAAAAGGGCATCGAAGGCTCCGAAAACACAAGGAAACTGGAGCTGTGGTTCAGTTGGGAAAGTGCCTGCCTGGCATGCAAGAAGCCCTGGGTTCCATCTCCAGCAGAGCATAAAGCCAGGCATATGCCTGAATCCCAGCACCTGGGAGGCAGAGACAAGGGAACCCAGAGTGCAAGGGAATTCCCGGCTTTATAGCAAGTTTAAGGCTAGTCCCAGGCTATAAGAGGATGCCTCAAAAACAAACAAATAGAAACACAGCGTGTGTGTGTGTGTGTGTGTGTGTGTGTGTGTGTGTGTGTGTAGGGGGTGGGGTAAACATGCATCTTGAAATCATCACAACCATTATTAAAGTCTTCCATGCCTACCTGAAAGCTCAAAACCACATCCATCTGGCCACCTCAGCCCAGACAGGTGCCTCGGTCATGGCTTCGTCATCATCAAGGTCAGTCGTTTTAATGATGGTGGCGGTGGGGAAAGGTGGCAAGCTTAATATCATTGTCTCAATCAAAATCCATGCATGATTGAGACCAATTGAAAGTACCGTGCTTGGGCACCACACTTCTTCTTTTTTTTTATTGTATATATTCTATATTTACAATTCATTTCCCTTTTTCTAGTTCCCCACCCCCAAAGGTCCCACATGTCCTTTTCCCTCCCCCTGCTCCCGCATCCACCCCCTCCCACCTTACTGTTCTTGTACTCTCCCACAATGATGTTTTGGTCCATTCTAGCACCAGTGTCCACTCCTTTCTTCTTGTGAGACATCACTTGATATATGATTTGTGTCTTTGGTGTTCCAAGCTTCTAGGCTAATATCCACTTATCAGTGACTGTATACCATGGGTATTCTTTTGAGACTGGGTCACCTCACTTAGTATGACGTTCTCCAGCTCCATCCATTTCTCTAAGAATTTCATGAATTCATTGTTTCTAATGGCTGAATAGTACTCCATTGTGTATATATACCACATTTTTTGTATCCATTCCTCTGTTGAGGGACATCTGGGTTCTTTCCAGCTTCTGGCTATTATATATAAGGCTGCTATGAACATAGTGGAGCATGTATCCTTATTGCATGTTGGTGAATCTTCTGGGTATATTCCCAGGAGTGGTATGGCTGGGTCCTCTGGAAGTATCACGCCCAGTTTTCTGAGGAACCGCCATACTGATTTCCAGAGTGGTTGTACCAGCTTGCATTCCCACCAGCAGTGGAGGAGTGTTCCTCTTTCTCCACATCCTCGCCAACACCTGATGTCTTCTGAGTTTTTAATCTTAGCCATTCTGACTGGTGTGAGGTGAAATCTCAGGGTTGTTTTAATTTGCATTTCCCTAATGACTAGTGATGTTGAACATTTTTTAAGGTGTTTCTCAGCCATCCAAATTTCTTCAGGTGAAAAGTCTCTGTTTAGCTCTGTACCCCATTTTTGGATAGGGTTATTTGGTTTTCTGGGGTCTAACCTCTTGAGTTCTTTGTATACATTGGAGATTAGCCCTCACACTTCTAAGAAGGCTGTCCAGCTCCTCCGGCCGCGGAGCCTGCGCTCTGGAGCCGCTCTGCTTTGCCCGTTAGCACGGCTCAGTCCCCCAGTCACACACCTACAGACCATCCTCACTGCACTAGCATCTGAGACGCCCGAACATGAACCCCTGAAAGGGTTAACAGCGGAAGACAAGCTATTTTCTAAATGTCTAAGTTTATTATTTATAAAACATTCTGGTGAGTTAGGATAAAAGGCAGTGAACAAATACAGGTTTTCCGTTAATTACAGTAATGTTGGTGAATCAGACCTCGAATGTCTGGAAATTACTACTTTTTACAACTTGTGATGCTGCTCAAATGCCAAACATTAAAAAAACCCAAATGCAGAGTAAGTGGTTCAACTGTAACACACAGCCGGCATCCTCAGGAATATTTATTTATTTTACATCCCAGAGGCACAGAGTCCAGAGGAAGATGGCGGCAGGAGGGGATGCGGTCCCTCCTGGTGAGAGGCGGGCTCTGGAGCGCTGTAAGTGCCAGCACGAGAGCAGCACACCGCTTCCATTTACCCCGCATGGCTAAACTGGCAGTCTTTGTTCCGACAGGGTCAAACGCAGGGGCTGATGCCCAAACCATGCAGCCGTGAGAGGGGTTCCTTTAATTTCTAGAAAGTTACACATTTTCATTCCCAGCTCTTGAAAGGGATGCTCACTGTGAGACGCTATGTTTGTCCCAAAGCTCTTGCCACATGTGGTTTGCTACTGTAGCTTCCTAACTTAATTATGATGAGACAAGACTGTTTAAAAAAAAAAAAAAGTGCCACATCCATGAAAACCAGGCAGAGCCCTTCCAGCATTCTGATAAGGAATGTTGCTCTTTTTATTGGTGGTAAGTCAGATATAGTTGAGCCACGGGGGAAAAGAGAGAAATCATAAACTCTTAGAATTGCTGTTTTCTTCTTGTGTTTCCTTCAGTTCTGTTGTGTATTTGCTCAGACGTGGCCTCATGTGGCCCAGACTCCCCATAAACTGGCAAGGTGGCCGGTGATATAGATCTTGAGTATCAAACACCCTGCTTCTTCCTAGCACAGCTACCGAACCAAACCATGCAGCCTTCTGGGACTGCAGGAGTGCTCCATCACACCTGGCTCCTCATTCTTCTAAAAAGGAAGTCAGAGCTTTGAAGATTCCATACAGTGTAGTTTGAGTATATTCATCTCCCTCTGCCATTCATTCGTATTCTCTCTCTCTCTCTCTCTCTCCCCTCCCTCTCCCTCTCCTCTACCTGTCCCCCTCCCCCTCTTCTTCTCTCAAAAACTGACTTGGGCTGTTCAAATGTTTGTGGGTGTGCAGTCTTCCAACAGCATGCAGTCCACTTACCAAGTACTCCACTCAGAGAAAACGGCCTTGTTCACCCAGCAGCCATTGATTGCCGGTGGCTTGGCCAGTAGGGGTGGGATGGGGCGCTCCCTCCCCTCTCGGTGCTGGGATTCGGTCTAGCTTGAGTTTACACGTGTCTGTGCTCCCAGCTCCTTACTTTATTAGCTGGGAAGTGGATTCATGCTGTAGGGATCATTTATGGGAGAGAGAACATAGGCGTGCTGACCAGGAGAGAGTACATGGGCACGTGACCAGGAGAGAGCCAGTGAAGCACAGCTGGAGGCCCTGTTTCCGAAGACGAGGGAGCCAATGCCCGGCCACACCCACATTAAAAGAATCTTTAAAAAGTGTTTGTATGAAAGAACACACATGGCATGCACTCACTGATAAGTGGATGTTAGCCCAAAAGCATGGAATACCCAAGACACAATTCACATATCAAATGATGCCCAAGACGAAGGAAGAACAAAGTATGGATACTCTGGTCCTTCTTAGAAGGGGGAACAAAATACCCACACAAGGAGATACAGAGAGAAAGTGTGGAGCAGAGTCTGAGGGAAAGACCATCCAGAGACTGCCCCACCTAGTGATCCATCCCTTATACAGTTACAAAACCCAGACACTATTATCAATGCCCACACGTGCTTGCTGACTGGAGTTGGATATAGCTGTCACCTGGGAGGCTCTGCCAGTGCATGACAAATACTGAGGGGGACACTCTCAGCCAGCCATTGAACTGAGCACAGGGTCCCCAATGGGGGAGCTAGAGAAAGGACCCAAGGAGCTGAAGGGGTTTGCAGCGCCATAGGAGGAACAACGGTATGAGCCACCCAGTACTCCCTGAGTTCCCAGGGACAAAACCATCAACCAGAGAGTACACATGGAGTTACCTATGGCTCCAGATACATGGGCAGCAGAGGATGGCCTCGTTGGACAACAATGGGAGAGAAGCCCCTGGTCCTGGAAAGGCTCAGTGTAGGGGAATACCAGGACAGGGAAGTGGGAGGGGGTTGATTGGGGAACAGGGGGAGGGGAGATGGGACTTATGGGCCTTACTTTGGGAGGTGGGGAGAACCAAGAAAGGGGAAATCATTTGGAATGTAAATAAAGAATATATCTAATTAAAAAAAAGAAGTGTTTGTGTGTTTTCAACAAATCTCTTAGCTGACTTTTAAGGAAAACTAAACCAAGAGCATCAAGAACAGGACGCGTGCAGCAGGCGCCAGAGACCTAATCAGTGCTCGGCTGGCCTCTGCTCCCTCCCGGACTCTAGAACTGCCCTGCCAGGAGTCGGGCTCAGAAACTGGTAACACACTCCAAACACATACTTGTCAGCGCAGTAGGAACTCAAGCAAATAGCACGCTGCTCTCACAGGACCTTTGGAACACACTGGCAGGGAAGGACCAGCTGCCACCACACGCGCACTTGGGCCTGAGGCTGGTAAACTCTCCAACGTTACATGTCCTATACCAACCTCAGTCCGCTTAGTGTGCCGCACAGAGGAAGGTGTGTGTGTGTGTGTGTGTGTGTGTGTGTGTGTGTGTGTGTAGAAGAACAGGAGAAGAGCCTGGGTGACGCGAGGGCAAGCAGGCAAGAGTTCGAAATGAGTACTTCTCACCAGACCAGCGTTGGCGAGCTGCAGCCTTCGGCCTGCCAGCTTACCTTTGTAAACGGAGCTTTACTGTGCGGACCCACCTCGCTGGCGTATTAACTGCACATGCTTTGTTCACAACAACATAGCCCAGTAGTGAGGATAGAAACTGCAAGGTCCACAAAGTTGTCTCTGCCCCAGTCTGTGCTCAGGAGACAGAGCGCGTTTGGTCTCACTTCTCTGCCATAGGAAAAGGTGACTGCTGAGCGTCTCGCCTGGTTCCTCGGCAACATGGATGGCGCCATGTCTTTTGCTCAACCCCGAGGCTGTGTGTAAAATACTAGTGAATGTCATCACAAACAAATGTCTTAGGAGCGGGTCCTTGCAGCCTGTCCCTGTCTGCTTCCTGGGGTTGCATTGGGATCCTGAAGCGATGGCGGGGCTGTCGGAAGCTCTCTCGGCCACTGAAAGTCACAGTGCGGAGGCTGCTTCCGAGAAAGACACAACAATTCAGAATTATGGGCAAAAAAAGGAGCTGCGACTAAGGGGACCAGGGGATATTTTTTTTAAGACATTGAAGGGCCTGATTCTTCATGATTCCCATAGAAGCTTTCAGATTTTATTCCACATTTAACCAAAGTTCCTATGAGACTATAAAATAATAATAAAATTTAAAAATCCCACGGCCACTATAAAAATAAAATAATAGTTTCTGCAAAATACTTTAAGGGCTATGGCATTCACTGTAAAGAAATTGAAAAACCGAGAGAGAGAGAGAGAGAGAGAGAGAGAGAGAGAGAGAGAGAGAGAGAGAGAGAGAGAATGGGTGAGGACATATTCCTAAACCTTCCTTCCCTATAGTAGGCCTAGAGTCGTATGTTGACTGCAATGGGGGATGGGGTGGTGACAGTGGCTTTATACACTCATTCTTTTATGTTTCCTTCAATCTTCAACAAAGAACATGATCCCAGAAAAGGCACTAAAAGCACAACACATGGCCCCAAAGGATGGAGGCTGAACCCCTGGCACTTGGGCTTACATACATGTTCAAGTAAGGCAGCAAGGGTCTTGACCATCCTTCATTCTACCTAAAAGGGAACAAGTGCTTCCATTGCTGTGGCCCCAGGGAAACAGGCCTCTCTGCTGAGAGGAAGAAGCACTAAGCATCTCACTTTGCAAGAAAGCAAGAAATGCGTTTGATATCTCTGAGCCTTCTACGGTCCACCTTCATATTTCAACCTAGTGAGGTATAATCATAATGTCTTCTGCCCAGGGGAGGGGCAGAGAAGCGAAAAGGAGGGCTCCCTTCCTAGACCTCAATACCAAGGACCTACGAGGACCAAGGGCAGTCCTGTTTCCAAGAAGCAGCTAGCACCTCACCCCCAAAACTCTTTCGCCTTTGGCAGATTCCTGAGATGATTCTCCGCTGGCCTTAGAAGGATAGCCTCCATGCCACCCTGCGGTCTGGCAGGGGCTCACAAACTTCCTGTGTGTCCTCCTGGCCAAGCAAGCCACACAGGGTAACTAGATCGGAACTCTGTCTGGGATCTCACCCAAGGGGGCTGGCAGCTATGCAAGGCCACACTCGCAACCACAGGCTGGGAAGGAGGAACCAGAATGCCTGACTGGAGCCACATGGCTCTGTCAGGGCCTGCTAAGTAGGGTGGCCTCCAGAGATCCCGCGGGGGATCTACCTGTGAACACCTGCCAAATGCAGTGTATGGCCACCTGGCCAGTTTTAGCTAGAGAAGCTACACATCCAACCAGGAAAAGATACTGCTGTGGTATCTCATTAAACAAAAAGGCCTATAACTGCTCTTCCTCCCTCGCTTTCTCAAGCGGTGGCAGCTGGGACAGGGGTCCTGTCACATGGCAGGGATTAGGACGATGACATCCTCAGAATCAAAGCAGGCAGGAAGAGCTAGTCTGCCTCAGGTGTCAGATCCAAAAGGAAAAAGGAGATCCCTAATGGTGTAGGTGAGAGTGGACACTGAAAAGTAAACCGCTTTATGTTATAATCCGGGGTTTTCTAATTGCAGAGGGCACAGGTCCTCGTGCTCACAGATAAACATTAGGGAAACTGAGGATTGTAAATGCCCGAGGTTGCCTCTTCAATGGAAACGACATATAGAGGGTTTTCAGCCCAGAAGGCTGGGATTGGATGTAGTCAACAGCCCGGTATATCTGTGTGACGTATAGGGTATAGGGTCTGTCTGCTCCCGAATCCCAACCCCCACCCCAGACTATTATGTTTATTACAGACTCTTCCTCCCAAGACCTCTACTTGAGCATTTTTTTCTCAGCCAATAGAACCCGTCTTTATGGAAGATATCACATGGACTTTATCCCTTGATGACCTCTGTAGTGTCTCTATGACTGAGACAGTCCCAGCTCCTCCCCTTAGGCCCTCTGATGATACATCTTCATGAAGGAAGCGACACGTACTTTAAAAAAGTTGTGGTGCAGTTATGTCTTGTTGTGCATATGGGAATGTGTTGCACCAGGAAACTTGGACTATACTTAAATACACCTAAAATAAACTTCCTAGGGCCAGACCCTCCAAGTTTGAACCAACACCAGCTACTGAGTTGCTTTGAACCAGATTATCTTCTTGCCCCACATGGGTCATTACTCTGCTGACCCTGGCATTTGCAGAGACCTCCACCCTCAACTAGTAAAGCATAGTGGGGAAACTGAGGTATAGAAGGAAGAAAATTGTCCAATATCATAAGCCAAGGCAGCAGCTAAAGACAAATAGAAATTGTAGCCGCCTGTCTCTGCCATCCCTGGACCATGAGTGTCACTTTACCCATGCTTGACTTTTAAAAACAATCAGAAAGGGTTCAAGGCTGTGGCTGGGGGTGTAGGTCAGGGACTCATGAACGGGATACTGTCTTTATTCCAGGATGTGAGCAGTAGAAGAGACTCCTCTCCCTCTTTAACCATCTTGCAGCTTCTTACACCATTGTCTAGCAGCGCATTTAGAAATGCTTCAGGTTTCTGTTTTCTATGTACCTCAAAGTGCATCCTTTATCACACACACATATACACACAAATATATACCTACATGCACATGCACATATACACTCATACACAAACACACACACACATACACACACACACAAATATATACCTACATGCACATGCACATACACATTCATACACACACATATACACACAAATATATACCTACATGCACATGCACATACACACTCATACACACACTCATACACACACACACACACACACACACACACACACACACACTACAATCTTGTAGCATCCTCTGGAAAAGTCCATCCTATATCTATCCACTAAGGAACCCACTAACCTTCACAGAAATTCTGTTTCTAATCTCCTGTTAGGACCATAGTGCTCAGGCTGAGGAATGTGTGGTCTAATGCATGCCTGCTAAGGCACTGCATAGATGCACTTGAGTGATCCTATAGTGTGTCCCAAAGAAAGCATCACAGCACAGCACACACACCCCAGGTGGAAACTGAGCCTGAGCTAGCAGGAACAAAGACAATTTAAAAGAATCTTCAGAATCGCCCGACTGTGTCAGGAGGGGAAAACACAGAGCAAACTCTTTGCCAGAGGACAAAGTTGTTTCCATGAGCACACGTCACAGCAGGCGAGCCAGTGCTCAATCTCTGATCCTTCATTTTTCCTTTCTTGTACTTATTACTGTGTAGATCAGTTAAGAATGAGCTTCGTGGCAATTAAAAATGAGAACAATGCGGCTGTGACTTCATTCCAAGGAAAGGAAAAAGGAATGAGTATGGATCCGATGTCTGTCCTCGGCTCACTCCAGTTCTCCAGGGGCTCAAGAATGTCTCCTCCCACGCAACAGTTACCCTGTGCTAACTAGAACAAGGCGGCCAGCATACTTGTCCAAAGCCCTCAAAGCTAAAATGGACAGCCAGCACCACTGCCTTGGGAATGGGTGGCTTTCATCCCAGGGAGAAAGACGGCAGGCTACCTATTACTTAACTCTCTCTTGAAAGAGAACTGGGTTTTGGTCACTGGGTATATTAAAAACTATGTCCTGAGTACTGTACCCTCCTCCACAGACACCATTTTCCAAGCTTCTCTGTTTGTTGGTCCTTTATTCTACAGAGTCTGGCACAGTAAAAAAAAAAAAATTACAATTCTGCTCCTGGCACCTTGTACCGAGCGGCATTACATTCAAGGGATGGAGGAGCGGGATTGAATCAGCTGTGACTGGAAGATGAAATCGAAGGAATTCTTTAGGAGGTGGGAGTCAGCTCAAAGGGTAAGAAGAGTTCTGCCAAAGTCGACTCTGCTCCATGGGGGGTTTAATGAGACTTTAAAGACAATTAAGTGCAATAGCGCTGTGTATGCGACCATCACGTCCCCCACTCGTGCAATGACAATGGGCATTCTCCTCTCATTCCAAAATTGACTGTAAATGTTTTCCACGCAGCGGGAACAGTTGAGGGGATTCTCGGGTTAGGTGGCCACACATCCACACCATCTGATAACCATTCTGACATGTCTGCTTTATAATCTCTACAGCCATCCCTACATTGGCCTCTCATCACATCTGCCTCTTAGATACACTTCAAAACAAGGCACGGGCTCATCTATACTTAACCAACTAACAGTTAACAAGATACAGAGTGTGGTGGTAAATGCCTACAATCCCACATTTGGGAAGCTGGGCAGGAGGTCTGTTGAAGGAGGAGGGGGTTGAGGCAGGAGGATGGTTGATGCCATAGGATATTTAGCAAGTCTCTGGCTTGAAAACACAAAACACAGGAAGAAGGGAAGGGAGGGAGGGAGGGAAAAAGGGAAAGAGGGAGGCACTATCTAGAGTTTAATACATGTTTATGGGCTTGTTGAAGAATAACTTATAATCAAGAAATACATGAATTGTTTTATGCCATTTAATAAATTTAGACATATTATCTACTTAGAAAGGTTTTCTTCCACTCCACATACCATGCTATGTAGCAACAGTTCCTACCTTTTCATTGATTTTTTTTTTTTTTTTGGTTTTTCGAGACAGGGTTTCTCTGTGTAGCCCTGGCTGTCCTGGAACTCACTTTGTAGACCAGGCTGGCCTCGAATTCAGAAATCTGCCTGCCTCTGCCTCCCAAGTTCTGGGATTAAAGGTGTGCGCCACCACCACCTGGCTTCATTGATGAATATTGATCCACTGTATGAATACACTAAAGGTTTGTTTATCCATGACCTATTGATGAAAACCCACTGTCTCTAGCTTTTTCCTATTATAATGATGGTCATAATTTGTGAATAAATCATTCTGTGAATGCAGGTTTGCATTTCTCTTGGATCGACACTGAGGAATGAAATTCTTGGGTGATCTGCTTGTTAGTTTCAACTGTCAACTCAAAACAACGTAGAAATCAATGGGGAAGAGACTTATAAGACATTGTCAAGATTAGGCTGCCCTGTGGGGATGTAAAGTCCATGGGGAGTTGTCTTAGTTGTTAACTGATTTGGGAGGATCCAGCCCACTGTGGGCGGCACCATTCCCTAGAAAGTGAGTCCCGACCAGTAGAAGGGACCAAGCTGCCTGAGAGAAAGCAAACAAGGGTCTGTGTCATTCCCTCTGATGAGGGAATTGCAGATGAGGTGGTTTACATTCCTTGTCTCTCCAGCAATAATGGACTGCCTCCTGGCACTGCAAGCCACCAACTCTTTCTTCTCTAAGGTGCATGTTTCAGGTTATTTTATCACAACAACAGACATGAAAGAACAGGTGCTAAGCTTAAAGACTTCCTGGAGTTTGTCCACTGCAGAGCCTGTGCCTCTGCAGAACTCCACTGATATGTGAGTAGCTCAGAGTCCTCCACAGCTCTGAGATAAATGTGGAATCCTCTCAGTTTTTCATTTTAGTCACTATTAGTTGACATGTAATAACATCACTATAGTTTAAATTTGCATTTTCCTAAAGGCAATTGTGTGAAGTATCTTTTCATGATCTTCTTGGCCCTTTTTTGGGGTATATTAAAAATATCTGCCAACTCTTTTACACATCCTTAAGTTAGAAATATTCGACTTTGTATTAGTGAGTTGTGGGGATGTTTGCTATGCCCTGGACACAACTTTAGAAGACAAATGCTCTGCAGACATTTCCTCACGGTTGATAGTCGTTCGTTTTTATCACAGCATAGTCGGAGAACCTTAGTCTTTCTTTGTGACCCGGCTGTACGAGGCGTGCAGGGTCCTGGCTTCCCGCACCCTGCCTTCAGGAAGTGTCTCCGTCACAAGCATTCTGGTCCGCACTGCTCCTCACCAAGAACACCCAGAGTGGCTTCTGAGTGTGCATTCTGGATACTCATCACAGTGAGCGTGCACTCCAGATACTCACCATAGTGAGTGTGCACTCCGGTCACTCATCTCTGAGTGTGCATTCTGGTCACTCACTCATCACAGTGAGTGTGCACTCTGGTCACTCACATTTCGCCTGTGCTGGGCCACTGTCTCTCCGGAGCTCTCACTGGCTTGCTTCTGGGTCTCCAGCTGAGCATAGGAAGAGGCAGAGGGCCGTCTCCCGCTGGCACCTCAAGCGCTGCGGGAGCTGCACCAGGGGAGGTTTATATTGATTTTCAGGAATTTCTTCTGGCTTCTTCTGTTCCTTCCTGGACTGGTGTTTGCCCTCAGGAATTGGAGTAGATCCTTCTCTTCTAGCCTCTGCCTGCTTTACCTGAGGTGGAAAGTTCTAGTATCTCTCAAAAAAAAAAAAAAAATCAACCAGTGTTTCTTAAGAGAGAAACTGCAGAGAAGCCCAAGACATTTCAGTAAAACAAAGAGCTCAGCACCCCTCATCAAAAAGGCCTCTCTCTGCTCCAGACCCCTCTCCATCCCTCTCCATACACTGCGAGGGAGACACCACTAATCCAGTACCTCTCCTGGCCCCAGTATACCTCTTAGGCCCTGGACTTCTTTGATTGAAGTGGAAGGGAAGGCAGGGAAGGCCCTGCAGTGCCCTCACTGGCCTGAGCCCTCCTCTCACTACGCAGTACTAACACTACTACTTATTTTTTCAAAACTCTTCTTCAACCCACTTCCAACAGTAGGTAACAACCATTGTCACTGTCATTCTAGGACTCAGAGCTTCAGAAGCATCTGTGACAGCTAGGTGACTGTCATATCACTAAACCTTAGCACAGTGCAAGGCACAAACCAGATAATCCATAACTACTAAATAAGGATCCGAGAGCCTTCCCATTGCTGAGGGTCACACATGCCCGGAAGAAGGGCCCACGCTGCCTGCACCTGCCCAGCCTTCCTCACACTGACCAGAAAGATGGATGAAAGGCAGCAGCCATACACCCTGACACCAGCGCCTCTGCAGCTCCCATGCGGGACCCGCGTGCCGGAAACAGAGAATGAGTGCATGCTCTGTAAAGCGATGACCATGACAGTCACAGTGCCTGTCCCGGCTCAGCCCGCCCTGAGGTAAACACACGTCTCTGTCAGAGGGCTGGCTGTCACTTCCACCATCCCAGGTACATCACCGACGCTCCTCAGACACTTGCACGTTTATTTAAAGAGAAACATCAAAACACTGATCTTTATAGGGGAACAAAGAGGAGAGAGGGTGGAGAATGTTCCAGAAGGCATTTCTAATTTGGGCCGGTAACCTGAGGGCCAGAGATAAGGCGTGAAAAATATGAAACATCCAACTCAACTTCCTTCTGTGTGGGGGATGGGGGAGGCTCTGCTCTCATCCTGGAAACAGGGACAACCCAGGTGCTGGAGTTTGTGTTGACTAGTACTAGTTCCCAGCAAGGAGAGGTTCCGGATGAGGACATGTGAGCTGGCCTGCAGAGAAGCCGAGACCCAGCCTTGTACACTAAAGGAGAACAGTCGGGAAGCCCGGCCTCTGGGAAAAGTCAGGAAGGGGAAGGTTCCGAGGGCCTGGGGCAGGACGCTCTGCAGGGTTGGAAGCCCGAGCTGGTGAGGGGTAAGCTGGGGAAAGCAAGAGGGGACTAGAGCATCACAAGGCTCTTAAATGTCACACTGTGTGACCGTCCAGACGGTAGTCCAAGCAGCAGAGAGCCAGCGATGCTGTCAAAACTTGACTCTGAGCTCCAGGCCACAGTGACTCCAAGGACAGCTTTCCGCCCCAGCAGGAATCGAGGCTGTCTCCACAGCTGACGTGCTCCTGCAATTCCCAGCCACCCTGGGCCATGCGGGCAGAGCTCCATGCTAGCAACAGCGTGGCCAGCGCCTGGTCGGCCTTGGCACTCGGCAGCCCCCTCATGTCCTCCCATCTCCAAACCTCTCCGTAAATACAACCGAGGCTGAGCTCCCTGCTGGGCGGCATGACTCTACGAGGAGCCCTCAGTCTATGAAGTCAGAACAGATCAGGAAAGCTGCTGTCTTCAAAAGGAGATTCTTGTGACTCAGAGGACATGAGTGGCAGCTCAGAGTTATAGAGGGCGGAGTCGCAGTCATGGGGCTCCTGGTTACCCCCTCCTGGGGGTGGGGGAGATGATTCCACAGGGGTCCGCAGCCTCCTCCCCAAGCAGTTTGTACATGAAGTTGTCACTCACACATCTTGGTCCCTTGATGCCACTGAGCCAGCATGACAGGTGGCAAGGGACAGCTCTGCTGGCTGTAGTAGCTGATTCTTACAGTACGGGGAAACTGCATCCGCATACCGGAGGCAAGCAGGGAATGCTGGAACCAGCTGATGATCTCAGGCAGTGGTTCTCCGCCTTCCTAAGGCTGAGACCCTTTAATACAGATCCTCATACTGTGGTGACCCCCAACCATAAAACTATTTTCTTCCCAACTTCATAATGTAATTTTGCTACTGTCATGAGTCATAGTATAGATATCTCATATGCAGGGTCTCTGATATGTGACCCCTGTAATAATGTGACCCCTGTAATAATGTGACCCCTGTGGTTTGATCAACCTAGACCCACAGGTTAAGAACCATGGTTCTAGGGTACTTTAAGGCTTCTATGCCACACAGTACAGGTTAGACCAGATAAGCGGCTGTGGCAGCCCCCAAACGATTCAGCTGCCGAGAGATTGAGGTAGAGGAATTGCTTAAGCCCAGATGAAGTATGGTCAGAATAACATACTCAGACCCTGGAAAGAAAGGACAGCATGGGTGTAGGGAAAAGGTAAGGAAAGGGAGAGAGAGCTGATGATGTGGCCAAGACCAGGACAAATACAAAATAAAATGGGAGAAAAGCCAGAGGTGTCTAGTTAGCCTATCGCACTAATTAAGGAAATGAGAATAACAGCAACTTGCACGTTTATTTTTACATATACATTTTTGTCTCTCTGTTAATCTTTTTCTCCTCTCTTATTTTGATCTCATACGCAAGTTGCTGAAAATTAACTTAGTTAACTTACTTAGTGTTTAGGTAACAGAATACTCAGTGGCGCTGCTATTAAATTGGAAGCCGTGATATAGTCAGAGAAAAATACAGTAGCTCCTGGCACTGTACACATCCTTATTTGCAGGAGTGGTGAGGACTTCTTTGCTTGCAGTAAAGATAGCTCTGTCTCGACCGGTAGCAATAATTATGGTGTTCCGTGGAAGTTCAAACATGTTCAAAGGGAATACAGATGGAAGCTGGGTAGCCAAGAGCGTAGACGAGTGCAAGCTATCAATCCTCTGCCTCTTGATTCCAAATCACCATCGTGATGGTTCCATAAAGACCTTTTAGATATTTCCCCGGCACGCTGCTAAGCTTTGCCGACAGAGGATGCTAGGAAGAAATCGACTGGAGGGAACATACTATTTCCTGATCCCAACAAGCTTTCTCACCAAGTTCCTGCAACATGTGGGAGGTCCCCAGCGCCCAGCAGAGAGCTCTCCCAAGCCTCCCTGCCCTCTGCACTGGGCACACTCTAAACAGTGCCTTCAGTGCTGTGGGGCAGGCTGCAGGCAAATTTCAAAGGAGTGGAGATCAAGCAGGTCCTTCCAGCATAGAATCAAAGTGACTTTTCTATCACCAGCAGGGCACCACAACTTCTCTGCCGTTCACTGAACCACAGCCAAGACCTGGGCCACAAGCTCCGGTCCTTGGCCCTGGTGGATACCTTTCTGGAGCACTCGAGCTCTTTACTAAGGGTAGTGCCTGCCCTCTGCCCTCTGCCCTCTGCCCTGTATTCTCTGGAATTCTATTTACTTCTTACTATCCACCCATTGCTTAGACTAATCTCATTATGGTAAATATTTTGTAAAATTTTGGCTTTTCAAATTACTGTGTGGCCAAGAATGAGATTCAGTAGACTAGCTCTAACAAAAAGATGCAGGAAACCTTTTAACACTACAATGTAAGGAAAACTACCAAAAAGGTGTTGGCTTAGTCCACACAAATGCTGGGAGCTTTCTACGGGAGTTTTTGTTTATTTGTTTGTCTGATCAGAAGTCACTTCAACTGTTGGGTTGTTGAGTCTCTGAAGGAATTCATGGTGTCCTCAAACCACCCTGCACACACACTTGGTACTGACATTTCCAAAGGTCTCTCACACACTGCCCTGTTTGAATCCATGGACACCAGTTGGTAGCTGTGCCAGGAAGACAGGTAGGATTCAGGAAGCAGATGCTCAGGGCACTCCCCTCTTAGAGTAAATGACCACCTGGCAAGTGTGGATCAATTAAAACATCTGGATCTGGCTTCCTATGCAGGTCTGGGGCTTTTCTCCATAACTTTGGTGGAAGATAAGTAAGGAATGTAGAAAAAAACAAGAGGAGGAGGAGGAGAGAGAGAGAGGGAGGAAGGAAGGGAAGGAGGGAGGGAGGGAGAGAATAAAGTGGGTTGAGTTGTGAACAAGGCCAGTTTCTTTTAGGTCAAAGGGGAAATGAAACTTCAACGTTAAGACTTTGACGCAAAGCATAGAAAAGTCTTAACATCTCTGTCTTGGAACCCGTAAGCAGTTTATGCCACAGATTAATTTACAAGCTTAAGTTCCCCTTCTTAGGATTAGCTACATCAAAGCAACTCAGTTGCATTCTGTATGCAGAAGCAATCCATACAGGAGCAAGGTGTCTTCTCTGCTATACAAGCCATTAGCCATGGCTTTACAGAAGTCAAACTTGAAACTTGTCTCCTGATCCTGCAGTCCCAGCCACAAAGCTGGGTGGAGGTGTGGTCTGGCCATAAAGAATAAAAGGAACCACGGTAAGCCAGGTGGTGGTGGTGCATGCCTTTAATCCTTGGGAGGCAGAGGCAAGCAAATTTCTGAGTTTGAGGCCAGCCTGGTCTACAGAGTGAGTTCCAGGACAGCCAGGACTACACAGAGAAACCCTGTCTCGAAAAACAAACAAACAAACAAAAGAAGAAGAAGAAGAAGAAGAAGAAGAAGAAGAAGAAGAAGAAGAAAAGAAAAGAAAAGAAAAGAAAAGAAAAGAAAAGAAAAGAAAAGAAAAGAAAAGAAAAGAAAAGAAAAAAGAAAAGAAAAGAAATCTTGAAAAGGAACCATGGTGCTCTCTTGCTTTAAACAGCTAAAATACTGGGAGAGAAAGAGGGGGGAGGGGGTGGAAAGGGGGGAGGGGATTGCTTTAAAATACCGAAAAGAGAGCGAATCCACTGAACTGTACATTAGTAAAGTAACCTTTGACAGAAGGCAAATCACTTCCACCAAGGAACTCCCCATAATTGCAGTTGCTTCTGTCTGAAGTGCATGCTGGGACACGGTGCAGAGATGAGACACCCCAAAGAGGAATACAGAGGTCTCACCGAGTTGAGGAAGTAGACGGAATCCGGGGAATCTGAGATCAGTAGACATTATACAAGAAAGAACCCAGATATTCCTTTAGTCTTTGTTGAGAAGTGAATCGCTGAGTGAGGCTAAGACTCTATGAAACTTAGCAAAAAGCAGCCTTACTACTGAGCTAAAGCTTCAAAGGAAAGAAAGAATCCCAACAACCTGAGCCCAGAGATGTTTGATCTCCTGGACTTTTGAGAGGCCAACAAAGAGGAAAAGCAGAAACCATCGCTAGAAGGCCAAGTATGGGTGTTACCTGCCAACACAGCATCACTCACAGTCTTTAGAGGAGCCTCAGATGTCCAACTGTGTGTTCACAATGCCCAGCATACACACAAAACCACTAAAATTACCATGAAGAGCAAAGTGGGGACAATAGCAGGGGTGGTTTTTTTCCCTTTCTGTTTTTTTGTTGTTGTTTGCTAGTTCCATGTAATGGAGACAGATCTGGAAAGATGAGATCAGCAAGACCTGAAACCAGCTGCTAATATTTTATTCAACACTTTAAAAAACACAAAGTAAAAAGGAAACATAAGATGTTTACGGGAACAAAATTTCTAGATGAAGATGTCCAAACATGCTTTAATGACTTGATGGAGTTACTGTTAGACTATAGCAGACAGCAGGCGAATAAACTCAGAGTCCTAAGCTAGATCAGACACAATTTTTTTTTTTTTTTGCAAATAGAGTCTTGTTTTCTGTTTATTTTTCCTTTCTTTATTCTGCATGTGTGTGTGTGTGTGTGTGTGTGTGTGTGTGTGTACACACACGTACATATGTGCACCTGTGTCACAGTGCTTGTATGGAAGTCTGGGACCTTGACTTTTACTCGGGTATTTTTTTCCCTACTGCATATGCCAGACTTTCTGGGATGCGATCTTCCAGGGGACTCCTCTGTCTCTCCTCCCACCATGCAATAGGTGAGCCTGGGTGTTCGTGCCATACCACCAGCTTTTCTGTGAGCTCTGGGGATCTGGACTAAGATCCTCATGTTTGCACGGCAGGAGTTCCTACTCACTGAAACATCTTTCCAGCAGTAAGTAATGTTTTATGGAAATATCTGGGTGTTTTGTTTTGTTTTGTTTCATATATTGTCTTTGGACTCTTCTCTGGCATGATGGGGGAGCTGAACAGCTGTTAAAAATTACATGATCTGCAAAGTATACTGTACTTATTACTTTGTCCTTTTCAGAAAAAAAAAAGTTTCTCTCCTTAGTCAGTTAAAACGCTAAAATAAATGTTAAGGCCTAAATCACATCTGGGTAGACAAAATAAATTTTAGAACAAAGAACATCATCTGAGACAAGAGACAGACACTTCATAGTGATGGAGTCGGTGATTTGCCAAGAAGACCTGACATCCAGGGGTTGGGTGTGTGTCCCAAGAGTTGTTATGTTGGAAGTGTGGTTCCTAATGTGACCAAAAAGCGTCAGAACCTGTGAGCGGCACAGTGCCAGGGTAGGGGGCCTTAACTGACTGGAGGCAGCCCTTCTGGGGAAGAGATTAGCATCGCTCTCGTGGAGTCCCATTCATCTTCTGGCTCATCTTGCCGTGCTAGTTCTCCACGGTGGCACCACCGGATGCCAAAGGACCATGCAGAGCCAGCTCCATGCTCTTAGCACGCGCAGCCTCCAAAGCTAGGCATCTAGATAAATCTCTTCTCTTTATACGTCACCCAGCATTGGGTAGTTCACTATAGCAGTGGGAAACAGGCTCACACACAATCCTAAGGACATGCCGATACATTAGCAAAGCTTAAAATATAAGAGACAGAATGGGCAGCCGGAGAAGATAAACCCACACCTACAGCCGGGGACACCAGCCTCCCTCCCTCGGTGGTTAATAAGACGGAACAAAGGAAATCAGAACACTTGTATTAACCAACTTAACTGAACTTACAGGAACTGATATTTACTGATGGTCTAGCCAATAAACCCTATTTCCAAATTAATACATAGCATTGATCTAGACATGTGATGTGCCAGGGTGTGAGACAAGTACCAGTGAATCTTAAGATGTTTCAAAGAATGGTAAAGAATGTTCTCTGGTCATAACAGAATTTGTTTAAATACCAACATCAGGAAACATATCTGGAAAATTCCAAACATGTAGGAATTTTAAAAGCTCCATAGCCAAAAAAGGAAAAATAAGAGAATGTTTTGAACTGAATGGAGATGGTCTATGTCAGAAGCAGCAGCAGAAGGGACCGGGGACACAGCACAGTGCTTCAAGCGGTGGGCCTCAGCCTGACGCCGAGACCCTGTAACACACTTCCTTATGTTGTGGTGCCCCCAACCATGAAATTATTTCCGTTGCTACTTCATAAATGTAATTTTGCTGCTGTTATGAATCATAACACAAATATCTATGATTTCCAATGGCCTTAGGGGACCCCTGTGAAAGTGTTGATCAAACCCAGAATGGGCCGTGACCCACAGATGGAGAACCACTGGGTTTGAGGGAAGTTTATAGCCAATGTTCTGGAATTAAAAATGAAATATGAGCCGGGCGGTGGTGGCACACGCCTTTAATCCCAGCACTTGGGAGGCAGAGGCAGGCGGATTTCTGAGTTTGAGGCCAGCCTGGTCTACAGAGTGAGTTCCAGGACAGCCAGGACTACTCAGAGAAACCCTGTCTCAAAGAAAAAAAATGCAAGTATAAAATCAATTATGTAAGGTTCTGTCATAGAAAAGTTAGCCCATGCCAAACCAAAATAAGTAGTAGAAATGGAATAAGGGTACTATCAACAATGAATAAAATAAAAAATGGGCAGACACAAAAATATTAAATGCACTAAAATATAAAGGTGTTTTTCCCTTAAAGTCAAGTAAACATTCAATTCAATACCTAGTTGGTCAGAAGAAAAAGACAGAAGAAACAAATTGCCAATATCAGAAGTGAAGAAAATAGCATTACTACAGAACCTATAGGCTATGAAATACAGTCAAGAAATACTGTGAAGTTACACCAACGTAGTTGATGACCTATGCAAATAGGAGGGAAGGAGAGAGGGGTGGGGGACTCCGTCAAAGCTTAAAGCTTCCAAAGCTCAGTTGGAAAGAAGTAGACAATCCGGACAGTCCTACATCTATTTTAAAAATCAAATTGCTAATTAAAATTGTTCCATAAAAAAACCTTCAGACTCAGATTGTTTGACTAGTAAATTTTGTCAAACATTTTAGGATGCAGGAATGCCAATCTTACACAAAGCCGTTCAGAAACCAGAGGCAGAAAGCCAGAAAACCAAAGACATTTAAAGCAAGAAAACTACAAACCAACATGCCATATGCCTACATGCACTAAAAAGAAAAAGCCTTAACAAAATATTAACAAATTAAATTAAACACTATATAACAAGAGTAATCCACCACAACCAAGTGAGATGCATCCTAGGAAGACAAGACTTATTTAACACTTGAAAGCAAGTATTGTTCACTATAGTACTATACTTTATTACTATATTATATATATATATATATATATATGAAGAAGTCTAAATGGAGGAGCTCTATCCTAAGAAAGAGCCCATTCCAAAACTAAATAAATAAAAATTAAAAATAAATAAAAAATATTTTTTTAAAAGCATATAAACTTCAACTCACATACAGCTTACATATTATTTAAAAATTGATTATATATGGAATAATACAACTGTGAGCCTGGCTTGCTATCCCAGCCTAAGGGGAAATCTACCTACAGGCTCACCCCATTGCTGGTGGAGTGTAAACCATACGGTGGTAAGACTGAGTGAGGCCCACCTTACCACAAGCTGCCATCTGGGCTCCTCTCAGAGTTGGCTGCATTACCAACTCGGTTCTCCACCTACACAGCCAGCAATCTGATTTTTCTCTTTTTAGTGCTGGGTTGGTTTCTACTTCCTCCCTTTCTCAATTTAAGGATATGTGAGTGCTGACTCTGGTCACATCCACTGAACCTTCCTAATTAGTCAACTGTTCAGCAAGTTAAATTCCATCTCCAAGTCCCTTTTGCCCTGCAACATTACCCACTCATGGGTGTTGTGCCAATGAGCCGCCTTCCTTCTATATCACAGGACTGAGTATTTCCAATCCTTATTCCTTTCCCTAAGACAAAGACAGTTACGTAAAATATTCACAGCAGTTTTGCTTCTAAAAGCCAAATACCATCCATTAGTTTTCATAACCAATACAATGCTTCTTAATGCTTGGACCCAAAGACACAGCGTGGAGGATAAAAATTTGTATTGTATGGAGGACATCGCTTAATGGGAAGGCATTTGCCACACAAGTGTGAGAACACGAGCTCAAATGTCCAGAAGCCATGTCAAGCAGGATACAGTCGTGTGTGTGTGTGTGTGTGTGTGTGTGTGTGTGTGTAATTCCAGCATTCCTACTACAAACTGAAAGGAGGATAAAGGAGACTTTGCAGTAATTTACATGTCAGCTAGCCTGGCCTACATGACCCTGTCTCAAACACAATGGAAGGCAAGGACCAATATTCAAAGTTCTTTAATTTCACACATGCCCATATCCACATATGCTCATGTATGCACCAACACACAAGATTAACAACTGTGGATTAACTATACAGTGCTACACGACCCGGTAACAGGATAAACAAACTTCTGATAAACATGCAAGAACACATTCTGAAGCCTTCCATTTGTATGAAACTCTGAGAGGGAAAAATCTAGCCTACAACAGGAAAACACATATCGGTGTTTCCAAGGTCAAGGATTCATGTAGGGTGGAGTGGGAAAGGCTCCCATGGGCTCATGTGCTGGAATGCTTGGTCCCAGTTAGTGGAACTGTTTGGGAAGGATGAGGAGGTGTGGTCCTGTGGATGGGGTCCCAGTGTCCCTGGGGGTGGGCTTGGAAGTTTCAAAAGCCCATGCCAGGCCCAGTGTCACTCTCTGCTGGTGGATCAGGGCAAATCTTTTCTCCAGCATCATGCCTGCCCGTCTGCATGCCAGCACACACCTCACCATGATGATAATGGACTAACCTTCTGAAACTGTAAGCAAGCCCCCAACCAAATGCTTTGAGAGTTGACTTGGTTGTGGGCCTCTCCTGGCTGCCACAGAACAGTGACAGAGACAGGTAGGGACTAACTAGATAGAGGATCAAGAAAACTAACAGAGATACAATGTTATACACCTTCACTGGGTGTGAGTGTAGAAGTAAACACATTTGTCAACACTCAGATCTGCACATGCACAAGGCACTGAATGTAAATTATACCTCAATCAAGTAACTTAGTGCAAGTCCCTTCCCCATGTGCTTGTGGGAATCAAGCCCCAAACCATGCGTGACCTCTGGTGACTGTGTGTCTGTATCCTCCGGCCCACTGCTGTGCCTCCAGCCAGGTCCTCCATGTCTTCCCCATGTCTCCTCCCTTGCTCTCAATTTCTCCCACGGTCAAGGCTGTCAGAAGAACGGATTCCTGCTAAGGTGTGTGGCAACGATGCAGATGAATATCGTTCACCATAATTGAAGGTAATTCATGCTGTCACATCTGCTGTAACCAGAGGTCACATCTCTGGAGTCAGAGATGCTGTTCATGTTAATTGGGACTGACATGGCGTCTCTCCTTCAGGCAAAGCCTGCCCCAATCTCGGCTTTCTTCACTTCAGGTTACAGCAGTGTCATCATGATCTCTGTGCTCTCTCTCTCTGTGCTTTTTCCTCAAGTGAAAAATGACTAAGTGGTCAAATTTCCTTCTTCCAAAAAGAAGGAATATCATGTCAGCCAATTACGCGTGACTACAATGCTGATATCAGCACTTTGCACTTATTATTGGGTCCAAAAGGCCCTGTCTATTGACAGTTGACAGTGTAGTGTGCTCTGTCTCCCAGCCTTTGCCCCTTGGGTCCATTTAAAAATCTAGGTAGATATAGGAACAAACAGACTCCAAGGCCCAGCTCCCCAGAGTCTTGCTCAGGGACTGATTGGGGCAGCTCTGGGGAGGGTGCGAGCACTTCAGGAAAGCAAGGTGCCTTCATCATCCCAAGGGGCTGAATCCTGGGAGTCAGGGCCTCCAGGGAGGCAACCCCCAGCTCTGAGGCCTCACTCTGCAGGCTCAAGCCACATGGACTCCCTGTTTTGATCTGCTCTTGGTAAGTCTTGTGTTTGGGAGAAGAGGTAGACCTGCCTCCTAAGGCTAGAAGGAACATCAATTGGGGTCATATATGGAAAAGTTCTCTGAAAATCACATGTGCCCCATATGCTTCTATTTTAAACTCCAGGTGGTCATGCTTTAAGGTAAAATGTAACTTTCTGGCTTGCTACAATCTCTGTCGTTCAAATGCTGTATTGCTAACTGGGGGCCTTAATTTTTATTACCCGCCATTCTAGCTTCTGAAAAGGTACAATTCATATGCCATAAAAACACTATATAAGATATCTAATGCTCTAGCTAGAATCTATTCAGATTTTTTTTTTTTGTCTTGCGACCTGCCTGTCAGTGTAATGAGCAAGTAGATCATTTAACTTACTTTCAGTCTTTCTCTCAGCAATCATTAGTGAGCCTATGGGTTTACACCCATTTGGGCTCATGATCACACATGCTTAGAAAGAGGGGCCAGAAGACGATACTCCATTGCCTCCCTGGGAACCTGACACTGTACCGGGCATACACAGAAGCCCTCCACGGTGGGCTTATAGCATGTGACAGCAGCTGGTGTCTCAATAACCTCCCTACCAGGAGCCATGTTTCTGACATGCAACTGTCGTGTGGTGTGTTGGATGTCATTTATTTCTACAAGCATGTGAAATCAGCTACTGCATTCCATTTTCTTTTTAATTGACTTTTTTACCTGTCTCTAAGGCTAGCTTTGCTATAGAGCCCAGCCTGGCTTCCTACTCCACGTGCTGGGATCACTGCATGTGTGCACTCCTGTGACAGGCAGGTTTAGCCCAGCCTGGCTTCCTACTCCACGTGCTGGGATCACTGCATGTGTGCACTCCTGGCAGGCAGGTTTTGCTTACATTCCCAGTCAGCTCTACTCAAGGTTACCTCTTTAAGGAGGTCCTTCTTGCACACATATATGATATGTTTTCTCCTAGAGAAAAAGAAAGGAAGAGTTACAGTGCCATCCCTGCAAGGTGGATGAGTAGACCAGTCTCTACCCTGTGTACAACAGTCATAGTAAGAAGCTCCTCGTGGCATGCTCTCAGTGATGGCATCTGTCCCAATGTTTTACCCTGCAAAAGACCTTAGAACGGGCCACAGTCCTGTACACAAGACCATAAAATGGAGATAGCGATTTTTCTGCAAACTTTAGACTTGAGGCAATGCTTCCTAGCTATTCTTATAGTAATACCAAGGGGCATGCTTCATCCACAATGTAAATAGAAATTCTTCCACAAGTACAAATGGCACTTTATAGTTAAAAAGCACTTTCATGTTCCCCATTAAATAATCTACCTGGTGGCATCTGGTAAAGCTGTGTAGCTGTCCGTGATTCCCATCTTAAACCAACAAACCCAAGCCAGCTGCCGGATGCTGGTCCACGCACTGCTGAGGACTGGTTACTGGTCTCTTACCGGGACAGCACTGAGGAGGAGTGAGCTAGTAATTATTCAATGGCACATTCTAACGTGTCTCATTTGAATTCCTCCGTGACAGGCCAGCACCCTCTGTCATTTAGCTCGTAGCCCAGGGCTGTTCCCCAACGGGAAGGCCCCGAATGGCTCTCTGATGAGCTGTCTGCCCGCTGCAGGCCAGTCATCCAGGTGCCTGGCCACGGCTTCCTGCACTGCTTTCTCTAACTGTGGATTCCATCTTTATCTGCATGGGAACCTAATGTGATACGCGCCAGGATCCCCAAATCACCTACTCCCAGCTCCCTCAGTGGCCGTTCCCCCTTCCCACTCCTCTCCAGCATCACAGCAAGGGAACCCGTCAGCCGGTAAAAGCCGACCTCGATAAGAAATAGAGCTGAGCTCTCCGCCCCAAGCTCCAGGTGCCTGACGGCGCTGAGAACCTGCTTTCCTACACATCTGCTTATGCAGTTTCTTCCGTGTTACCTGAGTTTATTTAAATGTATGTACGCATCTGCTGTCAGGGCCTCTGTTAAATCCTCCATGCTTCATTAACTCTAGGCCATGACTGATAAACCATGTGGAGCGTCCACAATACTGGACCATAAATCAGAATAACATAAAAAAATTCTGTGTAGGGAAAAACAACAACAAAATTTCTCTTGATGCTTCGTTTTCCCTGTTCTACAACATTCTGATACAATGGTCTTAAAATAAATCACAAGATAGAGGTTTTTGAATTCCTCAAGGATTTTAATATACCATAATCTAGGCCATCACTGTACGGCCGCTGGGTTCTCTCCCACTGCCAACTTTTCTGGGGCGATGTGAGAAAGGCTTATAAACCATAGCCTCACCTACCATGCCCTGCCTCCTTCCTCCTGTCATTAAGAGTGTTGAATGTTTTGAAATTTATAAACCATTCTCTTCTAGCAGAATATCCCCATCTATAACTACTAAGTTTCAAGTATGACTCTAAGTGACTAAATTATATATATATATATATATATATATATATATATATATATATATAAAAGTCATTGTAATCTCCCCAACAAGACCCCGAGGTATAGGCTGGCTTTATATTTGGTCTTGTTTTACAGGTGAGGAGTCTGAGCTCAGAGAGGCTGAGAAACTTCTAAGGTCACACAGCTAATATTAGTGGAGGTGGTGTTGCAGTCCCAGCTGCCCAGCTTCAAAGCTTGTGCTCATGGTGCACAGGGCCTCTCGGGGTGAGCATGAGTGGTTTTTCCTCAAGAGTTTAGGTGACAGGGCCCGACTTCACGCAGAGAACAGTGTGCCATGCAGGTTCCTTGTTTAGCTGGAACAGGCTATTAAGCACCTTCTCAGTGGTCACATGCCTTCTTCGACAGAGGGTACAGCTGAGTTTCAGGCGGTCATGTGATATTCAGGTCTAGGTACCGAGCCGGGACAGAGAGCGCAGTTTTGGTTTTGTGTAAATCTGTCCAGGGACCTCACCTGCGCCACTGAGGCTGAATAGGACACAGTATCCTGAAACTCAGTGGTGCCCTCTGTCGAAGAGGGGGTGTGGCCAGTGAGCAGAAGCTTGCTAGCCTGCACCAGTCAGATAATGAGAGTCTGCAAACAGAGGCAAGCAGCAGCCTGCGCTGACAGTCCCAGCACTCAGAAAGCTCAGCAGTAGAAAACCTGCGAGTTCAAGGCTGGCCTGGGCCATGTAGCAAAGCACTATGGGAAAGGGAGACAGAGAGAAGGGGAGAGGGATGGGGGGAGAGAACAGGGGAAGGGAGAAGAGTGATAGAGTAGAAATGGAAGGGACTAAAGAAATCAAGAGAAAAGGCAGCCAGGTTGTCACCTTACACTCAAGGGCTACAAAGCTTAGCAAGCTGACAGAGAAGCGAGGGAGAGGAGGACAGTCAAGGGAAGAAAGGCCTCTTGAAGGATGAGCTAGCTCCCAGAACAATGGGATGTTATCAAAGGCTGGCCTGTCACAGTGGCCGGCTGCACCGCTCACCATGCAACCCTTCTTGAATATGCTGTGAAGCCACAAAGCCTTCATGAAGCTAAACAGAATGTGCCATACCTTTGGGGTCCCCAAAACTGTGAGCTAAACGAAATTTTATCTGCACATTGCTCGCACCCAGGTATTTTAATTACAGCCACAAAATCCAGAAGCAGAATCTGTGAGTGACAGGCAGGAAGGGGGCTTCCTAGAGTCACAAACTGCTTCATACTGGGCACGAGCCAGAGCTTGGAGTCTTGGGTCTTACGTCAGCCTCGGTGCAACATCTTCCTAACCCTAACCACCCTGCTGGTAACGATGGCTTCTACCAGAGGAACAGCTGCTGGCTCTAGGCAATGAAACTGCAAGCTAGCCGATGAGGTTCTAAGTAGTCACATATGATCACGTTCCAAAATCAGTTTACGATGGCAAAACTGGGCTGATACCGTAAAACCTTTGTCTTCAGCAGTGCTAGGAGCATGTCTGCTTTAAAGACAAGTTTTAAAGTCTGCAGTAGGGCACAGCATCTAAACACAGTCTCCACTGGACCTGAATAACACAAGCTAAACTCCAGACTCTCCATTCCATTTCAGAGGGGCATGGACAAGCTAGACTTTGGGAGTGGGTTTACAGCTAAGCCGGTGGTGAGCTTCCACAGTGTGAAGAGCTCCTTCCACCATGCTCAGCACACACTACGTCAGAGCCACCACCACTGGCGGCAGCAGCAGCACTAACAACCTGATACGACATTTCCTCTATGTGGTCGTGGAAAATCTGCAGCTATAACAGAACTGTACTCTCAGGGATGACTTGAGTTGGCAGGGCTTCTCCTCTCCTGAAAATCTCCCAGCTATTTTAGACTCCTACAGCTTCTAAAATCCTAGGATTTTGAGAATCCTGGGTCTCAATTTTAATCACTCTCCTGCTTTCTCCTTTGCTTCTAGGCCAGGGAGAAGCAGATCTTGGCCAAGTGGATGGGCTTGCGGAGATGTGCAGAGATTAAAGTAGATTCAGTATTATGATTTCTTCGTATTTCAAATTTAAGAACCTTAATACACATGACAGAGAGCAAAGCTTGATTTGTATTGAAGAAAAAAAAACATAACTCCCTTTGCACAGTGATGATTACCCACAGGGCGTAGAGGCTCTGGGCATGACTGCAGTAACAGGATCTAAAGTGGGGCGGCAGTTTTATAAAATGCCTAACAAGAGGGCTTAGCCTTCTTATTAAGGGACACAAACATATGCATCTGGTAGTCCTTTGCTCACACCTGACTGCAGGAGCAGGCTGGAGCTGCTAAGCTGTTGAGCCAGGGTGCCGGAAGCGTGGTCAAGGAAGAGTCTGAAGGTGAAGTGAAAGCTGAAGGAAGGGCACACCAGGCTGTGTGCGTGTAAGCATGTGCATGTGTGTGTGCTCACACATATATGTGTGTGCACATGAATGTGTATGTATGTGTGCATGCATGTGTATATGCTTATGCATGCACGAGCATACAAATGAATGTGTGTGCATGCATATGTGTGTGTGCCTGTGTATATGCATGCATGTGTGGGTGTCTCTCTGTGTGTGCACTGTACATTTTGTATAGCGTTGTTGTCTGTCTTAACTGTTCATAATTCATTTCTGCAGAGTGTGGGGTGTAATGCTATAGAGCAAAGAGGAAATTTCTCTTATGACCTGCAGGAACCTTGCTCCCTCTTACAGCCCAGCCGCCCCAAAGCAAAGAGCACATCCATCTCTCTTGCGATCCTTCCACACAATAGCTGTGCAACTGGTGAGTAGACACTGTATCCCCCGCCACACACAGGTCTGAGACAACCTGACGAGCAGACTGAAATGCTATGTCATTGTTGCTGGCTGAGACTCATATTCCACAAGGACTTCAACTGTTCTGCCGTTTGCCACTGCATGTCTGTGCTGGCTGGGTTTTGTCAACTTGACACAAACCTAGACATATCTGGTCTAGAATCTTAGAGGGAATCTTAACTGAGAAAACTGCTCCGTAGGACTAGCCTACATGAAAGTCTGTGGAATATTGTCTTGATGCATGGCTGTGTTAAGGCCCCACCTCGCTGTGAGAGGATCCACCACTGTGTCTGTGTTCCTGGGTTATATAAGAAGACAGACAGAGCCAGCCATGAAGAGCAGCCAGGAAAGAGCGCTCCTCCATCCTGCTCCTTCAGTTCCTGTCTCCAGGTCCCTAGCAGGACTTCCTGTACTAACTTCCCTCAGGGATGGAGTGTCACCCAAGAGTTTTAAGGTGAAACAAACCTTTTCCTGTCCAAATTAATTTTGGGCATGGTGTTTTACCACAGCAATAAATACCTAACTAAGACAATGCCTTGTGCACTCTACCCTTGGTGCCTCAGTTTCCTTTACTGCGCCCATGTAATGGATTGTGAAAACCAATTAAAGGAAGACTCAGACACTTTTGAATATCGTCCCCAAACACAGCTCAGTAACCCTGCCAGCCCCTATTGTTAACACTAATATTCTACCCAAGGGTTTTAATCAGAAAATACCTACTATGTGTGTGCATGTGAGTGTATGTGAAGGAGGGCATGCACATGCATGTGTGACTGTGTACATGTGTATGCATTCATGTGTGTGCATGCATGTGCGTGCATATGTGCTATGCATGTGTGTAGGCCTCTGATTCATGGGAAAGAATTGTTAAAAAAATCAACAAACGCATGTTTCCACTAAAGGAAAAACAAAAGCTCTCTGAAATTCAGAGTTCCTCAAAGGGTGGGATATGACAGGGTCAGATGGAGAACTTCCTAGCAGTGGGTCCTCAGAATCAAACCCAACCCAGGGCCACATCCAGGCGCCCCCAGTTCTGAGTTTACCATCTCTACTTGCACATATATAGAATTTCCAAGGGCTGCAAAGCTGGTTCCTTCCACGCCTCAGTAATCCCAGAGCAACCGAGCAAACTGCCTCGTCTAGCTGCAAATAAGCATGAGCCGTTGCAGCCTGATTAGTTTGTCTGAACCTATAAACAGCTGAAGGCAGCTTTCAGGATTACAGTGGACATCTCATCTCGGGCTACAGTGCACCATGGTAGGGATGAGTTTCCTTGTGCCATGGTAGCTTCTGGGAAAGCAGTGGACAGCAGAGATAAGGCAGGAGCACATGGACGGGTCAGATTCAGGCCATTAGGAACGTCTTTCTATGCAAGTTCCTATACCTGCTAGTGTTTTAGTTGGAACGCATCATTCAGTCATTGCTTGAGTTAAAGATATTGTGCCCATTTTACACATTAGGAAATGGAAGCATCAAGATACGGAAGTAACCAATCAGTGTCTCAAATCTGGTTTTGTCAGAACAAGGGTTCAAACTCAGGTATATCTGACTCCAAAACTCCAACTTTTAACTATTCAGTTAGCTTAATATCAAATTTTGGAGCTGGGTGCAGTGACTCACCTCTATGCTCCCAGCACTTGGAAGGCTGATGCAGAAGGATTACCATGTTCCAGGCCAAGGTGGACTATAAGGTAAATCTGCCCCACAACCAAATTTTTCTAAGCTTTTATGTCTTAAAAAAATAAACAAGAAATACTTTGTAAGTTCTATCAACAACTATAAAATTTTATATTGTGCCTGATGCAGCAGTTATTCTTGTGTGTGTGTGTGTGTGTGTGTGTGTGTGTGTGTGCCTATGCCATGTGTGTAACCAAGCTCCACAATGCCTCGAAGAACAGCAAGGGCTCTTAGCCACTGAGCCATCTCTCCAGGCCCACACTTAGAACGTATTCTAATGAATAACCAATGGGTCTGCTTATGACTTGGCTCCTCCAAGTTACTCAGTGTGATCAGTGTGGTGTGGACCAAAGAGGGAAACCACCAAAGCTTCTAAGGAGTGAAGTGGAGCACCCATTCCCACGACACACTGGGTACTCGGTAAGACACGTGCAGCATGTCATTCAGTGCGCGAGGACATGCTTTAAGTGGTTCCGTTTCCACCGCTTACCCTTTGTTGTACTGTTTATCTTTTCTATGTGATCTGAAATGATCAGGGTTCCACTTAAAGTTATCTTAAGCTAGTATGAAAAGGGAAATACGGGCGGAAATGGCAATCCTCTGTGGTAAAGCACTTGCCCAGAACCTTAAGGACCTTCTATTCCCTGAACCAAAAGAGGAAGAGGAGGAAGAGGAGGATGAGGAAGAAAAGGAGGAGGGGGAGGGAGGAGCCTGTGCAAAGGCTCGGAGAGTAAAGGCACTTTGACCAAGTCTGCTGACCTGAGTTCTATTCCAGGTACCTACACAGTGAATGTAAGACCCAACTCCCACAAGCTGTTCTCTGACACACACTCTTACCACAGCATGCACACCCATATACATACCCAAACACAACAAACAAACAAGTCAACTATTGCTTTCTGTGGAAAAACTGCTTAAAACCCATATATGCAGCTTTTCACCAGGGACACATAAGGCAAAGGCACAAAACCAACTTGCACATTTGGCCACCTTAAGCTTACTTCTCTACCCAGATGATCTGCTTGTGCCCTAAAGAAAATTGTCACATGGCACAAGGCTTAGTTATCTCAGAGTCCGAGACAGGTCTTTCCAGATGACTTTGGACAGTCACAGGGCTGGACCCAGGCCAGATGTGTCAACCCCAGGCCAGCCATGCCCCTCTCTGCCTCTTTATTGAGTAACGTCCATTCTCACCCAGGTAGCCCAGGGCTTGACAAGGCTACCCTTTGGAAGCAAGCCTTCCTTCTAGCTTGGTAGAAAAGTAGCCACGAGCCAAGACCCATGGACAGGGCATCAGAACCTACACACGACAGCACAGGCTTTCCTAAGAGCTCAACAGAAATTAACGCAAAACCACACACTAATCTCTACAGCCAACGTTATTACTTATTAATTATACCATGGCAATGTGTAACAGCAAAAGCTGACTTCCGTTACTGACAAGCATCTTTCATTTTCAAATGAGAGTCCGGTTGATACTGGCCCCCATAAAGAGCACAGCTCAGCTTCCCTCTCAAGACCCTGCAGGAAGTGACACATGTCAAACTGCCAGAAAAATGGCTAGGCTAAGGAAAAGTAATTCCGACTGTTGGCCACTGAAAGCGCCACAGTCCGAGTCTCAGCTCCGCTCTCGAGCCTCAGCCACTCTGAGTTAGCAACCTCCAGGATGAGGGGCTGGAGCTCTTAGCATGCTTTCTTGACGCGATGACAAGCTCACAACAAGAGAACCACAAAGACACGTGCAGTGGAGACTCCTCTCAGCAAGGTGGGCCTGACAGCAGGCTGGGTAAGGCGGAGCAGGTCTCTGGATTCCCACAGATCCCAGCCCTCCTCTTTCTAGGAGCTGGTGATCTCGGGTGATGGCTCTGCCCTCAGAGTTCTGCCCTCTTGACTACACTGTGCTCCCCCAACTTTGTGACGTTTCCTTCACTCCATGTCAGTCATCAGCCAGCAGCATCTCTGGTGATGTAGTCGTTTTGTTTATGGTTTACCCCTCTCCCTAATGAACAAGAGCTTGAAAGGGGCAGAATTATTTTTGTTGATCTTCCCCAAGACTGGTTTTATTCACTGCTATATTCCCAATGCCCAGACAACATTTGGCACATGGAAGGACCTCAAAGGCTCATCGGGTGGCCACAAGAGGACAATGTTTGTGGTGTGTGCACCGTTAATCAAGGCCATGGGTAACTCCAAGGTAACTTCCATCTCTTCCGAGGGTTTAAAGCAGCAAGTGCATAAACCTTGTTTCATTTAGGGTGAATCAATTCCATATCTCGAGAGACACCCCAGGAGATGGAGTGAGTCTATGCTGACACCAGCCTGAGTTGTTAACAGCAGACGCCCTCGTTTAGTAACACATTTACTATACACACTCTAGCTTCCCCATCCACCCAGCCCTTCTGTTTCAATCACCTCTGGACACATGTCACAAAATGTCCTCATCATTGACAGAGCACGCATCCTCGTAAGCATTAGACTAGACTCTTTAAATGAAAAGCCAGAAAACAACTTTTTTTTCTTGGAATCCTACCCTACCCTGCACCCATCTCTCCACCACAGCATCAGCTGGGCTCTGGGGAAGCAGAGTCAAGTTTGTTGGCATGGGAAGACACTCAAGTCATGGTGGAGTGGGTGAATGAGGGGAGGGGTGGCAACCCATGGATAGATGGCTCTGGCCTGAGCCAGTGCTCACCTGGGGAAGCAAACCTGGGTGCCGAATGGTGTGGGGGGAGAGCAGGAACATGAGGACATGAGGTAACTCCGTTTGCTCCTTCACACGCCCAGGCCTCAGACATGAGCCGAGATTGTGGGTCAGAGTCTAGTAGTGGTGCAGTTCTCATTGGCCTCCAGTGTCAATCACTGTCTTCCTTGCTATCTGCCCTGAAACCCTCTCACTGACTCTCACTGGGGGTCTTCTTGTGATACACATCTGCATTCTCCAGTGGGTAAACTGGCTGTCACAGACCCCACTACACACTTGAACACAGACTCAGATTAAAAGCGTCACTCCCCCGTCCCATTAAACAGCTGTCTCTAATGCTGAATTGAACTAATATACCATTTAAAGAGCTAAATAACTAACTTCACTAAAACAGACAAAGGACAGAGAACACAGGAAACCCACCAATAGGAAACAAGAGGCCCCTGAGGCCGTGAGGGAATAAGTGCCGTCTGCTGTGAACAATTTCCTCAAAAGCTTCAAGGTGATCCAATTTTCAGATTTGCATAACTAGGGAGAAAGATGACAGGCAGGCAGTCAACAGGCCTCACGGGACTTCATGATCAGATTAGAAGTCTTCACATCTTGACCAGAGGAATAAAAGCAGGATCCCCACAAACCCCACGAGGTGGCTGCTACATACGGACAAGAGTGGAGAACTGCGGCCTGAGGAAAAGGACTTGAGGAGAAACTGCACTCTTGCTGGGAAGAGCTGTGCTGTTGGCTGTCCATCTCCACTCTGAGACCAGTGCCTCTCCCCCGCCCAGAAAACGCTTCCCATAGCCTTCACCTCCTTCCTTCTGACCCTTCACAGACTTTATCTCCCTCACGAGGCAAACGCTCTCTGCATGTGCTATGGAATCTTGTCCTCCAGGCATGGCGTGGCCATTGTGTTCTGGAAACCTGAGTGGGTGCCGCTGATCACCCCCACACCTCCCTAAGACTGGAGCCACTGACATTTCCGTGTGAAGATGGCACAGGAGGCGCTGGGTGAAACTCCCCTTCAAGTTAGGTAAGTGTAAATAGCTACAAAGGCGAGGCTCTTCCTGGAGCTGCCCTAGAAGCTGCCCGAGCCCCTGTAAGCAACCAGTGAAGTCACTGGTTCACAAAACTAGACCTGAGCAGAGCTCTTTCTTTAGTCGGCCATCACATCTGCGCTGTCAGCTGCCACTCCATCCCCGGCTAAGTTCCTCCATGTTGTTTTCCCAGACCACACACACACACACACACACACACACACACACTTCCATCTGTCCCTCCTAATTCAAAGATGTGTTCCCTGGCCATCTCTCGGCTCCTCCTGGCCTCTGCTGACCCTCACTCTTACCACAGGCCCTCCCCAGCACCTGCCTTAGCCTCACCCCGCTGATCCCTCACTGTGGGCATTTCCCCACCTGTTCATGAGCCTGCCCTGGTAGAATCGACTTCCATGTGCAGCCTGTCTACTGAATGAATATATCTAGCACCAGGATGGGCTCTCCTGCCTAGATGGTGCTCAGCAAGCACGTGCTGAGGTGACCAGATCAGTCCACTGAAGAAGTAGTGCTTAAGAAACCTGCATCTGACTTCTCACTGTGAGCTGGGCTTCAGAAAGCCCTGGGCATAGGAACAACTTCATCTTGATTCCTGAAATGAAGCAGCTGACCATGGGACTAGTCACGCTGCATGCTTTAAAATAGCGCAATTACATGTCTGCAGCTATTATTTAAGTGGTGTCATTGGTATGACTTCACACCCATGGGTGAGGTTCTTTATGTGAAAGGATGATTACTTTAGTATTTACATAGAATTTGCATAACATTTGCACACACACACACACACACACACACACACACACACACATGCTCTCTCTACTTCTTGTACTCCTGATCAGCTAGACTCTGTCTGGGTCTGGTGGGTTGTGTCCTCAAACTCCAGGTCTTCCTTCTCGATGATCCTACCCTGCCTCTTTCCCTTTCTCCGCCTTCTAAGAAAAGCAGCAGCTCACTAGAGCATGCCCTCCAACATCAAGCCTTCTGACTGGAGCTCATGCAAGCTGGCTGGATTTCAGCCATGGCTTCACTGCTGCCCCCACCCCCACCCGGTGCTGAGGCAGGACCAACCGCTCAATACAAGGAGAAGGCAGAACCACCTGCTGGCTGGGAGTTGAAGCAGAGAAAACAGACTTAGAGGAATACCCTGAGTCACGTGGTTATGGCGGTGGCGTGGGGTAGGGTGGCATGGGATGGGGTGATGAGAATTATCCTCAATTCTTTCTTCTCCCCCTTGTTCCTCACACTGCATTGCCAACAGTATCCTTGTGACTTGAATATCCCTGAGAAAGGGGAGCATTATCTTATGAGTGGAACTGCAAACCAGATTGCATCCTGGTCACCACCAACTGCCAGGGTGTCTGGGCAAAGTGAATATGCTGCCTTGGGTACGTTTCTTCCAAAGTGCCAGCTGCTTGCAGGCATCTACTGGGAGAGAGATGCAGAAGCATTTGGGAGAACCAGTTAATTCCACTTAAGCTGCCTCTCTATTGCTTACCATAGGGGGCTAAATCAATGGCCAGGGAGGAAGTTCAGACAGGAAGTGCAGGTGGAAATGAAGAGCAAACACGGCCCTGCTGCCTGTTCCCGGCCTGCTTTGTATCACACTCTCCCATAAAAGGTCATTCTTTTCAATGGATTTTTAAATCAAAACAATCTGTCGTCCTGCTCTACTGGTAAGTAAGGATGATGTCCACAATACTGGCTATAAATTGGGGTGGCTGGCTTTGAGTCTCACCTGGTTCAAGTCCTTCATCTTCCTCAAACAGTCTTAGCTCTAGAAGAACATAGGAAAGGCCTATATTCCTGTCTAAAGGCTATAGCTGTCTTTGAAAGCTACTAATCCTACTCACAGACTGAGAAAAGATAAGAGGGTAGGGGGCCTGGGCTGGGTGTTGGTGTCTACAGCTTAGAACTGGGACTACCAAGGACGCAAGCACAATAGCTGTGGAGCCGAAGCTTCAGAACGGGCAAGTGCCCTTCTGCTAAAATAGAAGGAACTCCCTCCCCTCTCCAAATTAGTGTGTTGGTTCACTTTCTCCGAGAGATCTGAGGTGGTGTTAGATTAATTATATTGTGTCCCTCTCCTCCTCAAAACCTTCAAGTGGCTCTCCATGTAATTCACAGTAAAACCTAAGGCCCTTTCGGAGGCTTCCTACATTCTGGCTGCAATACCTCCAGCCCTTCACTCCCCCTCCATTCCAATCCTTATTTTCCTAAGAATGAATGAATATATGTATGTATACACACACATATACATATACATATACATATATATACACATACACACACACATATGTGTGCATTTATGATATACAGATACACATACACATACATATATACATATAGTTTCCTTGTGTCTTCAAGTTCAAAGCTTTCCCTGGATGTCCCTTGCTGCCTTCCAGCCTCTACTCATGCATCACCTTACCCATGATGCTCTCCTTGGGCACCCAGTACACACACCCAGGGCAACATCCTGCTCTCTTTTTATCACTCACTGCCTTTCCCAGTAGAATATAAGGTGTGTGTGTGTGTGTGTGTGTGTGTGTGTGTGTGTGTATGTGTATGTGTGTGTGACAGAGGGGGTGGAGATTGCTCTGTGTCACCCCACCAGAATGAGGTTCCATAAGACCCTGCCTGGTTACTTCACTGCTGTTTCCTGGTACTTAAAATGGCACCTGTTACACAAGAGGTAAGTACTCCGGCTCCCTCCTTCACCAGCCAAGTGGAGGGATGACATTTAGTATAAAAAGAATTAACAGTTTCTATAAAGACCAAGAGAGAAATGTGGCAGAAGGAAAAAAGAACCTGTCACTGAGTTTTGCCAAAAGTAGGTAACAAAACATGCTAGGTGACACAGGACTTAACAAACACCCAGGATGAGAACGAGCAGCCAAGAGCAGCAAAGTGACACCACACTAGGTCAAGTGGTCAATTCTTTGCATGAGTTTTTCTCAATTGATGAGGGAGTCCTGAGTCCCTCCATGCTTCATGAAGTTCCCAGGAAAGGTGATATGTCCCTCTTGCCTACAGTAGTTTAAAATCATACAACTATCATGCAAAGCAAAATGCTAGTGCCAACCAAAACCACACTGGTTGGGCACATAGATACTCAGGATCAACAGTCGGGAAGTTATCCTAAAGAATGATGGTGAGGAGGGGGTTGTGATGTGCTTGTAGGGGCAAGAGGATGCTGCATTCCGGGGAGAACTGCAGTAGCCCAGACAGAGTAAGAAATGACCAGCCCCTTGCTGTGTGAGAAGCAGAGAAGGTGACTCTGCAATGCTCCCCACAGAGGAAGTCTGGTTTCTCACAGGATGGGGATTGGACAGCAGGCAAGGGCGCTGACTCCTGGCTTCAAACATTAGGGTCCCATGCCTCTTCAACTGTGTGTTTCAGTCAATGAATGTTAATAAAAGTCCATGTGTAGGGGGAACGCTAGCACAAAGTCCCACAGGAAATGGAGAATACCCCCAAGAACAGTGGCCAGTGCATCCCAGATGCTCATGCCTTGGAAGGCTTAATGGGGTACTCCCCTGCACCACAGACAGTTCTCTCGACACCAGGAAGTAGGTGCTATCCTCTTGTTCTGCAGATGTTCTGTGCTCTCAGGCTCTGAGAGGCCCCTGCTCCAAGGTCACTCCACTACAATGGATGAAGTTAGAATTTAGCTCAAGAAGTTGATCCAACACCTGTGCTCTTCACACTCTCTGGACAGCATGCCTAGACAACAGCAATTATAATCGGTATGACCAGTCATTTTGTGAACTAAAAATCAGGGCACTCCTGCTGACAAGAAAAAATTTTTGATCTACTTCTTATTACAAGAGACAGTCAGAGATGGCATTTGGATGCCAACGTCATAGGATTTCTAGGACATTCCATGGACATAAAGAAACAGAAGGTCTGAAATTGGGGCTGCCCTACAAAACCTAGGCCAGATCTTGAAAAGAAACACACATAAATCATAAGCAACAATTCCAAGGTAGGAGACGACAGGTACTGTGGGAGGGCCATCTGACCTCAACTAGTCAGAGAAGGCTTCCCGGGAAGCGAGCAGTGATCAGGAACCCAAAGCCGTGGTGGCAAAAAGTGAAGGAAGTATCATCCAGGAAGAGGGGACAGTCTGTGAAAGGACTCTGAGATGGGAAGAAATGGCATTTACCACCAGCGCAAACAAGAGCCCCACATGGCGGAACAGTCACAGAGGAGAGGAAGGAACATGAGCTGGAGGTGACCGCAGGAGGCACAACAGCTAGTTGGATCAATTCTGAGCTGGGAGCGCATGGCAGTGCAAGGGACAGAAGGGAACAATGTGTAAGGTATGAGGTAAAGGTAAAGGTAAAGGTCTACCACTGCGCTGGCGTGTGAGGGAAGACAGCCAGGGCAGGCCTGAGCACACAGACAGGAAGAGAGACAGGCTACTGCAGAGTATGCTGGGGCTAGAACCTGGGACCTTTATCCATACCGACAAGTCAGGAGAGAGGAGAGGGTGGGAATAAAGGAAGGGAGGGGAATTTAAAAGAGAGGGAGGGAGGAGGCAGAAGGTGGACTGTGAGAAGGAAAGTCAGTGTGCGGGGTGGTGTGGGGTGGGTCCATAAGATTTAGCCAGAGGTATAAGGGGACACAACAAGGCCACCAGGGGACTGGGTCACATCTGGGCAGTGAATAGATAAAAATGACCTTGACCTTGGACATGTGGCTGACTACAGCCACCTAGTCAGGACAAAGCCAATCTGAACTTACCTCCACAGACCTGACATGGCTGCAGGAATCCACGTGTCTCGGGACACACAGGACAACTTAAAACTCAGACCATGCACACCAGGAGAGTCACCCCCGGCAAAGCACACACTTCAGAGACCCCCGCTTTCTTCTGCAGCAGAATATGAAACCAATGTCCCTAAACCATCATCTCCCCCCTACAATCTTAGTTTATAAATTATGCTAATAAGAGCTTGTAAACAACATGAATAATGAAATATAAGACATGGACTTCATTTGATAAAATATTCATTAAAGGTTTAATTAAATAGGGGGAGAGACACTGATTTCTGCATGAAGGAGGTCCCTCCGGATCCATCTGTTGCCAGTCAGAAATTGTGATTACAGCTGTGGCACTGAGCCAATGCAGGCCTGTGTGGAGCGGATACAAAAGTCAAAGCTCTTCTCAAAAAAAAGGAAAAGAACATGAAAGTGAAAAATATTAATTAGGACCTTTTCTCTCACTCTCCTAACCTAAAGATCACTGTTTCCCTCCAAGAAAAAAAAAAAAAAAAAAAAAAAAAAAAAAGATCAGAATCTGCTCACCTCAAATAAACTCTTAAGAATGACGTAGTTTTCTGAGCTTTCAGACTGGATCTGTAATACTTCAAAAACAAAAAGTGTATTTAAAAAAAAAATCTGGCCACATCTGAGTCTCAACACCTCACATGTGGGGTGGATCTTGCCTGCCAGCCTCCCTATCCAGCTATCAGAGTGCTTCAGAAATCCAGTTTCCTGCTGGAGCCCCTGGGAAGCACTGCTCTGAACTCCCCCTCCCCCAACTTTGCAGAAAATCCAAACCAAGCAGATGCATCCTTGGTTACAATTATCTGCACATCTACCCAGCTATTAGGCCACCAGCCCCAGGCTGCAAGCGGGCTCGTTCTGAGTCATTCTTCTGTTCTGGGAGCTCAACTTCAAGTTCTCAGTGAACACTCAACAGTGAGTCAGAGAAGGAAGCCTGGCCCTGCTTTTTCTGGTGCCCTACAGAGGGGTCTTATAAAACCCAAAAGAGTAATAAGCCTTTCTGAGCAGATCTGGGAGAAATCACCGCCCTTCCCCCAGCCTGCCCAAGCTTCCTTTTTATATACAATCAGTTGCCCTTATAGCAATAAAGGTCATAAAAATGCATGTACCTTATAATTGAAGAAATGCCTCTGGGAACTTATCCAAAGAATTAATCCCAAATTTGAGAACACTGTGAATCTGCTGCAGAGCTATGCCTTCTTACAGAGTGTGCTGCAAGAGGCTAATTAGGTGAATTGGGGTACAGCTTGGTGGGATGTGCACAGCTTTAAGTCAGTGTGGCGAGAGAGGCATGCTCACTAGATGTGCAGACACAATATTGATTTGTCACCCTACTTACTGACAGGATTTCCCTTTGCCATTACAGGATCTTGACTGAGACTTGAGGAACAGTCTTCATTAAACAAACATAAACATAGCTGTATCTCTCAAAGCACAGGCTCCGATCTGGGTTTGGTTTGGTTTGGTTTGTTTGTTTTTAACTTCCTTCCAAGATGGTGGAGAACACAGAACATGGTAGCCCAGTGCAATGAGTCTGAAATCGGAGCTAGTCACCACCCGGCACTTTACAGTGGGTCCCACAGAGTCAACAGTCCTATCACCCTTCCTCAAACTGCTCCTCTCTTCAAGAGGCTCGATAGAGGACAGCCCTTAGAACTTAAAGACAGAGCCAGGTGAATCTCTTTGAGTTCAAAGCCAGCCTGTTCTACACAGTGAGTTCCTGGCCAGGAAGGGCTACACAGTGAGAGCCTTATCATTAGTGTTAGTTTTACATGACTTCCTGTACAGTCTCCAGTCCTTCTAAATATTGTTTGTGGTCCACAATAATTTTAAACCAGAGAGCATTAACTTTGGTATTTTTAAATGATATTCTCTCTTATCACTGGACACTATAATATAGAGTGTTAGAAAAACCAGGTAAGGAACTATTACCTCAGAGAAAAATAAGGAAAACCAGAGACTAGGCAAAGAGTGGGTAGCCCAGGACTAAGAGCTGTTTGTTTTTTAAGGAAAAACACACACACACACACACACACACACACACACACACACACAGAGAGAGAGAGAGAGAGAGAGAGAGAGAAACACACCACACAGGAAAACTCCAGTGGGAAATCCTTTTCTTTGCATGAAGTAATTCTCTTAGCCACCACACTTTGTGGTGAGGTTAATTCCCAGCCTGCAAGGAGCTGTGCCCATATCAACAAGGTGCCCGGCCTGTCACTAGAATCCTCAGGAGAGTTGCAGTGGTCTCAAGAGGAGAACACTTTCTAGCCCATTACACATAGACCCTGTGCACCATTTGGAACCTATTTTGTTCCTGAACCATAGCTTGAACTACTTAAAGAAAACAAGGAAGAAAATAAAAGATGTGAAAAGAAACCGATTTCCAGAGGTGCAGATGCTAGGAGGGTGCTCTGCTCTGGCCTGCAGCTGCCGTGGGAACCGCGGCTTCTCCCCACCTGCTCCTACAGCTCCAGTCCAGTCTCCTCCTCCGCTACAGATCAAGGCTAAAGCAGAAAGCATGGCTCCCTCCCTCGAAGGGAGGCCGCCAAGGTCAAACGGAGTGGGGCTGTTATAAAAGCACTTTGGGCAAGGAATAGCCCTGCAACTCAAGGGCTGCCCCACCCCCCACCCCATGAGGTCTTCCCCGCTGTAGAATGGTCATCGGCAGGTGCCCTCTGGGAAGGCTCAGTCCCAGTCCAGCAGCAACAGCTCCCCAAACAAGGACCAGGTCTTCGCGCTCTCCCCTGCTCCTTGCTCAAGTCAGGTGCTCAACTCACAAGACACCAGTGATGTTGGGAAGTTAAGTAGAATTACAAAGCAGGCTTTGATAAAGCCACGCCGAAAATAGGTCAGCTTGGCTTCAAGTTCCAAGTCTGGCCCCAGCCCAGTCTGTTTTGATGTTTCTTCCTGTCCAAAAAAAAAAAAAAAAAAAAAAAAAAAAAAAAAAAAGACAATAGCAATTCTTGTGGCATGAGAACGGTAAGTGGGCCAGCTGTATCTGCTCAGAAGCAAATCCAAGCTCTACAGGGTTAGCCAGATCCCCAACCTCACCCCCTGATTCCACAGTGGGAGGCCCCTCTGGACAGGCATGGAGTCCTGTCTCGCCAGGGTTGTTTCACCCTTCCTGTTTCTATTAATTAGACTTGATTTCTGAAGCAAGCCTTTCGCCAGCAGTCTAGGTGTGACTTGACAAAGGCTTGTGAAGAAGGCAGCTCCCCCAACCACATTCAAAAAGGATTTAGGTGGTGCAAATTGACACATCCTTTTCTTTTAAAAAGTGTGAAGAGGGGGTGTGACTCAAGCTTTCTGTTCTTCGGGAAGGCCTGGTCTTGGTCTATTGAGACATTCTCAGTCTCCCCTCGCTCCTGCTCTCTCACAGCCCCGCTCTTCCAAACCAGAACCAATAGACTCTAATAGAGTCGCTGAGGTGAGTGGCAGGCAGGAGGCAGGTGTGCTTTGCAGATACACATTCTTTAAGCCTCTCATTAAGGGACTACACCCAGGACAGAAGTTATTGGCCAAGAATATTGAGGAGAGATCTTTCTCACGCTTCAAGGAGCTCCTGGCTAGCTTACCTGGCAAACAAAACCCCAACACAGCCATGGGAAGGCAACCAAAGGTTAGTTCCCCTGAGCAGGGGCTAGCAACCCTTTTTTCTTCAGGATGCTGCTTTGGTGCTTCTAGGAATACCACGGCAAGGAGCAGGTGTATAAGGAACAAGGTAAAGGGCTTCTAAAGCAACGGGATGGTAAGTGGAAACATGGGGGCTGGTGGAGCTTTAGATAACAGCAAGAAAATGGAAGCTGCCCGGGAAGGAACACAGCAGAAATGACCATCCGACCGCCCAGCTCTCCCCGCCCTGGCCCCATGCCACACACGTCTCCAAGTTTCTTATGATATCTATCACCTTGTATTAATTACAGATGCCTTCTCCATTGCCTCTTGACTAAAGAAACTGGCTGAGGATAGCTAGCATGTGCTCGCTCTCAACCTCTCAGTGCACTGACTAAACCACCGAGGAGCTAGCGAATGAATTGCCCAGAGGAGCAGAAGAGTGGGGTACCCAGGTACTGCCTGGGTGAGGCCTGCAGGAGAGGGCAGCTCCCCTGCACTCAGGTGCCAGCCAGCCAGCTCCAGGCTCAGACTGCCAGTGGGACACGCCAAGGTTTATCCCTGCACTAAAGCGAAGGAGTCAGGTAAGGACAAGTAGACAGACAGCAAGACTGACGGAAATGTCAGTCTTGGGGTCCCAGAACAAGCGACCTGATTGAAAAGCTCCACTCTGCTGTAGTTTGTTACTTTTTGTTATTCACTAAGCAAACATCAAGATTAAGTTTCCAAGACATAGCACCGTCCACAGAAGTTAAACGTCAATGAAGGCTTCCGAGTGAGCCCAACTCCCCATGACCTTCACATGGTCCGAGCGTTGCTAAAGGGCTGGTAGGGTTATCTGCACCTGCCTTCTTTATCCTCGGTTCTGGGAGCATTGTCCTTTGAGAGGAGCAAAGCCGCCGGAAAGCAGAGGGGAATGGCCAACACAGCCAGGGAGACACACGTGCACCGCTGGCAGAGTCTCAGCCCACGTCACGGCCATCGCAAGGTTCCTAGGCAACCTGCGACCCCTGCTCAATAGTCTGTCCAAAAACATAAAACAAAACAAATCAACAAACAAATGATACAACCTGCCAGGCCCCGGGAACGAGCAGGTGGTAGTGGGACGGAAGGAGGCTGGGAGGTGAGGTCAGCCTAGAGAGAGAGAGCTCAGGCTGAGCCTGAGATTCCTTCTTGACTGCTGTTCCTGGGATCCAGTCCTCACTCTTCTCATCCCATGCGTGTTCCTCAGCCTGCAAACATCCATGTGTTCTATTCCCAATCACACATTCCAAGTCACACTCAAATACCCTCCTTTCTGAGCTCCTCCTGTCCCCAGTCACCATGAGGATCTTGCCACAGCCCCTCCTCACTCTGCCATGTCACCAGCGATGGATGGGTTATCTAGACATAAGTTCTCTTTCTCTCTGGGCCAGCATTGTCTGAGGCGGCTAGATCCTCCGTGGAAGAGCCTAACTGAGCAGGGTTACCTGAAATGCTTGCAGGCAAATAAGATGGCTTGGTAAGAGACGCATGGGCGAACATGGAAGACGTACACGTTTATCTGAACGCAAGGGAGGACCCTTCTACAGGAAGGACCCCTTTCCAGGTCACGTCAAAGGCAAGGTAAAACAAGAGACACATCAGGACAGGCACAGAGCGTCATGGGAGGACGCATGCCCACCAAGACTAGAATGCTAAGTAGGGCTGCAGAGGCTGAGCACACCGCGCCAGAGGCCTCAGAGGGGAGCTGACCCAGAAATCCACACAGGCCGTGAGAGCGGCAGAAGGCTCCAGGAGCCGGCTGCTTCAAGACATCCAGATGTTATTCTCATTTCCAGCAGCGGCCACCACGACCCCTGAGATGTGGGTGAACTGAACCAAACTGAGGCTTCATTTGGCCTCTTCTCTGAAAACCCCAGCCTAGGAAGCATTTCTGGTGCATGGACCAAACTCGCTGACAGGGGCAGAGGAGGGCAGAGAGGGACGGCAAGGCTTAAAGGCACAGCCTTGCTACTGGCCAACCCGTGGATACTGGGTCTGTTTCTCCCCACGTCTTAATGGCCCTGTATTTAAATTAGACACAACTTAATATCTTTCCAGCCTTGACACTAAAGAAAGGCATGGCAGATTTAGCGTTTGTCCTGCGTCAGACTTCTCATGGCTCTGAGCAGGTGACAGAGGCAATGTCAAAGGAGACTTTCTAGTTGGCAATTAAGTTTAGAGCATAAGATACAAAATAGCTGCTAAGAGAAACAATCAATCTCAGCCATGTGTGATGTGATGTGTGTGTGTGTGTGTGTGTGTGTGTGTGTGTGTGTCTGTGTGTCTGTGTGTGTCTGTGTGCGTGTGCACGCGCTTGCCTGGAGAATGTAAAACAGATAGAAGGTTAACCTTGGTTATTTCAGGGTCTCCTCCTGTGGACAAGTATCCAGAGTACTGTGATTTCCAAGTTTTCTATATTGACAATATATCTATTTTACACACTCATTATTTATGTATTTATCTAGGTACAATAAAGTACCTTCTTTCCAGGAGATTGGGGAAGGTGTGTCTGTTAGCCACATCAAGTATCACAGGGTCCCATCACAGTTTGACAAGAGAAGGCACTCATTGTGTGTGAATGTCAACCAGTCCCAAGAATTCCAGTGGCCACCACTGCAGCATAAGCTCTTTTCGAGGGACACAGGGCAGCAATCTGTGGAACAGTCGAACAGCAGGGCTCCTCTGGGCTGAGACAGGACACCTGGCCTTTCTCCTAGGTATGACTGGTCCCATGATTGGTCGGGCAGCCAGACCCGCCTCCTCCAGGTCCTGCTCAGTGGGCTCCACCCACCCTCCTAGCACTTCCTCACTTCACTGCTGTGTGCCAACCACTATGTGGAACATAATAAATATCAAACGCACCTCTGAGAAGATGCTGAGGAGAAAGGATAGAGTTGAGACTAAAAATGAACAACCATCCCAGCACACAAAAGCAGGAGCATCTCATGTGTGCCCTCACCCACTGAACAAGTATGAAGTACCCGCCCCCGTGCCAAGCACTGTACTAAGTCAAGTAAACCAACATTGAGTAAAATACCAAGAGTCTGCCGCTCCCTGGTCCCTACTGCCAAAACCAGCCTACTGAAGTTATGAGGACACTCCAGTACAAAGCTGCCTTTGGCCAGGAGGAAATCCCAGCTCACACTCTACAACAGTACACTCTCTTCCTCTAATCAGGTAAAGGGACTAACTCAAATGCACAGTCACTTAATTGCCCAAACAAGTACGTATTGTATAGACAGCAGTGGTAGGCCTCGGAAGGCACAAATGAGCTGGCCACGTCTGAATGAAGCACTGTCTCTGTTTCCCTGGGTCAGTGACAGAGGACAGCTGGCAGCAGTGCTGATAACAGTGCAGGGCACCCACAGAGCCTCCCTGTCAGAAGAATCACAGTGTGGCAGTGGTGAGCACACTCTGTCTACCGAGGAGGGATAATGTGTCAGAACTGGAAACTCAGTTTCTTTTTTTTTTTCTTTTTTTTTTTTTTTTTTTGGTTTTTTTTTCGAGACAGGGTTTCTCTGTGTAGCCCTGGCTGTCCTGGAACTCACTCTGTAGACCAGGCTGGCCTCGAACTCAGAAATCCGCCTGCCTCTGCCTCCCAAGTGCTGGGATTACAGGCGTGTGCCACCACGCCTGGCTCGGAAACTCCGTTTCAATGTATCAGTACTGGGAACTCTGCTCCAAGTGCAGTCAGTGGAAGAACAGTATAGCAGCACTAAGCCTTAGTACTGAGCACCGAGTACAAAGCACTCACTGTCTGTGGAAGTGCGGTGTATTGCGAGATCAGACACAAGTCTGTGATTGAGAACAAATGGGGAAAAAGGGGGTTCATGTGACTATTCACTTGCTAACTCTGTGGGCTTCCCATTTCTCACATTTTGCATTCCTTCACAATCCCTTCCAGTGAAAAGTCAGTTTCAGAGCATGGCATGTATGGATGCTGCTAATTCCTCATTCATGAGAGGCTGTGCAAGGCGGACAGAGAAAGCCACAGTGGCGACCGCTGGCGGGCGGCATCAGGAGAGCAAGTGAGGAGTGCGGCTGTGTGACTGTACCTGTCTGAAGCATCTTCATGGATACAGACCCTTTCTGTCCTTGTTCTAAGCCCTGACCTGGCTCCTTCGGCCATCTTGGCTTGCTTGGCCTCAGGATAGCCCCAGCATCATTTGTCACGTCCTTGCGGACAAGGAGCAGCAGCAGCAGCGTAAGAGCAAGAGCCGACCAGCCCAGGCCACCTGTCCATGCCACCCCAGCAAAGCCCCAGCTCACAAAGACAGAGCCTTTTGGCAGCTGGCTGGGAACGGAGGTTAGGTCCAGGACAACCTCGATTCATGTACGGGAGGTTTTGAAATCACTGAGTGAATACAGTTTTGATCATGTCTATGTCGGCAGAAGACGAAATAACTTCCCCAATGAATCTTTGTAAAAAACAAAACAAAAACAAAGAGAAAAACAAAAACAATAGCCACTTTTGAAACCATTCGCAAAGTATATCATTTCCTAAATGATAAGGTTTTCTGGCTCTGATGTCAAGCATGAGACATCTTTAACTGGGTGCCCTATAATAACAAAGTCTTTTAAGTAAAAGAAACCAAAATAGAAAACTACTTGGGGAGATGTTTCAAATTAATTAAGGATTGAGAAATTTGATTATGATTAGCTGAGGTTCAAGTTGCAATTTGCTGTTTGTAACATGGTTGCTCGGTCCATCTGCTTCATCCCAGAATGCTTCAGGATGTCTTTTCTGGTTATTTTACATTTGTTGAATAAGCCTGCCAGTGTCAGCTTTAGCTTACTGTTGAGAGTAAAAATATTAAGACAGCCTTCGAAACTGCAGTTTGGAATACCAGCATTCTCCGTGGAAGTCACCTACAGCCCTGGCACAGAAAGCAACTCTTAACCAGCCCTATTGGCCAAGAACTCAAGCCAGCTCCGGGCCCTCTTCCTTCCACTCCAGGCAGTGGGCACGCTGCTTGGCATAGCGTGAACATCAAGAATGAAGGAATCTGCTCCATCTCCCCCACCTCTGCCCAGCCATGACTTTCTTCCATCCCATCTTGCTCCCACAGCCTAGAAAACTCTGCCCAGATGTCAGGCTCAGCTCAGATGCCATGTCCGTGATGCCTTCCGGTGGGAGGCGGGCACTGTGCCGCACATCAGGGCCTCACCTCCCGCCCCGTGCTAGCCTCACATCCCAGTTGACCCACCAGCCTTGAATGCTGGACTGTAGACACTCTAGAAAAGGGGCTTCTTGCTGTACTTTTCTGCTCCCGCACAGAACTACAGGCTGTTTAGAATATAGATTCTAAGTCACTTTGATAGATAATAAAGGCAAATAAAGACAAAATTTCTCACGCTATTTTTGCCTCACTTAAGAGAGATATTTTCAAAACATATAAAGAGTCAAGTCAAATTCAAAGCTTATAAACATAGAATATGATTCCCTGCTGCTTTTTTCAAAGATTTATAAATATATGTGTAACCATGCTAAGTAAAGAAATAAATGATAGGAATTTCAGAGGGAATGGAAATTGGAATGGGGGTGGGGCTACAGGTCAGGAGAGGGGCCGGAAGGGAGAGGGGAAGAAACTGCGACAGAAATACCGTACACGTACATGAAGCTGAACATTTTAAATTTTAAGAAGTTCAAGCTTATGAAAATCATGTTTTGGAGCTGGTGAGGTGTCCCAGGAGTTAGAGGTATGAGCTGCTCATACCCAGTGACTTGAGTTTGATCCCCAGAAGCCCCTAAAGATGTAAAAGAATTGACTCCACAAAGTTGTCCTCTGAGGACTGCACGCAATCCATTGCATGCAAGTTCCCCACTCTATCACACACACACACACACACACACACACACACACACACACATACACCACTGCTTTAAGAGGCAAGGCAGGGCAGGCCATAGAGTTATAGCCTGGCCCTGCTTCCGGCCTGCCCTGTCTGCTTCCTGGTCCCGAGCTGTGAGGAGTGCCAGTGCCGGGCTCCTGGTCATGAGCTCTGTCACGCCTTCTCCACTATGACACGGCTTGTTCTGCAAGTGTGAGCCAGAACAAACCTTCCTGCCTTTAGATTGCTTCTCCTCAGGTATTTGGTCACAGTGATGAGAAACTGATACAAAGAGTAAAGTTAGAATTTGTGCTTTGAAGGAGTGCCATGGGAACCACTTGGAGAGACAGCTTTCTTTGATTCTTTATAGCTAGTTCTGCCATTATGGAAGTTAGTGGGGAGGTTTTGTGACAAATTAAAAATAGCTAGACATGGTGACATATGCCTCCAGTCCCATTACTTGGGAGGCAGAGGCAGGTGGATCTCTGTGAGTTAAGGCCATTCAAGGCTACTAAGCGAGACCCTGTCTCAAAAAAACAACAAGCAAAAATAACCATGCATCTATCATACAACCCGATGTACCTATCAGTCCTGGGTATTGACTCGAAGGGCTCCAAGCCGACCTATGGCAGAGACCCTTCCCACTAACCACAGAGAGTGGGAAAGCAAACAGATGCAGAATCCTTACACAATAGCATTTTCTCCCCTCAGACATAAAATAAAGACCATTTGCAGGAAGATGGATGTAACCAGAGATAATCATATTTCATGAAGTCGGTTTCTGAAAGACAAGTTTCCTCACTTGTAGTTCTTAGATTTTACATATACATAAAGTATGTATGCAAATGTATGCAAATGTGGCATGTAAGTGGAGGCAAAACTAGGAGAACAAAGAAGAATGGAGAGAGTAGGGAGTCTAAAAGGGGAACAGAGAGACAGGGTGGGCCTGGTTTAGATCTTTAACAAAAATCCCGTACCATGAACAATGAACATACACAAATGGATAAAGAACCGAAATAAACTATAAGCAACTACAATAATTCTTGTAGAATTATTGAGAGCAGGAGACAGAAAGAGAAAAAAAAGAGGTGGTGGGCTTCATTTCACAGGTGGATGGTGGTACATGCCTTTAATCGAGGTGCTCAGAAGGCAAAGGCAGATGAATCTCTGTGAGTTTAAGGTCATCCTGGTCTACACAATCAGTTCCAGGGCAGCCAAAACTATGTAGTGACATAGTGAGACACTGTCTCAAGAAACAACACACACAAACACACACACACACACACACACACACACACACACACACGCACGCGCGCGCACACGTACTAGGCATGCACATTGCACATAATCTCTGGGTACACTTTGATCACATTCATCTATCCATTTGAACATTTGCAGAGTGTCCACTGGGCCCTGTACTACCCAACCAACAAACTGGATATCCTGCAGGTAAGAACAGAATTTGCTGCTTGTCCTCAAAGACCTCTCATTCTAATGGGGAAGACTGACAACAGATAATGTAAAAAAGTAAAAATTCCACACAGTAAATGGGATAATGCGGGAGTGGAGTGGGGGGGGGGGGACAGGATAGGTGGTGTGATGTGCCGTTGTATTTAAATAGAGAGCCAAAGACGGCATCCCTTGAAAGGTCACTACATGAAGGGCGGAAGAGAATGAAAGCTAGTCAGGCGGAAACCACAATTAGAAAAAGGGGAAAGTTTTTAGACAGAAGGCTCAGCAAGTCCAGAGGCCCTGGGGCAGGGCAAGTCTGGCGTGCGTGAGGAATAGCAAGAAGACAGCGTGTCCAGAGTGGGATACAGAGCAGAGACAAGGCTGAGTCACACCCACGAGCAAGTTGTAGGCCCTTCTCCAACAGGAAGTAGAGCAGAAGATAACCGAACCAGTGAGCAAATAATAACTAAATAATGTCATGAAGAAAAGAGACAAAGAGCCAGGTGTGGTGGCACAGCCCTGTGATGCCAGCATTTGGAAGACGGGGGCAGGCAGATCAAGAGTTCAAGGCTATCCCCAGGTACAAAGGAAATTCAAGGCCAGCCTCTTGGAAACAGGAGCTCTGGGGAGAGGATGAGGAAGAGGGGGCTAGAGGGGGAGAAGAGAGAAGGCAAGCAGCACTTAGACAGGTTGCGCTCTAGAATGTTCCATCAAACAGGAAAGCCGGGGACCATCATGATCAGCCCATTGGCCTGGCTGTCTCATCATTAGATTTCCACAGTATAGTTCACTGACCTATGCAGAGATACAAATCCAGAGGTCAGGAAGACGCAAGGTTAACCTCCCGCTTAGGATTCATGGACAATTGAAACACACACCAACACTGTGGTTCTGTGACTACCATCTTGGGAACAGGACAATCACAGACCTTCTTTTTTCCAGTCTCCCCCTCCTCCCCCTCAGCCTCCCTGGCAACAGAGAAGGCTTCATGACATCAAAAATAGCCTGGTGAGACTGAGACACTCCTGGCTGCTTCAAGCAGCCATCCGTTCCTGTAGTTTCCAAGCGGACAGCGCAGGAAGCTGAGCAGGCTGGTGAACAGCCAGGCACTGCAGCCTCGGCATGCTCTGTCCCTGCCGCCAGGCCAGACTCAGTAGTGGGGGCAGGGCTTGCATCTGCTGAGAGCTCCTGTTCCACCTTTTCCTTCTCCTCCATAGCATCATCCGGGACAACCACATCACCAGGAAGTCAGACAGAGGGGAGCCAATCACACAGACACTTCCCCACCACACAGTCAGTCTGAGTTCCATGTCACGCCCCCCAGTCTCAGAATACCCTGCCTTGCTGGCTCTGACCCAGGCCACAGCATCCCTACTCACAAGAGGTGGTTTCGGGATGAGGAGCTCAGAGACAGTTAATGAACTTGCTCTGGTCCTCCAAGGAAAATACAGACTGGGGAGGGAGCTGCATGCATCTCTCTGGCGGGACAGTCTGATTAATGAAGACACAGGTCACTGAGGGGGCTCATCTGCCTATGCCCAGCTCCAATCTTGCTTTGCTGATTCATCTCAGATGCTCTGAACTCATTCACCTCATCCTCATCATTCCGAGTGCTACACACCGCACAGGGCCGTCTCCGAGCCTGTCTCTCCCCTTTCATCTTGTTCTTGCTGTGTCTAATAGTGTCAGTCCATGTGTGTCTGTGAGCACACAGGAACAGATGTAAGCATGCATGCTACATAAAATGTTTCCATATATTGTTTCAACAGCTCTGATCAACGGCCCAAGGCAGAGACCTCTCTTTCCTCCTTCCCCCAAGTTGGTGCAATCAATGAACAATTACAAATGTGGCTGTGGAAGCCAAATGTTAATAGTGAGGACATGAAGACAGAAAATTCCTTAAGATCCTTTTTAGCCTATTTTGAATGTATCTTTAGTAGTGTTACCTATAGCCCCATAACTATTCTTCACCATCCCTTAGGAAGCCGTCTCTAGGCTAAGGTCAGCTAACCGAGCTATTACTAAGTGCTTATTCTGTGCTTTGGAATTACACTCAGTATTCACACACAGTCATTTTGGAAAGCGTCTTCCTTACAAGATGAGTTCTTTCTCGCTAATTAGGAGGTTCAGTTCCTTAGAACACTCCTTTCCAAAGCATTCCAGCTAAGTAAATCTTACTGAAAGGAAATCCTTGAACTTTGTAGCAAAACACATTCCTCAAAGAAAAGGAATCTGTGAGGCTAAACACAAAGCCAGCCACGCTTTTACCACAGAAACAATGCTGCCTTAGTTAACTCTGTGCTTAAAGATCAACTACCAACATTTTAAAGGATTATAAACTTTAATTGAAAGATTTTGAAAACGTGGGCTGGGGAGATGGCTCGGTGGGTGAGGTGCTTGCTTGCTGTGGAGTGTGAAGACCACAGTTCGGCTCTCTGGATCCCACATAAAAGCTGGAGGCAGAGTGGGAAACCTGGTGCATGGGCGGCTGAGACAGGCGCTCTCGGAGCAAGCTGCCAGCCAGAGTGGCTAAAAGGGTGATCTCCAGGTTCACCGAGAGACTGTCCTTGATATAAGGAGTTAGCAGCCGTCAAGAATGACACTTGATGTACCGTGGGCCTAAACACACTTGTGCAGACATCTCCACGCTGTGTGCGCCTGTATACTACACTTGTCTTGGTTAGGACTTCTACTGCTATGATGAACACCATAGCTGAAGCAACTTAGAAAAGGGTTGTTTGGCTTACACATCTGTATCGCTGCTTATCAGCAAAGGAAGCCAGGGAAGGAATTTTAAAAGGGCAGGAACCTGGAGGCCGGGGCTGAAGCAGAGGCCATGGAGAGGTACTGCCTACTGGCTTGCTCCCCATGGCTTACTCACCCTGCTTTGCTCAAAAGCCAGGGCTACCATCTCAGCGATAGTACCACCCACAATGGGCCGGGCCCTTCCTCACCAATCACTAATTTAAAAAATGTCCTACAGGCTTGCCCAATCTTATGAAGGCATTTTCTTGACTGAGGTTCCCTCTTCTTAAATGATTTTAGCTGTGTCAAGCAAAACTATCCAGCACAATACTAAACACACACACGTAATCATAAAAACATACAAAATGCAAGGAATCCTAAAAACCGCACGTGTACAACCTTGACAGCCGTGGTAGTTAACAGCAAGCACCTGGGATATGTCACTGGCGCTGCATATGCTCATTCTCCCAGCATTCCTTCTCTCCGAGTGGCCCAAACAAACAAATATTTCACTTGAAAAATGAGGGAAACTAAGGACTTTGGCTGCTACGTTTTGACAAAGGCACTGCAGCTATTTAATAGGTAAATAAGAATTTAAATTGAGCCGGGCGGTGGTGGCGCATGCATTTAATCCCAGCACTTGGGAGGCAGAAGTAGGTAGATTTCTGAGTTTGAGGCCAGCCTGATCTACAGAGTGGGCTCGAGGACAGCCAGGACTACACAGAGAAACTCTGTCTCGAAAAACAAACAAAAAAACCCCAAACAAACAAAAAAGAATTTATTTAAACTTAGAGGTCTTTGGCTCTAAAGCCAAAGATTGTCCTGCCCCTAATCAACTATAAAGAACACTTAATACTGTAGACAACAACAAAGTCTGGTATCAATTAAACACAGATATAAAGAAACTATCACTTTATCTATCCAGTGAATTTATTAAGAAATTGGCTAAGACAGAGGCCATCTGTGAAAGGTTAAAATGTCCTGGAAGTTGGAACAGTTGAGACTGGGCATCCCAACAGTGAATTGGTAAATTATTAGCACCTTCACTGCAATGCACTGCTTAATCATTCATTCTACAAAGTACCCACTAAGAGCCTACTATGTGCTCTGTATGCAGCAGCCATTAGAGACCTTCCTGTGAAAGTCATATTGGTCTGTCTCATCGTCCAGACAGTCAGTGCCAACATGAGCTCTGAAAGAGAGGATGCCGGGTGGGCAGGATGGGCCGCACTGCTCCAAAAGCAGGAGGACTCGTGATCCCAGGCTGATGGCGGCTTCTAGATAGATCTGAAGCCCAAATACATGAGATTACTGCCAGCAGGCACACTGGCAGGTGTCGACAGTCTGAACGTAGTGTGCCTGAGCACCTGGGAGGGGCAGAGGCCCAGGAGAGAGCTAGGAAAGAGCCTGAGCTTGACCACCAGGAGTGGGGCATCCTGGGACCCCCAGGAAGGCATCACACACAGCCAGACAGCGGGATCTAACACAGGTGGGGGCTGAGGCGTCTCCACTGGTCTGAGCGAAATGGAGGAAACAATAGCGGCATGCTTCTGTGCTGTCTCGGCAGATCCATATAAAATAATGGTTTAAAACACACACACGCACACACATGCACACACACACGCACACACGCACACACACGCCAGCAAGACCCAGGAGAACTGCACTGACGTGCATTCTGACAGGCAAGACCGGATCAACCTGGCATGTCATGGACAAAGACAGCTAGAGGCACCGTCAGCTGTGGGCACGGGCAACTCGGGGCACGGAGAGCTAGTAGCAAGGACGGCTAGGGACAAGGGTAGCCGCAGCAAGCACAGCGGGGGGCAAGGATGAATGGGGCATAGGCACCTAAGGTCAGGGGGTGGCTAGAGGCAGGGGTGGCTAGAAGCCTGTGTGCTCTTCCACACTACCAGGGGAGGCCACAGCACTGTGGGAGGAAATGCAGGTAGAGGGTGATGAGGGTGAAGAGGGTGAAGAGGATGATGAGGGGGATGAGGGTGATGAGGGTGAAGAGGGTGATGAGGGGGATGGGGGTCATGAGGAGGATTCAGGCAAAGCCAATGGGAGCTCCTTCGTTTATGGTGGTGTCAGCTTTCTCATGGAAATGTGAAGCAATGCTGCCAACTCACAGCACAGAAGGAGGTGCTGGAGGATTCAGGAGGGAAGAGAACATAAGAAGCATTGTCTAGAGCCGAGTAATATAGGATGGCTGTAAACTGGCTAGAAGTTGGAGACCGTTTCAAAGAACGCCGTAGCCGACTGTCTAGGGAGCGGGCAGGGACCTGAGAAGTGAAGTTCAGGTGGCCGCAGGGCACACATTCATCCCAGGAAGGAAGCAGAGCCGCCACGCTGTCCCACCTCCGCCAACCATCCCTGTCTACGGGACTCACTTTCTCTGGTTAAGCCCAAACAGGCGCTCTGACATTTCCGCCTCTGTTGAAAGAGGATCAGGTTCAGCAAGAGAAGAGTCCCAGGGCCGGGTCTCCCACCTCCTGGCCCCAGGCTCTCGCGGAGTTCCTCTCAGTTCTCTCTCAGTTCCTCTGAGTGAGAAAGAAACCTGTGAACCAGAGCCCTCATTGTCCGCAGACTTGCCATGATCCTGCCTGGCAAAGCTGGCCACGGCCCTGCCCTGGCTTCTTCCACCCGCCCACCGGGCCACACACCCACATACAGAAAGACATGTCTGCAGAGGCCGGGAGACTCATTCATGAAACCCTTCGACATTGCAGTGGCCCATCCGTGAGGATCCCCACCTACAGACTCACTTCCTCTCTGGCTATGGATGTTCTCGGAGCTCCTGCACTGTCCTCTCCTGACCCCGCACGCACGCAGCTTTTATACTGCAGCGTAGGAGGTTATCTTTGCTCTGTAATCACACGCTTGAGGCTGGATTCTGGGATGAGGGAGTAAGGCTGCAGCTGGTTAGAACTGCGTCTGTGTTCATTAGGATCGCGGGGCACCTTGCGAAGCAGCAGAAGCAGCCACTTAATCGGCAGCGACGGCAAGGTTGCCGTGTATGCGTGGCCACGTGGCCATGGCGCCGTGGCTCTCTACCTGGGCTCGGGAGGCCGGGTGGGCCGCAGAGGCTCGCTCGCACTGAGCAGCTGCTTGCTCCTTCAAGAGCCCGGAGAGATGAGATAAATAAATACTGTAATTTTAAAGCGGTGACTTGCACGGCAAATAGAAATGTCTTGCAAGCTGAGCTTAACACCAGCAATGAGACTTCAGTGAGCGTTTGCTGAGGGTACAAATCATGTATGTGGCACCACACGGGCCACAGAGACACGGCAGGGGACTAGAAAGGACGGTCCCTTTCCTCATAAATACAGTCGCGGTGGGATTGTATCACACAGGACTCGAGAAAAGCACATGGCGACGTCCAGGGTGGGGCTGCCACTGCAGCTGGCAGCCTGCATATGAATCGCACAGCTAATTTACTTCTCTCCTCCCTAAGGAAGACAAGACTCCCCACACCCCTGTTCACAGACAGAGTCTACCACGGGTAAAGAGGGATGTGCGGCTCCGTCCTGAGCCCCAAAGGGAGACAGCAGGCACAACAGAAGGGGGGAAAATTAAGACAGACCTCTGCCTCAAGATGCTTGGTGTGTAATAAAAGAAATACCCTTGCAGAGAGATGTTCAGAGGGTGCGTGCCTTCCGACAGGGCCAGCGAGGCTGCGCGACTGTGTGGAAGGGCCGGGCTGGTGGCTCGGGGCGTGCCTGCTCCAGGGACCCTCTCTGCACTCTCCCTTGGGCAAACATCTCTTACTGACAAAGAGCCACCCAGTGGTTCCCGGGTCATACGCTGACCTGGGCACTGAAGGCCGCAGTGAAAGAGGCAGAGTGCCCGCTGTCTAGGGGACGGCAGGGCCCGGGGAGGGCGTGGTAGAGGCGAGCGGACGGTCATGGTCATAGCAGGTGTTCCACAGGAAGCACAGGAAGGATGCCGGGACTGCCGAGGGGAGCCCGGAAGGGCCTCTCTGAGCTGCAAACCCCGTGCTCAGGGTTGACGCAAAGACCTCTGGAGAAGCCCGTCCCAGCAGAAGGCAGGAAGGGCAAGGGCAGTGTGAGGGGGCGTCCAGCCCGGCCAGCAGGGGCAGATGGAGGAAGAGCACTGCTGAGACACGAGGGGGAGGGTCAGCAGTAGATGACACATTCCTCCGGGCTGTGGTAAGTCCTTATCAGTCGGAAGGCAGCGAAGGCCTCAGAAGTATCAAGATTTTCCTGGAGACGCTTTCCCACAGTCTAGAGTTGTCGAAAGCACGACCACAAACCCCGCAGTGCTCCAGTGTCGCTCAGCGACAGAACTCTCGCCTGGAGGGTCTGCGGCCCTGTCGTCCTTCCTCAGCACTGTGAGCGCACACGCAGCCTGGCCAAGCTCTGCACTTTGGACAGCAGCGTCAGGAAAGACTGAGCCTCCTACAAGTGTTCCCTGAAATGTGAGCCATCCGCGGCATAGGGGAAAGGAAACAAATGTTTCTATGGAAAGAGTTCGCAGGAGAGGGGCTCATGCCTGAACAGGAACATTACACCTTCTGTTTGATATCGGTCTCCTGGAGCAACCGAAGGAGGAAGTATATCCCCGGCCCCGGGCCCTCTAGCTCATCCTCTCCAGGAGAATCACAGCAGTGTTAAGTAGTAAGCCCTACAGCAGCCGCTGAACACCAGTGGCTAAAGTCACTCCCCACCGGAAGAAGGCGACCTGAGTATACAGGATGGTGGCCTTCATTTCCCAGCTTAGGAAGTAATGGGAAACATGGTTGCATATCATTTTCCTGCTCCTCCCCATTTTCAGAATTACTGCTATAACTGAACTTAAACAGAGGAGACCATTAGCCAGCCCGTCACGTGACTTCTCTTCTGCCTCCTCCCTCCCCTCCAGGTAATGAGAGCCAAAAAGCCTTCTAGAAGGTGCCCTGTAGAAAAGCAGAGTTCACAGCACTCACATGAAACGTCAGAAGTCTTAGGGAGCAAATAACTTCAACACCAATGAGAAACCATCTCCCAGAGCCCAACACGGGCACGTGGCCATGGTGTTTTCTTTAATCTGTTTTCTTCCAAAGAGTAAGAGACTTTCCAAGATACTTTTGATAAAGTAGAACGAGATGAAATGATTTGACCCACCAGATACCAAGAATCGTTACAAAAGTGCAGTTATTCCCTAAATCACAGTGCAAAGGGACAGACGGGCAATCGGACTACTGAAATGAAACAGAGCATCCAGAAAAAGCTGGGGAAACACGGGGTAAAACTGCTGCTGTAGAACACTAAATAAAGGCTATCCCAGCTGTGTAAGCCGACGGTACTGAACAAATGATAACACACAGGAAAACGTTGAGCCAGACTCTTCCTCACCCCACACAACAGTTTATGACAATCATATTCACAATGTTATATGGAGTGAGGATAGACTTCTTAAGGAAAGCTCCCGTGTGTATGAGTGTTTTGCCTGCGTGTCTATCTGTGTGCCCTTGTGTGTGAATGCCCACTGAGGCCAGGAGAGGATGTCAGTCTCTGGAACTGGACTTGCAGCTCAGCATGAGCAGCTGCGTGCTGACAACCAGGTCCTCTGGAGGCACGGCGCATACCAAGCAGCCCTGAGCCTCCTCTCCAGCCTCCCCTAGCCGCTGCCCCTTACCTCATGTACAACCTCGGCACGCCCCTCCGCTTCTGTTCCTCATCTGTAAAGTGTGAATAATAACCCTCGCCTCTGATGCTATTTTGAAGATTAAGCGCACAGACATTTATAAATATGTAGGAATGTGTCCAGCACTTCATAAATGTCAGTTAAATAAACTAAAGAAAAAAATCCTAAAGGAAAGGATAAATTTACTATATTAAAATTAAAAAACTTCAGGCGGCTCACAACTGCCGTTCAAGGGGATGTAACACCCTCCTCTGGCCTCTGCAAACACACGGCACACAGACATATATGCAGGCACTCACGACACACGTGAAATAAAAATAAATCCTTTTTAAAAAATTAATAACTTCGGCTTGTCAAAAGAAACCATAAAAATGAAATAAAATAAATAGACAAGGCACAAGCTGTGAAAGTCTATCTACTGCATAAAATCAACAAAGGGCTAGTCTACAGACCGTAGAAGGCATTTCAGTAAGTCGATGTGAAATAGACAATCCAGGAGAAAAAGTAAAATGGGCCGGAAACTAAACAGACATTTCACAGAAGTGGAAAATTAAGTGGTGGTTTAAAAATATGTTCAATGTCATTAGGACTGGGGAGAAACAAAATCGTATCAGCGTGCCCTTTGAGAACTGTAAATTGAAAAAATTTAAATTCTGACATCAGGCATGAGCAAGGATCTGAAGGCAGTCGGTCCGCACGCACTCTCCTGAAGGTGTGTGACCGGTAGGACCCCGGAAAGGGCAGAGGGTATCACAGGGTAGACAGGCTACAGCATTCCGACCTCACAGACCTCACGGCTGCAAAGCCCTTTGCGCATGCGCACTAACACAAGCCACCCTTTGAATCAAAGGAAAGAACTAGCACAAATACCAACCAGCAGCAAAGACGCGAACAGATGGACAGCAAACTTCAACAAATAAGTTACAGGGAAAGTGTGGAACAAGATAGAGGGAAAATGAGCTGGAGAATGTTCTGGTGCTACACTTCTCGTTTCGAATGTCTCCCACGGGGAGGTTGGAAGGTTTGCCCACGCAGAGTGGCACTGCGGGGAGGTGGGAGAGTTGTTTTTCTAATTTTATTTTTATTTTATTTTTATTTTGTTTTATGTGTCTGGCTTTAGATCCCATGGAGCAGAAATTAGTTCTGAGCCATGTGGGTACTGGGATTCAAACCTGGGTCCCTTGAATGAACACCCAGGGCTCTTTAAGCTTTGAGCCAACTCTCCCACCCAGCGGCGGTGGGGCCCGGTCATTGAGTACATGCCCTTGGCAGAGAGTGTAGAACCAGCCCCTGCTCCATATATTTGGTTGCTAGACATGAATGGGATGAGTTTGTTTGCTCTGCCGTGTATTCTTGGACTTAACATCCTGCCCGGCCCCAGACCTAAAACAATGAGACCAATTACCTACTGGTCCCTCCAAATCCACGAGTCACAATAAACCTTTTCTCTTCATAAGTTGATTTTCTCAAGCATTTTGTGATGGAAAGCTAACATACTTGGTATAATTCTACATATCCAAACTTTTTTATTTAAACGTATTTAAAGCTTTAACGCTAAAGAAAATGTTGCTGAAGAATTAATACTTAAGGCAAAACAATAAATGAGATTTCCTGGTGAGAGGATGGACTAAAAGCTGCATCCCTGTGCCCTGGTTAAGGAAAGAGTTCATACAAAAGTCCACAGCAGAACGGAGGGGCTCTGGAGTACAGAAAAGCAGTGATAAAAAAGCTGGAAAAATGCCCAGAAGAAAACAAACATCAACAGCGAAATGACAGGCAGTGGACCAGAGAGAGGAAGTCAGCTGACTCCATGCACAACCCCAGTGGGCTCCAGCAGTGGGCGGGAAAAGAGGGCCAGTACACCCTTCCAGGGCAAGCCACAGTCTCCCAAGCTTCAGATCCAGGCATAGGTGTCGGTGAGATGTGACTGACTGGCAGATGGGCACAGTGGAGAGACTTTGTGCATGACTGTGGGGGCAGTGGGGGGGTGTCATTTTAAGGCATAACCTACTGTTTAAAACTGAGCTATCCCATGACTGTGGGGGCAGTGGAGGCGCCATCTTAAGGGGTAACCTGCTGTTTAAAACTGAGCTATCTCATGACTGTGGGGGCAGTGGGGGTGCCATCTTAAGGGGTAACCTGCTGTTTAAAACTGAGCTATCCCATGACTGTGGGGGCAGTGGAGGTGCCATCTTAAGGGGTAACCTGCTGTTTAAAACTGAGCTATCCCATGACTGTGGGGGCAGTGGGGGTGCCATCTTAAGGGGTAACCTACTATCCCAGGAGGCCGACAACAGCAAACCACCACCAAGGAGCCTGGATTTTACTTGCCACAGTCCCGGGGCAAGAGAAGCCTTCCAGGCAGTTCTGGAGGGAGCGGAAGGCCAGAGAAGGCCCAGGTGGGTGTGGACGGGAAGCCCCGCCTGCTGCCTTGTCAACTCAGAAGTCATAAACTGTCTAGAGAGGTGGCGGCTGGCCCTCACCTGCAGGCTCTGATTTGTGAGGCTCCTTGTGCACCCCCTTTTCATGAGTCCTATCTGCACTCTCAGCAGTTATTTTTACATTGTATCCTTAACTTTGCTGGCTTCTCATAGCCGCCTTCATCCAGGTTTATTTGCCCACATGTCACTATTGGATAATCTCTTCTTTCCCTTTTTATTTTCCCTGTTCCTGTCTATCCCCCTTTTCTCTCCATGACACCTTTAGTAACACTTCACTTTATCTCATTTTTAAAATAGACAAAATCATTTTTTTTAGTTTTACTTCTCTTCCTATACCTACCAAATTCTGCTTTAAAACCTTTTTGATTATTAGAAAATATTTTTCTTTTTAAAATTTTTTTTGTAATTCTGACGTCTTTTTCTTGTCGTGATATCCTCCTCCACCTCCTCCCCTCCTTTCACCGTCTCTCCTCTACACCCATTTCCCTGCCTCGCATGTTTATCTCGTCCATTTACCATTTACCATTTCCATGTTTATCCTAATGTTTTACCTCCATAGTTCAGGCTGCACTGATTTTCCATCTTAGTTACATGACCATTGGCACTATATTAAGAGGGCTTTAATTAATTTGAAGTGCCTTTAGAGCTTGTACAGTTCAGGATCAGTGCCGTTAGACCCATTTCTCCCTCCTCTCAGAGGGGAACTGAGGACTGAACCCTCAAGAGTATGCTGTTAAATATGATCATCTCCAAATAAAATGAGGGAAATTTTAACCATAAAACTGTAACACAAAACCAAGGAACAAGGAAATATAAGGCAGTATGATTCCACTAAAAAAAGATTTTAACTCTTCCCGTACTGATTTCAAATACACTAAAATAGGTATGAAGCTAAAAGAATTTTTGCTTCTTAAAATTTTATGAAATAGTAAACTTCAAGAGTTTACTAGCAAAAAATGGCTGATGCCTTCAAAGAGTATAAAAACAATAGATGGATTTACTCCAAGTCCCGGACAGGAAAGTCAGAAAAGCAGGGAAATGGGTGAGAAGAAGGGACAGGGATGAAGACGTCAGCAGAGCAGTCGGGTTCAAAAAAGATCCAACTAGAAATTCTGAGAGATGAGGGGGAAATCAGGAAAAACAAACAAACAAACAAACAAACAAACAAACAAAAGCCCCATCCTGGAAAGCATCATCATAAGATTCAGGGGAAGAGGGAGGAACATCAGGGATGGAAGATTAGATCGAGACAACAGTGCAACCAAACCTCGGCAGAGAACGTCGATAAACCAGACATGACCACAGTGCTCTGGGACATGGGATACGTCAAGAGAGCAAACTCAGGAGCTAAGATGGAAACTCAGTGCAGCCTGTACTGGGGAGGTAAAACAGTAGACACATATGGAAATCGTAAATGAACAAGATAAAAGCAGGAAGCAGGAAATAAAAGCAGAGGGGAAACGAGGTTAAAGAACAGAATGAACCAAAATAAAAACTAAATGAAGAGAAAACCTACTCAAGAAAATTACAGTAGACAATCCCCCATGTCTAAAGAAAGACATGTCTACCCAAACACTCAAAAGGTGTTTAAAAACCTAAGTAGAAAAAAAAGCAGAGATGTTCTCCATGCTATATCATAGTCAAGATGTCAAAAATACAAAGCAAAGAAAGTATACTGAAAACTGCAAAGAAGTTGGGGAGGAGATGCCATGGGGGAGAGCATTTGCTTGGCAAGCACAAGGACCTGAGTTCAAATCCCAAGTACTTACTTAAAAGCTGCACATGACTTGTATGCATCTGTAATCCCAGTGTCGTTGGGGCTATTTTCAATAAATATAAATAAATAAATAATCTGGAAGATCCAGAATAACTACATATCTGTGTAACCTACAAGATTAAGATGTAATTTATAGCAAACAAAACAAAACAAAACAAAACAAAACAAAAACAGTGAGATTAAAGCAGTAATAAAACATCTCCCAACCACAAAAAGTCAAAACCAAATGGGCTCACTGCAAAATTCCACCAGATCTTTAAGAAATGGTTAATGCTAACAGGCCTCAAACTCTATAAAACATAAAGGAAAGCTCACTATCACTCATTCTACAAAGGTGCTGTTGCTTAGACACCAGAATCAGGTAAAGATAAAACAAAGCAAAGACAGACCAATTTCTCTAATTAGAATAAATGCAAAACTTCTCCAAAGCAAAATCACATGAATTTAAGTCAAGGTTACAGTAAGACCACTTACTAGTTGGATTAATCCCAGAGATGAGAGACAGTACAATGTACATCAATAAATATGATACAATGTAAAAACTTAAGAACTTAAAACATGTGACCTTCTCAAAAGATGCAGAAAGAATGCCCTTTCATGGTTAGAAAGTCCTGAACAAACTGGGAATAGAACAAATATACCTCAGCATAAGAAACATTACATACAGCAAACCTAGAGTCAATGCTATAATATGGAAGGGAGAAAATATTTTCCCTAAACTCAGTAATGAGACAAGGGAACCCTATTAGTCAATACAGCACTAAAATCTTACCTAGAACAAAAAGAAATAGACAACTGACCCAAATAGAAGAAGCAGCCAAAGAATCTCTATTTGAAAGCTGAATGTTTATATATTTAAGACCACAAACTCCATGCCAGAAAGCTTTTATACTTTATTAAACATACTTTCAACAAAGCAGCAATTTATAAAACCAATGTATTAAAAAAAAAGTAAATTTCTAATATACCAATTATGAGCTTGCTAAGAAAGAAATTGAAAAAAAATCTATTTATAATCACGTTTAAAACTAAAATATCAAGGAATAAGCTTAACCAAAGAGGTGATAGACTTTGCTTCTACCATGGAAACCTTGAGATACTAAAAAGAAAAAAAATTTTTTGAAAAATATATTAGAAGATGGAAAGGTTTCCCCCATGATGCTGAGTTGGCAGAAAATTGTAAGCATGGCTACATTACCAAATATGATCTACAGTTTCAATACATTCTCCATCAAAATGTCATTATAAAATATCAATAATTCATAGAAATATAAAAATTTCTAAAATCCATGTTAAAGTTATAGACACCCAACTATCCAAAAACAATCCTAGACATTTGCCATCAAAATGTCATCATTATAAAATGTCAATAATTCATAGAAATATAAAAATTTCTAAAATTCATGTTAAAGTTATAGAGACCCCCCAACTATCCAAAAACAATCCTAAGTAGAAAAAAAAAAAACCCAATACTGAGATTTCTCAACATCTGACCTTAAATTATATTGCTGAGTCATATTATCAAAATAAAATATGGTACTAGCAATTCCATGTCTATGGAAATAGACATGTAGGTCAATGGGATAGAAGAGAGGACCCAAAAACAAACACACACAGGTACAGCCTTCTAACTTTTCAACAAAGGCTTAAAACATGCACTGGGTAGCTTCTACAAATAGTACTGGAAGAACCTGCTATCTCTGCTGTGGAAGAATGAACTAGATCTGTATTTCTCAAAATACACCAAAAACAAAAAACAAAAACAAAAACAATTCCAAATGATCAAAGACCTGGAACTTTGACATTGCTAAAGGAGTACAGAAAGCGCATTTAAAGACTTAGGTGCCCTACTTTTTCTATTTCTCTGATTAAAATACAGTGACCAAGGCTTCTTATAAAAGAAAGTGATTATTTTGGGTCTCACAGCTTTGGAGAGTGAGTCCATGGCCACCTTGACAGGAGCACAGCAGCAGGCAGGCAGGCAGGCATGGCACTGGAGCAGTAGCAGAACCCTTACATCTGATCCACAAACATGGGGCAGAGAACAAGCCAACTGGTGTGGGCTTTCACTCCTTCAAGGCCACACCTCCTGATCCTTCCCAAACAATTCCACCCACTGGGAACCAGGCATTCAAATACATGAGCCTATAAGAGCCATTCTTATTTAAAGCATCACAAATAAACATAGGCGAAAACTTTCTTTAAAAGGACTTTAAAAGTACAGGAAATAATCAGTAATTACATGAAATTAAAAACCTTCTGCACGGTAAAGAAAATAATTACCAAAATGGGGAAACAGCCCACAGAACAGAAAAAAAAAAAAGGTCTTTGCCTTGCCAACTACACATCTGAGAGAAGATTAATATTAAAGGTCTGTAAAAACTAAACACTAAGAGAAGAAATCCAATCAATAAATGGTAAATAAATATTTGGAAAAGTCTTCAACATCCTTGGGCCATCTGGGAAATGCAAATTTATACTGCTTTGGGAATCTACCTCACTCCAGTCAGGACAAGGGCTGGTAAAGATGCAGAAAGGAGATCCTTATTTCCTGCTAGTGGGGTATAAACCAGAATAGCCATTTTAGGAGTAAATCTGGACTTTACTCAAAAACCTAAAACTTCAAATACATATGACCTAGCAATACCATTCCTAGGTACATACTTGCGGGCATCTAAGTCAACACACCACAGAGACACATGCACATCCATGCCTATTACTCTACTGTCCACAACAGCAAAGATACAAAACCAACCCAGATGCCCATCAACAGGAGAACGTATAAAGGAAATGTGATACACAATGGAATTGTTTTAGACATAAAGAAAGATTAAATTATGACATTTGTAAGGAAATCAGCAGAACTGAAGATCAAGCTAAGGAAAAGAAGTCAAACTCAAAAGACAAATATTGAGCATCTCATATACAGAACATAGATTTAAATTTATGGTGTGGGGGACATTAAAATAAAAAGTGGCAAGGGAAGGAAGGAAGACATCACAGGGAAGACAGGAAGAGAAAGGGGGGATGATGAAATATATGTGTCAGGAAAGCAGAAGGAAGGACAGACTGTGCCCACAGAGGACACGTGCCAGCAAGGTGGGGGGAGGTGGCCAGTAGGGGGAGCAGATGAGTAAGAACATGATAATGTGTCCAAACATGCTCAAAGCAAAAAGACATTGCTTTAAAACCTAAAGACTACAATGTTTCAAACATAAGTGTAACATTGTGGATAGTGCCCTGCCGTGGGAGGTATAAGGCTAGAGAGACACATAGAGGAAAAGCCGTTAGTCAGTAGCTAGTGTGAGTCCACAACCTCTCTGTCTCTCCAGTTAATGAGTATCAACTTCAGTATCAACTCAAAGACAAAAGGTGACTGTCTCCACCCAAGTTCAACTGCAAGCCAATAACCTCAGTGCCTTCTCTCTGGGTTCTTACACTGGCCCCTCCCCCACCTCACACCTCATCCCCCACACCCCAAAAAGGGCAGAACACAAACTATCTCTCAATACATTGTTAACTTGACACAGATAATGCAAGTTATGTTTTGGTAAATATAAATTCCCAGTTGGCTTAAAGGTTTATCCATTTGGAGCTCAACACCAGAAAGCGGGTACCTATCCTCACCGGCTTGCTGTGCACAGGAGCCCCACAGTGTTTACGCAGCCCACCGCTTCTCAGCAGGGGATCTCTGTGAGGCAGGGCTAGAAGAACCACTTGTACCCAAACCACACACACTAAATGCTCAAAGCCCCCTGAGCATCTGCGACCATTATGGTCTCATGCTCATCTTAAACCTTCTTGAGGAAAGGGGTGGAGGGCAGAGACTATTTAAGGAGGCTGAACTCTACACCCTTTCAAGGTAGGCTGTGTCTTTTCACTGAGGCCAAATGGGAGTGCTGCTTTCTACAAAAACTAAAGAAAGGCACAAACTATAGTCTCATTCCTTTCTCAAATGACTGCTTATATTTTCCTTTTCTCATCAATTTTTTTAAAAAAAATAAATAATAAGGGGCTGGAGGGAGAGCTTCTGCTACGTGGTTAAGAGCACTGTTCTTACAGAAGACCCAGGTTCATTTCCCAGAACCCACAATTGGCTCGGAACCACATCTAGCTCCAGTCCTAGGAGACTCAATACCCTCTTCCAGCCTTCAGTGCCCCCAGCCTGCATGTGATGCCCATTCAGGCACGCAGACCAACAGCCATACACATAAAACAAAAACAAAATTTAAAAAAACCACATAATCAAGACAAGCATATAAAGGAGATTTTTTTTAACTGTAAAATAAACAAAAGCAAAAGAAAAAATGCTTTCATAATGAGTGTTAAAGAAATACTTTACTATAGCCAAGCATTCCAAACCAAGAACACGTAGTTCTTCATCAAGGCCCACTTCCCTAATTTTATCACTGATGTCATAAAAAGAAAAATGCCAACGAGACTGTAGTGACTTCAGTCGGGTACTGGTGGCACACGTCACAATGTCAGCACGAAGGTGGCCTCATGGATGGATTCTGCTTTTCTTGAGAGGGAGAAGCACATAAAAGCATAAAATGGGGAGAAAACCTAATTTTCAGCATGAGCCACTAAGGTGGGGAGTGTGAGGCTAGACTGGGCTCCACAACAGCATCCTGTCTCAAAAGGCATGAACAAGCTGGGCGGTGGTGGCGCACGCCTTTAATCCCAGCACTTGGGAGGCAGAGGCAGGTGGATTTCTGAGTTCGAGGCCAGCCTGGTCTACAGAGTGAGTTCCAGGACAGCCAGGACTACACAGAGAAACCCTGTCTCGAAAAACCAAAAAGAAAAAAAGGGGGGGCATAAATAAGAGGGGGTGGGGAGGAGAAAAGGAGAGGGGAAGGGAGGGGGAGGGCAGGGGAGGTAAAGGGAGGGCAGGGGAGGGCAGAGAAGAGGAGAGCAGGAGAGGGGAGGGCAAGGCAGGGAAGAGGACAGCAGGGGAAGGCAGAGGAGGGGAGGAGAGGGGAGGGGAAAGGAGAACAGGGGAGGGGAGGGGAAGGGAGGGCAGGGCAGGAGAGGGGAGGGGTGGGAAGAGGAGGAGAGGGGAGGGGAGGAGGAGGGCAGCATTAGTCTAAGGAGCTAACTAAAATACGCAAAGCATAATCTAGGGATCTACTGTGAGAAACTGAAGATCAGAAGGAAGTAAAATGTTTATTTCCCTTTATAGCTCTCGGCTCTCAGTCAACAGCCGCCACAGATGGTCCCAGCCCTAGACTGTTCCGTGCTGCTCACTGCGTTTGAGGAAGAGCACGCTACCTTTTCCAAAGATTCCTGTCTGCATCTGGTCCTCTGCTCGTCCCCACCACCACACACACCAAGGTCTGGTTCCCATGTGCTGGTGTTGACAGGGATGACTTAGCAAAGGACCCGAAGGGCGGAGGCAGGCCCCGGAGGGAGAGAAGCATGCATATGTGAGGTTTACACAAATGAAGACGCTTCAGCACCAGTCACCAGGTCTGACTGGAAGGCAACCATCCTGCCGCTATCCATGCAGATGGCTGTTTCCCACCTCAGCAGCCACACTCACAGGCTAACGGGTTTGCTCCTTGGCCCTTTCCAGAATGCCATCCTCCGAGTTAAATCAGAGGTAAGCTTATCTATCTCAAGCAGCATTTGACAATGTCGTGGTACACGTTAGAAACGCCTCCTAGAAATCCACAGAAACGAGCCTGGTGAGCCATCCCCACCCACACAGGGTTTGTGTTACAGACACAGTGTGAACTCGGACGGGAGGCCTGCAGCTGCAGGCAGGAGCGGGTGAGAGCCCCCACCCTTGGCCCAGTCCATGCCAAGGAAAAGCTGGGCAGAGCACAGGGCATCTAAGGACTGTGAAACGGCAATGGGGACGCGGAGGCTGGGCAATGGAAACACTCAGAATGCCATCAGAGCGGCGCCCAGTGCCCCTGTCATCCTGGCCTCCCGGTATCACCCAGTGCAGAGTCAAAGGCAGCCTGGCACCCGAAAACATGCAATGTATATAAACAAGAAAAAAAAGAGGGGTGGGGGAGGGGAGAGAGAGAGAGAGAGAGAGAGAGAGAGACAGAGACAGAGACTGAGACAGAGACAGAGAGAGAAGAAAAGCTTCTTGCTTTCTAGACCAAGGAGCAAAAGAAAAGCAAAAACCTTCACAGTCAAGAGAGTCTCACAAGAGCCTTGACTTTTTTTTTTTGATCATTCCCACCCTGGACCCAGTCAGGATGTCCTGCAGGGCCAAAGAGCAGAGCCGACCAGCTGGGTGGACACCAAACTCCAAGAGAATGCTTCTCCCAAGAAGAGCTACAGTCTCCAGGGCACAGGGTGAAAGCCCATTGCTTTTTTTCCCCCTAACCATTTACTGCCCTGTCCTGGACACAGACAGAGAGCATAATACATCCAAGTAGAGAATGAAATGCTCCGACTTACTATCTAGAGGTTGGTGGGAAAAGGGCTTCAGGGAATCGGAAATTATCAGAGCGCCTGCAGAGAGGAACCCAGGAAGATTATACAACAAAGTACCATCCTCCCACTGGACTGTCCACTCCGGGTCTGACCCTAACCAGCAGCGTCAGTGGCCTTGAGATTTCCCACTCTGGGGCAGCTCAATCCCCAGCTTTCAGCCTGGAAAACAGACACAAACCACATCATAAGACTGAGCAGAGCTGATACTGGAGACGGCCCACAGAAGAAAAGCAGAACAGCTCAGTTACTGCCGGCACAAGACAGGGACAAGCCACGGATGGCATCGGAATACGGCTTCGGCGCCGCTTACTGCTGGGCTTGAGAGCAGACGTGGGCAGGATGTTTCGGAGTGTGAATATCTGCATGTACTTAACACGGTAATTTTGGAATGAGATCCACGTTACTCTGGACCTTGCACTTGAAGGGGTCATCATATCTGTGGTCATAATGTATGCTCTGTGCGTCTCTATGGATGTGGGATTTTTCTATCATGATATCATGTCACTTTTCAGATTTTTGCATTTAGGAGCATTTTTGGATTTCAGATTTTCAGATTAGATTTGTTCAGCTTATATTTAAGAATGCCCATAACAGAACCCAAATTTACTTAGGCAAGACACCCTACCATGGAAGGACAATCAACCCTCATGACATGAATATCAGAATAATCAAAGAACTTAGAGGAGCTGCTGGAAGCATCTCTGGAAAGGCAGACCCCTCTGCAGAGATGAAAGGACAGTAGGCTTATTCTCCCCTCACACAAAAGGAAATCCTAGAGCTGAGGAAAAAACATAGAGTAAAAACTTTTCAGAGGTCACTAGATGGATGGCGATGTCACAATGGAGGTGACAGAAGAAACAGCAGGTGATCCTGATATGGAGGAGTAGATTACCCAAAGGAACCTGAGAAAAGCAGTGTACGAGCAGAAGCCTCAGAGACCTGCGGGGAATGCAAGCATGTCTGACATCCACAGCACCAGAGTCTCAGAAGAAGGAAAAATACTTAAAAAAAAGAAAAAGAAAAAGAAAAGGACTGTAAGTTCTCATATTTGGCGAGAAAGATAAATTTACAGTTCCAGGAAATGCAGAGTCCACCGCCAGACATCATAATGAAACTGCTACAAACTAGAGACAATGGAAAAGCCTAGAAGAAAGCAATATATATCAGGAGTAATGGTTTTTGATAATTATAGATTTCCCAGAAGGAGCCGTGAAGAGCACAAGGCAGAATCCAGAGCTAAAAGAAGGTAACTGTCAACCCTGACGTCCATGTCGGCAACAAAGAGCCTTTTAAACTGAGGCAGAAACGGAAATCTCAGGGGAACAAAAATGGAGAAACCATTCTACCAACAAACTTATGCTAGACAGAACGGACAAGTTCTTAGGGGAAAATACCGACAAAAAGAAGATGCAAGACAGAGAAAGTCAGGACAGGCCTGCAGTAAAGAGAAAGACTGAAGATGTGGATGGCGATTATTTTTTGTTGTTTAAAGATTTATTCATTATTATATATAAGTAGTTGTCTTCAGACATACCAGAAGACAGCGTCAGATCTCATTATAGATGGTTGTGAGCCACCATGTGGTTGCTGGGATTTGAACTCAGGGCCTTCAGGAGAGTAGTCGATGTTCTTAACCACTGACCCATCTCACCAGCCCAAAAAGACTATTAATTTAAAAACTTTCTACAAAGTCTAAGCCCATACTGCTTACCTGGCAAATTCTCCCAACTATTTAAAGAATTCAGATCAACCCCTCATAAGCATAAGACACAAGTCAACGATAAAAGCACCAAAGGTATCTCAAAAAAAAGACTAACATCATTTATGAATATAGGCATTAAACATATCATCAAACTGCTGGGGAGATGGCTTACAGGTGAGAGCACTCACTGACCCCGTCAAAGACTCAGGTCAGTTCCTTCACCCACATGGCATCTCACATAAGTTTAGTTCCAGGGGAACTGACGCACTCTCTGACCTCCATAGCTACTAGGCACATACATGGTGCCCATGCAGGCAAAACGCTCAGACCCAGTAAATGGATAATTAAAAAAAAGTTAAATAATCATCCACTAAATACTAGCACACTGAATCCTTCATATAAATATATAAAATTTTTGTCCATGATCCACCATGTCCAAGGTGAGATTATATTGAAAGAAAGAAACCATGCAGTATACCACACAGATGTGAAAAGGGGGGCAGAAAGCACATGACCTCTCCACAGAAGTAGAAAAGTCATTTGATTAAATCCAGTACTTCTCACAGCAAAACCATTCAGTAACCTTAGCAACAAGAGGAACTGGGGGACTTCAGTCTAAAGAAGGCCACACAATGCTTCCAGCCACATCAGGCGTAATGGGGAAAGACTGACTGTGTCTCCAGTGGTCCAGAACAATAAACCTGCTTTAAATACAGTAAAAATAACACATCCAAACAACTCCGGGAAGACCCGTGTAAGTATACTATATTCATGAACTGCAAAAACGACACTCGAGGTACCAATTCTACCCAAATGGATCTTTAGACTAAAGGAAGCAAAAATCACATCTGGTATTATTTATTTATTTAGGTTTAGTTTCAAACATAACTATTTAAAATTTATGTTAAAAGAAAAAGGAATTTCCTCCTACAGGAGGTAAAACAACTTCGAATGATTGGCACCCACGGCATCCAATTGCAAGACTTGTCACAGGGCTGCAGAAAGCAAGCAGTGTTTTCTGATGGATGGCTAGACACAGACCAGGGGACAGAAATGAGTCACTATGGCCAAGTGATTTTTAACAAATGCTCAAAGACAAGTCACCTGGGAAAGACAGCTGTGAAACCATCAGAAACTTACAGTAACAGGAAACCTACGAGAGCCTCATACAGCCTACAAAATTTCACTCAAAATCGGTCTGAAACATTTATGATAAAACTATAAAGTTTCCAAGATGAACACACGACAGAGGATCTTTACAGTCTACAATTGGTGAAATACTGAACACGAAACAAAAAAAAACATGTCCAATTTATAAAAAAAAACCAAAACAAAACTGAAAATGTTCACCCTACAAAAACACTGACTAAAAAGACAGACTTCAGACAATGCTTGCCAATCATGGATCTAATGCGGACACTGGTGCAGGGCACACAAGGAACTGGCCCAGTCCTGCAGCAAGAGAGCAAACTGACCAGCTTTGGAAATGGATAAAGGATGGGAGAGGCCTGCACTGAGGAGGGCAAGCCAACAGAAGCCACTCAGGAATGATATTCACCATTGCTCTCTAGGGAAGCAAGAGTTACCACATACTTATTAGAAAATGTTTAAAGTAAAAATGTGGACACTCTTAAGTGCCGGAAAGGGTTCTAAGTCACTGAATCTCTTATGCATTTCTAATAGAAATGTCAAATGACCTTACTACTGGGGGGGGGGTTATTGATACAGGGTTTCTCTGTGTAGCCCTGGCTGTCATGGAACTCACTCTGTAGACCAGACTGGCCTAGAACTCAGAAATCAGCCTGCCTCTGCCTCTCAAGTGCTGGGATTAAAGGCATGCGCCACCACTGCCCAGCACTGGAAAACAGGGTTTTTTTCCCCTATATTCTTTGTTTACATTCCAAACGATTTCCCCTTTCCCAGTTCCCCCCTCACCATATGTCCCATAAGTCCTCTTCCCATTCCCCAATCAACCCCCCACCATTTCTCTGTTCTGATACTCTCCTATAAAACTGGATCTAGTCTTTTCCAGGACCAGGGTCCTCTCCTTCCTTCTTCTTGGGAATCTTTTGATTTGCTAATTGCACCTTGAGTATTCAGAGCTTCTGGACTCATTAATATCCACTTATCAGTGATTGCATTTCATGTGTATTCATTTGTGATTGGGTTAGCTCACTTGGGATGATATTTTCCAGATTCAACCATTTGCCTACAAATTGCATTAATTCATTATTTTTAATTGCTGAGTAGTATTCCATTGTATAGATATACCACATTTTCTGTATCTATTCCTCCGTTGAGGGACATCTGGGCTCCTTCCAACTTCCGGCTATTATAAACAAGGCTGCTATGAACATAGTGGAGCATGTGTCTTTATTGCATGCAGGGGAATCCTCTGGGTATATGCCCAGGAGTGGTATGACAGGGTTCTCTGGAAGTGTCATGCCCAATTTTCTGAGGAACTGCCAGACTGATTTCCAGAGTGGTTGAACCATCTTGCAATCCCACCAACAGTGGAGGAGTGTTCCTTTTTCTCCACATCCTCACCAGCACCTGTTGTCTCTTGAGTTTTTAATCTTAGCCATTCTGACTGGTGTGAGGTGGAATCTCAGGGTTGTTTTGATTTGCATTTCCCTGATGACTAATGATGATGAACATCTCTTAAGGTGCTTCTCAGCCATCTGAATTTCTTCAGGTGAAATTCTTTGTTTAGCTCTGTATCCCATTTTTAATAGGGTTATTTGGTTCTTTGGGGTCTAACTTCTTGAGCTCTTTGTATATATTGGATATTAGCCCTCTGTCGGATGTGGGGTTGGTGAAGATCTTTTCCCACTTTGTTGGTTGCCATTTTGTCCTTCTGACAGTGTCCTTTGCCTTACAGAAACTTTGTAATTTTATGAGGTCCCATTTGTCAATTCTTGATCTTAGAGCATAAGCTATTGGTGTTCTGTTCAGGAACTTTCCCCCTGTGCCCATGTCCTCCAGGGTCTTCCCCAGTTTCTTTTCTATTAGTTTTAGTGTGTCTGGCTTTATGTGGAGGTCCTTGATCCACTTGGAGTTGATCTTAGTACAAGGAGATAAGAGTGGGTCAATTCGCATTCTTCTGCATGTTGACCTCCAGTTGAGCCAGCACCATTTGTTGAAAAGGTTATCTTTTTTCCACTGGATGATTGTAACTCCTTTATCAAAGATCAAGTGAGCATAACTCTGTGGGTTAGTTTCTGGGTCTTCAATTCTATTCCATTGATCTACTTGCCTGTCGCTATACCAATACCATGCAGTTTTTAACACAATTGCACTGTAGTATTGCTTGAGGTCAGGGATATTGATTCCCCCAGAAGTCCTTTTATTGTTGAGAATAGTTTTAACTATCCTGGGCTTTTTGTTACTCCAGATGAATTTAAGAATTGCTCTTTCTAGATCTATGAAGAATTGATTTGGGATTTTGATGGGGGATTGCATTGAATCTGTAGATTGCTTTTGGCAAGATAGCCATTTTTACTATATTGATCCTGCCAATCCAAGAGCATGAAATATTTTTCCATCTTCTGAGGTCTTCTTCGATTTCTTTCTTCAAGGACTTGAAGTTCCTGCAATACAGATCTTTTACTTGTTTGGTTAGAGTCACACAAAGATACTTTATATTGTTTGTGGCTATTGTGAAGGGTGTTATTTCCCTAACTTCTTTCTCAACCTGCTTGTCCTCTGAGTACAGGAAGGCTACTGATTTGCTTGAGTTGATTTTATAACCAGCCACTTTGCTGAAGTTGTTTATTAGCTGTAGGAGTTCTCTGGTGGAGTTTTTTGGTTTGCTTAAGTATACTATCATATCATCTTCAAATAATAATAATTTGACTTCTTCCTTTCCAATTTGTATCCTTTTGACTTCCTTATGTTGTCTAATTGCTCTCACTAGAACTTCAAGTACTATCTTGAAAAGATATGGAGAGAGAGGGCAGCCTTGCCTAGTCCCTGATTTTAATGGGATTGCTTCAAGTTTCTCTCCATTTATTTTTATGTTGGCTACTGGTTTGCTGTATATTGCTTTTACTATGTTTAGGTATGGGCCTTGAATTCCTGTTCTTTCCAAGACTTTTAGCATGAAAGGATGCTGAATTTTGTCAAATGCTTTTTCAGCATCTAATGAGGTGACCATGTGTTTTTTTTTTCTTTTAGTTTGTTTATGTAGTGGATTACATTGATGGATTTCTGTATATTGAACCATCCCTGCATCCCTGGGATGAAGCCTACTTGATCATGGTGAATGATCGTTTTGATGTGCTCTTGGATTCGGTTGGCAAGAATTTGGGAAACAGTTTCTTATGGTGTATAAACACACCAGGCGATGATCTAGGGATCCCAGTCCTTAAGTGTAGGCCCAAAAGAAGTGAAAAATTAGCATTTCCACAGAAATCTGCATGTTGACAAAAGCTCTGCTCATGACCACCAAAGACTGTACAGAACACAAATGTCCTTCAGCAGATGAATGGTTAAAGGTAGCACACCAACAAACACAGTAATATCGACCCATCACATCTACAAACACAGTAATATCGGCCCATCAAAGGGAGCTAACAAGCGAGACACACTATTGAGTGTGGGTGAGGGCATTATGCTGAATGATTCTACTTGTAGGACGTTCTAGAAACGGCAAAAGTCTATCACCTATCACTAGTTGCCAAGGTATCTTCATTAGGATTCTAATTGCTGTGAAAAGACACCATGGCCAAGGCAACTCTTATAAACCATTCAATTTGGGGCTAGCATACAGTTTCGGAGGTTTAGTCAGTTATCATCATGGGAAGCATGGCAGCGCCCTGTAGACAGGATGCTAAGGAAGGAGCTGAGAGCTTTGCATCTTGATCTGCAGGCAGCCAGGAAGAGACTGGGTGTGTTTCACAGTGGGCAGGGCCTGAGCATTTAAGACCTCAAAGCCCCGCCCCTACAGGGTCACATTTCCTCTAACAAGATCTCACCTCCTCCAATCAGGCCACACCCCCTAATAGGACCACTCTCTAAGGCCAAGCATTCAAACAGGTGAATCTAGGGAGGCCATTCCTATTCAGATCACCACACAAGGATTCTAATAAAAAATAAGTGTAACCACAAAGGGGCAGGATAAATAGATATGGGGGAGTGTGATAAAACTGCTAGGTACCCTGATTGTGGTGGTAGATAAAATAATCGAAAAATATTCTCTCTCTCTCTCTCTCTCTCTCTCTCTCTCTCTCTCTCTCTCTCTCTCTCTGGCAGGAGAGGGATCAGGGTGAGTAGCAGGCAGGTTCCCCCTGTGAGGAGGTGAGTGCAGCTTGGGTCTTCCTTCTCCCTGCATCAGGTGCAGCCCGGCACAGAGGAGGAGTGAGAAACAGAACGTGGCTGGGAAGGGTTTGGAGAGGACACAGGGATGAGTGCCTGTAGCACTGGATGGCAGGGCGGGACCCTCAGCGTTAAAAGCCTTAAATCCCTGTTGCGTACTGACCTCTCTGAACCTCTCTAGTGTCTGGAGAGTAACTGATGGGAAATAGTTAAGGCAGCCAGAAGGTGACTGAGGTCGGGGCAGAAGGCCCATCCTCCAACGCCACCTCCTAGCTGAACTCCGTCAGCAAAGCTCTGCCTTATCCTTGTGATATGCTTGTGGCTGAATCCTTGCTAATGTTTAGTAACACCTGTGGTTTGGCAAGACGGGTCATAAAAGGCATAGTTGGAAATCCAGCATTGGTTCATCTTACGTATCTGTGGTAATGAGCACTTATGAAGTCTTTTTTGGTTTCCAGCTCAGTCATCTGAGTAGAGCATCCTCAGAATACACTACACTTCATAGAAAGAGCGCCATGCAGGCTGGGGGAGAACAAAGGTCTGCTCCAACGTTACTCTCATTCTCACGCTTATTGCATTTCAGAATATTCTCTTTAAAAGCTCTTACACTACAAAGTGCTTTGCAATAGCATTAGCATTCAGAATGAAATTTTTAAAGGACTGTTTCCATGTAAGATTACCCAGATGTGTGAGAGTATCATAATGTAACTGTCTCCCGACACTGCAGAACCCTTTCCTAGTCCTAACCCAAGGCAGGCTCCCAGAAGCTTGGCCAGCTTCCGTGATGCCTTCCGAGGAATAAGGCCACACTGGATCCTGAGCGGCCGCACTCTCCCAGCTGTGCTAGCCTCCTACAGCAAATGCCCACACGCTGTGCTATGGAAGAAGGGAGAGAACAACCTGATACCTGACCCTGTGATGGAGAAGGGGAAGAAGATGAACAATGCATTTTGGAAAAGTACTAGGAAGGGGTCAGGAAGTCTTCATGTATCAACCCAGCGGCCATCTTGGTGTGCGTTCTAAGATGGTGGTGGGAAGAAGAGGCCCCAAGTTCATCGAGACATATTCACACAGGCCCTGCTGACTGGTGAGGCTTGGCCAGCAGAAAGAATTCATCCTGACGGGCGGGGGTGGCACACGCCTCTAATCCCAGCACTTGGGAGGCAGAGGCAGGCGGATTTCTGAGTTCAAGGCCAGCCTGGACTACAGAGTGAGTTCCAGGACAGCCAGGGCTATACAGAGAAACCCTGTCTTGAAAAAAAAAAATTCTTCCAAGTGTAAGTGGTAAGAGAAAAAAAAAGAAAGTACCTACTTATAGTATCAGTCACCATAAACCCAGCTATTGTAAAAGCAGTTTGCTGACTTCCAATCTCCAGCCATTTAAAAATATTTTATACATATATATAACATATGCATAAAATGTGTATTATGTAATATATTCTATCATATTTAATATGCACATGTACACTTTAAAAGGAATAGTTGTGTTTAGCTTACATACCTCTTTATCTGTGATATAATAATGCAAATTTCAGTTTTGAAATACACATAATCTTAAGATTCAGTCAACCTACTGGATTCTCTGGTCATGAGCCTGCTATATATATAAGGCTAAACATTACAGCATTTGGGAGCCTGTGTAAGGATGGACACGATGTATCAAATGCACATAGTAACAAATGCCCACAGCTTCAGGGCTTAGGAAGTGGAGGAAGGGTGACCGACTATACTTGGTTACACAGTAAGTTTCAGACCAGCCTGGTTATATAGAGAGACCCTACCTTTCAAGTAGAAAAGAAAAAAATAAAAACAAAAACTAATAAGTGTTATGCTGTTTCAACTGACTTAGAAAGTGGTTCTCATAACAAATTTTAATACAACTATTATTTAATACATTTTGTAAGTATATATGTGTGTGGATATGTATAATATATACATATATTATATATTTGTTATGTTTTATATATATGTATGCATGCTTATATACATACATATATACGTATAAATATATATGTGTATATATGTATGTATATATAAAATCAGAGTGGAAACACACACCTTATATTGAGGTCTCTGCTGCAACCAGCTGTTAGGCACTGGAGCATGCATCTGAGCGGACTGCTGTCTCTCGGGACAGTGACAGCCACAGCTGCAGTGGCAGCACTGCTAAGACTCCCCACATCAGCAGCACGCGTCCCGCAGGAGCGCACTCTTCACATGCAGGAGCGTGTGGTGAGTGCATAAGCCAGCTGCAGCATCCGGGTAGCATGCTTTTTATACAACCTACTGAGGGCTGGGTCTGTGTGAACAAAAGCCTCACCTAATTAGTCAGAGAAGTCAGGATTTTACGCAGACCTTCACTCAGACAGCCCCACTACTCTGCATCCCTGTGCCTGCTGAAGCGTCTGGAGCAACGTCATTTTACCTTTCTCCTGCAGCTGAGATCACTGCTCCACAGCAGCTCAGAGTGTCTAACTCACAGGCAGACAGCCGGACTGGCAGTGCGGGCAGCTGCCGACCTGGCCGGGAAGTTTTCACAGAGCCTGAGAGCAGCTGCATAGGCCGCGGCAGGTGCCTGCACTGGGGCCTCACACGGGTATGAGACACAGTGACTGATCTGAGAGAGTGGGTTTATGGAGGCAGACATGTCACACGGAAGTCAGGGGTGACGCGTGCCTATGACCCTAGCTCTCTGAAGGCCGAGACAGGAAGATCACAGTTTCCAGGCAAAAGGAATAGGAGCAGGAGAACCCCGTCAGGGGAAGAGGGCGGTGGGCGCGGCTCCCGAGCCAGCTGCAAAGTAAACTCAGCAGCAAGGCCACGTGTTCGCGCTCACACGCTCCCAGGCGGGGAGCAGACTGTGGAAATAAGCAGTCTGCAGCCTCGAAAAAGAACCTGGTGTTGTTCCTTCGCTAAATGGACATGCTGTCAAGCTGCATTCTAAATATTTAAGTTTATTTCCAGAGACCCAGGCTGCGCTCAGCCACAGTGAGAAAAGCTTCTTTTCGCAGTGGGCAGGGGTCAGTGGAGAGGTACATCACTGGTCACAGTGCTGAGAATAGAAGACTGAGTGCTCAGCCCCCAGACGGGACCTCTATACCAACCTCACCGTTACCAAGGGCCAGGCACATGGCACAAGTGGGGTGGAAAGGATAGAAGAGCCGGAGGATATGGAGGAGTCTGGGAAATGCTGTTTTCTGGGCATGACCTGGCCGTCACAATCACAAACTCACAGCAGCTGTTGCTACTTGCACAAGACCTGTATAAAATCAATTCAGCCAAGACCCTGGCAATAGACGGGGTAGGCGAGCTCTAGGCCTCGGCCCTTTCGGGAGAGTCGCCAGCAGTGCATAGTCCTAGAGGAGGGAGAGACTCTTTGCCTTTTCTTGGTTTGGATGTTTTTAAGACAGGATCTCACTTTGTAACCTTGGATGTCCTAGAGCTCACTATGTGGATCAGGCTGACCTCAAACTCACAGAGATATAGCTTCTCCCTTATGCCATGTGATTAAAACAAGTGCTACCATACCCGGCTCTGGAGACCACTCTTTATTGAAGACGAGGTTACTAGTAGATTTCCCATGCCCTGGTGGATGGCCCCATACCCACACACATTTATGTGGCACTTAAATTTACTAGGTTATTGGAGAGGAGGAAGAGGAGGAAGAAGATGATGACAACGGTGATGACGTTAAATTAGGAGGAAGACATACTCTAGAGTCTAAGGGAGAATCAGAAGAAGAAAATGGGAGTTAGAGATGGTCAGGTTTCATGGTATACATGTACTAAGCTGTCAAAAATAAAGAAAAAGTGAAAATGGAAACATCAGCCAAAACTAATAAAAACAAATTATTTAAATTAAAAAAAAGGAGAGAATTGAGAATATCGCCTAGACACATGTGGAAGCCCCAGGTGACACCCAGCAGAAAGGGTATCTGAGGGGACCCACCACTCACCATTGAAGCCTACTGAAAGGCTCCCCCTTGCGAGTTACCGCACAGTACAAAGACTCCCAGCAGACCTGCAAAAGCAGCCGAGGAAGAGGGGAGGCCTACTTGGGAATAGATGGGGACATCAGATTGGAGCCCTGTCTTGATATCTCTTGAGTAAAAAGAGAATTCATGAAGTTCTTAACCAGGGTGGTGATGGGGATATGGGTAGATTGGTGATGGATGGGTATTCCATTTAGTATAAACTGGCACACTGAAGGTCAACACACTCATTGTTAGCCGGCGGGAAACGACCTCCCGGCTAGCCAAGAATCACCTTGTCGGTTCTGGCATTAGTGTAGGTTTAAAGTCTATTTTGGGGTCAAGGATGGCTCTTTCTTCTTAGCATATACCACAAGGAGGTGGTAAAGGATGACTCAGTTTATTCGCTAAAACCCCATAAGAGCAGGCACATGACTGTGTGAACTTGTGACTCACAGATGGAGACAATAGGTATAAGATGAAAGCCAGGTCATACTGGACAACACAAGCACCGGAGCCTGACTGGGTCTGCGAGCATCAGTCTGACCTGGGTAACCAATGATCGGGACCCGATGGAATCCCTTCGGAAGGCTGTGGTTACAGGGAACTGAAGCAGCCACGGTGCCCGCAGGTGGAAAGTGCGCCAGGGCACAGCACCTCAAAATTACCTTACTCCATGGAGGTCCAACCCTCTGGAAAGTCACCGTGTGCCCTTGGCCAAGGAAAAGGCCTTACCCGTGCTATTTAAGTGTGTATCAGCACTAAGCTGAGGGGGGAGATTCTTTTTTTCTTGAGTTGAAATCTGGCACCATAGAGCGTAGGACCGACCTAAATGTATTTCCTCAACTATGAAAGCAGTCATCTAATTAAAGCCCAGCCAAACATTGCTGAGGAGAACTAAATGTTCGTCCGTTTAAGATGTTTTTTGGCACAGAATCCCCCCCAAAAAAATGTAACTTTAAAGAAAATTTGGCAAACAATTAGGCCTTAATCACGTTGTCTTGATACCTTTTCAAACGTTTTAAACAGAAATGATATCATTGCTGTAATTATATTTATTTCAGAGGGGGCTGACTAAACAAATTTCAGAACATATTTCCATCCACGAGTTAAGGAAGTAATTGCTCATATAAGTAAGGAAGGCTTAGGGATCTTTTTTCTTATTTAATATCCATAATTCTAAAATCTATATTTTCCTCCCAAATCTTCTCTCACAGCCTCAGGCAAGCCAGGCTCCTAGGGACGGCTCATATGGCTGTCCTCAAGATAAGGGATCATAAAACAAAGCTAACTAGAGGTGCTCCTGAGAACTCTAAAGTGACCCACGGCAAAGATGGAAAAACAGGCTGTCTCAAAGAACAAGTGTAGAGTGCCCCGGCATTCTGAGACCATGTTACATATCCATGGAGAATCTTCCCAATGAGCCATGAAATAAACATCTTCAAAGAAGCTGGCAGGCCCAGAGTGGCCTGAGCCAAACCCAGAGGAAAGCCTGCTAGCTATGTCAAGTCAAGAACGCACTGGAGGAGGAGGACCACACGTCCCCAAGGGGTGCCTGGTGGCGAAGGGGAAAGCATGTTCTTCAAGCCTGCTCCACAGGGTCACTTACCACCACTGCCTTTGAGCTGCAGGGAAGAACAAAGCGCTGGGGTAGCAGGCTCCAGGCCTCCGCAGGGCCTGCTCCCCGTGCTAGCCTCAGGACCGCGGGCCCGTGCACAGACAGGAAGTTGGGCCACCCAGCCCCACTACGCCTGCTTGCCCAGGCCAGCAGACTACAGAGGCTCAGGTCCCATGCAGCCAGCACCTCCCATTCCACGCCTTATTCTTTAATGTTTTATGCCATTGGTGGACATGCAGAAACGCTCAGGAGGGAAAAAGTCTGAGCATTTGAAGATAACAGGACTTTCCACCATAACAGTTTGAAGCACTAAGGCAAACAGTGCAAGAATGCCGCTGGGAGACTACCCACTGCCTCGGGCCTCAGGATATATCCATCATGACCTCTGCATATGGCTTTGAGCTGTTTCTAAGGAGATTGCCTGGAAAGCCAATGGAGAATATTTCTAAGTGTTAGCTTTTTTTAAAGGAGCTAGTGGCAACTAACAGATGTTGAGAGAAGGAAAGTTTTCGTTAGTTTTCATTAATGCTGTGGCCCCTAGTGAGTCAAACATGCTCTAGTGGAAGGCCACATACCCCAGAATGCATGCCAACACATAAGGTACAGGATGAGAAGGGGGGAGGGAGAGGAGGAGGAGGAGGAGGAGAAGAAGAAATAAAGAAAAATAGGAGGAGGGGGAGGAGGAGGGGGAGGAAAAGAAGGAGGAGGAGGAGGAGGAAGAGGAGGAAAAGGAAGAAGAGAAGGAGGAGGAGAAGGAGGAGTAGGAGAAGGAGGAGAAGGAGAAGAAGAAAAGAAGAAAGTTAGGTGGTTAGGGAGGTGGGGTTTCATCTGGGAAGAGTTGAGGGAGGGGTGAGGGCACTATACTCTCAAAATGAAAAAAATAGTAAGTGTAATATTGAGGGCATCGACTTTTAAAGAAGCATGTAACTTTGAGATTTCGCCTTAACCAACATGACTATGATAGTCCTCCTTAGAATAACCACTGAGGGCCTGTATGCAGAGTAGCAACACCTTTGGGATAGAATACAGTCTCTTCACAGACCGCCCACATGAGAAATCCCAAAAGATGCCCCATCTTCTCACTTTATAGCTGAGGGGTGTGACGCTCAGAAAAGCAGGAATTTCTGTCCAGGGATCTGCACGCCAAGCCGACCAGCTGGAGAGGCAAACCAGGAAACCAGAAGAGGCGAAGAGGGAAACCGGAAGATGGGTTAACTCTCCCCTCCCCCATGGTCTCAAGGGCATAGGCACTCATTCATGCCCAATGGCTGTGCCTTTCCCACCTCAGAAGGTCACGTAAGTGGATCTAAATGAACGCTCACTGTAGTTACAGCAATTAGACAACAGAGACGAACACAGACAATTGTGAAATCAGTTCATGAAAGAAAGAGTCTGCTGTACCAAGCTGTAGGGTTAGATCTCACAGTAGCAGTGAGAGACGACATTTGCATTTTGATTTAATTTATACTTTTTTTCATTCTTAAAGCCAGACTCTACTAGGTTTTAAACCAGCACAACGATTTGTGAAACCCTGTAAATACCAGACTTTAAAGAATGTTTTATTTTTTTTCCTCTACTGTCAAAGGCACAATACCCCAACACCAGTTCCTTTTACTGAGTGATATTTAGCAAGAAGACCCCATGAGTGCCAAGTGACTTAAGTTCTTGTATTCCAGAAATAGAGGAAATATGGTCCATTGTCTTGATAGCTTCCTCTATAAAATGAAAATGATGTAACCTTTGTCATGGGCCTCAAATGGGGACCCTCGGGCAGCATCTACACTGAAGGTCTACTCTACGGAAGAATGTATTCTATGTCTCTAAATAAATTTCATTCTTATTTCTGAACATACAAAGAAGAGGGGAGAGAAACTGCAAGCAAAAGACAGACTTACTGGCTGGGGACTGGGGAGGTGAGGAGACCTGACGACATAGGACCAGAACAGGAATCAGCCAGACCCAAGACCCTGGAGCCGCCAACTGTAGGGCCCAGCAATGGGCAGTGCCTGTAGAACCCTGGCATCCCAATAGTGACCCAATAAGCTGGGAATAGCAGAAGGCCAAGTGCCAACCTGGCTGCCTCTGAGGGCAGTTAACTGTGTGACCTACTTCAGAGTTCGCTTCCGAAATGGCTTTAAAGTATGGTGTGTATGTGTGTGTGTGTGTGTGTGTGTGTGTGTGTGTGTGTATGTGTATCTGGGTGTGTCTTTGTGTGTATCTTTCTGTGTATCTTTGTGTGTGTGTGTGTGTGTGTGTGTGTGTGAGCACACCTGTACATATTCTGCTTACAATGGGTAAGATTCAGATTTTGCTGTAGAAAATTCCGCTTCCTAGAAGGATCAGTCCATGAAAACACAGCATAAAGGTGTGTTTCCTTGTTCCATTATTTCATGCAACATCAGCAGCGCCACACCGCTGGTGGGCTTAATGTGAGTCTTTCCAGCCATTCTGCCAAATGGGCACCCGGGACACCAAGGCGCAGAAAGCAAGAGCGAAGTCAAAGTGCAGGCGGCCAAGGGAAACCGAAGTACAGAAGAATCTGAAAATCACTTCTTTGGCTTGATGGAAGGAAAACTTTCCATATTTAATGAGCCCAGACCTCCCTTGTGTCTGCACCTGGCTGCAATCTTCCTTGGCCTTGTGCTCCTGTCTTCTGGAACATATCCTTATGGCTCTTGCTAGAAGGCCTACCCTGGCAATGCCAGGGAAGGGTGGCATTTTAATCATCTTTAGGGGAAATCTTCTGATGGGAAGTGCACAGTACGAGGGGCACAGGCAAGACACTGCCTCGCTGTTCTCACCCCTACTGAATACACAGCAGTATGGAAAATGCACAGAGAAGAACAGGAGACCCCAGAGAGAGTGGCCAGTGTCCCATCAGCAGGTCATGACAGCCAGCAAGGAGGGCAGCTGTTCAAGGTACAACTGTCATGACCTCTAAGAGCTCCTTCAAAATATGCTTCCCTGGAGAAGACTGTCTCAGAGTCCTTTCAGTTCATAGAGATGCAGTCCTCATGGTGTCCAACCGCCTAGCACAAGCTCTCAAGAACAGGTGAGCAGAATCCCAACTGAGGTGCTCATCTGAAGAGCTGTCTCGTGATTCTCAGAAGTAGAAAGAACAGAAGACAAAGTCAAGGAGCAAAGGGAGCCCCTTCACCCCGATCTGTGCATATTCCCAGATATGCAAGAAAGGAAAGAACCACCACTATGAGTTTTCAAGATTTTTTTTTTTTACTCATTTGTAATTGTGTATATGTGTGTGGGTATGCACACATGAAGAGCAGAGGCATTGGATTTCTCTGGAACTCGAATTAAAGGCCGTTGTGAACCCATCTGGGTTCTGAGAACCAAACACAGGCCCTCTGTGAGAGTAGTGTGCACTCTTAAGCACTGAGCTTTCTCTCCAGCCTCAAACACGGTCTTTTTTTTTTTTTCTATATTCTTTGTTTACATTCCAAATGCTTTCCCCTTTCCCTGTTCCCCCCTCCCCATAAGTCCCATAAGCCCTCTTCCTTCCACCCGTTCCCCAATCACCCCCTCCCATTTCTCTGTTCTGGTAATCCCCTACAATGCTGCATCAAGCCTTTCCAGGACCAGGGCCCTCTCCTTCCTTCTTCTTGGGAATGATTTGATATGTAAGTTGTGACTTGAATATTCAGAGCTTCTGGGCTAATATCCATTTATCAGTGACTACATTCCATGTGTGTTCTTTTGTGATTGGGTTAACTCACTTAGGATGAATTAAACAGTCATTTTTAAATACTCTTCTCTACTACTAGATTAGGTAACAGCTTGTTAGTGATGTTTTTGATTCTTGGCAGAGGCCCCAGCTTACAGCTACCTTTCATAACTGTCACCAGCAAGTGAATGGGGTAGACAGGTAGGTAAAGACTAAAGACCATACCAAGGATTTGCACTCAGCACACAGTAAGGACAGGACCTGGGTCTGATGATACAGGCCTGTTACACACGCTTCTGGAGTGGCTGGGACAGGAAGATGGTCAGTTCAAGTCTGCCATAGGCTACAGAGTCGGTTCAAGGCCAACCTTGACAGGGTCACCCTGTGTCACAACTAAGAGGCTAGAGATGTAGCTCAGCAGTAGAATATTTGCCTTGGCATGTGTGAGACCCTAGAGATTTCAACAAAGGAAGGAAGGAAGGAAGGAAGGAAGGAAGGAAGGAAGGAAGGAAGGAAGGAAGGAAGGAAGGAAGAGGGAGCAGGGAAGGGGAGAGTAAGTAAAGATGCCTAGTATTAATAATATTGTTGTATTACTAATCTTATATTTGTTCAGGAAGGAGTCTTTGATAAGTCACTCAGCTTGTGAGACTTTACTTTCCCTAATTTGTAAAGTTGGAAGGGGGAAGATTCTTGGTTTTTTCCCCATAACCGATTATAGATAAGATCAAAGGAATAACAGGTCGGGGCAATAGAAATGCCAGGAGCGAGCTGGGCAGCCAGCTGATCCAAAACAGCGCCGACGTCAGCGAGACTCCGCCTAAACGTAAAGTGGAGAAGCATTTGAGGAAGACATCCAGATGTCCACCTCTGGCCTTTACACCATGTACATGGGAGAGTGCACCTGCACACACGCACATGCGCGCGCACACACACGCACGCACACACCAAAAGCTCCTCTGGTTACTGTGAAGTGTGTATATGAATGTACATTAGGTATAAAATAATGTAATTTATGAGGCACAACTTTCCAAGGCTCACTTTCCTAAGCCTTTCACATATGAAAAATGCCATCATTTGTTTGTGAAATATTTCAATTTGAATAGCTGTTGCACTTGTTTATAACCATACTTTACATTTGTATCCTCTCTCTCTCTCTCTCTCTCTCTCACACACACACACACACACACACACACACACACACACAATGTTCTTCATAAAAGTAAAACAATCAGACATGCCTGAGGTACAGAAGATTCATCTGTCTACTAAGGAACTAAATCCATTCCCTACCCATCTGTTCTGCAGTACCTTGTCATGATACTGTGTATTTAGCAATAATCACACTAATGGGACCTGGAGAGTTGAGTCTAACAACCCAAAATTTTCAGCATGGGATCACTTGGGCCATAGTGAATTCGAAAGAAATGCCCAATCGTGATCATAGTGGGTTTCTTTCCTGCCAGCCAGATCCTGTCTTTAAAGGCCTTTTGAAGGCTAAATTTTGGCTGTGACCACTTGATCACGAGAAGCCTAAGCCAAAGGCTGCCCTGTAGTAACAAAATCAAGGGCAACGACAAATCAGAACCCTGGCCATTAAGTGGTTACATACTTGGTGCTAATCCATAAAAGCACAGCCACAATGGGACTCAGAGAGCCCGACCCCAAGTTTGGCCCCAGTGAGGTCAGAGGCTCTATCTAGCACTGCTCTGTTGGGCTCTTGGAATCAGCCAGACTCCAGCTCCCAGTCTCGTGGGCCCAGTCCTGCCTAAGCAGCACAGATCTGCCTTCTCCTGGCCTGGATGAGCAGTGATAATACCTAAATTACAAGCTCAGGTGCTGTGGCCACTGACATGGCCACAGCGTCACATAGTCACGCCTGTGACCTCGGTGCCTCATGGTCCTTTCTGGAAGTGTCTCCTTGGCCACCATGCACATCATGACATGCACTGTGCACCTCCCACATGCAGAAGCCTCGCTGCCATCAGTCAGCTCTGACTGACACCTTGCCTGGCTCTCCCAGGCCCGTAAGCTGCTTCCGCAATTGTTTATAGGAAGTGTGTTTAACGTGGGAAATGACAACCCACAGAGGGTACCACCCAAAGAATCCCATCAGAGAACTCAGTGCAAGCTGAGTGCTTCCTCCCCGCCCCCACCCGCGCATCCTCGGCTCTGAATCCAGATGCTTTTGAATGAAGACAGTGCTCAGGTCTGGCTAATTGCATCAGGTAGACTTTTTAAGTTAAGAAAAACATTGAGATATCTTCATGAGTCCTTGTGTTTTTCTAGAATACCAAGTTACTTAAGTTTTCATGTGCAACTTAAAAGGGGGATTGTGGCCTATTCGGCCATCAGAAAGCCCTAAATTACTATCCTGATGAGACCATCTTAACCAAAATCCTCCCCTGGGAGTCATCTAGCTAGTCCTCACGAGCTCCTTTGAGAGCCTCCGTTGGGATCAGTTTCTCAACCAAGGCAACTCCAGATCATACGTGCTTGCTTTACGGAGACTCTGGCCTTCACGTGCTCTGAGGTCTTGTGAAAGCAGGAGCCAAGCTGCTGAGACTTCTGGGAAAATGGCATGAAGGCCAACTACCCTACTGATGCAATAGGAGATCAAAGGGACACTGTGTAGTCTGTGTTCAATAAGACGCCTTCAAAACTGCACTATCACAGACTGTGTCACAGACGCAGCCTAAATGATCATTTAGAGCCATCCTCTCCTGTCAGCTGAAGAAACTGAGACCATTCCCTTTAAAGCCACTTGCCTAAGGCCTCATAGCACAGTTTCTCTGATACTAAAACAAAGAGAACCCACAGTTCTACAGCCTTAATAGTCCCCTCTCCCCACTTCCCTTCAGAACTATAAGCCCTTCGCGATCCCCCAGAGGCCTTCTGTGCCAATGGTTCTCAACCATCCTAATGCTGAGACCCTTTAATAAAGTCCTTCTTGTTGTGGTGACCCCAACCATAAGATGATTTCATTTCTACTTCATAACTGTCATTTTGCTACTGTTATGAATCACACATAATGTGAATATCTGATATGAAGAATATGTGATATGCGACCCCTGTCAAAGGGTCATTTGACACCGTCCCCCCCAAAGGGGTCGGGACCCACAGATTAGGAACCACTGCTCTGTACCAAATACCGCGCTAAATGCTTCACACATCCCGTCTCTTATCAGCCCCCTGCCCTCTGTGAGCCTGTGAGGGAGGTGTTGCTGTGGCCTCACACTCCACAAAGGAGGGACCAGTTAATTTGTCAGGGCACACTGTGAGTGTGCGGCACAGCTAAGAGCAGAACCCAAGTCTAAAAAACAACACCTGTGCTTTTAAGCCGGATGCCACCTGTCAGCCCCACAGGGTCTGCATCTCGCTGTGCGTTCACACGGGAGATGTGTGTGGACCGTAAACACAGCTCACCTCCTCACAGTACCTTAGAGAATACATACTACCTTGCTCCCGACAAGAAAACCCAACATGCAAGTGATACCCAGTGGCTACCGAGCAAACACCTAACGGCTTGCTGGCCCCTACCTGGTTTTTTTCCTTGGGTAGAAACTATCAGAACTGGGTCTCTCTCTCTGTCTCTGTCTCTGTCTCTGTCTCTGTCTCTGTCTCTGTCTCTGTCTCTGTCTCTCTCTCTCTCTCTCTCTCTCTCTCTCTCTCCTTTTTGTGCCCCATGGAACTTTCTCTGCCACATTTGCAGGCTTTCAGCCAGATGAGAGACAGCCCATCTGTCTCAGACCTTGTGATTTTTACACTGTACCATGTAAATTCTAAAACTGGACATGCAGCAAAATTGGTCCCTTCGTTGGTGATTTTAGTTGTTCAACAGGAGAGACCTTTTAACAGCTGCAGGGAAAGAACTAGAGGACACTGTGACTGGACAAGCCTCCTGAGATAGACACAGGATCAGCCTGTCAGGCTTGTACGCTGCCCCGTCTGCCAGTTCATAAAATGTCCCCACTGTGACGTGCATGTCTTCAGCTCCAAGCCCCTTTAATTAATTTGCAACAGCCTTCACGGATGGCTCGACAGAGGTTAGCTGCGTACAAATTGAAATCAAAGGCATTAAAAACCGCAGGCCAGAAAGGAACGCACAGGAACGCTGAAGACTGTACACACGTGCGGGAGAATTATGGATGGTTTCTATTTTCTTCTTTGTCCTTCCTGCCTTTTAATTTACACTGTTCGTAGAAAACTCAGATCTCATGGTGCCTCTCCCTTGACAAGAATAAGTTCAGCTCTGGTGTTTGACAGATCTGAGTTTGAACCTGCTTAGAAACCATGTGACCTTGAGCAAGGTGTCAACCTCTCTGGAAGTCAGTGTCCTCATCTGCAAGGGAAGACTGCTTCTACCACAGCAGTTGCAAGAACTAAGCAACAATGGTACCTCTGTCCTGAGTGCTTTCTTGTTCTTACAACGACTGTACAATGTGCGGATCTGGAGCACAGCAAGCACTCAGCAAGATGAACTGTTATTAAGACACTAATTATTATCCACATTGACTGTGGAGGGCCACGTTCCTGGGTACTGCCCAAGTACACATAGGTTCTTGTGTAATCTACAGCTCCACTGACACATGTCTGGGAAGTAACAAATACTAACTCAGCTGTCAGCAGCTCTTCATCATCCTCTCCTTATCCTCCTCCATAGAGATGGAGACTGATGGAGAGGGAAGATGAAAACACCACTGGAACGGCCGCTAATTATACATTCAAAGAAGTTGCCAAACTAGACTGGCTCAACTCATGTCAAAGGAATCGAGAGCCAGCTTGAGAAGGCTCAAGGGAACACGTTAAATAGAGTTAGATCCAAAAATGCTTAACAATTTAAAAAAGCAAAATGAATCTAGTTGTTGTGGTCACTTCTGATATGCACAGCCTAACATATACACGTGCGCATGCCTATGCACACACATGACTGCACACACACCCCAGAGGTGTGCTTTGGGCACTAGTCCCCCGTTAGTGGCACTATTTCAGGAGGCTAAAGAGTCTTTAGGACAGCAGGTGCTGGTGAGGATGTGGAGAAGGAGGAACACTCCTCCACTGCTGGCGGGACTGCAAGCTGGTACAACCACTCTGGAAATCAGTCTGGCAGTTCCTCAGAAAACTGGGCATGACACTTCCGGAAGACCCTGCCATACCACTCCTGGGCAATCCCAGAGGATTCCCGGCATGCAATAAGGACACATGTTCCTCTATGTTCATAGCAGCCTTATTTATAGTAGCCAGAAGCTGGAAAGAACCCAGATGTCCCTCAATGGAGGAACAGATACAGAAAATGTGGTATATTTACACAATGGAATACTACTCAGCAATTAAAAACAATGAATTCATGAAATTCTTAGGCAAATGGTTGGAACTGGAAAATATCATCCTACGTGAGGTAACTCATTCACAAAAGAACGCACATGGAATGCAGTCACTGATAAGTGGATATTAGCCCAGAAGCTCTGAATACCCAAGACACAACTCACATATCAAATGATTCCCAAGAAGAAGGAAGGAGAGGGCCCTGGTCCTAGAAAGGCTTGATGCAGCATTGTAGGGGATTGCCAGGACAGAGAAGTGGGAGGGGGTTGATTGGGGAATGGGCAGAGGGAAGAGGGCTTCTGGGACTTATGGGGAGGGGGGAACCTGGAAAGGGAAAATCATTTGGAATGTAAACAAAGAATGTAGAAAATAATAATTAAAAAAAAGAATCTTTAGGAGGCGGAGCCTGGCTGCTCGGAGTGAGTCACTAGCCTCTACCATTATAGCCTAGCCCCTGGTTCTAGTTCCTTCTCCGGTCTTCCTCAAAGCTCCTAGGATCATTGTCTTCCACACACTGAGCCACTCTACCCTGTTTTCTTTCTGGGCTGTTGAGATGATGGCCGGAGCTGTCTGGGTCCGTGAGCCCCAGTGAATCTTCCCCCTTCAGTTTTTCCCAGCTGGTGCTCTCGTCACAGCAGGTGTAAAAATAATCCTAGTGCCAACAATAAGCAGAGCCGAAACATTCAGAACTGGGAAACACGTGGGAAAAGGCAAACATCTTCCAACAATAAATAGAAAAGTCAGTGACAGAGTCGGGGTCTCCACTTTGCACCCTGTGTGAAGGGACTTGATTACATAAGCACTGAGCGCTAACATCACAAATAGGCAAAAACATATTAAATGACCCTCCCACTGGAGGAATAAAGACCACCCATGAAATAACTGAGGAGCTAGAGAGACGGCTCAGCACTTGCGCGCTCCTGCTGTTCTTCCAGAGGACCTGGGTTTGGTTCCTAGCACCCAAATCCAGCAGGCTCACAATCTCCTGCAACTCAGGATCCAGGGGATCTGATACCTCTGGCCTCTATAGGTATCTGCACGCTCAGGGGAGGGCTCATGTACAACACACACAAAAATAAATAAATAAATAAATAAATAAATAAATAAAACAAACAACAACAACAACAAAAAAAAAAACCTAGCTAAGAAGAAAGGGAAACTTAATGTGGCAGAAATTCTAAGTCCAGATCACAGGAGCCAGAGAAATATACTAATCACCCGGTGTGAACGCCCAGCTAGCAAATAACCTTGTCTCTCTGAAGAACAAGCAGGGAGAGTAAAAGAGGCTTAGAGAGAAAGAGTGGATTGCGACAGACTTAAAACACAGGCCCAATATCACTGTGGAGACCTTATCTGGATCATAATTTAAACAAACAGTGTAAGGAACCAACCTTTAAAAGACACTATAAATAACACTCGGCGTTCAAGCCTGCATCCAGGACTCACTGCTGTCCTCTCTGTGTGCTAATGCATGCTGGGTATCCTCTTTTAGGGGTAAGCAGAGATTACACAGTATGATGAAGATCTGCTTCAACACCTGGGATGTAGATGGACAGCAGGGATGCTCAAGACTCAACGCCTGCTGACCAGCGCTGAGGCTGGAGGATGGACACACAGGGTCGTTTTATGCGCTGTGTCTCATGTGTCTTGTGCAGTTACCCTGTCCGACATGGAATGCTCACTAACTGACAGTGCTTCGCGAGCATATGGAGCTTGCTCTGAGGAATCGACACAGCGGGAAAGGCCAGGGACAGTTCCACGCTATGCTTTTATTGTACTATTTGAAAACTAATTGTGGGCATTTTTATTTTTATTTTTATTATAGAGGGGATATGGTCTGAGTAATGAGATTAATAGGTAATATTTGAATTTCTCCTTTATGCATTAATAATAAGAATTTTTAAAGACAAAGTCTAAACCTTAAGTTTAAAAAGTACTCATGTACAAAATACATATTAAGGCCAAACTTCCTTACCATCTAGTCTCTGGCTTGGCAAATTCCATCTTAAAGGATCAGATGGTAAATGTTTTACACAGCTACTTGGTTCCACCACTTTTGAAGGACGGAAGCCACGCACACTATATAAACAAGGGAGTGGGGCTATGTCCCAGGAAAACTGCTTAGGCATGGAAATGTGACATTTTTACAAGTCACCATATTATTCTTCTCTGGAGTTTTGCTCCAAGGTTTAAAAATATGCTAACACCATCCTTAGCTCCCAGGCTGTATCAAAATAAGGCTGGGGCTGGCCTGGGGGGGAGTGTCGCTTGGACTTTCTGGGCTAGAGATAAACATCTAGAATACACGATGGCCCCATGCTTATGTCTCTTAACCTGGTAGTTCCCATGCACTTCAACAAGCCTCTGTGAAAAATCACTACCATATGTTAACAGGACTGTTTGCAATTATTTCATTAGAAATAGAATCTACTTTCTCAATATTTAAAAAAAAAAAAAAAAAAAAAAAAAGGTCAGGAAGACACAAATTTGCTTCAAGCCATGCCAAGTTCAGCTTTAAAAAATGACCAGAGCAGGAGAAAAGTCTTTGAGTCTTAACCCCCCTCTATTATTAAGTATATGACTTAAGCCTTCAAATCTTTTGCAAATAAAGGAAAAGGGAAATTCAAGCCTTTTCTGTCCTTTTCCGAGTCAGGAATCCTCTTACACTGACAAAAGAGTTACAAAGCCTGAAGGCTCCAGAAGCAAGCCTAAAACATGTGGTTTTAGGTCCAGCAAAGGCAAAAAGCAACTCCAACAAATAAGAGCAAAGGAACCCCGGAGGCCTTCATGGTTGGCCTTATCAAAGGGCTTACCTGCTGCAAATGCTTATGGAGTACAGACTGCATGCTCCCCACCGGGTCCTCACTGCCACCTACCTAGGCAGGCTGCTCACTCCCCTTGGCGTGCCACTGAGGCGGGCTCAGGAATACAGACCGGCCTGGTGCTAAGACTCAAGACTCAAGACGCTAGAAACAAGCTTCCTATTTGATCTTTTTAAAAGTTCACTTTTATTCGTTTCTAATTATATGTGTATATGCTTGGGGTTGGGTATGTGCATATGAACATAGGTGCCCACAGAGCTCAGAAGAAGGTATTGAGGGCCTGAAACTAGAATTATAGGCAGTTATGAGTTGCCAAACATGGGTGCTCGGAACCCAACTTGTGTCCTCTGCAAATGCAGCATGCGTTCTTAACCACTGAGCCATCTCTTGGGAATCTGCTTCTAAAACGGAGTTTTGCAGAACATGATGAGTCATGTCTGTGATCCTAGCACTTGAGAGGCTGGGGCAGGAGAGTTGCCACAACTTCAAGGCTGAGATACAGAATGAGACTCTGAGCTACAGAGTGGGATCGTGTCTCAAAAGGTAAAATAAACTAAAACAGAAAGTAACAACATCTAGTTTCTCGCTTTCTTGCAGAAAAGGAATAGCTACGTGTGGTCCTGACTGCATCCGACTCTTCCAATGTAACTGCCCTGCTTCCATCTGACTGCCGTGACAGTGAAGGAGGCTTTCAAGCAATCCCTTCGCACCCCACTAGTCTGGGGAGAAGAGAATCCTTGTTTGCTCTCTGCAACCTCAAAAGAAACACCATGTTCTAATTCCACTAAGAGGAACACATTAAGATGAGCCTTCGTTGCAGAGCGGTAGCTGACGGACGGCCCTGCGTGCAAGCCTTTTCTACATGGGAGGTAAACCTTGTCAGTCAGTTTTCACCCATGGGCCAAGAGGCAAGAATTCTAAGCCAAAAATAGATTTTATTTGCCTTGAAGCGGAAGTAACAGGCAAATACCACATAATCTGTCCTAATGCTGGGTCCTCTGCGTCCTGTGGCTCTGCTCCAGAAGCCTGGCAGATGGGAAGGTTTCCTTACCAGGCGTTTCAAGGAGGCAACCGGCCCATCGGCCAGGAGACGCTCTGCTTGCATCAGCGAGGTCCTCGTGAGAGAGTGCAGGTGGCACGTGCCGGGCTAGGAGGGCCACTCTGTCAGAGGATCAAGTTGAAAGGGCAACAGCAATGATGCATGACCCCAGAGGGCCACTGGCTCTTGTCTAAGCGAGCGTGACAGAATGCTTTTCCAGTTCCTCCCCACTCAAACAGGCATGGCCAGAACAGGGCACGGAGAGGGAACGGTGCCAACATATTTGAGTGATCTGTGTCAGAGAAAAAGCCAAGGACACTGAGAGACACATGCAGAACAGAGAGACACTTGGAGCCAAGGCCCAACGGCAAAGAGACAGAGAAAACATTAATGAGTAGAAACACAAACGTCCTGAAGGGGGTTGGCACAACTAGATATTTGCAAATGGTTGGGCCCTGTGCTGATAGCCAAGTCTCTTACTAATATGTGTATGAAGAGACACGCTAATGTCAAAATAAACGTATTATGTACTTAATTATACCAACTGGAGTTCATGGTTTGAAGGAACTGATGCGTGGAGTGGAAGGGTAATGAACCTGAAGATGAGGGGGATGGGAGAAGGTCCAGCAGGCACCAGGGTACAGAGCGGAGGTGAGAAGGACGCAGGCAAGCAGAGCATGATGGGAAGGAGGCAGAGAAGCAGGTCCTAAAAACACCCGGCTGTGTCAGTGAGTTCCAGAGGGGAGGAGCCCACCCAGCGCCCTTCAGCCCTGCAGGAGGCAGAGGGTGTGCACACCAAGTCCCTGCTCCCCCGGGGACCTGGAGGGAACACGGGAGAAGTGGAAGGAACAGAATGAGAACAGGCCCTAATGACGCTCTAGATATACAAGGCCGGGAGAGATAAAATTAGATAAGATAAAGCTTAAGCCAGCAATTTGGAAAGAAAAGCAATCAGTTGAATTACAGAAAGCAATAGCCATAGGAGGGGAGGAGAGGAGAGGGGAAGGGAAGGAAGAGGAGAAGAGGGGAGAGGAGGGGAGGGGGGAAGGGGAGGGGAGGGGAGGGGAGGGGGGAGGGGAGGGGAGGGGAGGGGGGAGGGGAGGGGGGAGCAAGGCCAGCTCATATACTCTACCCCTTCCCCAAAACTTCTGGAAACAATTCAAGCAATCTCTGGGGGCCACGCCAAAGACCTGAGGAATCTGAGGTACTTTCCTTGTTAGTTTTTGCCTGTGAAATCACTGGGAAGAGGTTCTCCGGTGCCTTATACAAAGAATCCATCCTACAGAAGGGAATCCTGCTCCCCGCACGCAGCCCACAGTACCCACAGTGCGTACCAAGGAGGTGTAAGCAAGAAACCTCTTGATGTTATGAACAACATAGTCATCTACAAAAGTCACATGTGAGAGCAACACAATTGAGGCACGCGGCGCGCACGCACACGCGCACACACACACACACACACACACACACACTTGCAATGCGGTCTTATACTGTAGGCCATTAAATGTCTCAGGGAACCAGTGAGGGCCTTTACTAGGCCAGCCTGGTGGCCTGAGGTCAAACTTCAGAATCAACGGTCAAAGGAGAGAACTCAACAGTTGTCCTCTTCCCTCCAGGAACGCATGTGCACACACCCCAATAACAACAATAACAACTGTTTAAATCTCATGTTTTAAGTAAGATTAGTATTTTGTATCGGACTTCATTGAGAGCTATCTTGGGCATCGTGTGGCCGATGGCTTCAGGTTGGACACATGACAGAGAAGGGCCTCAGTTCCTCTCCTGCATGCATCATCCACTCTGAATTTTCAGAATCGGTGCTCTAAACTTTACTGTGCCTACAAGGAATTTAGTATCCACAAATTATCGGCGTTCATGCTGCCATCATTAAGGACCTAAAAATATAATACCCGCCTCAGGGCCCAGCCAGAATAGACACCAAAAAAAGACTTTAAAGGCTACTTCTAAAAGTCAGTCTGGAAGCGGGGCCGTGACACGGAGTAAGCATATTCTAAGACGACTCTCTTACATGCTAATCTGACCAGCTAGTGGTGCGCATGCTCCAGGGCCCCAGCCTCCCATGACCCTGCAAACGGCATCGGGGACCCCAGGGAAGCCTCTGCACGCCTGTCATAGGCAGAGCGAGCCACCTCAGGAGTCCCATGGGGGTCAGAACTGAAGGTCACCCTGCCAGAAATATCATCTCAGGGAAACAATTTTTCAAGAGAAAAATCTCCTCAGATGCGTTATGCACATGAGTGATAGGTTATTTCTCCTCCGTTGGCGAAATGATCCAGATTAGATTAATGGCATGTTTATTGGGAAGCAGCTCTCAGGTGAGCAAGTTCACTGGCCTCAAGGAGAGAAAGAGAGGAGAAAAGAAGAGAGAGACAGAGAGAGCGCAAAATGTCTGAATTATGTAGGGAGGAGCTTCCTTGGGGAAGGGCAGCCCAGTCCCTGGACTGGAAAGTTCTGGATTGGGGGCAGGGTGTGCCAGGTAGGGACTAAGGGATGCTGGGAGAACCTGGAAACCACGTCTGCTTTGGTATGTTAAATATGCACCTCAGTCCCCTGTCCAGAGTCCAAAACAACACATGGAGAAGCCAGAAAGATGAGCTGTAGACCCCAAGTAGCGGAGAGTAACATAAAAAGGAGTTTAGTGTAAATACAAAAGTTTGTTCCAAAACACTCAATCTGTTCCTATTTGGTGGCATGCCTACCTCAAAAAACAATTTGAAAGTATGGACCTGACCTACTTTTAAAATGGCATAAAGTTATATATGCCAAAGGTCACAGAAACACTAAGATTATAAAAATAAAAATAGGAAAATACATCAGACTTTTAAAAGTTAAAAAAAAAAATGAGGCTGGGGGATGGCTCAGCAGTTCAGAGCACCGGCTGCTCTCCCGGAGGCCTCCTTGATTCCCAGTACCCACAGGGTGGCTCATAACTGTCCACACTCCAGTTCCAAGGGTCGCCCTTTTCTAGCCTCCACGGGTACCAGGCATACGTGCAAAACATTCGTGCAGGCAAAACATCCACATACATAAAACTAAAAATATAAATAAATCTGAGGGGGGGAGACAGACAGACAGACAGACAGACAGACAGACAGACTTGGGGCAAGCCAGCAAGCAGTGCTCCTCTGCTTTAGTTTCTGCCTCCGGGTTCCTGCACTGGCTTCCCTCGATGGACTGTGACCTGGGATACACACGCCAAATATACCTCCCTGAGTTGCTTTAAAAAAATAAATAAAAAGTAAAAATACATATTTAAAACCTTGGCCCATCCAACAACCAAACAATAAATTCCACTCAGCTTCTTTGAAGCCAATACAAAAAGGAAAACATGATTGGAAACCCAGATATGTTAACAATTCATACCAAGATATCTCAGAGAGGCAAGGATTAGACATCAAAAGAAACTTGAGCTAGCAGAGGCCTTGTGTTGCAAAGTTCTCATTTAAAACCTCAGCCATGCTGACAAACTAGCTGTGTGGGCGCTGCCAACAGCACCAGGGCAAAACCTCCTCCTGACCTCACGCAAGCCGCTCAAGGGTCCCAGAGGAAAGGCCGGGAAGCCTGGCCCTCGGCCTGGCCCTCCGCCTGGCCCGAGTTCTGTACTGGAGCCACTGGCCCACGGACAGAAGTAGGAATTGGCTGATCTCAGGCTGCTGCACACTCTCCGGATACTGCCTTCTCCTGCGCCTTCTGCTGGGATTCAGTTTGTGCTTATATGGGAGTTTGCATGTCCTGTCTGCTGTGAGTCCCACCAACAGTTGGTTTTGTTGTTGTTGTTGTTGTTGTTGTTGTTGTTTGTTTGTTTTTTGACTGGTCAGTATAGAGTCAGTGGCCAATGGCTGGGTAGGGGAAACAGGCAGGACTTTTAAGATTTCCAGGCAAGACACACAGGAGAGGATAGACCACACCATGACGGAGCAGGAGGGGAGATAGCTGAAAGGCAGGCGCAAAGAGAAAGCGGCCCCGTGGGAGGGCTGCCCAGAAGGAAACAGGACAGCAAAGATAAAACACAGATTTCGAAAAGGAGTCAGGGGAAGGACTGAAGGAGCTGAAGGGGTTTGCAACCCCATAGGAAGAACAATATTAACCAACCGGACTCCCCAGAGCTCCCAGGGACTAAACTACCAACCAAAGAGTACACAAGGGGGGACCCATGGCTCCAGCTAGATACGTAGCCAAGGATGGCCTTATCTGGCATCAATGAGAGGAGAACCCCCTGGTCCTGTGGGGGCTTGGTGACCCAGCATAGGGGAATGCTAAGGTGGAATTGGGTGGGAGAGTACCCTCATTGAGAGAGGGGGTGGAGGGTAAGGATGGGGGGGGTTGTGGAGGGGAAAATGAGAAGAGGAATAACATTTGAGATATAAATAAAGTAACCAAGAAAATTTGGGGGGAAAGGAAGTGTTAATTCAGGAACACGGGTGGGGGTAGGATGGGGATACTAGCCCCAGAGAGGTTTGGAAGTTCCCAGACTTTGAGCTTGTCAAGGCAGATTAAATATAAAGGCTGCATGTGTGTGTGCCTTACATTCGTGAATCCAGAGCTTTTGGGCAGGTGCAGAGACACAGGCAAGCACCCACTAGGAGCATAGAGAGATCTTTAAACAATTTGCTGCTACAGCCTTCCATCATAGCCTCGGTTCAGACTAAAGAAGAAGAGAACACGCAATAAATTTACAGAGTACCTAAAAACATAAACAACGTTCATGCCTAAAATCCACCTCTGGCAATATCGTAACAAAAAAGTCAAACTCTAGTCACCAAGCCACTTACTGGAAAATCAGAAAACATGAACGGGATCAAACTCCAGAGCTTGGAAAAGCAAAGTTCCCATCTCTCATCTCTTCCACCGTTTTGAAAAGCCTGATTCACACTCTCCCAGAGTCTCCATGCCCACCTCAGCGGAGCCTCGTGGAGGCTCAGCTGATGCCTCCAGAGGACGTGGGGTTGTGAGTTCTGACAAAGATGCCCAGACCAGCACAAGTCTCGTGGAGGCATCAAGTCAGGTCTAGTGATGCATGCCTATAACCTCGGGGACCTGGGAGGCTGATGCAGGAGGATCACAAAATCAAAACCTGGCTAAGATGTAGAGTGAGACCCAGTTTCAAGAGTTTAATGGAATGGGGTGGGGGTGACAAGGAATATAGTTCAGTGGAAGAATGCTCGGCTAGCATGCTCGAAACCTTAGGTTCAACACACACACACACACACACACACACACACACACACACACACTCTAAGCACCTGGTGGAGGTTCTGCTCCAAAGGCATTCTCCTGTGTAAATGCAGTGGAACAGCACTCCGCTGCATGCCATTCCAGAACTTCGGCAGGTGCAGCTGGGCAAACACGGGCCTACTGACACTCACCTTCCCAGCTGTGACCAATCCGGGTGATCCTAGTCTGCGAGACAAGGGTCCTGAGAGCACATGCTGATGAGAGACCACACTAGCCCTTACTGAAAAGCACACAGACACCCGTTCTTAGCTGCCATTTAGCTTCTGACGGGGAATGAGACCCGCATTACTTAGACTCTAAGCACTGCTAGGCAAGCTCTGTCCGCTGGAGCAAAGGGAAAACCAAGAACAGATGCCCAAGATGTTGAACCAACCTGAACTTTTCTAACAGCTATGATTCTTATTTTAATTGCCCTCCCTACTGGCCTACTCAGGATAATCCCATCCAGGATTCAGCCCGGAAGTACCTGATCTGATACCAATGCCATTTTTTCTTAAGCCTCAAAGAAAGATGAGGCTTGGAAACCCCAAAGGACAGTACCCCCGCAGCCAAAAGACTAGGTAAGGCAGGAAGACTTAACAAGAAGGTACCAGGAAGACTTAACAAGGAGGCACTGCTGTAAAAGAAAAAAAATCAACCAAGACATATTTGAAAAGGAGAGGGTTATCTAGAGATGAACTCAGGAAATCTAAGCCCCCCAGATAACTCAATCACGTTTCTCTCAGCCCAAATCATTTGTTCCGACACTCCTTATGTGCTTCATAACCTGGCTTCTGCAGAGGCTACATTCTCCTTTGAGGATTTTTTTTAAACTTTTTTTTTTCTATAATTAACGCATCCTTGAGAATGTCAAGGTTCTCTTTGGCATCAATTGATGTCACTTTTTAAAAGTCAGATCTCAATTGTCTCCATGATCTCAGCCTTATCACTGCTGCCAAGCCCACCCAGAACATGTTACTCTTTGGGTTATAGCTATTAAACACATGGTCACATGTGGATCCTAAAGGAGAAAAGATGTGCAAGGATTCTCAACTTGCAGTGTGGTTACTGTGCATTGGAAGTATCTCACGGCATGTATTGCACCTCTCCCAAGAAATCTCAAGAGTGGAGAGGCGCCCGTGCACCGCCGCCCAAGCACACCGCACACAAAACCACAGCTCACAGTCACAGCTTGGCCCTGCCAGGGGACAGGCAAGTTGTGGCAGTGAAGAACGATTTCTACCGAATGCATTTCACTACCACACCTCCATAAAGCCAAAAGAAAACATAATAATTCAGACCACCCTAAGTCAGGGGCCCTCGGTGTAAAGCCAGGGACTGTATGGATTAAGTCCAGGGACTGTAAGTCAGAGAAGGCTTTAGGGGCTGGACTTCAAGCAGCTTCAAGAATTGGGAGGATAGGATTGGTAAAGAATAACACAGGAGGTGCCCTTCATGCCGAAGAAACAGTTTCTATTAATGGTCCCAGTCCAATGCCCCTGTTAGTGAAATGTGCCCAGCAAAACTGAGGCAGCACTAAGGCAGGCCTATGGCACCTGAGAAGCGCTCACCACCCCACAGCACTGTCTCTACCTACCATCCCCAGACAGCAGGAGAAAGGCACAGCCTGCCAATCACAGACCCCCCAGATGCTCCGCAGCGTGGCAGGTCCTTGTTTACAGGTGCCAGGCTTCGCCCACGATGCACCCAACATTCTTGGATTCTTGGAAGAAAAATTAGGGAAGCGATCCTTCTGACTCACAGGGTGCCGCCCTCACGATACAGCATGCAGTCAGCACTGGGGGAGCAGGGGTAGGATGTGCATCCAATGTGTCATTCTGAGGACGGGCATCGAAGTCACGTGTCCCAAACCATCCTAGGAGCATCCCTAGGTTCCTGGGTGTTTGTGGAGCAGCACTGCAGACAGCAGACTGCTGCTCTCTCGACTCTCACACCCCCATTATCAAAGCACAGCTGCCATCTCAGCCAAACTTGACCATCTCAACCAAACCGACCGGCTGGGCTCGGTTGTCCCACCTCCAGTCTATATGGAACCTCTCCTGACTTCAACTGAATTTACAATTTTTATTTCAACCAGAAATCACAGTCATAGTGGCAACCTACTTACTATGCCTCCAACATAAATAAAAAGTGTTTTATTTTCTCAGGAGCAATTGCCAACTCGATGCAAAATAATTCTAGCTAGCTTATGACTAAGCTTTTATTCAAGAGAAATAAAACCAGAAAGGGATTTAGAGGGAATGGGTGAGAACCGAATACTTGTGTATAACAAAAGCATGTAAAGTGAACAGGCCATAAATTACTAATGGGTGACGAATGGCTGAAGAATTCATTGTCCTTGTTACAAGAAATCGCAAAAAATACATAAACACAATTTTAACATAAGTGATGGTGTGAGTTGCTCAACCCACTGAGGATACTTTTCAGCACATTTGATATATTCCTTCATACATAACCTAGATATTGTTCTGTAGATATTGCACAGTGGATAAGCAGAGATTCTTATATAACCAGTAGAATAATCCTACTTCTTTCATAGGAGCTGTGCTCAAATATAAGAAAATTTGGGTTCTACGGCTGGCCATGGTGTAGTAAGTAGAATCTGACTTCTGTTTGATTCAAATCATGATACTAAAATCAAAGACTTAATAAGATTTGGTAAGAATGTGCATACCAAAACCCATAACAAATTAGTTTATAAAAACCAAACTGATCAACATATATAAAGGGTATTAGGAACAAGTCTTTACCCTGGGAATACAAAATTGGCTTAACATCTAAAATTCAATGGATTCAAAGGAAAAACTTTATAATTATCTCAATATATGCAGAAATGTATCTAATAAAATTTAACATCCTTTCATAACAAAACCTTCACCAAAGTAAAACAGAACGCTTTCCCAAGCAGTCCTAGACACCTATACACAGTCCACCACTCACTGTGCTCAGTGAGCAAAAGACACGCCCCCTCTCTGTTCAGGGAGGCCAGAGAGCAACACGTCAGTGAGCAAAAGACACGCCCCCTCTCTGTTCAGGGAGGCCAGAGAGCAACACGCCTGTCACTCCATCTCAACACCACAGTGGAGGTTCTGGCCAATGCTGTGATGCAAGAAAATACACACACACATGTGCATGCACATATACACACATACACATGCATATACACATATACATAGACACACACATACATATATGCATATACATAAACACACAAACATACATATATGCATACACATAGACAAACATATACACATGTTCATTCACATTCATATACACATAGATACATACATATATACACATATACACAGACACATGTACACATAAGCACACATACTACATAAACACATAAACATACACATAGACACATACATATACATATGTATGTATACACATACACATGCAAGCAAGTACACACACAGAGACATGAAAAGGGATGAAGTAAAACTGTTTTATTATTCACACCATGATGGTGTTTAAAGGAAATCTTTAAAAGATCTTCAAATAAATACTGGAAAATAATTAGTCATTTTGACAAGATTGATGGATATACATCACTATATCTTTAAAAATATAGCATGGTTCTACAGACTAACAACAAGCAAGAAGACTGTTCATAAATCCTATTTATAACATCAAAAACATAAACTGTAAGGATATATCCAGCAAAATGTGCATAAGAGTGTCAGATAACAGGCTGGAGGGATGGCTCAGCAGTTAAGAGCACTGATTGCTCTTCCAGAGGTCCTGAGTTTGGTTCCTAGCAACCACATGGTGGCTCACAACCATCTGTAATGGGATCTGATGCTCTCTTCTGGTGTGTCTGAAAACAGCTACAGTGTACTCACATAAATAAAATAAATAAATCGATTGCCACATAACATTGATGAAAAATTTAAAGAAAAGTCCAAATAAATGGAGAAGAACATCATTTTGATCAGTATTGTAGATATGCTATCCCAAACTGACCTACAGATTCAAGGTCATGTCAGTCAAGAGGAACCTACTTTGTAGAAGCTTACACCATGGCTCTAAAATGTGTATTGAGTGTCAAGGCCATATAACAACCAGTTTAGGGAGAAAATAGAACAAAAATTGAAACATAAGTGATTACCATAGTAATCAAAACAGTATAGAAACGGCACAAAACTAATGGATCAATGGAACAGAACCCTCTGGAAATAGCACTATATTTATATGGTCAATGATTGTTTTTCCAAAGGTACCAAAGCAATTCAATAAAAGCAGGAAAGTACTTTCGGCTGTGCCTGGAAGAACTGGGTGGCTGATGGTCTATGTGGTGGAACAACTGTGACTTCTACCTCATATCACAGAAAGATAATCAATCTGAAGTGGACCAAAATCTAAACATATATGCCAAAATAAACTAAATATATAAAACTCTAGAAGAAAAAGGTATGAGAGCATCTCTGCCATTTTTCTTAGGACCTATTAGTATTAACAATACAAGAAAAAAATTTTAAAAACTTAGTCAAAAAATGAAAAGCAGGGGGCTGGCAATTGTTCTGTATGACCTAGACGATGATCTGCAGTAACCATACTGTAAGGTTTTTGCTATTGTTTTCAATTGTTTATTTACTTTACATCCTGATCACACCTTCCCCTTCCTCCTCTCCTCCCAATGTCTCTGCCTCCCCTCCCCTCTATCCTCCAGTCCTCCCTTTCTCCTCAGTAAAGGGGAGGCCTCCCATGGAGATAGACCTGCCTTGGCATATTAGGTTGCAGTAGGACTAGGTGCATCCTCTCTTATTGTAGGTACATAAGGTAGCCCAGTTCGGGGGGGTGGGGAAGGATCCAAAGCAGGCAGCAGTGTCAGAGACAGCCCCTGCTCCTCCTGTTAGTTAGGAGTCCCGCATGAAGACCGTGATGCACAACTGCAACATGTGCACCGAGGGCCTGGCTCCATCCCATGCAAGCTCTGTTTGGCAATCATGCTGTAAGTTTTAATGTGTGGCTTTATTGTGCATATAGCAAGCAAACATATAAGAACACCAAATAGCAGATAAAAAGGAGGAGATAGCAGAATATCGCCAAGAGTACAAAATCCAGCAGAGACAACTGGAGTAGTCTGATTCCTACGCAAAGGACCCATTAAATGAAGTCTAAGGGCACCTATCAGATTGAAGCAGCACAGGAACTCTCCATGGTTAAGCTACCCTTGACTGAATGTCTGTCTTCCCATCCCCACAACAGCACATCTTGGCATAAACAACTTGGTGTTTTTACTCTCGGGGTGTTTTGCTGTCCATTGTCTCCCTGCCACAGCATAGGCAGGGAAGGAAGGCACAGCCCAGCCCATGACTAGGCATTCTGGAGGGCATTTTGAAACAAACATGCTTGGGACTGAAATGGAGGAGGGGCAATCACACTTCCAGAGTTAGCTTCTTGGTGAGCTCAAGCAGCACATGATAATTACCAAGAATGTACAACTTAGGGATGAATCTCAACAATAGAGCGTTTGCCCACAAGGGCCAGGACACTGAGTTTGACTCCAAAGGAAAACAATTAAAAGCAATAAGATTCAATTCTCTTCAAACATTCTATTAGTTCAAAATCTAATGCTTTCTTTTTTGAATTTAATATGATCCAGCTAGATACATACCAGAACAATTCCAGAAGTTTCTAAAGATTTAAAAAAATATATTGTTGCATGGAGTATATTGACTTAATATCATTGAATAATATATCCAAATATGTAACGGTCTAAATAAAGTTCCAAATAAAAGGCCTACAGTTAAGTCATTTTCTTCGGCGTTTAATTAAAGTAAAACATAAGAAAATGACAAGTCAAGGTATGAAACATAAAACAAAACAAAAAAAAATAAGGAATACAAACAAAAAGTAGTATCTTTTCCTATCAAGCACTTTTCATTCACACCACATAAGTGAATTTTCCCCTATCAGACAGAAATATTTTATATAAAGCAGAAACTGAAGCAATTACTGACCTTATCAATAATCTTAACATTACCAGCCACAGACCAGCTTACACCAGGGTTCAGCATTGCACAGTACAGGTCAGGAAAAGAACGGGCGGTCAATCCAGACCTCTCCGGTTCTGGGAAAGCTCTTCCTAGGACTCCTCGCTGCCCTCTAACCATTCCATTCCATCCTGGCTCTAGGACATCTCCATTGCAGGAACGCATGCTGCCCACCAGAACCAATCTAGGTCTCTCAAAGCCTTTCCACCCGTGGTTGGTCTCCCAAGCCAACCACAACTTCTGACAACCTATGCTTGTGACATGATATTTGTCAAAAGAAACCAGACATACAATAACATAAAGTGTAGAATTCCATTTATAATGGTAAACAGGAAACTGCAACTGGTGCACACAGAAATAAAAACAGTAAGTCTCCGAGTGAGTCTGGATGAGTAGGGGTAAGCAGAGAACCCTACAATGGTCAGATTTCTCTGTGTCTGTGTGTGTGTGTGTGTGTGTGTGTGTGTGTGCACGCGCGCGCACATGCGTGTGCAGTATACAGCAGAAGTATATTCTTTATCTCCATCACAGTATATATGATATACCTATTTTGATCCAGACAGGGTAAAGTCTTCACAGAAATATCTGTGAATCTTTCAATCAGAGGCCTGCGTTGAGGCTTTAAGTATCCTATAGAACACCCATTCCTGACATGTCATGACCCAGGCAATCTGGTTTTAGTATCAATTGCCAATAAACCAGACACCACCTGCCCCAAAACTGCCTAGTAATTGAAAAGCTAGTCTTTTGACTAATTTAGTTGACATATTTTTCAAAGCCTTGAAACACAGCCCTATCAAAAAACCCAGAACAGTGTAAATACCATTCTAACAACAACAGTCAACTGGGCACTAAGCACACTCCTTTTTTTCTCAAGTAATAAATACTATAGCTATGACCTTATGCTATAGTACAAACATCATACAGTACTTTAAAGGAGGTTGTAGACAGGAGCAAATGAGGCATTGTTTGCCGACCAGGAGCTGAGAGTCCTAGCAATCATTCACAGCCATCCAAGTCTCCCTGAGAAATCTTTACCTGGATAAAGCATACCAAGACAAATGACTTGAAACTGTTAGACAAGCTGTTCCCACTCTAATTGGGAAACTACTTGACTATAACCGAAATACGTAAACTTGACTGATGCTATTTCATGTAATACAAACTGTGGTAATCTGTTTTAATGACAGAAGAGGCTTGCGAGTACGCGACTGATCAATCAAGCCAATGAGCAAAGACCGTGAAAGGACAATCGTGTGTACCATAGGAACTCAAAGCTTATCAGGATGAGCTGAGCTGCACCATATGGCCCTCTAAATAAATCCATCAAAGCTAGGGCAGATATCTGAGAAACTAAGTCACAAGATGAAACCCAGGCTGGAGGGGCAGAATGTTCCAGTGGAGGTGGGACTCCCAAGGAGACCCCAAGAGCGGGCCTTGCCCCATAACTTTCTAGTCACTCCATCCTTGGTAGCTCACTCCATCCTCCTGAGTGCTGAGTGTCCCTGTCTGAAGAGTAGCACCTCAGATTCCTGCTTCACTTCACAGAAGGCTTGTAGTACAGATCAACGGAGGAACTGACCTGAAATCCTCCACCTGCCCTCCGTGAGGGCTGAGATGCAGGGAAACCTTCTGGCACCTCCCCCTCTAGAATCTCAGGGACCTGCTCAGGAGGGTCAGTGGCCGTTAACCCTAACACTTTCAAGAGAGCCGCCGGTGGTACACCCCGCTTCTTTGACAAGGTAGGACATACAACAGCCGCTTCTCATGCTGCTTCCTTCTTATGAGTGTCTCACCCACATCACTCCTTCATTTCTCACAGTGGCCCCACGAGGTGGTTACCGTTTCAAAGACCAGAGTACCCAACGCTCAGTGCTGAGGTCAAAATGTTCACGGGGTCACTCTCGCGCACCCCCAAAGCCTCTACCACTGCCCTGCTCTGCGGAAGTGCGGAGAGATGAAAGATTCATTCATGTTTATACGAGTCGCTGGGCCAGCTCCCCTCACCACCTTTATGTGTCTCAGAATTCAAACAGCTGTCATGAAGACTCCTGATAGTAAGTCCCTAGCGCTCACCCACAAGAACAATGCTCTCAAGAGAGAGAACTCTGGATCCAAATCCAAGCACAGCCAGAACTGCAGGATATACTCACATCAGAAGCGTCAAGGGTCTGTCAGGTAGAAAGACAGCCTCAGCAGGGGATCAAGTCAGAGGTCCATCCTGACAGGTTACTGCTGCCTAGCAATCAGAGCTTGACTCTCTCCATTTCTAGCTACTGAGGGACTGGTTGCTCCTCCCTGGATATCCAGATGAAGCACAAGCCCTGGGCATGTCAGTCAAAGCTCCTTGCAGACTTCTGTTCATGACAGGTTCAGAATGGACATGTGACCCGATCTGAACCAATAAGATAAAACAAATCTGTCTGATAGGTCGGACCAAAGCTCACACGTTCTTGGACTGAAGGGAGGTGAAATCTCTGGAAAGGAAGTAAGGGTGTAAGCTCAGACACTGGTGGCCACCTCCTGCAGTTCTGAGGGAGGAGAAGTCTGAAAATGGAGTGGACACACAGGAAGTAGAACCAGAATGGGGGAGAAAGGAACCAGATCCCGATGACATCATTGGAGCCCTGAGCTTACTCCAGGATTTATCTCTGGACTCTTTAGGCGAGGCAATAAATTCTTTTACTTAATCCTGTGTTGCTTGTGCCCACTACTTGTAACCAGTGGAATCCTCACATACACCAAAGCGTTGTCTCTGCCCCCGCCCCCACCCCGACCCCATTGAACTATAAGGTCCTGAGGCCAGAGGCTGACTTCTGACTCCTCACTGGGATCTAGTGAAATAACTTGACACATTCTGGGAGCTCTGGATATACAGGAATTAAACAGGTCACCTTCAGGCTTTGCCAAGAAAATCATATACCTAAAACAGCAAATAACAAAACAAGGCAAAACGATATATAGGCCATTTCACCATTAATTCTAGTTTCACTCAGGATGGACTCCCAACATCCCTGCCAGATACACAATGGCCTCCTAGTTCCTCTGCAGGCCGTATTCCCTGTTCCTTAGGAGGCACCTTAGGAGGCAAACAGGAATGAGCTCCTGCCTCGGTCTAGGCCTCTGTCTCATTTTAAGATGGAGATAACACTATTTGTTACAGAATTAGTCACAACAGGAAAAGCGCTTATTTATAGGGACCTACAGGGACTGTGCTCAGTCGAGGTGGTAAGAGCCTGACTTCTACATCCCAAAGAGCTAAGCACGGGGTGAGCCGGTAAGGTCTCGGTACATAATCTACGCTGAGGCCTGCTCCCAGACGGCAGGATGCGAGCTTCACCTCAAATGCTCAGCTGGAGTCCTTCCTTACTGACCAAACAGGGCCAGGACAGACACTTCCTCTACTGCCTACAAAGAAGTTGTCAGAAATGCTTACCCAAATTAAATCTTAAGTAAAAGCTCAAACATACAAAGGATGAAGGGAAAGAAAGAGGCGTAGGGAGAAAGGGACAGAGGGAAGAAGGGAGAGAGCGCAAGAAAACAGAAGGGAGCTCCGTGGGCAAAGCCAGCCAAAGGGCCCGAGTCCACGCTCCCCAGCCTCGCCACAGCCCCAGGCTACTCAGTGCGTCCACAGGGCCCACGACTTCCTCATGTGATTTCATTGCTTCTCAGAGGATATGAAAATCAAAGAATGAACAGCAAATTAATACACAGCTAAAAGTCATGGCTCAAGTGAGTGTTTAAAACTATTTCCATTTTCCTTGACTGAAAAGGCCAGATATCCACAGGCTATGTGAAAGGAAAACAGAGGCAGCCAGCCAAGTAATTCAGCCTAAAAAACTTCCTCTGCTCCACACAGAGAACTGGGGCCCTGGTCAGCACTGAGCAAGGAGTTAATTAATAGGAACCCCACAATGAGGCTTTGGAAGTGAGGTACACAGGTGCTGTGACCCAGGTCTCATCTCTGCTCTTGATCTTGTCCCCAGAGTCCTGTCCTTAATCGCAAGTCTAGAAGCACACCAGCTGCACCTAGGACATTGTCAACCTGTTTGTAAGACTTTTCGTAAACCACACTTCAAGGGCTAACCTTGCTCATGAGTTTATCTTGTGGTTTGTGTGCTGGGGCAGCTGGCACTAAGTTAGTCCTTGGGAAAATGCTTCCCCACTTCATAGGAGGCTGCAGACAGGTTCACTCCTAAGCAAGATATTCTGTGTTCTTAACCCAGAATTTCTCCCCCAATTCTGTGCTTGTACCTCCTTGCCCTGGGAGCCCTCACAGGGTGTCCTGCTGGTCTCTGTGCACCTACAGCCCAATCCAGCAACCAAATTTAGCCTTACACTGTCAGCGCAAATGTGAGGGTTTCACCAGCTCCTATCAAACTCAATGGCAAAATAGGCAACCCCATTTCGAATTATTACAACTTTCCAACTAGAACTGATATTTTTTAAACATAGAGAGAAGGGACTTCATACCTCAGAAACCCATCAAAATGGGGCTTTCCCCAGGAGAGAGAATTTCACCAGCAGAACACTGCGTGCCTGTCCCTGAGTAGAGATGGAGGCCATGCAGGCCACGCTGCCCTTACCCTCAAGGGCAGTGGGGATCCCTAACCTTCACACAGACAACAAGGCTCTTTGTTCCCAGCCTCCTTTAGCATCAAGGGCAGACCTCCCTTCAGAAAGCAGATCCTGGAGATAAGCTAGAGAGCCAAACAAGAGCCCTGGTGATTTTGCCAGAATTGAAAGATGGCTTTCATCTTTCAGTGGGGCTTGGAGGTAAGACATGGTGCCTGGTATGGGCTCAAAAAAATTACTATATAAGCCCAGGAAGTTTCTACAAGAAGCTGCTCTGTTTTTTGGTACATCTGAAGTGCTAGTCTTTGTGGAAGCAAAAGCACAGCCTGTGGGATTTGGGATGTGGGTATGACAAGGTACCACTGATTCTAATTTGGGTTTCACCACTAACGATTTTCTCTGATCTTGGTTAACCTAGGCAAAGCCCACAGTGAGCTGGGCCCTCCCACATCCATCAAGAAAATGTACCACAGGCTTGCCCACAGGCCAGTCTGGTAAGATCACTTCCTAACTAGGGTACCTTCCTCCAGAATGATTCTGGTTTAATCAAATTGACATAAAACTAGCCAGGGACATACATCTGTTGGCTGAAACGATAGACACTTGTCTCGGTACTAGTCACCAAGTCCAGAAACCACATACAGGAAGTATCTCCACCACAGGACTCACCACCAACCAACCAGAGCGAGGAGGTTGCCAAGAAGCCCAGAGGCACCTGCATGAAGAGAAATCCTGAGAAGCATGCCCACAGGGATGAGGCAGGTGGAACAGCCAGCCATGAGCCCAGGGTAGCCCCCGGGTGGAGGAGGATGGGATGGAGGCTAGGAGTGACCATGTTCACGACTGTCCGGGAGAACGTGCCGTGGTGATGACAGTATCCCATAGGTGTGCTGTCTGGTCGTCACATGCAGCCAGGCAAGGATGACACTTTACATTTCACCCTAATCATTTTGAGTTCTTCTGATCACTCAGCACCGGTGAAGATCATTTTGTGATAACGAACAGTGTGACCAAAGGCTACCCATCTCGTGCCGCGTACGCACTGAAACAAAGAACCAAATTCCCAGAGGACCCTTGCCTAAAAACAAGTGACATTTTGTTGCCTGTCATCCAGAACAGCAGAGGTAAAGACATGAAGATAGAGAGGTGGAGGATAGCCTGGGCTATACGGCAAGATCCTGTGGGGGGGAGGGGGGAGACAATAATATGAACATGGGAGTGCTTGGGGTCAGACTTATTTGTAAAAAAATAAATAAATAAATACATCATCTCCCCTTCCCACCTTCACAAAGTGTGTGTGTGTGTGTGTGTGTGTGTGTGTGTGTGTGTGTGTGTGTGAGAGAGAGAGAGAGAGAGAGAGAGAGAGAGAGAGAGAGAGAGAGAAACACAAGTATTCACCAAGGTGAAAGTTCAAGTGAAACAGAGGGAGCAGCTCACAAACCTTTGGTACCTACGAGGCGCTAAGACGAGAACTTGTATTTTTAAACTGTCCGTAAGGATCTGGGGGAGACAGCTTGGAGGGGAGGAGCACTTGCTGCCCAGGCAGGAGGGCCTGAGTTCAAATCTCTGGATCCTACATGGAAAGCTGCTGAGGCCCTGCTCATGCGCAGGCAGACGGAGCAAGGCGGAAATGGGAGGGTTTCTGCAGCGTGCTGGCAGCTAGCCTGGTTCAGTGAGAGGCCATCTCGGGAGGATACAGCCGAGAGTGATGGGACAGGATACCCTACTGTGCGCGCGCGCGCGCGCACACACACACACACACACACAGCTTTTAGTCAAATTCTAACACTTTTATGCTATAAGGACAACATCCAGGAAGAAAACAACAAGAAAGGGGAAAACATTTGTAAATTATATTTTTGATAAGAGACTAGAGACACAGAACATATAAGTAAGAGAAGTGTTGTGTCGATTACAAGGACCAAAGAGGAGAGGAAAGGACATGGATGCAAGAGTTCCCTAATACAATTCAAAATAAAAAATGAACCAAGGGTTAGGGAGCGTGGTCCAATGACGGAGTGCTCTGCCGCGGACACGTGAGCCCGAACTCAACCCCTAGCACCTAAAATGAAGAACGGCACGGAAGAGCGGGAGCCGCACACGTGTCTCCAGATGCACCAACAAGCGCACGAGCCTGTGCTCACTACCTCTCGGCCTCAGGAACTCTAGGCTCTAGTTAGCGAGCATGCCACACCCACCCAGATGACTGTAATCTAGAAGACAGCAGCAAGTGCCAGCACAGACCTGGGGGAACTGGAACAACCATCCTCTACTGACTGGGGAAGTGAAACAGCATGGCCACGTGGCACTACAATTCATCACACCTCAAGGGTTAAAGACCCAGCGGTTCTTTATGATAATGAACAGTGTGACCAGAAGCTGGAACAACTGAGCATGGTGGCACAGCAGATTCATCCAACTATTCGAGAGGCTGAGGCAGAAGAATCACTTAATCCCAAGAGTTCAAGACCAGATGCAGTCACGTCATGAAACCCCTTCTCATAAAAACAGAATGCTAACTTAGCGAGGTAAGTAAAGTGTGCTGTACCCATCCAACAGGAGGTAATGCCGGCACCAACAGGAAGGCCCAGGACTTGCTCTGACACAGATGAACCCTGGATGGCACAATCCATAAAATGAGGAGGCCCTTTATTGTGTGGGCCCATTTATAGGACATTAAGAACTGACAAATCCATAGGGTCAGGAAGAAGAGCAGATGATATGTGGAGATGGGCAAGGGGTGTTGGATAGGCAGTGCGGTGGCCAATGGGATTTCATTTGTGGTGGTGGAGGTGTTCTGAGGTTGACTTTGATGATGGTTACTCAAGGCTGTGAATAGAGTGAAAATAACTGTACAATGTACACTTGTGAACTGTGTGGTGTGTGAATATCCTACTCAGGCTTTTTTAAGGAGGAGGGGAGGAAGGAAGGGAGGGAGGGAGAGGAGAGGAGAGGAGAGGAGAGGACAGGACAGGACAGGACAGGACAGGACAGGACAGGACAGGAGAGGACAGGGGAGGAGAGAAAATAAATATGAGTGTACCCTCCTCCTCCACACCTGATCCTGTTCTCTTCCTCCCCAAGCCCCGGCGAGAGGCGAGGCGCAGGTGAGCAGAGCTGCTCCTCTAAGCCTGCCTACAGAACTTGGCTTGGGTCAGACACTCTCTTGTAAGTGAGAGGAACTTCCCTGTAGAGCAGCTTGTCTCGCTCAGCAAGAGTGGGGTACTCTGCAGCGAGAAGAGAATACTCTCTGCCGTAGCTGATATTGAATTGTCTTAACTTTTCTGGTATCAAAAATGTACTTTTTCTTTAAAAGAGGAAAAAGCCAGGCAGAAATGTACAGTGTCCTGCGTCAAGCCCAGGGCCGGAGTAACTGCACTTCTGGAAACAACAGCAGCAGCTGCAAATGGCCTAACATGAGGCTTCCGTGGAGCCCAGCCCTGGCAAGGGTCAGTCTGTAGAACACAGAGACTAAGTCCCTTGACTCACATTGTGTGTGTGTGTGGGGGGGGGGGAATGACATGAAGAAGTCCCTGCCAGGGCATAAAAAAGCTCGTGGAGCCTTTTTCTGGGACCAGAGACTAAAGACAAAAGTCTAGGCTCAAAATATCTGGGCAGAGGAGAAAGTAGGAGCAGACTGCCTGCATACTTAGAGGACTGTGGCAGCAAAACAGTAGGGCCGTTCTGTTTAATAAACACGCAGGATCGTGTAAATAAGTGCTCCCTTCCAAGGCCTGAGTCTGGGAAGCCAAGCGCACAGCTCTGATGGCGTGGCCGGTCCCAGAATGAACACGTGCGAGGTGCCAGCAAAGACCTTCTTCGGAGCCCCTGACACATTCCGCTTAGAGCATCAAAAGCAGAACGGCTCCCTCCTTTGAAGACCGATTTCACTTTCTTACAAATATCCAAGAGTTTCTCCACGAGCTGGCTGGAGAGTGAGGTCGGCGTTAGCCCTGGATCGCCCAGCTCTAGCCAGAAGCAAGGCAAAGGCAGACGTAGAAACAGGCTCTGGCTGCAACTCTGAAGACACATCCAGTGTGGCTGGAGCAACCACTGCAGCGGCAGCTCTGAGTACTGGTTTGGGGGTTTTCCTCGGGCAACCCCTGCCTCTCTCCAAGGGCCTGGGTGTGGCGAGAGCCCTCACTGTTTCCAGTTGGAAAGAAAGAACCCTATAGAGAAAACAGCCAAGGGCTAGTGGGATGGCTCAGTAGGTAGGGCTGTACCATCACGTCAGCTGACCTGAGTCTGCTACCCAAGAGCCATACGGTGGAAGGACAGAAGAGACTCCTGCAAACTGTCCTCTGATCTCTATACGTGTGCCATAACATGAGAGCACATGCACAGAGAGACAAATAGACACAGAGAGACAAAGAGAAAAATAGACTTATACACAGACAGAGACACACAGAGAAAGACAGACAGAGAGACAAAGAGAAAAATAGACTTATACACAGACAGACACAGAGAGGAGAGAGAGACAAATAGACTTATACACAGACAGACACAGAGAAAGAGAGACACAGAGAAAAATAGACATACACAGACATACAAAGAGAGAAATAGACTTATAAACAGACATACACAGAGAGAGAGAGAGACAGACAGACAGACAGACAGACAGACAGAGTGACAGAGAGAGGGGGGATTTTAAAGACAACAGCCAGGGGCTGGGGATGCATCTCAGCTAGCAGAGTGCTCGCCTCCCATCGCAAATGCCAGGCCTGGTCCTCAGCCTGCATAAGCCTGGCACAGCTGGAGTCCCGGCTCCGAGGAAGTGCAGGCAAAAGCTCAAGGTCACCCCACCTCCGCTGCAAGCTTGGATGTCAGTCTGGGCTACAGGAGACTCTGGGAGAGTGGGGAGAAGCGACACAGCAAGCCAGGTGTGGTAGCACACGCCTATAATCCCAACACTCGAAAGGCTGAAGTAGGAGGATCCAGAGTTTAAGGCCAGCATGGATTGTACAGTAAAAAAATAAATAAATAATAAAAAATAAAAGGAAGGGTAAGCAAAGGCGCCAAAGGAAACAGTGAAAGCAGTTAGGGCGCCATTGAGCTCCCCTCGCTGGCATGCCGAAGCCTCACTGAGAGTCAGTTACTACGCACCCCACCCATGCCAAGGCTTTAGAACGGTTCCAATGTCTCCACCTACAAATTCAGTCTTGGATTTAGGGAAACAACCTCACATCAAATACAAACAGACCTACAGTTTGCCTTCCCCTGGGGAGCTAGTCCACTCAGGGCTCTAGAAAAGGCCCAGCTCAGCACCCCAGATGCACAGCTACTCTCCACAGGAGTGGAGACCCACTCGGTGGTATCGGTAGCCCTAGACTGCTCTCCAGGCTCAAGCAGTGACCAAATGCATCAGTTCAGTTGTTTTTTTGTTTGTTTGTTTGTTTGTTTGTTTGTTTAATCACAGACAAAATAAAGACAGGTCGAGGAATGGGCTGAAGATGTGATATTACCTGTGCTCTGTTCACACTCGAAGCCTGGAAATGCCATTGGTTTGCCTGGAGGCCTAGCTGGGAAGCCTCCCTCCCCATTACTAGGCGATATCGTTTGTAGTTTGCATTTCACAAGCACAGAGAGTCCCAAGAATCTCAAGGAGCTCAAGGAGGAGTCCAAATTTCAAAGAACAGCTAGCTAGCTTTGAAATCCTGAAGCAGCAACTCCGGGTGGGTGGGGAGGGCGCCTCCAGCTCCGGGTCTCAGGCGCTTGTCGGTCCCTCCCTAAACCCCCATCTGTGTCTGCACCTTCCCTCTTCCCCCAGGACCTTTGCCATGGCCACACTGCACAGTGTAACTCTTCCATGTGGGACTCAGGTTAGCAACGGCATTACAGACACCCCCAGGAGTACTACTGGAGTTCAGGGCCCTGTGTAACTTACACAGAAACTAGAAGGAAGCTGAGGCCTACCGTCCTTTCTCCGTAGCGTTCCTCAACAGACAGTAATGACGATGCCGCCTTTCATGTGGCCCTGCCACAGAGATCATGAAATACTTTCCCATGTACCTGACTGGAGTTTGCACTCTGCACAGCCACTGAGGAAAGTGGGGGGTCACACCAAAGCAGAAACGCAAAGCCAGGTCACCGTCACCCTTCCCAGACCACACCTCATACTTCTGGACACAGAGGACCACTGGCCCCTCTGTGGCTAGCGTCTCTCGGCAGTTATTTAAGTAACTTCTCGGAACTCCAACCCACCTCATCTGGAAGACAGAGATGCTAGATACGGGTCTGCTGAATACAGAAGACAAGGAAATCCATGTGGGATGCCAGGCCTGGTCCCTACAAACATCGCCAAGCTACAGGTCAGTCACAGGCTGACCCGTAGTCACAGGCTGATGAGGGAAACCCCATCGGATCACGAATATCAACCGCATGCATATCTCTCTGCTCTTGGTCACTGCCGCCCTGCTCAGAGATGGAGACCTCCAGAGAGCAGCTGTTGGACGGAGCCAGCACACCGCTTTGGGCTGGTAAGCCCTAAGCCAGAAGCAGGAGCACGTCCCTTGCTGGAGGACAGGAGTGGAGCTACACCCTCACAGAAGATCCCAGGGATTTTAACTACCGAGGCCTGTGGCTGATTTGTTAAGACTCTGGAACACCTCAAAGGGAAAGCAGAGAGAGCTGCGTGCTCTGAAGTACTTGACCACTGTCAGTCAGGCCCTTTGAACCTCACTGAAGAGGGAAAACCTTTCAGACCTATTCCTGGCCCATTAACTAATGTCTTAGTATACTAGGGCTGGCTTAGGCGTAATTTTACTGACTCTTACCAACTTCATGCTACGTGAAACAAGGACCCCTCCCCGCCCCCGTCCCCACCCCGCTGCCCTTTTGAAAGACGGGAAAAGCAACACCAAGGCACAGAAGGACATTTACTCAGTCACAGGAATAACCACCATCAAAGTAAGACCCAAACCCGGGCCTGTTCCCCTGAAGTCCCTACTGTCCCAATAAGGAAGGGAACTAGCTCAGGGCAGACTCAGTGTTTGATCGCAGCTGTGGCCCGGGCCCTGCCCATCTAGGACCAGTAAGTTGGATGCCCAACTCCATCCCTCACCCCTGTAACCAGGATCCTCTCTGACACACAGACTTGGGCGAGCCATGAAGACAGACAGACTGGGTCTGCTTAGTGGTGGCCTTGGAAAGCAGGAGCCACTGTGGCAAAGGGTCTGGGAAACGTTTCCAGTGTGACTCCAAGGACCCTGTCCTCCCCTTCACTGGAATCCCTGAAAGACGCCGGCCAATCTTCCTGAGCTTCCGTCTCTTTATCTGCAAACCTGGCTCACAATGGTTGTTTTTCCTGGAACCAGGCCAGGGATAACCTTCCATCAGCGTTGCACAGGAAGGCAAAGCTGTAGACTGAGCCCAGGTGCAACCCCAGCATCCTCCTGACCCCTCAGAGGCCTGCTCCAGCCACCCTCCCAATGCTCAGCCAAACTCAACTGAAACTCCGCAAGTCGACACTTTTCCAAAGGGTTAAGAACGAAATAAAATCTGCCCAATGCCCAACTGTCAAGCCTTCTAACTATTCTCACTAACTTGCTGTTTAGGAGGGTCGTTTGAGGACTACGGGACTAAGCAAATCTCTGCTCTGACTTCAACAGCAAGCACTGTCCCTGGCCCCTACTTGGAAATGCCCTCTTAGATGGGAATAAGACGGGGTTCAAAGTTTATCAGGAATGTGCAGCGGCTTACCCGGGGAGACCCGAGGGAGGCTCTGAAGCCCTTCCTCACTAGTTCCCTGGTCCTGGCCCCATCTCCTCTGCTTAGGGGATGTAGCTGCCGTCCGCATGCAAGCCTCACAGAGCCTGGACTGAAGTCAGAAGCCCAGGGATAAAGCTCAGCCCTGCCCATCACCAGAGCGACCTCCCACAATCCACTGAAGCACCTTGCTTCCTCACCGGTAAAATGAAGATGCTAATGTTATCTCGCTGGCAGATTTATGGTAGAGATAACAGAGAATTAAAGATCGTATGTAGAGAAGATGTCCCCCTAGCTCACCCAGCAAATGCTAGCCACGAGCAGGTGAAAAAGGCCACGACTACTGCCCTTCAGGTTATGGTCAGGAAAACAGAGAGAGCTACAGAAAACCAGACAACAAAGACCCAGTACATCTAGGAACAAGTTTTGCCAATTCTCTCCAGGACTGGAATAGCTTCTGGCCAGTTCCTGACCACTTTTACCCAAACTCTTGAGGCAGTCTGTATCAAAACGATTCTGGCAGGTTGGTACGCATGAAGACAGTAGCAGTGTTTTATGAAGTCAGATGGGAGAGGAAGAAGTGAACAAAATGATGGTTTGGCAGACACACAAAGGAAAAACTCGAGGTTATTAAAAGTCGACTCAGTCCCCAGCTTGCTTAAAGAGGCATTCCTTTGTCACCGCTGTCCCTACTATTCTCTAACCCTCCATATGGGGCCTCAACTTGTTAGGAGACTGAGTGAGGAGAACAGACTCTACCCAGCCTAAGACCTGCCTGATTCCCATTCACTGGGAGACAACGGTCAACTTACACTGCTCAGTGTGAACCAGGACTGACTGATGCCATGACTGAGATCCCGATGGCATCTGTAGTTCATTCTTGAGCAAATCAACACCAGGGCATCCTGCCTGCTCGGGCCTCAGCTGGCTGCAATGCAGCCTGTCAGCTTAACTCGTTAGGCAAACCTACCACTCCAAAGCTTTCTGTGCCCCCAGAAGCATCTCATCACCCTGTTAGCCTTCTAGACAAAAAGCTGTACGAAGCGGTCTCTTTCCCAGGTCTTGCCCTTTACTTCCTGATTTGTAATTTTATATGTCTTCATTTCATTTCCACCTGGTTAAAAACTCTGCAAATGAGCCATAGGTAGATTCACAATTAATTTATATTTCAGTGAGTCAGAATTTGTGTACGCACAGAGTGGTTCAAGTGCACATTATCATGGAAGCGGGACAAAGGGCTTGCTCCTGATCCAGACAGGCACTGTTTTGCCATTCACCCACTTAAGATGTTTTTGTACGATTTGAAAGCAGGCTTTTCAACACAAACAGTGCTTCATTAAGCCCCACTGTCCTCTGTTTACTGAAGAACACACAAGAATGTCAACTCTTAACAATATTGGCCACTTCCTGAGATTAAAATAATACAACAACATCGCTTGGGTAATGGTTTTTGGGGATGAGGGGTGGAGGCTTTCTGCATGATTCCATACTATCCCGTGTTTTCTGGTTTGAAGCAGGTTCACTTAGTACACTTAGTGAACTAGATTTTACACATAATAAATTCTCAAAAACACGAGCGACTAAAGTGATAGCCATGTTAAACTATTCATTTTAATAGTCCCGGTTTTCATCCAACTTTATATAACCAAATGATCACTTTAAAATATAGGAACGCTTTCAATTCATACAACAGTTAAATGTTGTGCCCTAACCCTTTAGACAAAGAATGAGTGCAGAGACCACGTGTGTGCACAGAGCTTGTGACCCTTACAAAAGCCCAGCAGAGACACGGCTCAATGCCCAGCACTGTGCCTTACACTGTACAAGGACCCACGCTGTGGACCTGCTTCCTAGAAAGTGTTCTGTGAAGGCATGGGGCTGTTTCCCTTTGTGGAGAGAGAAAAGCTATGCAGGGCTATCTTTCCTTTCACCTCCTGAAACTCTTAACAGCCAGTGAGTGGCACAGGTGCTAGTGCCCCACGCTCCTGAAGGACCTGACGGCTCTTCTGTGTCTCAGTCCTCTGCCATACCTGTTTTCCTGGGTCTGTAAGACGGTTCTGTGGGCACAGGCACTTGCCATGCATGTCCTGAGACCTGAATTCATGCAGAACCCATTTTAAAAAGTAGAAGCATGGATGCTACAAAGCTGTCTTCTCACATCCACAAACAAGCACCGTGGCACACGCCATCATGAGCCTGTGTGCACACACGTACACATCATATGTTTGTGTGCACACAATAGCAAGTAAGCTTAAAATTCCAACTGTTTCCAGTTTTTGAAAATCCATGCATTGTCTTGTACCTGAGTGTTTTGTCGGCATGTAGCATGTACCATGGAGCGCATCTGTGCCTGTTAACCATGGAAGCCAGGAGATGGTGTTGGATCCACTTCTCCTGGAAGTGGAGTTACAGGCAACTGTGAGCTGCCATGTGGGTGCTGGGAATCAAACTCAGGTCCCCTGGAAGAGCAGCCGATGCTCTTTGACCACTGAGCCATCTCCCTAGCCCTTTGAAATTCCATGTTCTAATATCCTTCAAAGCCTCTGGGAGTGAAAAGGGCATAAACCCTATACAAATTCCACAAGACGGAACACGTTTACTATGTATCAAAAATAAAGTTGTTAATATACAAGAAACAGGGGAAAGCAGAAATTATCATGTAATTTTTCTGCTCCAGCTAACAGAGTCTGGAATGCAATATCTATCTCAAACTAAAGTATAACAAGCACACCAAACTAAGACTGAATTTGGGATCAGTAAGATAGCCCCTTGTGTCTGCTGCACAAGCCCCACGGCTTGGAGTCAACTCCTGAAACCCACATAAGCATGAAAGAAAAGAAATGACTCCATAAATCTGTCCTCTGACCCCCACACATGCCAGGGCACACATCCCCACACACATCCTGTGCACACATGCACACGCACACACACAATAATAATATTTTTTAAAACTCGATTTTTATGTTACTAATATTCTTCGTACATGCAATGGCCGCTGTGTCTGGCAGCACTGCAGCACACAAGCTCATGGCACAGATCTTCCAGAGAACCAATTCTAGCGCCTTTTAGCCGAGTCGGTGCTTCAGAAGGAGTCTGGGATCTGGGATGACTTTGGCTCACGACCTTCTTCCAGATGCTCCAGGATGCCAACATCCCGAAGAGGCCACACCCTGCCCTGGGCAGCCTGAGATGCAGAGCAAAGGGTCGTCCACCGGAGGGAAATGGCTGCCAGTACCAAAAAGACGTGGCCTACCCTTGGCGCTACACACTCAGACATTCTACAATTCACACAGCCCGAGCTTCCAACACGGAACTCCATGGACTCAGCTAGAGAGATGTCTGCCTGTGTGCACTCTGTTACACGGGAGGCTGTGCAACAGGGTGTCGCTGAAAATAGCAAGCGTTTGGAATTAATGTAAACGCTCCTCAGAAAGAAAACAATTGACTAAACTGTGGTCCAGTCAAGCATGGGATGCTTTGACAATAACGAAGACGACGTCAGATCTCTGCATACAGAAGTGGCTAGATCTGTAGCACCCGTTAAGCAAACAGCACATGGACTGTGTTCCAAAAACTCAAACTGCTCGTATATATTTCAAAGGGCACAGATTGTGTGTGTGTGTGAGTGTGTGTGTGTGTGTGTGTGTGTATATATATACACATACATATATATAAAATTAAAACAATCCTGAGAGAATTTACACCAGACTAATTACAGCAATTATAAAAGTCTATGTGGATAAAAGGAGAAGCTACTTTGAATTATTTTAATTATTTAAAGTAATGTATGCATGCATCATTTGTATACATTTTAGATGATGACATAAAGAATTCACAACTGAGAAACAAGTATGGCTGCTCTCTAACCTCACGATACAGGTCCACCCTGCTGAAAAGGCAGCCACACAGTAAATCCCACCCAAAGGGGCAGAGGATGGGAGTGCAGGGCCAGCGTAATTGGAACCAGAGGTCTCAGCAAATATTTGCTGAATAAAGGTACCTCAATGCTCTGTCTGTGTCTCTGTGTCTCACTCTTTCTGTGTGTGTGTGTGTGTGTACACATGTGTGCAAGTGTGAGCAGAGGTCAGAGGTCAACTCTGGACATCTTCCTCAGCTGCTCTCTGCCTTGTTTTTGAGACAGGCTCTTTCGCCGAATGGAGAACTTGCTAGTCTGTCTGGTCAGCAGAGCCCAGGGAACCCCGTCACTGCTTCCCCGGCACTGGAGTTACAAATGCACACCATCACACCCAGAACTTTTCTGAACGTGGGTGCTGGAGACCAAACTCAGGTTCTCATGGTTGCTTTAGCAAGACTTTACTGACCGAGCCATCTAAGGCCCCTCCCGCTTGACTTCCTTTCTTATAAACAAATGCCCTCACAGCTCCATAAAACACTCTGAATTCTCTGCACTGAGACCAGGTAGGCCCTCCAGACCTGACTGCCCACGGGGAGAGGAGAGAGGAGTGTGAACCTCTCACTCAGCCCCACGGACCCCCACAGTCCTCCTTCCCAGCTGGATTCCCTCAGGTCCCACTGCCCAACAGGGCCCGTTCAGACTGCACTAGCCCCCCTCCTTCCCTTCAGGCAGCCCCAGAATTTCCTCTAGTCTGACCCTCACGTTCACTAATTCAGCAATTTCAACAGATGTTCTAGACTTCTAAAATGACTACTCACCTAGCAGGGGAGAACAGCATCCCCAGCCCCACCCCAGAAACCAGAGCAGAGGGTCTGGCTCAACTGCCACACACTCATGAGGACCTGACTTTGCACCATGTAAAGCCCAGGCATGATGGCGTCCGTCCGCAACCCCAGCGCTGGAGGCAGGGGTGGAAACAGGCAGATTCCCTAGTGTACACTGACTGGCCAGCCAAATCAATGAGCTCTGGGTTCCGTAAAAGATCCTGTCTCAACTTAATAAGGTTCTCCAACAACTGAGAAGACATGCAACAGAGAGAGACCTGTGTATACATTTATGCACCTAGCACATGCACACAGCCCCATAAACATTCATACATGCATGCACACACACACACACACACACACACACACACACACGTGCGCGTACATGTGCACACTCACCAGCAGGCTGCTGTGCAGCAGGCTGGTTACCTCAGGTGCTTCTTCTTTCGTCCCTCCCCGTAGCTTTCCTCACAACTTATTTCCCAGCTTTACTCGTCCAAGAAAACATCCTTACCATCTGCGAGCACCTCAGTCTGGAGAACATCAACCAATCCCACCTGAATTTAAAAGGCGAGACCCCCTCCACCATTTTCCTGACTCTGCCACATGAACAGAAGTGCACATCTTCTAACAGAGGCAGAAGTAGAATTCTAAGTCCTCCCTACCCCCGGGTGTGGCCTTCCAGCTCCTGCTGGGCCAGGGACATTGTAGCAACATCTCTGTCACAGGGCTTGCCCATAGTCAGCAGCAGCATGGATACAGTCTCTATGACCCGTGTCACACCTCAGGACCTTTCTTTGGTGAGGAGGTGTTGATTCTATTTAGGGGTTCTCCCTCAATCGCCAGTATTTAACAAGACACATATGTCTTCACCACTGGGCAAAGAGTTCCCTCTGAATCAGGTACTTGTCACCTTTGAAAACAATTAAAAATCAGAAAGCGGTCAGAGGAGGTGGCGGACTGCCCGCCACTCTACTTCAAGGGTCTCCGCCTCCTCCCAGACATGGTTACTGTATTAAACTTGAGCAGAGGTTAGGAAGGGAATGCGTGTTCCTCACATCTTCCCCGCAAGGGCCTAAGGAGGAGGACGTGGCAGCCTGTGAGGATGCTCTCCAGGAACCAATGAGACTCTGGCCTCAGAAGCCCAATGGGTTGAATGAAATCCTACTGCTGCCTGTAAACCCAGCTTTCTAGCTGCGTCTGAAGCTGGGCTCATTCTCTGGGCCAAGTTAATAAACCGCAGTGGGGTATGGCTCTGTGGTAGAGCACCCAATGTACCATGCTTGAGACTCCGAGATAGATCCCCCAACACCACAAAAACGGCAAGGCACACAGATCCACACTTTTTCATTCAGCTAAGCCCACCTGAGCATAACCCAAAGGGCTCAGCCAGTCCTCTAGTGCACCCGCCTATTCTCACTTTAAGGCGACCATCGGAGAGTGCCTGCCTAAGGCATCAGTGAGATTTGCTTCTTAAAAAAATGAAGAAGTCAAACGAGTAAAGACATCGCTGGAGTTCTTCTGAAGGAACTTTAGGGGCTCTGGCTCTTTAAGGCTGGATGCCAGTTCTGCAAAAACCCTCGGTGCGGTGCTCAGCTAAGTCAGTTCCGTTCAATAAAAGATCAAGCTTCGCAATCTGTCCTTTGTCAAAACAAAGTGACAGAATGAAAGAGATGAAGTGCTCCACACCTTGCTGGTGGGACCAGTTTTCGGCAACAGTTTAAACCGTAAGTCATCTACTCTGGTTGTTTTTGTGGCCCTCCCTCCACCAACCCTCACAAGACATCATTCACATGTGACCTCTATACACCACAGAACACAGGAGCCAGCTTATGGCGGGATTCAGAAAGCGCCGCGGAGCTCTGCCCTCCCTCTCCGTGCCTCAGAGACGAAGAGTTTAATTTGCCATGAAACAAAGACACAATCCTGAAATTATAGGTGAACTCTGACAGGTGTTTCCTGTAATCTCATTAATATTGGACAAGAAGTCAGCAGCACATTAATCATTAGCCAATTGTTGAAAATTAACTAATGGTCTATAAAGGCACACCTGGAGTCCTCATGCGCTCACCCCCATATTTACTCAGTCATGTGACATGCGGCATCTCCTGATGTGCCTACTGTGTGCCGGGTGCAGATCCAAGTTCACAGAGATATAGCCTTGGGTCAGACTCCGTCCTCAGCCTCTAGGACGTCCTATTACAGTTTCACCCAAAGTCTATTAACTACTCACTGGAACGGCCGGCTCTGTGGCCCCAGTGCCCATGTGCAGAGCCACTGCTCATAAGCCACCTCCTGTTACAGCACTCAGCAAAGCAGAAACTCGGCAGAGCCCAGTGAGGAAGCAGGCGTGTGCCTGGGCGGGGCAGGGAGGTGGGAGGGAGTACTCCGGGTTAGAGAAAGCTGGACCAAGAAAGAAGCTCTTGAGCCATCGTGGAGAAACAGCTACAGGCTAGGCCATGACCACCAGAGTACAGTCTAAGTGGAAACAACAGAGAAAGCAAAGGCCTACGTAGGTGAAAGCAGAACCCACGTCCTCCGTGCCAAGCCCATAAACCAGGCTTAGTGATTTTGGGTTCTGTGCTTATTACACCTCATCCTACTCTGCAAAGCCAGATGCTAAACCACATACATGACCACGCAGACACAGTGAGCTTGTCAAATCAACACTGTCCACAGGACACGGGGAGAAAGCAGTCACAGTACCCCATCCCAGGCATCCCCGGCCACTGTGGCATACACTCCCAGTCCCACTGACAAGTGTCCGCACCCCAGCACAGCTTCCCAGAAGGGCCCCGACCGCTCTCAGCTACTTGAAGCGCTCTGTCACTGAACCCAAATGCTGAGAGCTCGTGAAGAGTCAGTCCTCAGAGACCTTTCCCCTGAGAAATCCCTCAATGTGGCTCAGAAAAAGGGCAGGGTGGGGCACTGCTCCTGAGACACCCGCTCAGCTGGCATCCTAACTGCAAACTTACTGAATGTCTACTACGTACCACTGTGCCAGACACGGGGCGAGGAGCAGGAAGCAGGTTACTGAATAAGACAAAATGCTCAGTACCACGGGAGGAATCAGATTGCTCAACTCTGGTTCAAGATCTGGTCAGTAAAGTCATCGTTTAGCGACTTATGCTTGAGACTATTAAGCAGCTACACAGAGTCATCTCAGGGGAAGAAAACAGTACAAGAAAAAGATAGGAAGTATACAGGTAATAGGGGTGTACTTGGGAGCTTTGGGGGAGCAGGTGGGGGAGGGCAGCTGAGGACCAGAGAGTAGAACCACAAAGGCCAGGCTAGGTCAAGGGGTCCCTCGCCTCGGGGTCTGGCCTCTCCTTGGTGGGCAGTGGGGGCCACGGAAGTTCACTCGGGAAAATCATCTGATAGTTGGGGGATTTTACCGAGGCAAAAGTATCCATGCCATAAAAATACAAACAGATGAGCCTCAGCAAGATGAAGGCAAAGACTTGGCAAAAAAAAACCTTTGTTCGGTTGAAAATTGTATCTCATGAGGCATGGCCTGTGTAGGTCCCCTTGCTGACCCGGAAGCACACAGAGGCCGAGCCTAGGAGAAGCCATGCCCTCGATGGCTCCGTGCGAGGTAAGGGGTAGGCAGCAAGATACTCCCGATGGGTCGAGGGGGATCCCCCTTTCAGACAGTTTGAGCATAGCAGAGACGTGAGAGGCAGCCAGCTGGGGAGGGGGACCAGGGACAGTCGCACCCACCGCACACTGTACAACCACCTCAGTTTGCTTGTGGGAAATCAAAGGCTAGAACATGACTCAGGTGAAGCGTGTCCACCCCAGGGACATGGAACTTGCAGTTGTCCCCACTCTGACACGTGATGCAGACGAGATTCTCTCCTCGGTGCCAGCAAGAAGAGAAAAGACATGCTACCCACTTTAAGTGGGACAGAGGAAATATGGCTCCCGGGTGGGCTCTTCCTGTGGGAACCCAGTGAGCCTGGAACCTTGTGGACTTCCAGGGCTGAGCGGAAGCTGAACAGTTTCCACCGCTTCAGCCTCCGCTCAGCCCTGGCAGTCCGCAAACGAAAGCTGCATGGAGACTTAGCGTCCGTGCTTAAAAATAATAATAACAATAACCTAACTCTGGGAAAACTTGTTGCCACCAAGGTAGTCTCCAAGTCCCCAAAGCTAGATGTGTTTACACACAACACAGATCAAACACGGACTGGACTCTGGGGGACAGTCACATTGCTCACCCAACAAAAGTACCCATTTCACTACTAGTGACCTGAAATGGTCAGGGACAACAGACATAAGCTACCCCTGCATGTGAGTCTAAGGGATTGGCACACACATGCTTGCCAAGCTCCCGGACAATAATAATAATAATAATAATAATAATAATAATAATAATAATAACAACAACAATAATTTAAACATTGCCAAAGCCCCTACCCATCCCGCTTTGCAGCCCATGTCAGCGTCTGCCCGCAGCTTTGCCATTCACGTTAAATGAGAGGTATTTACTACGGATGAAGAATAAGCTTTGCTCCGGCTGCCTCTAAACTGAACCCAAAAATAGAGCAATCGCTTTGGCGCAAATTGGGTCAAATGTATAAAAAATAAAAAAATTCTGACTCCCCGGTGAGAGGAAAGCCATGGCAGGGGACCTTGCTCAGAGTCAGGGGTAGATCCACCAAATCCTCCCCCTTCCCATGGTGGGAAAGGAAATATTTGAAGTCAGGCAGTGCATAAACTCATCGGACCATGTGACCAAGTGAAAGGAAGACTTTAATGACCTGCACTGGGAACCCTCAGCGCCGCAATCAAAGGAATATGTATGATGGTTTTCAGAAAGGCTGGACAAGCTAATCCACGAACTACCTCCCCTCAGAACAAAGTTAGTTCTTCAGAACCACCTGGGAAACACCCACTGGGCCGGGCAACAAGGGAAGAAGGGGGGGGGCTACTATCTGAGGGTGAGCCATCTCGTTTCTTAGCTGAAACAGCCAAATGGCCCGACGTTTTTATTAGTATCCTAAATTTCCTTAAGAGGAAAAAAAATCAGAATATTAATTAGCTTATGCATTCAGCTACATTAATTATTCCATTGATCTAAATTAATCTGCCATTCTGAAAGGTATTTATTTTCTAAGTTTGTTTAATCATTTCTTTTGAGCTCCAGAAAGCAACAAACTGGGTCACCATTCATGTCGTTAAATTTGGTAACAAGGCTAACACCATCTGTGGCCTAGACTACCATGACCTATCTCCATTGAGGGAGGCCTGCCACCACACCAAGTTTCCTTTTGAAAACGGTAATCTAAAGTCTACAACTGAACCAAAGGTCACTGAAAATATACAAAGTCCCACAGGTGATCGCTCACAACAGAGTTAGGTGTGTGTGTGTGTGTGTGTGTGTGTGTGTATGTGCGCGCACGCAGACATGTGCTGAACTCCTATTAGTCCATAGTTTTCATGAATAACAGTCGAAATTTTTAATTCTTTAGAAAGCAAACTGCCAAAATCCAAATAGAGACATCATGTTATACCTGAAATACACACAGCATTGAAAATGTCATAAGAAATACTGGACATAAACCATGAAAGCCAAATTCATAAAAGCATAGCTTCACCTCAGGCTGCCGGCTGAGCTTGCCTGACCAGCTTGAGCCCAGTGTGTGGAGCATTTGTCTTTGCAGCCTTCGCTTGGTTAAAAATGTCCAGCGTCAACACAAGACTCCAAATCAAACCGAACCAACTCAAAGAAGAGAGGGGGTGAGAACCAGGCTTCTTGCTACCTTTACTGGTTCCCTCCTTCATCCACCGTTCTGAGTGGCTTCCGGCTATAGAGTGAGCCCTTCCAAGAAGGATGCTACAAGCCAAAAAATCCCCAGCCTGAGACGGCTTCTGCACATTAAAAATAAAAAAAAAAAAAAAAAGCCAGAACGTCAGGGGTTTTTAAATAATCCTAGTGATCTTAGCCAGGCCCCTTAACTGCCTCGAGGGGGGAATGTCGATGCAGAAAGAACCTGTGACGTGAGCCCCAGTACACCCAGTGGGCAGCTGAATGGGCAAGGTCCAAATCTCAGACCCACGCTTTTCAGTGCCTTTCTTTTTAAAAACTCTATCAACTTTTCCCAAAGGAAGTTCCATGAGATACTAGTCCCACGATATTAAAGTCTTCTGCCAAAAAAAAAAAAAAAAAAAAAAAAAAGACAAGTTTAAAGAATCCATAACCAATTACTTCCAATAACTAGCTGAGTTGAAACAAAATGAAATCTGCTTTTTAGCTGCACAATTTCCCAGAGATTTTTCTCAGCTCTTGCACACTATAAATGTTTAAGAGGGCAATAAAGTATATGACAGCATCCTGGAGCATTTAACCATAGATTTGTCCTAAAATCTACTCTTGGTGTTTTTGGAGGCCGTGAGCTGTAAACTCCACTGCCATACTGATTTAGTTCCTAGACTGTAACCTATATAATTAGACTTGTTGTATTCTACATCTGTAAAAATTAATAGCTCACATACAAAATCTATCATGATTCTTATTAAACAGAAAGATTAACCACGGTATCCACCCCTCAAAAACAACACAGGATTTTTTTAAAAACTAATATTTTTTTAAAGCTAATAATACACAAAAGCCTGTGTAGAGAGAGAGGTTATTTTAAAACCCTTCTACAAATGTCTTCCATAAGAGTTCCATCTCTATTTATATAAGACTCGTGACTTTGAACACTTTCATTCAGCATAAATCGAAGAATTCAGGTCAAATCTAGAAAACAGTGACGACGACGACATAACCCCACTGCTGCAAAGCTTTAGGGATGAGAGCATCCACAGCTGTATAATTCATCATCCACAACACTGTCCACCAGCTCAATCGCAGAGGCAGAGGACTGCCACGCCCCGCCACAAGCAGGAACTCTTCAGTCACTTACCAAGTTATGATTTGTTGAATTAGAATCATCTTCAGGGAATGGGATGTAAATAGCTAAGGCCACACAATTGGCAAAAATAGCCAATAATATAAATATGTCAAATGGTCTGAAAGTTATTGTTAAGGCACATAGGTGTAATGCAAACATTATCCATCCCTCTTATATCCCCAAGCAGCTCACACCTGAGCTGCTTATAAAATGGAAATCACCACCCACCACCTATCCCTCTACACACACACACACACACACACACACACACACACATTCTGTGGCTATTGTGGCTACTGGGTTTTCAGCAGAAGTACCTTCCCCTGGTTCTCCCACAGTCCCTCCCCCCACTGTGACCTCTCCTCAGCCTGTTCTCCTAATGCAAGGATCACGTTACATCCATTCTTTCGCTTCTCCTTGTGTATTAAAACCTGGAAGTGATGCACATCCAGTTAGCTCATTGTGTGAAACAGGTCTCCTCTGCTTTCTGTAATTTAAAAAGTGCCAAGGAAGGATCTTACTAAATCAGCTGTCACAAACACTGGAAGAAAACCATCACAACAGAGACCTCTCCCACAGCTCCTTGTCAGTGAGTTAGAACCATTTTCTCAAAAGCTGTTCCTGTCTGGGTCAGTCTAAACTCCTGATTGGGACCATGTCCCTCCTCTCTGTGACCCTGGGTGGCATGCCCTAGTACCCTGGATGCTGTGATAATCAGGCTGCCAGTTCCCCTCCTCTGCCTTCTCTACCAGAGTAATCAATAGCTATAATTGTTTCAGGTTAGAGCTGGGCTGGGCTTACCTCATAATGTGCTGTTTCTGTGTTCAATTTATAAACAATTAAATTTAAAAGCCACACGAAATCAGCACCAGACACTTTCAAAATAGGCTCTAACAAGAAAATCTCCGAGGGCTGTCTGGAAGAGTCCCTTTGAGAGAGCCTTCAACAGATGCTTGCCTAAGCACTCTGTTAGTTAAAGGTATTGTCAAAACTGGCAGCACCAAGTTTGACATCCGCCCAAATGGTTGTTGTTCAGCATTTTTCCAAACAGCGGGTTTGTTGAGCACCGAACTAATCTGAATTTCTGGGCTTGAATTTCAACAGTGTTGTATGCAGCACTCATTCACAAGAGGCAAGGCAGGCAGGCGGCAGGCTTACTAAATCCCACTAGGTGCTGAAGACTGGGGACGGGAACAGTCTCCTGTAGACGGCCTTCTGGGAACCTCCAAAGTGACGCAAGAAGCAAACGCCCCTTGCCTCTCTTAGATAGCTGCTTCGGGTTCTAGACGGCCTCGCCCCTTTGGAGAGCTCGGATAACTCCCTGGAATAAGGACAGGAATAGCATTATCCTCTTACTAACTTTGATGGGTTTATTTTTAAGCCAGTTAGCTTTAATCATATTGATTCCTCAACTCAGTTATAAAATCTTGTGCCCTGGGATCTGACTTTAGGAAGACTTCAGGGCTCCATTTCCATATTTTCTCTCTCTCTCTCTCTCTCTCTCTCTCTCTCTCTCTCTCTCTCTCTCTCTTCCTCTCTCCCCCCCCACTCCACCTCCAGACACTGTAAGCCAACTGCCCTGAAGTCATTCCCATAAAGACACACTTGTGTGTCCTGTCCCCCATACCATCTCTCTTCCTCCGAGAACTGCTCACACTGCGAGAAGGCTAACCATAAGCCTTTGAGGTGTCTCGTTCTTGGCAGTACTCAGTCAACAGACAGGAGAGGATCCTATCTACCACCATAAAACATAGGTGGGTCTGAGCCAACGGCCACTTCTTACACGGGCACCATCTCGCCCCTACCCCCTGCCAGCCTACAAAGGCAGACTGGCTTCTTCTGTCGGGGCTAACTGGGCATGACTAAACTGCTGAAGGAGAATGCCCATAATCTGGTCCCTGAAAAGGAAAGGGTAACTGACTATCTCCCTGATGTAGAAACTGTGCACAGGCATCCTGAACTGGCAGCCATGTCTCCTAAATCCCTGTACACACACTTGCATTTCTCTCAAGAAAGAGAGTTCGTGGTGAGCCCCAGGAACTCGCTGACTGTACATACACTGCTATGGACAAACTCCTGTGCATGAAGTGTGACAGCACCTCACTCCACATGAAGGGATCGTCCCTGCTGAGGGGCCCCACTTACTCTGAGTCACCCCATACCAACCTCAGGAGAACATGTTTCCAGCATGTGTAGCTGCTGCCTCTAGACTCCAGGAAGACCACCCAGGCACACCCTCACTTAGCAGCCCCCTCTTGGCCTGTGTGAGAGTTCTGTCCTCAGACTAGAGAATTTAAAGAGAAAATGCACACACACAGCCCCAAGTATTCAAGAGATGCCATAACTCACTCTAGAGGAGAGACATCTGTGCTAAAAAAGAAAAAGCACGTGAAAACCTTCAAATCCTGCCCTGACATCAGCTGCTCTCTCCAAAACCTTTCTAGACAGATGCTTCATTTTAACTCCTGTCCACGAGCAGACAAAATATGTGAGCTAAGACAGAGGTCACACAGGCAGCTGCCATGATGAGAACCTAGATTTTTAGGGGTCTTCAGCCCCACTTTCTGGCTATCACCCAGCACTTTCAGCATGGCCTCTCCTTTCCCTGAGCCTGCTGAGGAAATCTCCACGCACACACCCCTGCCTGCTGCCAGGAAATACTCAGAGGGCTTGTCGGCCTGAAACACCCTTCTGGGAAAGTGAAATGCTTTATTTTACCCAGGCCAAAGATGCATATGATTAATTAGAAAGCATGGGTTCAAAAGAAGGTTTCAGTCAACATTTCTAAGGGGTGGCAGTCATTGGAGCCTGGTCTGGGAAAGGGAATACACAGGTAGAAGCAATATTGTTTTCTAAGATCTGGGGCACGGCAACCATCCTGGGGAAAATCAAAGTTCAGTTTTAAAAACGCAGACACTCAGAAATGTAACTCCAGGCTAGCCCAAATGTCTGTGTGTGTGTGTGTGTGTGTGTGTGTGTGTGTACATTCGTAGATATATGCAGCACCTGTCAGTTCCTCCCTGGAGCCCTGCTTGTCACTCACAGGGATTAGAGGAAGAGACAGTCACCAGCCTCCCCTGCATGGCTTCTATACTTTCGTGGCTGCATGGCTTTTTTTTTTTTTAAGCTTTTCAAAAAGAAACTTCAGAAAGTCATAGCATTGATCAGCCAATAAATAATAATATTAATAATAATGATATCAAAATTAACTTCTCCCTATAAATCAAATGTTTATGTTTAAAGCTACGTAAACCATGAGAAGCAGCGAATAGCTGACCTGGAAGCAACCATAGCATTCACTGTAGCTGTCCAGGCAAATTTTAGTCATTGGAACCAGAAGATTCCACTAAAGGTCATTTCTAGTACAGGCTGAAGATAGTCTCAATCTTTTTTTTTTAATTGGCATACCAAATTTTTAACAAATTAAAATGCATACAACTGCCCCCAAAACAATAACAGCTTTAAACCTACCCAGTAGCCTATGGCCAAAGGTCACGTTCATATTTTAACTCCCTACCACTATGGAGCTGCAGTCTTCATTCCCTTCCCCCGCCCCCAGCACCACACACACACACACACACACACACACACACACACAGAGGCTAAATATACCCATGGACCCACCCTCTGCAAGCTGAGGACAGGAAGCCGTAGCCCAGGACACCCCTTGCCTACAGCTTCCTCCACTGCTCACATTCCGGACTGCTAAGGCTCTGAGGAGTGTCACCACAGAAAGCAAATCCTTTTGAAGCACAGATGGCAAACGAGAGAGACTTCCCACAGGAAAAGGATACTTCCATTCCACTATACTAATGCAGGCTCTTCGGATGGGGTTGTTGAGGGATAAACAGAAAAGGGCGCGGGCAGGTCGGCTGTTAGACGAGTTACCCTGTTTTTTGCTCTTGGCGTATTGCTGACGTTTTCTTTGGGAGAGAGATCCTACAGGTGGGGGTGCAGAGGTGCTCATGGTCTGGGCGGCCTTGGCCTGTCTAGCAGCATCGATTGCAGCTTGCCAAGATAGGACAGTTTGCTTGGAGCTGTTCGGCTGAGAAGTTGGTCCTTCACCAGAAGTAGGGAGTCTGGTGCCTCTTGCATAGTTTGCCTCTGAAGAGAAGGAGAAAAGAGATTATTTCTTTTGGGGAAAAAAAAATAAGACTTCAATCCATACTATCTTTTTAAAAAGCTAAAGTGTCTCCCATCTTACGATTCACAATTTGAACCTTGTGTCACAAATAGTAGGGTTTGGCCAGGCAATGCAAAAGTCACCAGAGCTGCCCTGAGCGTCAGTCCTGCAGGGCCACTGCTGAACCACACCTAACCACTCTGGTACTCTTCCATACCTGTGTCTTCAAAAGGACTCGTCTAGTGCCTCTCTTCTGACAAACTTGAGGCTATCCTCACACTGATCCCGCGTCTTTTCCTGACTTTGAAAACATACGTATTTCGCATGGCTTAACAGATATGCACAACTCCCTTTCTCTAAAATTAATAACCACCACACACATGCACACGCACACACACACACACACACACACACACACACACATATACACACAGCAATTAATTCAATACTCTTAACCATTTTTAGGGTGTTTCTCCAACAGCTTTCCATAGCCATACATGCTTTTTTTTTCTACATGGAAAAAAAAAACCCTCTTCACTGGCACCAGGCAATACCAAAAGCCCCATAACAAATATCTAGATTATGCACTAACACTTCCTACAAATGAAAATTCATGGTGCTTGGGACTCATTTCCTCCACACGCTTCCGAAAACAGAAAAACATCTTTAGGGCTTTTTTTTTTTTTTTTTTTTTTTTCATTTTAAATTGCAGCAGCAGCAGCAGTCCAGTCAGCCCGCACCCCTACACCTAAGAGACAGGGTGCCTTATGCCAGGGAGCCACAAGGCCTATGCAAGAATTATCTCTGTAGAGTAGCATCCTGGTACTCAACAGGACCAAAAAAAAAAAAAAAAAAAAAAAAAAAAAAAACTCAAAAACAGAAGGGGGGGCAGGCAGGGGGTATCTCTTCATGTGCAGAGATCACCTCACTGTGGGTCTGGCCCTTCCTCCGAAGGGCTCACAGGTGCCCACGCTGGGCCACCATCACCTCTGCTGAAGCAGATGTCAGAGTGAGAGTGGTGGCAGAGAGGTTGGAGATCCGGCGTTTGCAAAACCAATTATCACTAAGTAAAGAGTCAAAGCAAGCATGGGACTCCTGCCTTACTGTCCTTAGGAGCCTGGGACAGAAGCAAAGCAGGCAGGTGGCACTCCATCTGAGATCAGGGACTAGTTTTGCCAAGAGTTTCCTTTGAGAAGCGCTCACCGGAAAAGGCTTCAAGAAAACCAGGGTTAGGAGATGCCAACGACCTCCACGGAGGCAGCCTGGCCAAAAGCACGCAAACCTTCTTCGACCCTGCCCCGCTGGTGTGGAAACCGCACGTGGTGCCATGGCCAGGGCTGAGTTGCAGAGCCCCACAGCGGCGGCGGCAACTCTCTGGGCATTGCTAGGTTACCGACGACGTGTGCACAGGAGGCTCAGGGAGCGGGAACACTCGCTCCACCCGACCCTGTTCCCACAGATCCCAAGGCCCGGGGCTTCTCCCATGAGATGATGGGACCAAGCGACCCGTGGGGTAAAAGTGGAACAATCCTAGAATTTTCCTGATGCTACTAAGGACCTTCTTCTCAGTCAACCAGAGGCGCGGAGGGGAGGGGGGACGGGGGGGGAGGCTGGAAAAGGGGCTCAGGCTGAAGACTAACACCTCCTCCTCCATCGCTCAGGGGCAAAGAGAGAGGAAAGTTGAGCCCGAGGACACTGAACCCGAATCACCTCACTCTCGCCCCTTGGCTGCTCCACACACCCAACGGCCGCCCCCACCCCAGCAAATGCAGAATTAACTCTGACATTCAGGGCCTGAAGAGGAGAACGGAGTAGCTGCCGCGCATCACCCCTTTCTATGTAGATGACACCAAGCCAAAAGCATCATTTCCAACCCCCTCAACCCACCCAACGCATCGGAGATGGGGGGTGGAGGTGGGAAGAGTAGGATCATGATAGGATGAGGTTTGGCAGCAGGTACCCGAGCTCGGGCTGCTCACCGTTCGCGTGGTCCTCTTGGTGCTGCCGTTGATGCTGCATTTTTTTCATCATCATCATCATCATCATCATCCACGAACATTTATTGAGCGCCTACTGTGTGCAGGGCACTATGCTCAGCGTTAGGGAGGGGGAGGAACGGGTATGGGAGGTTACGGATAGGTAGGAGCCGCGGTCCCTGCCCTTATTTTCGCTTCAGCAGGGGGTGGGGAAGGACAGAGACAAATAACCAAAAATAAGGATAATTTATAAAAACCGCCTGCCACCCACGCTCCGTCTTTTTTTGAAAAATGGAGCAAAATAAACTTTTTGTAAAAAATAAAATCAGATGTATATATTATCTTCGTAATATATACATGTAATTTTTTTCTTTTTTCTTTTCTTTTTTTTTTTTTTTTTTTGGTTTTTTTTTTTTTCTTTTTTTGCTGCAAAGGAGAATTGGCTTGGTCCCCTCCTCTAGCGGAGGGACACCGTGGTGGTGCCCGCCCGGCCTCCCGGGCCGCTCGGCGCGCCCCCCATGCCGCCCGCCCGCCGCGGTGCCCCGTGCCCCGCCGCCGCCGTCGCCGCCCGCGCCGCCGCTGGCTCGGGACCGCGGGCAGCCGGAGCTCACATCCGGGGACGGAGGCGCTCGCCCGCCCGCCCGCCCGCCCGCTCCGCGCCCGCCGCGCCGCGCTGCACGCCGGCTTCGCCCTGGCGACGCTGCGCGCCCGCCGCCGCCGTCCCCCGCCCTCCCCCGCGCGCCCGGGGCCTCCCACCGGCCGCGCCGCGCCCCAGCTGCCCGCCTGCGGCCCACGCGCCCCCCGGGCTCCACGGCGCGCGACTCGGACGCCGCCACCCCTGGGCTGGCTTGGCCGACCGAGGGTTAAGCTCGCTGCGGCCGCCGACCGCCCGGTTAACCCTCTCAGCGCCGCCGCGCGGGCGCCCCTTCCCCGATCCAGGCCCGTAGAGCCCCGTGCCTGCGGCTGGGGGCGCCGACGCGCCGCTCCTCTGCACGGTGTCCCCAAGCGGAGGCCGTTGGGGTCTCTGGGATACGCTGGGCTAGCACTGGTGACCTTCGCACTCCGCACACCTGGGGGGGAGGCCCCGCCCCCCCACCAGAATCCAGGTGCCCGCAGGCGATCGCTGCTGCAGCATCAAAGTTCAGGGTTCGAGGGCTCTGCCTGGACCGGACAGGCGTCTCCCAGCCCCTACACCGTTTCCTCCAGTTTAGGGGTGCAGAGGGATGGGGGAGCCTTGCTCTATGGGGAGCACTGACTGTCCTCAGGAAACTGCCCTCAGTCCTGAATCCCCTCCTCCCTCGCTTCTGCATACGTGGCGGTGTGCTCCCTCCCTCTCACCAGCACCTCCACGTGTGTTTGGGAGGCAGGTACGGAGAAGTAACAGCCAAGGTCTTTGAAAGCGCTAGTGCAGAGAGGTAGACAGTGCGGCTCAAATTGATGACTCGTTGAGGAATGAATACTTTGTTTTGTACCTTCTCGGCCTCCCGTTGGTAGTGGGGGAGGTCTACAGGCCCCAGCTCCTGTCTAGAGGGGGGAAATACAGTATCTAGTGGATGACTGATATTTTTCATTTAGCTTTGTGCTGGTTGTTGGGGGAAAGGCGTCTGTTTTGTTACTTTGCAGGATTCGATTTATTTGCCTTTGTTCGGAGCTGCTTGTTCCCACTGAGTTTTAGAACGTTTGAGAACAGTGTCTTTAAAGCAAAAGACTCAGCGTGAATTAAGAAAAATGTTTCTGGGAAGGTGCTCCTTGCTCAAAGAAGGCACACAGAGCAACTCTGATTGTTTCAGGGGGGAATCCACCAGGGAAGAATGACTCTCCAGGGGTCTTCCTGAGAGAGGGGTATCTAGTCTGGAAAGAGGAAAACAACCATGCTTGCCTGTTTCTCGGGAGAGAGTGGCAAGGTTGGGAGCTAGCCCGTGGCTTGTGGAACAGAAAGCTCGTCTGCGCAACCTCACCTGTGCTGGTGCTGAGCTGAAATCAGAAAGGATGCGAGAACTTATCCTTTGATAGGCCAGATCTGCAAGGAAACACGTGTTAACTATCAGAATTCCAGGTCTCTAGCGTGGCCTCTGGAGACTTCTACAGAACATGCCTTGCTAACCCTGGCCCACTCCGATTCAGTTCAGCCAACGTTCACTAGACATCTGGTAAGAGCAATTGTCTAGGCTAGGTGTTACCACGTTAGATCTGTGTGGCACAGCCCCTGCCTCAAGAACAAACCGCTACTGAAGGGGGAGCAGAAGCAGAACTATACCAGTGTGTAGAAGCGCTATGCAAGGGTCCCATGGAGTCATGTGACTGAGGGGTTCTGGGAAGTTTCCCAGTTCTGTTAACTGCTCTCTCTACTAAGGAGGGAGAAGAGATGGACCAGAGGGCAATGAAGCTATTCTCTATGTCACCAGAAGGATAGACCTAGAGCATTATCTGGTTGTCAGAAGCCACAGACCTGAGCACCACAAAGCTGAACTATGATATAAACTGTGGGCTGGAGTTAATAATAACCCACTGGTACTGGTCCAATGCCACACCAACCCAAGACCCAAGTGGGCATAAGAGAAACTGTTGAAGAAATCTACGTACGATGTAAATTCCCTGTAAACCTAAAACTTTGTTTCTATTTAAAAAACGGGGCTGACTTACTAGGGCAGGAAGAAGGAGCTGTGGGAAGAACAGAGGCACAGAAGAGGTTAATGTGTGGGAGGCATCTGTCTGAAAATCAGCAGGTAACATGGAACCAGGAAGGAAGGGGTCTCAGGACCACTGGAAGAAGGCTGTTTGGTGACTAACACCACACCCGGATCCTCTGCAGTGGGAAGCAGTGAAGGGGTTTTAACTGAGAGTTGGCAGGATTAAACTGTGGGGGTGGGGGTTCTACACTCATGATACAAATAAGTATATGGAATTGAAGACACACACATATATATTATATATATTTATTAAAAGTATATACATATATTATATATGTGTATATATGTGTATATATATGTATATATATATATATATATATATATATATATATAAATAATTTCCTTTATTTGTGTGTATGTGGAAGTCCCAGGAGCAACGTTCAAGAACTAGCTATCTCTTTATGCCCCGTCGGGGTGAAGGGGGCGGGACTGAACACAGGTGCTCCAGCTTGGTATTAAATGCTTTTGCCTTCTGAGCAGCAGACATCTCAAGAGATCCTGGAGTTGAGGTTTGGAGCTCTCATTTTTTGCATCATCATCAAATTTTGAGGGTTTGGGGATTTCTTTTTTTTTTTCTTTTGTGAGGCAGAAATTGGCTTTTGTTGTTTTTGGCTTTTTGCTTTTTTTGTTTTTTTCTCATTCTACACAGTTCTGTGTGCTTTGGCATACTTGAGTAATTCAAATATACATATATTCCCAGGATAAGGTAAAGTATTGGGAAAATAAGTGGAGGCTGATGTGTTGTGGTGGTGCTGGTTGTGTTGTTTTAGGTTTCCTGTATGCTGAGCTCCAGTGCAGGCACTGGCAGGAATTAGCCCACTTAGTCTCCATGAGAAGGCCATAAGGAAAATACTGTAAATGCTCAGATTTGCAGGTGACAAGTGACACCTAGGAGCTGGCTTGCCCTAAACACACAACCATATAGCACTGAGCCAAAGAGACACGAGGAAAGGCCAGAGTGAAAGATATCTATTCCAATGGATTCTGGTGGAGGGACAGTCAGTCATTGCCTTCAGTTGGGTACCAAACAGTGAGCCCACCAAGTTCCACGGAATAGTCCCAAACTCAGCCAGAATCAGAAGTTCACAAGCAAAGAAGCAAAGCATGTGACAAAAGGGACCTCTGGGGAGGTCAGGACCACAGTGGGAGGAGGGAGGTCTCACTGGAAGGAGGGACATAGCAGGGGAGGGTGAGGCGTAGAGTAAACAGAATGCACTATTGTAAATTGAAATTGTCCAAGAGTAAATTTAATCAATTTTTAAGTGCAAAGGAAGAAAGAAAGAAAAGGAAGGAAGGAAGGAAGGAACGAAGGAAGGAAGGAAGGAAGGAAGGAAGGAAGGAAGGAAGGAAGGAAGGCAAAGAAAGAAAAGAAAGAAAGAAAGAGAGAGAGAGAGAGAGAGAAAGAAAGAAAAAGAAAGAAAGAAAGAAAGAAAGAAAGAGAAAAAGAAAGAAAGAAAAAGATGTTAGTTCTGTATCACTAGCCCTCTGATTCAGGATTTTCTTCTCCTGTGCCCTTAAAATATAAAACATGCCCACTTAAAGGCACAGAGCTGGCATTTTAAATGTGGCTGTCCACATGACCTGCATCTCAGAGCCCTCTCCTGATCCCAGCACGGCCTCAACAACCTCACCCCCGTCACAAACTAGACGGCCCATCAACTCTGGTCTACCACTCACAAATTACTCCCCTTGTGTGCAGAGACAACATGTCACTTCCCAGACCATAAACTGCCTTCCTTTCCCCCTGCGTCCAGCCTAAACTGCCCAGCTTCCAGCGTACCCTTTCGCACAGTTCACCTTCACTGTAGTCGACAGCCTCCTCCTCGTTAGCCCGTGAGCATGCTGTGCTCATCTGTGACTCGGCCTTGGCTCTAATGTACTCACTGACCTGAAATCCCTGCCTTGCTGACCTCTAACCAAGCCCTCATATTTAACAAGCCTCTACGGGGTCCCCACTTCCTATGGAAAGTCTCCAGGAAGGTTCTACCTACCTAATGTGCAAGCCCCCCAGCTTGCGTCCCCTTTTGTGTAGCACCCATTATTTCTTTACTGATGTGGCTTTTGTGGTTGCTTTTTTTTTTTTTTTTTTTTTTTTGGCTGTAAATCCTGACTCTCCAAACACAATCCAGGTCCTTAAGCAAGGATCATCTCCTGAGCCCCCTCTTCCAACTGCCAAGTGCGGTGCTCACGGTAGGCCCTAAATACTCTTGATTAATTTTCATGGGCCCATAAAAACTCATAGATGTCTCTAGAAATTGTCAGCTAATATTTACCAAAATCCCATAAAGTTTATTGCAGCACACCCTGCCCTCTGATGGCAAAAACAATAATAATAAAATAAATAAATAAAAGAGAAAATCGAGTCCTTCACACACTAGGAAATCTAATTAAGAGAGACAAGCAAATAGATCCTAAAGGCTAGCTGCAGAACAGACCCGTGAACACAGCAGGAAGCTGGGGCTGAGTGGGCCTCTCCACTCGCAGACCCTGATGCAGAGGGCAGAGCCCTGACCTAGTGGCCACCAGAAGAAGGAACGAGTTGGTTTGGGGCTGTGTATCCCAATGGCATAAGCAGAATTTGAACAGAAACCAGAAAGCAGGCAGATGGCTGGGACCTAACAGAGCTGAGGAGAAGGGTAGGAAGACGCAAAGCCAGGTCCAGGGGGAGCCCCTAGCCCAGCTTTCTCCTCAGGGTGTCCTCCTCAAGGCTGGCAATACCTATAAATATCCTGGTAGTGTCTTCAAATTACGACAGTTCTCATATATAGATCTATCTATTGATATTTACCACATTCAAAATTCAAACTGGAAACGTTGAAAACAAAAACACATTAAAGTAGTAATAAGATCGTGACTTGTTAACATTCTGATTTTTTTAAATGAAAAGCTAACTATTTTCCAGAACAAAATAATGATAACAGTGACAAAGTTTTACATTTTTTGCAAAGGTCTTTACTAACTAGCTGAACAAAGACAGATTCTCTGTGTCTGTCACTGCAGTCAGTCTAGGGCCATAACTGGATGGATGAAATGAATGATGGACCCCAGCCTTCCAGAGATGTGGCTGGGGAAGGGTGGGCCATTTGAGTAGCCCTTTCAGAGAACCCAACTCGACATTTAACGGTTGCTTGAAATGCAGAACTTTAAACCCTATTTAGCTCTGTTACATTAAATCCGTGTCTATATTGTAGTTTGGTTGACACCCTTAGCCACCGGTGGTTTGGTAATATCATGCATTGGTCATTAGGAAAATCCTAGTTCCATGAGACACACGTTTTCCAAATATCAACACACTTTATCATACAATATTAAAAAAATTTGTTTTTTATCTCTACCAATCTCATCAGAAAATCTTTAATATTGGAAAGCTGTCAAGCTCTTGGTGCAGAGAAAGTTTTTCAAATTTATAATTTTCACTTGAAAGCTCGAGTTTTATAATTGGCACAAACACTGTCAAGTTTTTTCCTTAGAAGTAACTAGCTCACTTCATTTTCAAGAAAATATCTGGCAAATACTTGGATCTGAAGAGCCAAAGTTTGTCAGTAAAAATGATATTCCGTGGAAAAGGAGCCATCCTACAAGTGGGACTGTCAACCCGTGCAGCAGGAACTCTTCGTGTATTTGTCCCAGTTTGTCACCCAGAATGTCACCCAGACAGACACACAGGGTTGAGATTTAATCGTGTTAGCGATATTTACCGCTTCATCAAGGAGGTTTGTGTGCATTGTTTCTGTGTGCATGTTTGGGGATGAGCAGGTACACGTGTACATGTACAGGCCAGAGATCAACCCAGGGTTTGGTCCTAAGAAGACAGATTTTGATACCTGCCCTGGAGCTCTCCAATTAGATTAGTCTGGCTGGCCAGCCAGCTCCAAACATCTGCCTATTTCTGTCTCCCCAGTGCTAGGATCACAACCACACACACACACACACACACACACACACACACCATGTTCAGCTTTTTACGTGTGCACTGAGTTCACACTCAGATCACACTCGTCCCTGTGCCATACACACCACCAAGTGAGCTATCTCCACTACCCCAAGGAGTTTCCTCAGTAAAATGAACTTTGGGTTCTGTTGTGTGTGTGTATGTTGTCTGGGCGTGCATGTGTGGAGAGAGTAATGTGCAGAATTCAGGTCACTTTGGTGTCACTATCTTAGATCATGTATGGACAAAAACACTTAGCGGTTGCTGATTCTGTATTATCAGTACAAATAGCAACATAGTAGAAAAGTCATATAAGCCTTAATGTTGCTATGAAAATAGATTTGACTTCTAAGATCCCTTAGAAGGAACATGCCCTCCCCCATTCCCATCCCCACCTGCACCCAGGTAGAGTTATCAGATAATATACAGGGTGCCTAACTGGTGCATGGGACATACTTAAACACACACACACACACACACACACACACACACACACACAGTTACTTCTGATTTAAGTAAGCTCCGTATTTTGATTTGCTGCCTCTGGGAGTCTCTAGACCACACTTTGGATGCACGCGGTCATGCTGCTCTGGCCTCTTTGGAGCAGGGAAATCTCAGAGTCGTGTGTCGTGAAAGTAGGTCTGTGTGTAGGAAGCAAGGCAGAGGGGAAGGTAGAAAGATTTGCAGAGTGCAGGAAGGTCTCATGGGTCAATTAAAACGCATTAGCTGCAGTTATTGCCAAGGGCAACATTATCCCAAGATTAGGCAGGAGGAAACCAACAACAAAATAACACAAAGCAAAACAACACAACTTGCAGTTCTTTCTTCATGCTTTGGCCCCATCACAAGAAGAAGAGTCCAGCTGGTCTTTATCTTCCATCAAGTACAGCTCACATCAGACAAGGGTAATTGCAGTCCCTTTGACTGGTTCATTCCCATCTCCCTTAACCCAGTTTTTAAACCATCACTGTCTAATGCATCAAATCCCTACTTCCCTAGTTGGGAAATCCTGGCAGCATCTAATATACACAGGCTGTATCCCATTACCCATGATTCTTACATTTCCCATCTGTGAAATAAATGGGTTGTGACGTGTGATCCCCGAGTGTTCTTAATATTCTAATATGGCATGCCAGAGAGGCTGGACTTTACACTCAGGTGGATTGAGATGCAAAACCTGGCCCCACCTAGCTATATTTGGGGGTGAGGGGTCACTCTGCTCTTAGGGGCTCTGTTTCCTCAGCTTAAAAACTGGGGCGAGCCCAGGCATAATGAGATTAGGTGTCTGTAATCAATCACTATATCTGTAATCAGTCATAACACATGGAGACTGAGACAGGAGGATCAGGATATGTTCTAGAGCAGCCTCAACTCCAGTGAGACCCCGCCTTCCTCCAAAAGGAAAAAGGGGGGCAAATCACACCAAAGATAATTGTACTGATCGGTTGCAAAAAGTGTGCAGCTTCAACATACGTCAAGTTGAAATACATAACCTAGATGTTTGTTTAGCTTAAGTAGACCCACTTAGAGAAAGAAAGGTAGGGGTCATTTAAAAGGTGCCTTTCTTTGCCTGATCTTGGCTCCTATCTTTTCCCCTGCTTTAGAACATCACCTCCCAATTAACACATCATCCGCTGTACTATAATGGGTCTCCCCTTTGAAATAAAGGCATTCTGTCCTTCACTGTAGTCCAAAACCAGTGGGCGGCAGTCGGGTTTGTATTTTGCTCTATTTTGATACCCAGCACGTGTTTTAGCATTTAGGATTCTACAGTTAATGTCAATTAGCCCCCAAGCAGATACCATATATCAGAGAGAAGAGTAAGATAAGCATTTGCCCACCCACACATGTGGCGGCATATGAACCTAGCCAACACCTCAAAAGCACAGCCAAATCCAAGTTAACAGCACAGACCAGCTACTGGAAATAACACTGGGACAGTCATACGCTGGGAAAATAACACCAATCTGTACCCAGTCAAGCGTAAGGGCGAGTTTATAAGGACAGGAAGTTGTTACAGAGATCCAGAGAGTAAACACACGTCAGAAATTTTATAGTTCAAACATTATCGTTTCCTTTTTGCTTCTTCAGAGCAGTTGTTTAAATACTCAGTTCACAACATAAAACTAAAGTTTAAATGTCACCAGTATCTCTCAGACGCAGTGTGGCTATATACGTAGACCCAGCTTTCCTGCTATTAAAAAAATAAATAAATCTGAATCAAAAATCGTTGATACTAGCGTAAGCCTTTTTTTTTTTTACTTTAAAATTAAAATATTTAAAAGGTAGTATTGCATAGAAAATTGCTGGGATATCAAGACTTTCCACAGCTGGGCATAGACACACAGGCCTTTTCATCCTGGTTAATCCAAAGGCTGAGGCAGGGGCCTTACAAGTTCAAGGTTTATCTGGCAGCATGAGGTCCCATCTCAAAAAAGTAAAAACAGTTTTTATTTCCTTCATTTTTTTTTCTTACAAACAAAACCCTTACAAATGAGCAGTAGCTTAAGCCAGATATGTGATACACGTTGGTAAGCCTGGCTGCTCAAGTCCGGAGACGTGTGGATCGTGAGTTCAAGGCCAGCCTTGGAAGTTTAATAAGCTGGGGACTGTAGCCCAGTGGTAAATTGCCTGCCTAACACATTCTATCTGAAGTAAAGAAAAAGATACCGTCAAAGGGTAATCTATATTTACAGAAAAACTGTAAAACATGGAACTCGGGGATGAGGAATGGCTTAGCTGGTGCAGCACTGCCCTCACAGGCACAAGCCCTGAGTGCGCTCTCACATCCCACATTTTAAAAGCTAGACATGGTAATACATGCCTGCACTCTCAGCAGGGAGGGAGCAGAGGCAGGCAGGCTCCCAGGGTTATCCGGCCAGCTAGCCTAGTCTATCTTGGGATTCCAAGCCAAGGAAAAGACCCTGCCTCAAAGGAGGTTGTTGGTGGGTGTTTCTGCAATGACTTGTGGCAGATGACATCTCATCTGGAAAAAGTACTCACCAGTGTCACTGACAACCTGAGTACAATCTCCAGAACTCACATGGGAGAGCTGATTTCTCCAAGTTGTCCCCTGACCTACACACACAGACACAAGCATGCACACATGCATGCACCCACATGTACACACGAGTGTGCACGTGCACACACATGTGTACATGTGCACACATGCTCATGCACACACACCACATGTACATGCTCACAAATAAATAAATACGTGTAAGGGAGGAGTTCAGGAGTTAAAAAAAAGAAGTATAAACTTTAAATGCAAACTCCTTCAATCCCTTTGTCTAACAAAGCAGGGAGTACTCAGGCAGTGTTGGAACATTTGTGTGCGTGTATGTGTTTGACAAAAATGTAGTCTGAAGATGCTTCATGGCTGGGGTGGGAAAAAAATGGATGCTTAAAAATGGAATTGGACTGCAGGCTTGAAAAGTTGATAAAATTTTATATAAACATCCACAGAAATTTTTTAAAGTTCCAGTTTGAGAATATTTTATATGTGTTTAAAAAACACATTGTACGATTCAAAAACATTTATTTGGAAGAACTGTTATAAAAAAATTAGATAATTCAGTAAAGATTATGTGTTTTGTGCTCTGATGACCAGGCTGGCACTCTCACGCCCTGAAATGTGGACCTTTCTATTCAGTCCCTGCATTTTTCAGGTTGCTATTTTTAATATGTGTTTATAGTACACTGAAGACATCTCAGTCAATCATGTATTAAGCAAAAGAATCTCCAAGACAGGGAGGCACACGTGGTAGGCTTCATTGTCAACACGTCTGTGAAACCGGATAAATATTTGTTAGTGTTCCATTTTGATAAATACAAGGAACACGTGGAGCTGAAAGGGAACCAGCCCAAAAGCCTTTCCCCGCAGTGGCTGAAGCTACTTTAACAGCAAATAGCTGAGAACTCCAGGGTGGGTAAGAGGGGTTTACAAACTGCCTTCTGCATAAGCATACTAGACTCTTAATGACAACTAAGTGGCTAAAAAACCGCGGTGGCCATTCTGTCCCATCAGTCTAAAGGCCTGAGCAAGGTGGACTCTTGGGACTCTCGGGACACGCCCACCGCCTGTTCTACCAGGACACGCCCACCGCCTGTTCTACCAGGACACGCCCACAGCCTGCCTCCCTATGTGCGTCCCTCCTTAGCAGCAGGCTCTTTTTTTTTTCTTTTCTTTTCTTTTTTTTAATTTATTTATTTTTATTCAATATTGTCTTCATTTACATTGCCAATGGTAAAACCTTTCCCGATATCCCCCTCCCCTAAGACCCCCAAACCCCTCCCCCTACTCCTTTCCCTGCCTCCACGCATATGCCTCTCCACCCAACACACTCCCTCCCCCCCTCCTCAGTTTCCCTTTGTTGGGGCCTCTGTTGAGCCTTTACCTGACCAAGAACCATTCCTCCCACTGATGCCCAACAAGGCCTTCCTCTGCCACACTTTTGGCTGGAACCATGTGTGCTCCTTGGTTGATGGTTCAGTCCCTGGGAGTCTTGGGTCATCTGGGTGGCCAAAAGCATTGTTCTTCCCACGGGGCTGTAAACACCTTCAGCTCCTCTGGACCATCCTCCAGTTCCTCCATTGGGGACCCCATGCCGAGTCCAATAGTTGGTTGCTAGCATCTGCCTCTGTATTTGTAAGGCTCTGGCAGGGCCCCTCCCGAAACAACCATGGTATGCACCTTTTGGTATACACTTTTTGTTGGCCATAGTAGTGTCAGGGTTTGTTGACTGTTTATAGGATGAATCCCCAGGTAGGGCAGTACTATTCAGCTATTAAAAACAATGAATTCATGAAATTCTTAGGCAAATGGATAGAACTAGAAAGTGTCATCCTGAGCGAGGCAACCCAATCACAAAAGAACACACTTGGTATGCACTCACTAATAAGCGGATGTTAGTAGCCCAAAAGCTCAAAATAAACAAGTTACAATTCACCAAGCTCAAGAAGAAGAAGGACTTAAGTGAGGGTGCTTCGGTTCCTCTAAGAAAGGGAACAAAATAGCCACAAGAGTAATAAGGGAGACAATGTGTGGAGCAGAGACTAAAAAACGCAGCAGGCTCTTACTGACTTTCTCTCCTGGCACCTTCTTCCTCCCTGGGTTCCTTTGTCATCCACACAGCTTTCTACTTGGAAACCTCTCCTCCAGTCCCTTACTGCTTTGTCAAATTATCTTCATAAATCTACAAAATACCATAATTATAAGCACTCGCTACATGTAGATCGACGATGAAGTGACTGTTGTACCCAAGACCCCGAATCAGATCAAGGTTTTGGCCATAGTTGGTTGATGTTCTAGAACTCTGCAATGGCACAACTTAAAACCAAGCAGAATAGTTCGAGCGCGGGGCTTTACATTTCAGCCTACTCCTCGCTGCCGTGAGAACTGTAGCAGTCGGCCTTCCTAAGACGGTTTCTTCATGTACAAAGCATCTACCATAGGTCACAGTATATGATGCTATAAACGAGAAAGCATCTTATTATATATCATAAAGTATAAGACCCATGGTTTTCAAAGTGTGGCTACCAATGCCATAACAGCAACAGCACCTAAGAACCTATAAGAATTGCAAATTTATCCACCTGGCCACAGACCTCCTGGATGGGATGATTTACAGGAAAAGCCCCGCAGTCTGCCTGTCAACAGTTTTCCAGCTGATGGACTGATAAGTTCTGGTTTGAAGACATTACCCTCTACAAGTGAGCATCTCTCTGGTCCAGAGAGACGAGCCAGTGGAAGGAATGTTTAGTGTCTTGAGTTGCCATGATATGATCATGTGACAAACATGATAGTTTATCCTCTTTTTATGTTTTTTTTAGGGTGGTGGGAGGCAGGAGTTCAAGGCACGGTTTCTCTGTGTGGAGCCCCGGCTAGCCTGGAACTCACTCTGTAGACCAGGCAGGCCTCCAATTCACAGAGATCCGAATGCCTCTGCCTCCTGAGTGCTGGGATTAAAGACGAGCACCACCACTGCCCAGCTCTTCAATCCTAATCCATCCTTCAAAGCAACAACACTGGCTCCAGTTCACAGACTCCCGTGAAGCTTATAGAGTGGGTCCTCACTGCTGACAACTTTGAGGGCTAGGAAACAATCTGAACAAAGAAAGCCAAGAACTCTGATGAAGACTACTTGTTACGGGTTAATCCACACCAGAGATAAAGTCTACCTGTGTCTACCAGGCACACTGTTGCCAGCAATTTCATCATTTTTCCCCAAAGGCAGAGTATGCCCACAGATATGCAATCATAGATGCATAAAATAAAAAAAAAAAAAACCTTAAAGATTGGCCCAGGAATATCAGGCTGAGGAGAAATAGACTGCAGAAGACATAGAATCAAATGGGTAGGTTTTTGTTTATCTGTGTAGGAGGAAAGACAGAAACACATACCTATCATAGAAATGGGTCTTCCAATAAAGACACTTAACCTTCTGCTTCTTCCCCTCGAGCCCCTTTTAAAGAAGTAGTTGAGCTGGATGGTGGTAGAGTATGCCTCTGATTAATCCCGGTACTTAGGGGCAGAGGCAGGTGGATCTCGATGAGTTTGAGGCCAGCCTGGTCTATTGAATGTGTTCTAGGACAGCCAGGACTATACAGAGAAACCCTGTCTTGGGTAAAAAAAAAAAAAAAAAAAAAAAAAAAAAAAAAAAGCATTCATATTGTTCAGTACAATTTAAAAAGCATTTCTTACTACAGCCCTATGAGAAAGAAAAAAAGTCTCAATCACCAAGGAAGAAACATGGGCATGGTCACTACTAATATATGGCATTTGTTCATAACATATGCATATGAACATGTCTGAACCCAGGCTTCCCAACTCTGAGCCTACTTCATCATCTTGGTCTGTGTTTTCAAATTTGGTTGTACTCTACTGCAGAGATGAAACGTATCGGTGCTCAATGCCCATGCGCCCTCAGAAAGAAGGACACCAGGGCTTAGATACCCTGGGGCAGAGTATGAATGCCAGGCTCCCACCCTGCGAGTAGGTTCCCAATTACTCCCACTGTTTACCTCCTCCGTGCGTTTAGAGCACAAGAGCTTAATGACTTCACAGATGGGCAACATTGTCAGCCATGGAAGAGAGTCTGCTACACATAATTGTACTCTGAAAATATCACTGGGGAAGTGTGTGCATGAGTCACAGAGCTGGCAGGGGAACGTCGCACAGGCCAGGCCCTTCTGGTAATGAACTCCACAGGGCTCTCTTGAAGGTGGCCTAGGCATGTCCCTCCCTGACTCTAGGCCAAGCAGTAAAGACAATGCTTGCTGTCTGTCACCGGGGTCAGCATGTTGGGTTCATGCACAGAAGTGGAGCCTAAGTTATTCTAAAGCTCTTTTGGGTTCTACGGTATTCACAACAAAACCCTTTGTTTTATGAAGTATCATTGTAACATTTCTAAGCCTCCAGCTCCCTGCTCAGTAATTACAAGCCTCAAATTCATTCTTCAGGACCTGTCCTCCAGTGTGGAGGACTCATACCTACCAGGTGGTGTTCCCGGTCAAATCTAAGTGTCAATGTCTGGTACTAAATGAGCTTCTCATTGTCCTCTGCAAACCAACACCGGGCAGCAACTGGCACTCAGGCATTGCCTCAACCAGCCAGAGACGATGATGACGGTGTGGGCTCCTCTGTGGAGTACTTGGTTGTCCCTGCTCAGTTCTATATTGTGGTTACACTCAGCATTCTGTTACACGGCCTTTATTGAACCTTCTTTCTCTTCCATTCTGTGAACTAACATTTTCACTCCTGCCTTACGGATCTGAAACCATAGTCTTCTACCCATGCTACAACCTAGAGCTCCTTACAGTGTCTGAGCCCATCCCTAATGACTCTGATTTGGGGGGGGGGTCTGATTTATCAGTATCTCAGAGACCCATTGTCTTGGGCTGCATCACCTTCAGACTACAGGACATAGAAAGGCATACAGAGTATATAAAGTTTGGGATCTTGTTAAAAATTCACATTCTGAGCCAGGCGTGGTAGAGCACGCCTGTAATCCCAGCATTTGGGAGGCAGAGGCAGGTGGATTTCTGAGTTCAAGGCCAGCCTGGTCTACAGAGTGAGTTCCAGGACAGCCAGGACTACACAGAGAAACCCTGTCTCAAAAAACCAAAAAAAAAAAAAAAAAAAAAAAAAAAAAAAATTCACATTCTGACTCAGGATGCCTAGAGCAAACCTAAGAGTCTATGTTTATTTTACCTGTTTTGCTCTGTTTGTTTTGAGACAGAGTTTCCTCCACAAGTCAGGTTCACCCAGAATTCAGTGTATCACAAGCTGGCCTTGAACTTGGGGTAGTCCTCCTGCCTCAGCCTCCTAAGCACTGGGATGACAGGCATAAGGCACAGTACCCAGCAACTTTCCCTGTGCCTCTGCATGCCTCCCTTCCTCTGAGGTCATCTAGATGCCCCTCATTTCCAGGCACGCTCTGAGTAGCAAGCGCGTAGGGCTCCAGGTGACAGTCTCTTACTCCGCCTGGCTGTAAGGCCGGTGTTTCATCTTCCACCACTTCCGGCTCTCATCAAGCCGGCTCAGCTCTCTCAGCAGGTGGAGCTGCCGCACCTTCTGCTTTTACCAGGAACACCGACTCCCTTATCTCTATCTAATTAAATCTCTCCCTTCGGCCAGGACCCAGCCTGGGCTCTGCTTGTCTTCCCTACTCCCTACCCTTCCTCCCTCTAATCTCTCACAAGGATAGAATCAGTGAGTCTCTCACCGAGAAGAAGCTCTTCAGCTAGCGATGGGAAGGAAATCAGACAGAGGGAAATCAAGAAACTGGGTACCTGGCCAACAAGTCATTCTCCTTTCTAAAAACTGTTACAAATGACAAGTCTACCTGGTAATGGCTAGATTGTATCAATTGCCTTTTTTTCAAGTCATTTATTTTATCTTCAAAACTTCTTCAGAAACGGCCACACAGTGAGCCTGTGGGCACGTGTAGGTTATGGGGAGCCATTAGGGCATAGACACATACATGCATGTGAACACTCAAGAGGAATCACAGAGAGGCCCCGTTCCACCCAGCCCACTTCACACTCACTGGGCTGACCAGCAGACCAAGGCCCATAAGACAGTCCACTTAGCAGATTCGGACCGAATCTAGCTTTGAGAATTTTGGATGCTTTCAAAGGGATCTAAATGGCTACATTGCACTATGTCTTAGAAATGAAACTGGGAGATGCTGGATGGCGACTCGCTACAAGGAGGCAGTCCGCAAGGTCAGACGGAGGTCACAGCAGAACACGCTTGCCCTCTACACAGAGCTCGGGCCCCATCCAGGGTCAGGTTTCTAACCTTTAGAAACAAAGTTCAACTCTGCTTTGAGCAGGTTCAAGCACTCCTCCACCCCGCTCCCATCTAACCTGCCAGCATCTCTCCCTGATGGACCATTCCACTCAAGCTCAGTTTCTCAAAATGATTACTGACTCAGAAGGCAGCAGGTTGCCTCTGGACACGCCCCTCTGACAGCTTGAAGAAGGAGATGGAGCAACTGTCCCATGTGAGTGTGGATCTGGACCCTGTAGCGGCTCACCCCTTAGGAACTGCAGCCTTAGCCTGTCTAGGATAAAGTAGCTTCACTTCTCCCTCTGGCTTCCCGAGCCTTCCACAGGGAACGCTCCACTGTGTGGAACCCAGATGATTGTCATGCTGCGGCCAGAGATGGTTAATTGGACTCTGAATGATGAGAAAGCAGCAGGGAGCTGATTTTGCCAATCCTCTGACGAGACAGAACAAGCTCGGTGGCCACTTGGCCACCACCGTGGTAGCCAGTGGGGGAGTACTGCCATGCAGATTGCTATGGCCTCCTGTGGGGAGAGCCAGGTTGAGGAAAGGAGGGGATATAGCAGCAGTAGTGACACTTCCAACAGTCACTTCCACTTTGGTGTAGATTCTGTGAAGGCAAAGAATTATAAACTCTTACAAGGAAACAATAGTGATTTATTTTCATAATGCTTCATTTCTATGCAGCTCTTTAAGTTCCTGAGGTAGATGGAGACACTACGGCCTCTGGTTTATGAAGGAGTGGACTGAGCTGTAATGCCCGGGCTGAAATGCTCTTCTAATTGTGGCCCTGCCATGGCGCCATGAACTCCCAGAAGCTCTGGTTAGCTAAGCCGTTGTACTAGACAGACTTGAACTTGGTCAAGCCAGTCAGATAGGTCAGCACAGGTAGCAGAGGGACTCGGCAGGCGTTCTCATCGCTATAGAATTCACAACCGTGAGGAAAGGGAAGCAGCCCAGATGTTCATCAACAGATGAATGGATAACAGCAGCGAGAGGTTTATACACAAAGGAATTCTATTCCACCATAAGTAAACAATGGAATAATGAAATTTGTCAGAAACGGATAAGTCTGAAAAGTATTTAACAGAGTGATTCAGTCTCAGAAAGACAACGATCACACTGCCTCTCTAATCTATAGATCCTAAATTTAATGTTTGTATGTATATAAGTAAGGGGTAAGAGAATGGGGATAAACTCTGAAACCAGAGAGCAGACCTGAGAAGGTGGGGCAGGGCAAAAGTCGGATCCAGCCTGAGAGAGGAAAGGGGGCTCCTGGGACTGGAAAATAGAAACAGGGGGTCGGAAGGAGCAGGACACAAACATCAAAAGCAATTTGGTTTGAAGAATGCAATAGTGAGAGCTACCTCTGTGTAAGCTAATAAATAATCACGTAAAATGTTAACGATGTCACGTTTCCTAAAGCCAAGTGCAGCATCCACTCTTCCGGTCTTGCTGTTGAATGTCTGCTTGCCATTTTCCCAGCAGGAGCTATACATTACTGCGAAGACACCAACAGTGGCTACGATCCCTCAAGAACACTGGCTAAGTAGAAGCCAAAAAGACGGCAATACTGCAAGTCGTAGCCATGAAGTCGAACCCCGCAAACATGCTGTGCCCTCTCAGAGGCCTCCGTGCACCCGGAGTGCCCAGGCTTCACAAGGCTCTGGTGATGGAGCTCCTGCGTCACCTCAGAAGAGCATACAAAAGAGACAATGGGCGGTGCGCAGGCTTTAAGAGACTTCGTGTTTTAAAGGACACGGTGAGGATTTTTCCCAATTCTCTTCCTAGAAAATCATTCTAAAAATACTAAGTGAGGCAGCTAGGAACCTATCCTCCGCAGGCAGCCAGGCGGAGGCTCTCTTCCACACTGGGAAGATTTTTCCCACTTCTCTTCCTAGAAATTATTCTAAAAATAATATGAACATAGAACCAATCTTGGGTGGAAGAAGGCAGCCCCGGGGGGTACATCTACAACTCCATACCTGCACCTAAGGCTCCAGGAACATCTCAGAAGAGGGGCAGAAAGTATAAGAGCCATGGGGGCAGGGAGCATGGGGTGAGATTGTCGGGTGAAGGGAGGCTAAGCCCATGATACAATATGGCTGCCTAAACAAGGCCTGAACAGTAACAATATCAATAACATGCTAACGCAGAAGAAGGAAATCGTATAAGGTCCCTCCCCTAGACGAGGAACAATAAGCCACTAATGATGGCAGAGGGAGGGAGAACGAACCTCTACCAGGGATGAGGAAAATCCCCTTACTGGTTATCCAAAACAAAGTAGTAAGCAGGAAACCATATATACGCAAGCCACTTTAAACAGACTCAGTGTGTGTGTGTGTGTGTGTGTGTGTGTGTGTGTGTGTGTGTGTGATAACTTTCAAAAAGAAGTCATCAATTTGAGATGGAATGAAGGGACAGAGATGGGAAGACTTAGGCTATGGTGGTTAGAATAGGCTTGGCCCCCATGGATTCATATGTTTGAAGGCTTGGTCATAGCACTGGCAATAATTAGGAGGCATGGCCTTGCTGGAGGAAGGAGTCACTGGGTAGGCAAGGTTTCCTGTGCTCAGGCTCAGGCCAGTGTGCTGCTGCCTGCGGAGGACAGCCTCTTCTCGGTGCCTTTCAATCAAGATGTAGAACCCTCAGCTCCTTCTCCAGCACCATGTCTGCCTAGACACTGCCATCCTTCCCACTGTGATGATAATGGACCAAACCTCTGAAACTGTAAGCCAACCCCAATGAAATATTCATCTTCATAAGAATGCCTTGGTCATGGTGTTTGTTCACAGCAATGAAACCCTAAGACAAAAGGGAAAGAGAGAAGTGATATAAAACTTTAACATTAAAAAAAAAGGAAGAAGTTGGGCATGGTGGCGCACACCTTTAATCCCAGCACTCTGGGAGGCAGAGGCAGGCGGATTTCTGAGTTCGAGGCCAGCCTGGTCTACAAAGTGAGTTCCAGGACAGCCAGGGCTACACAGAGAAACCCTGTCTTGAAAAAAAAAAAAAAAGGAAGAAGAAAGGCAGGTGACAGCAAGGCAGAGGAAGGCAAGGCCTTAGTGCCTTCCAAAGATCCTGACAGGAAGCAAACCGACTCAACCTGGCTCAGTGGAAAACTACAGAGAAGCAGGAGCCAGGGCACTTGCTCCTGTTAAATCTGTAGTTGAGGCTCCCAGCTCATAACACTGGAATAGCTTGGAAAATGTCTTTCTCCTCCAGAGAAAAACTACAAAATCATGTCAAAATGTCTAAACTGCATAAAATCATTGGAAGTTGATCGAAACCAGGCACAAGGTTGAGAGACACAAGCTTTTGAAGAATGGGAACTGGGGCTGGAGAAACGGCTCTATAGTTGAGAGCACTGGTTGCTTTTCCAGAAGACCAGGGTTCAACTCTCAGCACCCATGTGAGTAACTCACAATCCTCTGTGATTCTAGTTCCAGAGGATCTGACATCATCTTCCAGCCTCTGTCACAGACAGACACACATGCAGGCAAAACATCTACACACACAGATAGATAAATAGACAGACAGACAGACAGACTGACAGATAGATGTTTTTTTAAACCTAAAATAGAGTGCAGGCTAGTGGAAAGGCTAGAGAAATACAAGAAAGGTACTAAAAAGGATCTCACAAAAAGTGTTATCCAAAAAAAATTGTCTGAATACAAGCTGTACCCAAATTCCTGGTTGACACCATACCATGACCTCATGAAGAAAATTCCAGAATAGGCAACAGAAACTACAGCTAGGAACCAGAAGAACCTGAGGGGATTTCCATTGCTGCCTGGCTGGACTGAGAATGTCTGAGTCTGAGTGAAGCGTAATACATTAATTGAAAAAACAAGAAACAACTCTTCTTGGCTAAAAGTAAAAGGTAAGTAAAGTCATTTTTCAAATAAATAAAAACCAAGACAATTCCTACCATTAAAAAAGAGCAGAAAACTAAGTTCTTTAAGGGAAAGTAGAGGTTTTTTAGAAACTAGACAGTAATTTGGATCTTTGGGGGGAAATCACCAGAAATCGTAAGTATGTTTGCAAATGTAGAATACTATACATTTTCTTTTTCTCTTAATTGCTTTAACAGAGGCATGGCTATCACAGGCTGATGCGATAAAACTATATTATAGACTCTCTCCAGGAAAGCAGTAGGCTACCTTCAGCTCTTCACCTTTCTCCTCTCCTCCAAATCCAGTCCACCAGCCTCATCCCCAGTTCCACATCAGCTATGGCATCCCCTTCTTTCCTGTCCATCTCTAGAGGATCACACAGATCTTCCCCTCCAAGCGTCCTTTCCCCAGCCCCCAGCTCCAACAGCGCCCCCCCCCAAGCCACGGAAGCGAGAATCCTAACTGAAGATGGTCACCTCTCTAAATCCAACCCCTCTCCACCCAACACACATACACACCATCTCACCCCAAACGCTGTCACAGACCACTTGCTATGGTTTCCCCTCTTCTCAGCCCCTCTCTGCTGCAGATTACTCAGATCAAGTCTTCTAACCTTCCTCTCCGCTAACATGTTATCCCAGCCCCCAACTCCAGCAGGCATTCCTAACCCACTGTCCAAGCCTGCTAGAGAAGCAAGTAGGCCAGCAAAGCAGGAAGGTGAGCTTCAGATCATCACTCTCCCTCCTCCCCTCCACTTCCAAACCCCCAGTTTCATCCCCAGCCCTGTAGCAGACTACCTGTCCTGTGGCTTCTCCTCACTCTCTGCCCCCATTCCCAGGAGACTAAGTAGATCCTGGCAAAAACACTCTGGTTTCTTCCTTTCTGTGGACCCTTTCCTCCAACCCATCTCCATTCCTAAGTGTCAGGTCCTAATACCTAGAAACAGATTTTACCCAGAACTCCCAGTGGCTACACATAACAGGATTCCAGAAGAATTTGCTATAACATACAGGATCTCAGAGAATACTCAGCCATCTCTCCTAAAAACCAGAGAGAACAACAGAAACCAAGGAATAAAATAAGCACCAACAAAGACAAGACCAGATAGCAGCACTTAGAATTACAAACTTTCCAAACCCAGATGCCTAAAAACATAAAATACCACAGCATTAAAACACAAAACAGGCAGGACACTATGTCCCCAGTAGAGCCCAGCAACCCTACCACAGCAGGCCCTGGGAATTTCAACACAGCTGGAGCAAGGTAAAGACTTCAAAGCTGCTTTTATGACTGGACAGAGGACCTTTAGGAGTAAATTAATATATTCCTTAAGGAAATCTATGAACGCAAAAACAGTGGAAGAAAATTAATAAAAACAGTGACAGTCCAAGACCTGAAAGAGGAAATAGAATCAATAAAGAAAACCCAACTGAGGGAAATGTGGAAACAAAACATTTAGGAACTCAAACAGGAACCTCAGAGGTAAGCCATATCAATGATACACAAGAGATAGAAGAGAGAGTCTTGGGCATTGAAGACACAATAGAAGAAATGATACCTCCATCAAAGAAAAGTCTAAAAAGCTTCTGGCACAAAACATCCAGGAAGTCTGGAACACTATGAACAAACCAAATCTAAGAATAATAGGAATGGATGAGGAGAAGAAACCCAGGTCAAAAACAGAAAATATTTTCAGCAAAATCATAGAAGAAAATTGTCCTAACCTAAGGAAGATGCCTTTAAAGATGCAAGGAGCTTACAGAACACCAAATATACTGGACCAGAAAAGAAAGTCCCCTTGGCATAATAAAACACTAAACATACAGAACAAAAAATATTAAAAGATGCAAGGAAAAAAGACCAAGTAATTTATAAAAGCAAACCTATTAGAATAACACCTGACTTCCCAATGGACACTCTAAAAACTAGAAGACCTAGACAGATGTGCTGCAGACTCCTACCAGTCCAGACTACTAAACCCAGGAAAACCTCCAATCATAATAGATGGAGAAAATAAAATATCCCATGATAAAACCAAATTTAAAAAATATCTATATACAAATCCAGCCCTACAGAAGATTCCAGAAAGAAACCTCCAACCTAAAGAGGTTAACTAAACCCAAGAAATCTTAAGGAATAATCACAGACCAGCAAATCAAAAAAGGAGAAGCACAAACACATACATACAAAGACACACACACACACACACACACAGAGAGACACACACACACACACACACACACACACACACACCACCACCACCACAACAACAACAACAACAACAACAACAATAACAACAAAATGGCAAGCATCAACAAACACTGCTCACTGAAAACTCTCCACATAAATGGTCTAGGTCCCCAGTAAAAAGACACAGACTAACAGAATGGATGCAAAAACAGGATCCATCCCTCTGCTGTATCCAAGGAACATACCTTAACATCAAGGATAGACATCACCTCAGGGTAAAAGGATGAAAAGAGGTATTCCAAGAAGATAGACCTACAAAGCGAGCTGATACAGCCATTTTAATATCTGACAAAACAGACTTCAAACCAAAACTAATCAGAAAAGATAAAGGACACTATATACACATCAAAGGAAAAATCCAACAAGAGAACATTGCAATTTTAGCATCTATGCACCAAATGCAAGGGCACACAAGTTCTCAAAAGAAACAGTACTAATTGATGCTTACATTCTGACAGTGGGAAGCTTCAATACCACACCCTCACAAATAGGTCATCCAGACAAAAACTAAAGAGAAATACTGGAGTTAAAAGACATTATAAACCAAATAGACCTAATAGATATTTACATAATATTTCACCCAAAGAATACACCTTCTTCTCAGTACCTGTGGAATGTTCTCCAAAACTGACCATATATTCAGATACAGAGCAAGTCTCAACAGATTCAAGAAAATTGAAATAATCCCCTGCACACTATCTGAACACCACAGATTAAAACTGAATATCAACAATAATAGAAACAATAGAAAGCTTACAAACTCATGGAAATTGAATAGCTCACTACTGAATGAAAAGATGAGTCAAGAAAGAAATCGAAGATATTGTAGAATTGAATGAAAATAATATAAAACATACCCAAACTTTTGGGACACAATGCAGTTCTATTTTTTTTTGGGGGGGGGGGGCTGGGGAGGTTTCCAGACAGGGTTTCTCTGTGTAGCCCTGGCTGTCCTGGAACTCACTCTGTAGGCCAGGCTGGCCTTGAACTCAGAAATCCACCTGCCTCTGCCTCCCAAGTGCTGGGATTACAGGCGTGTGCCACCACGCCAGGCTCACAGTGCAGTTCTAAAAGGCAAGTTTACAGCACTAAGTGCCTACATTAAAAAATTGGAGAGATCTTAGCCAGGCGGTGGTGACACACGCCTTTAATCCCAGCACTTGGGAGGCAGAGGCAGGCAGATTTCTGAGTTCAAGGCCAGCCTGGTCTACAGAGTGAGTTCCAGGACAGCCAGGGCTACACAGAGAAACCCTGTCTCGAAAAAACAAAACAAAACAAAACAAAAAAAATGGAGAGATCTTATAATAATGACAGCACACCTGAAACTTCTAGAACAAAAAGGAGAAACCATATCCAAAACAATGAATTGACAATAAACAATCAAACTAGGGGTTGAAATCAATAAAATAGAAACAATAAAGAATAATACGAAGAGCCTGTGATACAAATAGTTGGTTCTTTGAGAATATCAAAAGATTGGCAAACCTTTATCCAAATTAACTCAAAGGCAGAAGGAAAGATCCACATCAACAAATTAGAGATGGAAAGTGGGACTTAACAAACATGAAAAAAGTCCAGAGATCATAAGGACATTATGCTTCTTAAGGACTTTAAAAACCTGTGCTCCCACAAAATTGGGAAATCTAAAAGAAATTTCCTAATATATATCACCTTCTAAACTTAAAATAAGATCATATAAGCAATTTAAAAAGACCCATAACCCTTAGTGAAGTAGAAGCAGTCATTAAAAATCTAACCAAAAAAAAAAAAAAAAAAATCCTAGGGCCAGATAGTTTTAGTACAGAATTCTACCAGACTTTCTACCCGACTTTCTTTTTTTTTAATTGGATATATTTTTTATTTACATTTCATTTCCCTTTTTCTGGTTCCCCACCCCACCCCCAAAGGTCCCAAATGCCCTTTTCCCTCCCCCTGTCCCCTCATCCACCCCTTCCGGTAGCCAACATCAAAGTAAATGGAGAGAAACTAGAAGCAATCCCACTAAAATCAGGGACTAGACAAGGCTGCCCCCTCTCACCATATCTTTTCAATATAGTACTTGAGGTACTAGCTAGAGCAATTCGACAACATAAGGAAGTCAAAGGGATACAAATTGGAAAAGAAGAATTCAAACTATCACTATTTGCAGATGATATGATAGTATACTTAAGTGACCCAAAAAACTCCACCAGAGAACTCCTACAGCTGATAAACAACTTCAGCAAAGTGGCTGGTTATAAAATCAACTCAAGCAAATCAGTAGCCTTCCTATACTCAAAGAATAAGCAGGCTGAGAAAGAAATTAGGGAAATGACACCCTTCACAATAGCCACAAACAATATAAAGTATCTTGGTGTGACTCTAACCAAACAAGTGAAAGATTTGTATGACAAAAAATGGAAGAAGACCTCAGAAATCTACCAAACTTTCAAAGAAGAGTTAATGCCAATACTCCTCAAATTATTCTACAAAAATAGAAACAGAAGGAATGTTTCCAATTCATTGTAGAAGGTCACTATTACCCTGATACCCAAACTTCATAAAGACCTGTGGTGGTTTGAATAAGCTTAGTTCATGGGGAATGGCACTGTTAGGAGGTGTGGCCTTGTTGGAGGAAGTGCGTCAGTGTGTAGGTTGGCTCTGAGGTCCGATGCTCAGGCTCTGCCCTGTGTGGAAGAGACCCTTCTCCTAGCAGTCTTCGGATCAAGATGTAGAATTCCCAGCTCCTTCTCCAGCACCACGTCTGTCTGGACATTGCCAAATGCTTCCTGCCATAATGATAATGGACTGAACCTCTGAACCTATAAGTCAGCCCCAATTAAATGTTGTCCTTTATAAGCGCTCTCTTGGTCATGGTGTCTCTTCACAGCAATGGAAACCCTAAGACAAGGCCCAACAAAGAAGAAGAATTACAGACCAATTTCCTTTATGAACATAGATGCAAAAGTAGTCAATAAAATATTGGTTAACCAAATCCAAGAACACATAAAAAAAAATCATCATGATCAAGTAGGCTTCATTCCAGAGATGTAGGGATGGATCAACATATGTAAGTCAATAAACACAATCCACATGATTGCATTAGATAGAAGAAAGGCCTCTGACAAAATTAAACACCTATTCATGATAAAAGACCTAGAAAGACTGGGGTACGAAGGACAGACCTCCATAGTAAGGGCAGTTTACAACAAGCCTACAGCCAGCATCAACTTAAATAAAGAGAAACTCAAAGCAAGTCTACTAAAATTAGAGAGAAGACAAGAAAATAGGGGGAGACCTAGGGAAAAAAAGCCTCATAAAGTAATAGAAATTAATATTTAAAGATGAGACATCAATAATCACTTCAAATGCAGACTAACAAATTACTAAAATTAAAATAAATATTTGATTTTGCACTAGACAATCAAAGTCATGATCCAAACATGTGTTGCCTTAAGAGACATGCTGAATATAAGGACATATGGAAGGTATAAATTAAAGGACAGAGGGAGGGACGCCATGAGCACTGCTTGCGAGAAACCTAGACTGGCTAGAATAATATCAACCAGTGGGGCTTACAGCTGAGGAGCATTTCCATGAACAGAAGTGATATTTCATAGTGATAGAATAGACATTGCACCAAGAGGCCTAGCAGCTATGAATGTGAAAGTACCAAAGAGCCAAACTCAAAAACATATAAAGTGAAGCAAAGCTAAAAGGGAGAAAAGAATCCACAATCACAACTAGAGATTTTGATTCCTCTTTCTCAGCAACAGACAAAACACATACACCCTTAAAACATCAGGAATGATGCCAAGCATGGTGGTGCATGTCTTACTCCCGGTACTCAAGAGGCAGAAGCAGGCAGATCTCTGTTCTCCATAAATTTAGACCATCCAGGGCTACACAGTGAAACCCTAACCAACACACAAATAAACAAGAGACAATGTGAAATCGTTGAGAGCACCATCAACCACTTCAACCTAGTTAATCTTTATGAAACACTGAACAGAAAATGCAGAGCATTCTGTTTTCAGACGCATGGTGAATGTTCATTAAGATGGACTTTAGTTGGCTCCATAAAAAATATCATAACAAAATTTTTAAGAAATTAAAATCTTATTTTTAAAGTGAGTTTCCCGATCCCATTAGTTTCTTTTCTCTTGCTCTAACAAAATGCCTGAAATTTGGTATTTTTTTAAATAAAGAAACTAGGATTATATAGCATGCATTTGAATCTGGAAGGCCAAGAAAGATTCAACTGCTGAGCCTCTCACAATAGCTGCATGAAAGCCCACCAGAGACAGAGAACGGGGAACAGCTATTAACAGGTGAGCCAAGGACACGGAGTGGGCTCCATCTGAGGCAGAGCACTCAGGGCGGGGTCAACCAGGCTCCTTCAAGAATGACATGAACCCCTTCTGAAAGAAACATTTTCCAAATGATCTAATCCCATTGCACTAAGCCCTCCGGCTGAAAGGTTCCACGAGCTTTCATGATTACCATACAGAAGAGCAAACATCCAAACTGTGAGATACAGCATAATATAGCCAAATTAGAAATCAATAAAAGCAAAACCACTGGAAACCACCAAACATTTGAAAATTGAGTATATCCCTTTAAACAAAAACAATGTATCAAAGGAGTCACAGTAATACTAGAGAATATTTTGTACTCAATGAATAGAAGCACATTGAATTATACACTGTAGCAATGTCTGCAAGGAGAGTTTAGTGTCGATTTCTTATATTCAAACAGAAAAAAATTTTAATTTAAAATCAATGTCCTAAATGTCCAACTTCAGAAACCAATAAAAACAAAGTGTATAAAAGAAAGGAAACAATAAACATAGAAAAAACAATCAAAACAGACAATGAATATAAAAAATAACAAACACAGAAGTTGTTTGGAGGCCACAGCACCCAGAGCTGATCCTGTGCCACAGCTATCCATACCCAAATATTGCCAGGAAAGAGCTGGTCTCCTAGGACTGTGACACACCTGTGAGCACAGGTAAGACCACCGCTTCTGCTCAGAGGGATCCGCCCAAAGCCCTCAGGACACAGGAACCAAAGAGAGGCCTGGGACAGGATCCTTCTGGTTTTCATCTGCATTCAGAGAGGCAAGGGCAAGAACCTAAGCAACAGAAACCAAATCCACTTGGCATTATCTGAACCCAGTTCTCCCACCACAGCAAGCCCTGGATACCCCCAAAACACCAGAAAAGCAAGACTATCGTTTAAAATTACATCTCATGATGATGATAGAGGACTTTAAGAAGGACAAAAATAACTTCCTTAAAGAAATACAGGAGAAAGCAGTGCTTTCACTTCTGAGCACAGAGGTGAGATCTCCACCTTCTCTCTGGAGAGGACCAGCTAGGAGCACACAGGCCCTAAGATCAGTGGAACAGCTGGGATGAAGTCTTCCTGTCTGCCACCATTTGCACCAGGAACCGGGGGACTCCACAGTCTTCTGTGCATAGCCCTCCAGGAGAGAGATCTCCCAGCAGTGCTTTCACTTCTGAGCTCAGAGGAGTAAGGACACGAGCTTACAGGCCCACAGGAGGAACAAACTCCAGCCAGAGACAAGAATACCAGCTCGCACCAGAGATAACCAGATGGCTAAAGGCAAGCATACTCTACCAACAAAAACCAAGGCCACATGGCAACATCAGAACCCAGTTCTCCCACCACAGCAAGTCCCGGATACCCCAACACACCGGAAAAGCAAGAGTTGGATTTAAAATCGTATCTCATGATGCTGATAGAGGGCTTCAAGAAAGACTTAAATAACTCCCTTAAAGAAGTACAGGAGAACATCAGTCAACAGGTAAAAGCCCTTAAATAAGAAACACAAAAATCGCTTAAAGAAATACAGAAGATCATGGGTCAACAAGCAGAAGCCCTTAAAGAAGAAACACAAAAATCCCTTAAAGAATTACAGGAAAACACAATCAAGTGAAGGAACTGAACAAAACCATCAAGGATCTAAAAATGGAAATAGAAATCATTAAGAAATCACAAAGGGAGACAACCCTGAAAATAGAAAACCTATGAAAGAGAGCAGGAGTCATAGATGCAAGCATCACCAATGGAATGCAAGAGATAGAAGACAGAGCCTCAGGTGTAGAAGATACCATAGAAAACATTAACATAACAGTAAAAGAAAACACAAGAAGCAAAAAGTTCCTAACCCAAAACATCCAGGAAATCCAAGACACAATGAGAAGACCAAACCTAAGGATATTAGGGATAGAAGAGAGTGAAGATTCCCAACTTAAAGGGCCATAAATATCTTCAACAAAATTAAAGAAGAAAACTTCCCTAACCTAAAGAAAGAGATGTCCATAAACATACAAGAAGCCTACAGAACTCCAAATAGACTGGACCAGAAAAGACATTCCTCCTGTCACATAATAGTCAAAACACCAAAGGCACAAAACAAAGAAAGAATATTAAAAGCAGTAAGAAAAAATTGGCAAGTAACTTATAAAGGCAGGCTTATTAGAATTACACCAGACTTCTCACCAAAGACTATGAAAGCTAGAAGATCCTGGGCAGCTGTCACACACACCCTAAGAGAACACAAATGCCAGCCCAGGCTACTATACCCAACAAAACTCTCAATTACCATAAATGGAGAAACCAAGATATTCCATGACAGAAGCAAGTTTACACAATATCTTTCCACAATTCAGCCCTACAAAAGAAAATTGATGGAAAAGTCCATCACAAGGAGGGAAACTACACACTAGACAAAGCAAGAAAGTAATCTTCTTTCAACAAACCCAAAAGAAGATGACCACACAAACATAATTCCATCTCTAACAACAAAAATAACAGGAAGCAACAATCACTATTCCTTAATATTTCTTATATCAATGAACTCAATTCTCTAATATAAAGACATAGACTAACAGACTAGATACTTAAACAGGACCCAGCATTTTGCTGCATACAGGAAATGTACCTCAGTGTCAAAGACACTACCTCAGAGTAAAGGGCTGGAAAACAATTTTCCAAGGAAATGGTCCCAAGAAACAAGATGGAATAGCCATTCTAATATTGAATAAAATCAACTTTCAGCCATAAGTTATCAAAAATGATAAGGCAGGACACTTCATACTCATCAAAGGAAAAATCTACCAAGAAGAACTCTCCATTCTAAACATCTACACTGTAAATGCAAAGGCAACCATATTCATAAAAGAAACTTTACTAGAGCTCAAAGCATACATTGCACCACACACAATAATAGTGGGAAACTTCAACACCACACTCTCATCAATAGACAGATCATGGAAACACAAACTAAACAAAGACATAGTAAAACTAACAGAAGTTATGAACCAAATGGATTTAACAGATGTCTATAGAGCATTTCCTCCTAAAACAAACAATCCACCACATAAACAAACTCAAAGAAAAAACCCACATGATCATTTCATTAGATGCTGATAAAAGCATTTGACAAAATTCAACATCTCTTCATGTAAAAATTCTTGGGAAGATCAGGAATTCAAGGCTCATACCTAAACATAGTAAAGCAATCTACAGCAAACAGGTAGCCAACATCAAACTAAATAGAGAGAAACTTAAAACAATCCCACTAAAAGCAGGGACTAGACAAGGCTGCCCACTCTCTCCCTACCTATTCAATATAGTACTTAAAGTTCTAGCTAGAGCAATTAGACCACAAAGGAGGTCAAAGGGATACAAGTTGGAAAGAAAGAAGTCAAAATATCACTATTTTCAGATGACATGATAGTATACTTAAAGTGACCCGTAAAACTCCACCAGAGAACTCCTATAGCTGATAAACAACTTCATCAATGTGGCCAGATATAAAATTAACTCAAGCAAATCAGTAGCCTTCCTATACTCAAAGGATAAACAGGCTGAGAAAGAAATTTGGGGAACGACACCTTTCACAATAGCCACAAACAATATAAAGTATCTTGGTGTGACTCTAACCAAACAAGTGTAAGATCTGTATGACAAGAACTTCAAGTCTCTGAAGAAAGAAATCAAAGAAGACCTCAGAAGATGGAAAGATCTCCCAGGCTCATGAATTAGCAGGGTTAATATAGTAATAATGGCCATCTTGACAAAAGCAATCTACAGATTCAATGCATTCCCCATCAAAATTCCAAATCAATTTTACAGAATTAGAAAGAGCAATTCTCAAATTCATTTGGAATAACAAAAAACCAAGAGTAATGAAAACTACTCTCAACAATAAAAGAACTTCTGAGGGAATCACCATCTTTGAACTCAAATCATACTACAGAGCAATAAATACTACAGAGTGATAAAAACTGCATGGTGTTGGTACAGTGACAGGCAGGTAAATCAATGGAATAAAATTGAAGACCCAGAAATGAACCCTCACACCTATGGTCATTTGATATTTGACAAAGGAGCTAGAATCATCCAGTGTAAAAAAGACAGCATTTTCAACAAATGATGCTGGTTCAACTGGCAGTCAACATATAGAAGAATGCAAATTGAACCATTCTTATCTCCCTGTACAAAGGTCAAGTTCAAGTAGATCAAGGACCTCCACATAAAATCAGATACACTGAATCTAATAGAAGAGAAAGTGGGGGAAAGCCTCAAACACATGGGCACAAGGGAAAATTTCCTGAACAGAACACCAATGGCTTATGCACTAAGATCAAGAATCAGCAAATGGGACCTCATAAAATTGCAAAGCTTCTGTAAGGCAAAGGACACTGTCAATAGGACAAAACAGCAACCAACAGATTAGGAAAAGAACTTTAGCAATCCTACATCTGATAGAGGGATAATATCATCTATATCTATATCTATATCTATATCTATATCTATATCTATATCTATATCTATATCTATATCCATATCCATATATATATCAAGAAATCAGACTCCAGAGAACCAAATAAAATGGGGAACAGAGCTAACAGAGAACTCTCAACTGAGGAAACTCGAATGGCTGAGAAATAGCTAAAGAAATGTTCAACATCTTTAGTCATCAGAGAAATACAAATCAAAACAACCCTAAGATTCTACCTGTTACCCGTCAGAATGGCAAAGATCAAAAACTCAGGTGACAGCAGATGCTGGTGAGGATGTGGTGAAAGAGGAACACTCCTCCATTGCTGATGGGATTGCAAGCTGGTACAACCACTCTAGAACTCAGCATGGCAGTTCCTCAGAAATTGGACATAGTACATGAGGACCCAGCTGTACCACTCCTAGCATACACCCAGAAGATGCTCCAACATGTAATAAGGTCACATGCTCCACTATGTTCATAGCAGCCTCATTTATAATAGCCAAAAGCTAGAAACAACCCAGTTGTCCCTCAACAGAGGCATGGATACAGAAAATGCGGTACGTTTACAAAATGGAATACTACTCAGCTATTAAAAACAATGACTTCATGAAATTCTCAGGCAAATGGATGGAACTAGAAAATATCATCCTCAGTGAGATAAGTCAGTCACAAAAGAACACACATGGTATGCATTCACTGATAAGTGGATATTAGCCCAAAAGTTCAGAATACCCAAGATACAATTCACAGACCACATGAAGCTCTAAAAGAAGGAAGACCAAAATGTGGATGCTTCAGTGCCTCTTAGAAGGGGTAACAAAATACTCATAGGAGGAAATATGGAGATAAAGTGTGGAGCAGAGACTGAAGGAAAGGCCATCCAGAGACTACCCCACCAGGGATCCATCCCACATACAGTCGCCAAACCCAAACACTATTGCAGATGCTTGCTGCCTGGAGTCTGATATGGCTGTCTCCTGAGAGGCCCTGCCAGAGCCTGAAAATACAGAGGGGGGTGCTCACAGCCAGCCATTGAACTGAGTGCAGGGTCCCCAATGGAGGAGTTGGAGAAGGAACTAAAGGAGCTGAAGGGGTTTGCAAACCCATGGAGGGAGCAACAGTGTCAACCAGCCAGACACACACCCTCACCTAAAGCGCCCAGGGACTGGACCACCAACCAAAGAGTACACATGGAGGGACCCATGGCTCTGGCCGCATATGTAGCAGAGGATGGCCTTGTTGGACATCAGTGGGTGGAGAGGCCCTTGGGCCTGAGGGGGTTTGATGCCCCAGTGTAAGGGAATACCAGGGTAGGAAGACAGGAGTGGGGGAGTACCCTCATAGAGGTAGGGGAAGGGGGGATGGGATAGAGGTTTCTGAAGAGGAGACCTGGATACCATTTGAAATGTAAATAAAGAAAATATCCAATAAAAAAAATAAAAAATAAAGTTGTTTGGGGGCTGGGAATATAGTTCAATTAGTTGATTACTTAACCTCAAGAACACAAAACACTGATTTGAAACCCAGAGTCACATAAAGCCAGGTTTGGTAGTATATGCCTGTAATTCCAGCACTTGTCTCAAAAAAAAAAAATACATAGTTCATTTTGCTGAAGATACTATCTATGTAAGTCATAGTAAGTACATGGAGAAATCAAGCCGGTGCCAAGCGGAAGCCTTGTCCCCGCTGGCTAGCTTTCAGGATGCTGAAGGTACGTGCCCACCAGCAGGGGAGAAAAGTAGCCATTCATCTTATCTAGCTGGGAACCCTGAGAGTTGCAATAACCGCCAGCCACTGATCCAGTAGTGGCATGAATGTTACGGGGATAACCAGCCACTTTCTAATTGGCTTTAAGGCCTGTTCTACAAGATGAAATCCATACCTGGAACTGTTACTGGGGGGCCAAGAGCCTGTGGCTAGGCAGGTCATGAACCCCAGAGAAGAACGTCCTAATAATATGCTGCTTGGATGGACTTGGTTTTAAACCAACCCCTGAAGACTGATGGCTGTATTCTCAGATTAACGCATCTCTCAAGCCTCAACAGAGGCGTTCCTTTTTGCAGCAGATAGAAACTAACACAGAGACCTACAAGTGGTTAAAGTGCACAGATTTAGACACTGTAGAATGATCGAATTAATAAAACATCTTTATCACTCCCCTCCTGCCAAGGTTTTGGGATCGGTGTGAGAGAGGGAAGAGCGCCGGAGGCAGTGGATAATAACATCAAGCAAATGGCGCTTTTTGAACACGACGGAGCAGTTGTACTTGCTAACTTGCAGTGGTTGTGGCAGTGTGCACAAAACCTGAACTAGCTCAAGACAGCCAAAATCTCAGTATGGGGGAGGGGGCCCCACAGAGTCCCACCCTTGCAGAGGAGCTATTGGTAATTGGCAGCTGCTGGATTTTTTTTTTTAAGTTTGTTGTTCCTTTGTCTTGTTTTGTTTTGTTTTTAAGGGTATGTATGGCTCCTGGTGGGTCAATCACATTCCAGTAAATGGCACATCCCCAAGAATATAATGGTAGCACAAACTGTACTTAATTTTTTCTAAGGAAGACACAAAGGCAGGGAAGAGAGGACAGATCTAAGAGAAGCTAAGAAAGTAGATCAAAAGGCATTGTCTGAACTCTTCAAAGAACTAATTTTATCTTTTAATGTGTTCTTAATTGAAACAGAGCTATACCACTTAAAGAACTAATTTTTTAATGAGAAAAAAAATTGATAAATTCCTGGTTAGGATGAACAAAATAAACTTCCAAAACTGTAAACGTAGGGTCTGCTCTACATTTCTTCCCATCTAAGGGTTCTGTCTTAGCATAGTCAACCAACTAAGGATCAAAAGTGTTTGGGAAAAATATATGTCTGTAATAAACATATGAAGCTTTTTCTTGGTGTTTTTCCCTGTCATATAGGACAACTATTTACATAGATGTTCCATTGTATCCACTATGACAAATGATCTGGAGCTAATCTAAAATATACAGGTATATATTTGTATAGATTATACAAATAACTATGATATTTTACATAATGTGAGCATCCATAAATTTTGCTATCAGTGGGGGAGATTTAGTATCTCCCAAGGATACTAAAAAATGACATTATGATGAAGAGAATTAGTATCAGAAAATATAAGTAGTTTTAACAAAGAAGAAAATTGGTAGAAATTGTACATAGTTTAACAAAATAACAGATTAAATGAAATAACTGCCTATAAAAAAATAAGACTTCCTGAAATTAACACAAAACCAAGTAGAAATTTTTAATATTTCAAATGTTTAAAATTGAATGTATTATCAAAGGCCTATATACAAAGAAATCATCAAATCCATATTGTTTCACTGGTAAATTCTATCAGACATTTAAGGAAAATTACTGTTAATTTTATACAAACCCTTTCAGAACTTCCCAGCTAATTATGCAATCAGCATAATACTGCTGCTAAAGACTGACAGCCACATTATGGGAGATAAAATTATATATTATCATGCCTCATGGACAGTATTAGAAGACTGAATTCAGCAACATGGAAAGGGGTAAAGCAACCCCCAGAATACAATAGAAGTGTAACAATAAAAAAAATTTTAAATGCAATTCACTGTATCAGCAGACTGAATAAGAAAGCATGAAGTTGAAAAGAGCTTGCCAAAAATTCGACACCCGTGCAAAATAAAAACTCAGGAATCTCGCAACAGAAAGGAATGTCAGGGGCTGTAAAGGTGGCTCCCCAGGTAGAAGTGCTTGCAGGCAAGCCTGGTGACAGGAGTTCGATCCCTGGAACCTACAGTGGAAGGATGACCTGCTTCCAGAAAGTCATCCTCTGATTCCACACACATGTTGTGGCACATGTACATCAACATACACACACACACACACACACACACACACACACACAAATAATAATAATAATAATAATAATAATAACAACAACAACAACAACTTAAATTTTCTTTTAAAAATGAAAAATTCCAAGGTTGAGGCTGGGGAAAGGAGATAGCTCAGAATAAAAGAATTTGCCAAGAAGCATGAAGATCTAAGTTCAAAGCCTCAGAAAACATGTAAAAGTCTAGAAGACAGGATCATCTGCGTGACAACACTCCTACAAGAAGACAAAACACAGAGACTAGAAAAGCCCTGGTGGAAGCGCTCGGGCAGCCAATCTGCCTGGCATGCTCAACAGCGAGACAGAGACAGGAGGTGACATATGACGGCCAGGCCATTCCGACCTCCGTCCATGCACACAGCACACATGTGGCCACATTCACGCTTATGAGTCTATGCACATCCACATGCCACACACGTGTAGAAGTAAATTATCTTTTAACAAAGAAAATTCCCCAAGTTGATAAATAGAATCTTCAAGGAAAAAAAAAAAAAAACACCATACAACTAGCAAAGCACTGGGTGCTTTCCTCCGTTTATTCCTTTCTGAATTAGAGGGACCAGCCAGCAGAATTAGACAAGAAAAAAAAAACTGAAGTAATAGACGTTGAAAAGAAATGAAAGTGTACATACATGTAGAACTCCCAAAATAAGCTACAAAATATTGCCGGAATTAATAAGTCAGTCTATCAAGTTAGCAGTATATGGTTGGTGCAGAGAAGTTAATTATAGTCCTAGAAAGCAACAACTATAGAAAGTTCTTAAAATAGTTTCCCTTAACAGTCACATTAAAATTCATGAAATATGCAGTGATAATTTTTCAAAGATACGTGTGAGACCTATACAAGGCATGACGGAGAAAACCCTAATGTTTCTAAATGGAAGGAGGCGCCATACTGTAAATGCCTACTGCCTGATTAACAACGCTGGATTTTTTTTTCAATGCGAGTCTTTTAACTCAGTATCTTGCTCTCACTCGTCAGCCTGCTGCTCTCTTCCCTTTTCAGACACGCAGATACCATCCCAAACCTTCTGATATCCTTTTTAACTGTTGTGGCTTGCTGAATTTGAAACAAATTCAATATCATTTCCTTCGAGGATTAATTCATCCTCTGAGCTTGAGAGTCAGAACAAACAACACCTGTCCTCCTCTGAACCCTTCTGATGTATTTTTCACCCAAGGAATTTTGGATTTCAACCCAAGACCCTGCTCTCCGGAACAACAGCATCGATGGGGAAGCGAACGTACCCAGGCCTCGTCGTGTAACGGAAGCCGAGCGCAACAGCCTTGGTCATATTCTGAACCTGACTGCGGATGGTTCAGAGAGTGGACCGTTCCTTTCTGTTACCCGGACCAGTTGTCAGCCCAGGGCCTCTTCCTTTTCTTTCCGAGAAGACTCAGCTCTACTTTGATGTGATTGAAGTCTCTCCAGAGGGTTCCTCTGGAGCCCTTCACAATGACTGTGCGCCCTTTCAGAGTGATGTTGACATTTTCTGGAATGTCAACGGTCTCATTGCTGAGAATGGTCTTCGTTCTTACAGTGGGTGGGGCTAAGAGCCATTTGTGTGTTCCTGGATTTTACGACGCTCTGAAAACACTACAATTTCTATACAAGCTAAGCTTCAAATGTTGGATTTTGGCCTTTGGAGGACACACTCTCTGGAGACACCGAGCACAGGCTTCTGGTCAACCATGTGCTCACAAGAGTAGACAAGACTCCACTCTCGCCGTGCCTCGGACTGCGACATTGCGCAGGGTAGCTGCAGCGCATGCTCTTTCCACTTAACAGTAGCTTCGGCCTATGATTGAGTTTATCAGGATGGGCAACGATAGTAAGTTGAGGTATATCTGTAGTTTTAAGAATCCCAAGGCCAGCAAGATGGTTCAGTAGGTAAAGACACTTGGCGCTAAACCTGACAACCTAAGTTTGATCCATGGAAACAAATGGTTGAAGAGGAGAACTGACTCTAAATTTGTCCTCTGGCTTCTATGTGCGCACTGTCATGTGCAGGCACTTGCATAGACACTAAATCGATACATACCTAATAAGTAAATAGGTAGATAAATGTAATTTTAAAATAACACCAGTTGTGTCACTAACACTATCTAACACCATGACGACCTAGCACATAGCTTAGCAGAGCAGCATGTCTTGAGAGGCACACATACACAGGTCAGTGGGGCCTTGTGGGTAAGGTAGTAGATTAGAGGCTGCCTCCACATGATGCAAGGCATCTGACGGTTCACAGTGGTTCACAAAGGGACCACTGAACGAATAGTAGAGCTGTGCAGCTGGGGCCAGTAGGCAGAGGGGAGGGGGAGGGGCCAGTGGCACTGAGCCCAGCCACGTGACTCCTTAGTGGGGACATGGAAGCCAAGCCTCAGCCTAAGAGTACGGTAGGGCCCTGATGTCCTCCCACAGGATGAGCATCCAGAACTCCAAAGCCTTGGCAAGATGGTGACTCCTTCAGAGAGATAGGTCAGCGGTGGAGAGTGGTTTCATATGGTTCCTTCCCCTGTGTCAGAGGACTGTGCCTGGAAACTGGATTGAGAAGAAAATATTGTTTAAAACCTAGCTACCTGCAGGGTCTTACAAGTCAAAAGGCATGAAGACAGCTTGACACGGCCCCAGATGAAGAGCCAGTGGTGGGAGATGCAGAGTAAAAGGAAGAGATGCAAATTGAGCAAACGAAGACGTACAGGCACTGGAGGATAACCTCAATTCGAGAAAGTTAGTCTACATAAAGATGCTTTCTGTGGACAATCACTAACCAGGAAAAGGAATGAAGAACTGAAGAACGGGAACTGAAGCACAAGCACCAGGAGTGAAGAGAAAAGCCTAAAACTTCTAGACAGAAAAGTATAGTTAACACAGGAGACAGAGAATCAACAGACATTTGGCTTCCCATGAGCATGTTGGGAAACAGACAGAGAAGAAACCGCGCCTTCAGAATGCAGAGATGTTTGCAACCTGGAATTCTGCACGTAGGCAAATGCTAAGGGAGGGGGAGATTCTTGGATTCCAGTCTTTAGACTCTTACCTCTGGGCTGCCTTTCTCAAGAAACAAGTTACTGAGGAATAGGGTGGACAAAACAGAAGGCACATGGACCAGGAATTGAGGGATTTAACCCAGAGAGGGATGAAGGAAACTCTCGTGTGCATGCCAAAAATAAAAAAATAAAGAAAGCGGCTGAGCAGTGTAGAGAGCAGAGGAACTAAAGAAGAGTAACTGCAGGGGAAGAGACATGATTGACGGATTATCTAATGGGCCTAACCATGTGGGAAGCTGCAGAGCCAGGGAAAGATAGCTAGAGATTCTAATACAACAGAGGACAAACTAAAGCACACATCTTCCCAAGGAAACCAAAACGCTTTGCCATGAGTGTGAGAACATCTATAGCGTCTTACTCGCCTCAGGAGCCAACTGTATGTCTTCAGTCACAATGAAACATTGATTCTGGCCATTTTCAAACAGCCCTCAACTGAATGAGATGACACAGGCCTGTAATCAAAGCAACTTAGAGAGCTGAGATCAGAGGGTTAAGAGGCCAAAGCTAGCCTGGGTAACATAAGGAATTTAGGGCCAAAGCTTAAGCTACACTGAGAGACCCTTTCTCAATCAAAATAAAATTAAATATATGATCTCAAATTATTTGATACCCCTCCCATTTAAAGGTAATAATTATGTTTTATCCCTTTGACTTCGAGCATGTCTATGACAAACTAACAGTTTAGTGACTTCTGAGGTGTTGTGTGCTGAGTGATTTATTATTTTCCTTGACCATTAGAACACATTTACTAAGTTAGACCATAGGAAGAGACTATGGGGAAGAGCCCCAAGAATTACCTGGAAAGAGGGAGCTAGTCAGTTCCTCCTATTCCATTTTATCCACTGTTTGACTACAATAACACAGGATGTTAGAGTCATCTGGTCAACCCTTTCCAATTCTGACTGACCCATAGGGACTGGGAGAAGTACCAGTAGCTATTTTATGGTGCTAAGATTTTGTTTAGCACAAAAAGGTAAATGGAGCATTGACAAAGTAACCAAATTGGTACTACTTTGGTATTATAAAAAGAAAGAAATAGCCGGGCGGTGGTGGCGCACGCCTGTAATCCCTGCACTTGGGAGGCAGAGGCAGGCGGATTTCTGAGTTCGAGGCCAGCCTGGTCTACAGAGTGAGTTCCAGGACAGCTGGAGCTACATAGAGAAACCCTGTCTCAAAAAAGAAAAAGAAAGAAATAAAAAAGAGCTAAAACTTTACCTACCAATGTCAAGTTGGCATATATATATATATATATATGTGTGTGTGTGTGTGTATATATATATATACATATATATATACATATACCTGCTATAGATAGAAAGATAGATAGATAGATAGATAGATAGATAGATAGATAGAGGCATAGAGATAATTCAACACCTGTAATCCTAAAATATCAATTGTGGGGCTAGGGATATACCTCAGTGGTAAGGACATTTGCTTAACATTTGCAAGGTGTGTGTGTGTATGAATATATATTCATATACATAAAGTTTTTCAAGGTTAGAAATGTCTTAAAAGCTGATCTACAAGCTGATCTGATTCCACCAGAGGATAATTCTACATCTAACTTCATATACTAAGTCAGAGCTAAAACAGTAGTGAACTAGAATATTATACAGGATACCCCTCAGGCCATGTGTATAAGGTACATATAAAACACAAATGAACTTTGTCTTTATTATAGGGTTTAAGAAATTATATTAGATATATGCAGTATTCTAAAAATCTATAGAGTCTAATATCTGAATCCAGCAGGTTAAACAAAGGATAGTTTGTGTAGATGTATGACTATAAATATGTTAACACATACATGCAATAAAACCATATATATACATATACATGAATGACAACATCAAAGGGTAAGTCACTTCTGAGTAAACCACAATGTGTAGTTGACAGCTACCATTCTATAAGCCTTTGATCCCTCTTTAACTTTTTTTTTAAAGATTTATTTATTATTATATGTAAGTACACTGTAGCTGTCTTCAGACACCCCAGAAGAGGGCGTCAGATCTCATTACAGATGGTTGTGAGCTACCATGTAGTTGCTCGGATTTGAACTCAGGACCTTCCGAAGAGTCGTCAGTGCTCTTAACTACTGAACCATCTCTCCAGCCCCCTCTTTAACGTTTTAATATAGGGTCATATATAATTCTATTTAAAACAAAGATTTAAAAGAGAACACAAAATGCTCTTTTCTTTCCCCGATTTTCTTTCTTTTTTTTTAAGATTTATTTATTTATTATATATAAGTACACTATAGCTGTCTTCAGACACACTAGAAGAGGGCATTCAATCTCATTACAAATGGTTGTGAGCCACTATATTATTGCTGGGATTTGAACTCAGGACCTCCAGAAGAGCAGTCAGTGCTCTTAACTGCTGAGCCATCTCTCTAGCCTGCTTGCCCCGATTTTCAACAAAGGGAAAAAAAAAAAAAAAAAACTCATCTGAGCTTCCCACAAATGCCACCCATTTGCAGAACCACCTGCTATAAATCACTGTCACGCACCATCAGTTTGTGATAAGAGGCATTCGTACACACGGCCCTATACCTCAAAACACATGTAATTTGCTAAAGGAGAAAGAATACAGACATTCAGGAGGCACGTGGAGTTCTCTGATTTAATCAGGTAATGGGTGTAGAGAGGGATTGCTCCAGGCATGACAACTGCTGTGATCTCGAAAGACAGGCGTCTGAGAAACTATTGTAAAGACAGAGTTTCCCGTGGCAGCTGAGCTAAATCAGAATGTCCAAGTGTTATTTTCTATGGCTCCTCAGGTGTCTTTAGCTCCACTCTCACACCGCCACTTCTCTAAAGGGTAAGCACATGCTTTCCTGTCAACTAGGGTTTGAAAGAAAATGGCCCCAGAGGCCAATAGGGAGGCACTATTAGGAGGTGTGGCCTTGGAGTGGGTGTGGCTTTGTGGGAGGAGGTGCTTGACTAGGGGATGGGCTTCAAGCTCTCAGATGCTCAGACCAGTTCACTTCCTGCTGCCTGCCAATCCAAATGTAGAGCTCTCAACCCTTTCTCCAGCACAGTGTCTGCCTGCTCGCTGCCATGCTTCCGGCCATGCCCAAAGAGACCAAATCTCTTGAATGGTTTCCTTTGTAAGAGTTGCTGTAATCATGGTGTTTCTTCACAGCAATAGAAACCGCAACTAAGACACTGTGTAGCTGGTCTCAAAGCCCCTTCACTGATAAAACTGATGATGAACTTCCAAGAAATCTGCCAGAGCAATGGCAGGTACCTGATAACAGATGAGGTGGGTTTCTTTTTAAGCGGTGAGTGTGTGTGTGTGTGTGTGTCTCTGTGTGTGTGTGTGTGTATCTGTGTATGTGTGTCTATGTCTGTGTGTGTGTCTGTATATGTATCTGTGTGTCTGTGTCTGTGTGTGGGTCTGTGTGTATCTGTGTGTGTCTGTGTATGTGTCTGTGTGTCTGTGTATGTGTCTGTGTGTCTGTGTCTGTGTGTGTCTGTGTATGTGTATGTGTCTGTGTGTCTGTGTCTATGTGTCTGTGTGTGTCTGTATCTGTGTGTGTCTGTGTGTGTGTATCTGTGTTTGTGCTGCAACACAGATGGCACTTACCTATGCTACAACACAAGGATTTCCTTTTCAATCACATCTCCATATATTTTCTGATTTAGAATCTCTCACTAGACCTAGAGTTGGATGCTTCAACTACACCTAGCCTGGCTGAGCAGTGAGCCCCTGGGATGTGTCTGCACCCCCTCAGCATTGAGGCTGCAGGGTTGTGTTGCCGTGCCCAGCTTTTTATGTAAGTGCTGGAGATCTAAACTCAGGTCCTCCTTGCAAGAAAGGATCCACTGAGCCGTCGTCCCACCCTGACTGTTTCTGGTTTCTGACACAGTATGGTGTAACCCTGACTTGCCTTGAACTTGTGACCCTTCTGCCTCCGCCTCCTGAACATTGAGATTACAGGAGTGGGCCACCACACCCAGATTATATGATGCTAGGGTGTCAAACCCAGCACCTCAGACATACTAGGCAAGCATTCTCAACAACTGAGCCACATCCCCAGACTGCCAGAAACCTTTATATCCCTCTGTACAGAGAAGAGTCAGAAGACTGAGCTAAGTTAGGTAGTCCTCTAATGTACCACCCAGGTAGATAAATAACAAGATAAAAGTATGTATCTTGTGACTCCAGAGTTGGTAGATAAGCAAATGACCCAAAGCACACTCTTTTGGTATAATGAGCACTACCAGACCTTTCAGTAAAGTTAGATGCATGAGGAAAGACCATGAGGATGTACTCAGTGACCAAAAAAAGAGTTGACCTACAGCAGTGATGTTGCCTTCAACCATCAAAAACAGGTATAAAAACTCACCGCCCCCCCAAAAAAAGAGCATAGTCAAATTCCCAGATTTAGCAAGATCCAAATCATAGCACCAACCATGCCTAACCTATCACAAAGGCATTCAGAGTTCACAGAGCACGCCCACATACATTCTGTGCTTTAGTGCCATATTATTCCTCCTGTTCAGCAACAAATCTGGGCTCCCCAAACACTGCACAATTTACTCAGAGTCATGCTGCTATTTTGTAGTAAGACTAGGAAGAAAACTCGGGTCTGAAGAATAAATGCTCATATCCATTTTAAAAGAAAAATCTTGAATGTATTTTGTTTGGAACTGGGCATGGTGGCATGTGACCATAGTACCAACAGAACAAGCTACTCAACAGAATCTTGAGGTTCATGGTTATCCTGGGGAATATAGAAAGACTACATCTGAGACAGATGATAGATAGATAGATAGATAGATAGATAGATAACATTGTTTGAAGCTTAAAAATTCTGTTTTTAAGTATATTGAGGGACTCCATTTACAGTTTTCTCTTCATGGTAAACTTTGTACTGTAAGAGAATAGTTTTGAAAATAATGACAGAAGTTATAGAAAAGATATAAATAGGAAACCTAGTTTTTAGCTGAACTGTGGAATATTATTCACTCTGTATAATTACACATTTTCACCTGACTGCCAGTGGAGTAGCTGTTTATACCAACATCACTACAAATACGTGAATAATACATTGTGTAACAACTGTAGCCCAATAAGGGGACGGGAATTTTTCAGTCCCATTATTATTGAAACCAGTGTTGTATATACAGTAGATGTATAACCTGTGGTTGCTTTAATCAATCAATATTTACCTTTAATTGATGCAGAAACTTTTTCTTTCATACAGCTTCCTAATAAAATACTCATTATAGTAGACTGTTACAATGACCGTGTAATAATGGCATATGTTTTCTTTTTGAGTGGCTTTATTTTAAAACATCAAAAATATATCTTTACTTTTTTTTCCAGAGTCATTGGGATCTAATAAACAAAACTCTATATATTTAAGGTGTATGATGTGATGTTTTCAATAGGCATGTGTGTATGCACAGAGAGAGACACACATATACAGACATTGTAAAACGATTTCCATAATCAATCTAATATATCTGCCATCTCTAGTTATCCTTTATTTTATGATGGGAATATTTGAGACCCATCTATTCACTGAATTTTAAATACACAATATTACTAAGTCACTCACCAACCTGGATATTACATTTTTCAGAACTTGTTCATTTGTGTGTGTGTGTGTGTGTGTGTGTGTGTGTGTGTATGACAAAGCACACATGTAGAGGCCAGTGGACAACTTAAAGGGCCCGGTTCTCTTCGTCTACCACGTGGGTCCAGAAGAGACCTCGGGGCACCAGGCTTGGCTGCAGTGTCCTTACTCGATGAGCCATCTCTCTTGTCCTGAACTTGAAGGTCTGAACTGTCTGGCCAGCATCAGTAACTGTTGGACCCGTTACCTTTCTCTCAACCCTACCCACTAGTAACTTGTTACAGTGAGTTCAATCATCATCATTGTCACCACCATCATCATTATTCTGATTTCACATAAGTGACATATGCAGTACAATTAAATGTTAAATGTGCTTGGCCATCCAAGAAAGACAAATAAAAACTGTGTTGATTTGTACCTCACCCACATCACGGTGGCTAGCATCAAGAAAACCTGTGGTGAGTGTTACTGGGGCTATGGGGACAGGGGACTCGTATTCACTGTAGGTATGAATGTAAACTGGTCCAGCCACTACGGAAAGCAGTAGGAAGGTTTCTAAAAGAAAAAATAAAATAAAATAAAATCTGGAAACAGAACCACTACAGCACTTAGCTCTACCACTCTTGGATTTTTTTACCCAGAATTCTAAGTCAGCAAACCGAGGGGCATTTGTCCATTCATATTTACCACTACCTACTAAATACCTACTAAATCCCTCTAGGTGATGAAACAACCTAGGGGAACAAAGCAGTGGATTAAAAAAAGGGGATCATACTATGGAACTTTATGTTGCCATAAAAAAATTTGAAATCATGCAATTCAGAGGAAAACAGACACAATCAGAAACCATTCTGTTCAGAAAAATAAGCCAGATTCTGGGAGATAAATAGCATGGGCTTTCTCTTAAATATGGAACCTTGATTTAAAATCAATTTTGTATGTATGTGTGCATGCATGTGTTGCTTAGAGATGTTTGAAGTTCACAAGACTCAAAAGCAGATATTGAGACAGGAGTGATAGATTTTCAGGGAGATTCTTCATGACCAGGAAATAGGGTTATGGAATATAGGTCATAAGATAGCAGAAATGCAGACTATCTGGGGAAAGAGCAGTTGAGCGTGAAGGACAGAGAGCATTGAAGGAAAGACACAGTGAGAACCAAGTATAAAGATATACACAGAGGCAGACGCCATAATAAAACCCCTGACTTTGTATACCAACTCCAAAATATTGATAATTTTAAAAAAAATACTTCAAATCTAGTCACAATAACGCAATGAAGGAAACAAGCAATCAGGAGAGCGTATGTGCTTGGGGACATGGTTTATGAGGGGATGAGTTCAATCGTCAGAATTCACATAAAAGTTCAGGCATGTGATATGTTCTTGTCAGCCTGACATGGTGAGACAAGCATTCTCTGGATAAGCTAAGTGGGAAAAGTCATTAGAAAACTGTTACATGTAATATTCAAATGAATCAGGAATCCTCAGCGAACACTTTTTTCTCTAAGATCTAAGAGCACAGAAGTCACTCTCAGCTTTGCAAGCCTCACTCGGCACCATTTCTTAAGCTGCGGATCACCGTCCCATGGGGGTGTCACACAATTGAATGTAGATGGTATGAAAATTTGACAATAGTAAAGGATTTCAGGATGTTCAAGAACCAAAAATTACTCAGAACTCAACCGTGGACTGAAGCCGAGGTGTTTGCGGCAGCTCACCTGCTCACCGCATTGCATCATGGGGCTTCACTCTAGCCTTGGTTCTGATCACATGACATGCACACTGTGCACGCTGCACACTGACGTACCACACAGCACCAGTGAACTCCGAGGAACGCTGACTGAGACATCTGGGCTGAGTCAAGACTACATTACATTATGAATTGCAGTCATTTTACTGTACAGATATAGTTTTCTGCTCTAAAAACATGATGATTTAATTATGGAAAATGAAGACTTTGAACATTTTCCTACCACCATTTCTCAGCATATATCCCTTTGGACTAGACTGTGTTCGAAGGTTTGATTCTAAAAGTTGCTGACTTGACTTTCACTTTGTTTAAAAAAAATTAAAAAATCCTTCAGTGAATTTTGGCTTGGAATTGGGACAGAATTTCCAACAATTGTCTGAAATGGCCCCAAACATACTTCTGCCATTTTTTTTGCTATACATTAATGCAAAAGAGTTGACTCAGCATTGATTATTATAAAATCAAAATCTTAATCAACACTCTAAAACACTGAAAAGGCTCTGTATCCTGCAGTACCAAATGTTCAGCCAAGATTTAATTCCTTATGTAAAAAGCAAAGACAAAAAACAAAAACAAAAACAAAAAAAAGCACAAACATCTATCTCATTAGTATGCAAATTTGCTTTCATCTTCATTAAAGTGGTGAAATAATGCATATAAGTTAGAGAGATGGCTCAGTGATTAAAAACACTTGCTGCTCCTGCAGGGGCCCAGCAGCAACGGGAAGCCTCCCAGATGTCTGTTCCTTGAGCTCCAGGGAATCTGACTCCCTCTTTTGGCCTCAGTTGGCATTATCCTCATGTGGCACATTTACATGCAGGCAAATCACTCATACACATAAAACAAATACTTTTTTTTAAACACTTAAATCAATAATTTTAAATGGCATATATACCAAATAATCATTTTCAAGATAATTTCTTTGTGGGTGGATTATCAGTGAGTGTTTGGTTTGTATTCCTATTTTATATACCTAAATACTCAAGGTCATAAAAAAAAAAAAAAAACTTTTCAGGTGAACAAGCAAGTGCTGATAGAGGAGAAAACAAAGACAGCAGCAGCAGCGAGGGGCCCCTGAGGGAAGCTGACTTTGGAGTGAAGTGTTAATGTGTGCTGGCTGTGAGAAGGCCCAGGGAGGCAGGAGGCACTCCAGCAGGCAGAACTGTCTGGAAACTGGATGAATCTGCACCTCCTTCATCTTCCCAGCAGAGTCCACTCCCAAGTTCCAGCTCTACTAATCGCTGCTTGAGTTGGAAAATAGAAATATGATCGGAACATGGTGCGTAAGAAGTTCTTCAACAAAATGTAAATATTAATATATTATTGCTTTACATGATACATATGAGAACTCATACACATATAAATGCACTGCTCCCTAAAGATTGGTTGAAGAATCAATCGGTTAAAGAATCACAACTGTGAACGTTCTATGTGAACTTAGTGTTGGGTTAGGAGCCCTCGGGGATTAAACCTGGTGTAGAGCTCCCAGGTTAAGTTACTGCTGAATCCGCCTCTATATCTCATTACAGTGGAGTTCTAGAACGATTTATTAGGAAATTCTGTCCCAATCCCAAGTCAACATTTACTGAATGACTTTTTTTTTTTAACAAATGAAAGTCAATTTAGCAACTAAAAAAGTAACTTTTATGGTCAAACCTTCAAACGTAAATATATATACTTGTGTCTTGGCATGCACATATACACAGTAAATAAATGTCAAAAGGTTAAAGATTATTGATGAGACGCCAACCCCACCAAAAGCAAGGCAGACAGTTAAAAGCTGGGAACAAAACTTCTCTAAAGTGACTGACTCAGGCCAGTAAAAGTTATCTGAATAAAAGCAGCTAGGATGGTGGGCTGGAGAGATGGCTCAGCAGTTAAGAGCCCTTGGCTGCTCCCCCACAGGACCCAGGTTCAGTTCCCAGCACCAACATGGCAGTTCACAGCTGTCTGTAATTCCAGTTCCAGGGGATGTGACACCTTCACACAGACATACATGGAGGCAGAGCACCAATGTAAACAAAAAGTTAAAAGGGAAAACACCTTGAACGTTTAAAACATATTTTAAAAAAACTGACAGTCTTGGCTTATTTTTAATTACCCTTATTCCTAATGCATCTGTGTCTAAATATTTTTATTGAACTAATCCTCCCCGTCCTGCAGAAACCCAAGTTCTACTCCAAGTTTTCAGCAGTAGATTGCCAAATTTCTCAAACAAGGATGTCTGTTGGCTAAACGTAGGCCTGATATCCACAGCTTCCTGGAGTACGTGAGAAACCATTACTGTTGACTACAAAATCCAAGCTCACAAAAGAGAAAACAGCTCAAAACGCTCAACGTGCAGAACAGACTCTGGGAGCTATGATGGGGTCACTTGATCCACGGCTTACCCTACACCGTGTGCACCTTCAACTGCTCTGCTAACCACAAGCTCCTTAGACCGTGTGTCTTGAGCTGCTCTTTGCATAATCAGGTGCTCAGGAAATATGTCTGAGGGAGGGCTAGGGGCAGAGCTCAGCAATAGAGCAAGTCTTCGCACAGACAAGTTCCCGGGATCCAGCCCCCGGAATAAAACAAAAATATATCAGACGATATACAAACTGAGGAAGCATGGACCCGCAGAAGCTGTTAGTACATGAGTGTCTGAGAAGCCTCTGGAGTCAGAACAGCAAATATTCAGCCTCCCCATTTCCAGTGGAGGGGGGGACAGAGTAAGAGCTAACTTCTGCCTGCCGTTCTGCTATTGCTCTACCCAGGGGTCTAGTACTTACAAAGCACCTTGTGTGCACACCCGTCGAATGAATGCATGCTGAGCAAGTAGCCTGAGACGGCTGCTTGTGGACATGACACTTCCCAACACCCACTTTACGGAGGGAAGTGCACATCCCTGAACCTTCACCAGGCAGGTAATTTTCCCTGTACCCGTCTTCACGTTAGGGACCCGCACCAACCCCATGCCATCTTTGTATTCTGAGAGCGTCCTACATCCTGAGCACTCTCCTACGAAACAAACACGCCGGTTTTATATGGAATGAACACGATACGCTTTTCCAAATTTGGTCAAGAATAGCTCTTTTAAAAAAAATAATAAAATAAAATAAAATAAAAATAAAAGACTTTGGCAAAGTACCAGAAAAGGTTGTCTTTTTTAAAGGACATACAAAGATTATTTTGGAAAGCTGGGAAAAAAAAGAAGGCTTTGCAGCTTTACCAGACCGTCAGGAGGAAAGGAAATTGGTTTCTCTGAAAAGCAGTGACAATTCTATTCACTTCCTAGGTACCTACTCATAGAAGTAGGTACCTAGGAGAGAAACAGGTCATTCATGAACCACAAAATGGTACTTTCTGATAGACATAACACTTCATTTTAAGTGGACATTAAGAATTGTTTCACATGGCTTAAATTAACCCCTAACTTAGCTGTGCCTTTAAAAGCTTCCTTACAATAAAGCTGTGTGTTCGTGTCTTTATTAACGCATTGTAAGCCTTTTTTATTGTGGTTAAACACTCCTAAGACCTGGCCACTCAATCTGTTGAAATGTTTCCAATCTTTGAAACTTTTCATGAGTTTCACACACTTCACTCTCTTGCATTTCTCCAAATAAGTACATGATATCAAACGAATATCAAAAAAAAAAGCTATTAAAATGATGCTCGTGAAGAAAACGGACCTTTCTCATGAATAATATTTTTAGTGAGATATACTTAACCTCACTAAATGGATTCAGTTGTTGGAACAAGAATCCATACGCTGGCTTAAAGTTTGCATTTGCTAGTCTAAAACTGGGTAAGAAACCTCAACTGTCCCTCGTGGAGTGACGCTATCATCACTTTTCTCAGAGGTACTTTTGTAGGTGGGCTTACCTACATAGCAAAGCTACAGTCGCTAAAGTTTTGTCTTTCACATAAGTCCTATCTGCAACAACTATTTTTCGTTATTCTATAAGTTTGTTTTGATTTTTGACATTAAAGTTATATTTAAGTATATGTTAAAGTTATAAGTATGTTATAAGTTCACTCATAAGTATAAGTAAAGTTATATTTAATAAAATATGTTAATATTATTAAAAGATATTTTAGGAAAAGCACTGTCTTCTTATCTTTCACTTTTCAAAATTTTTAATTTTACTCTTATTTGTGTAGGTCCGTGCATGTGCACAAATACACATGGTAATGGTGCTGGAGAAAGCCAGAAGGGCCCATCAGATCCTCTGCAACTGCTTGCAAGCCTCCCAGGATGGGAGCTGGGAATAGAATCCACACAGTCTGAACGGCCGGCGAGCGCTGCTCATCACTAAGTCATCCACCTCGCCATTCCTGGTTTCTCTCATTTTAACAATGATCGCATCTTTATTTTTGCCAAGTTTTTGGTTAGCCTTTAAAGACAAAGTCATAAATGGCAATTACAGAGCCAAAAAAGGTCTGAGCGCAGTGAAGCACCGGCCTCAGGGGGCCCTTCTGCGCTCCCCGCTCTGGTTCCACTAACACTCAGTGCTCTGGGGTCCTTTTCCGAAGGCCCACTTCCTCTGATAAGGCTTTCCATTTGTTTGCCAATGGTTTTAGATCCACTGTCCCAAAGGAGATGTTAAACATCTGGGTGAAAATGGCTTTTGGGGGAAATTTTCAGTCTCCAGATGGTTCTTTCCCTCTCAAAAGTCTCTCCAAAACAAGGAAGAAAAAAAACAGAAACTTCACATAAAGTCAGTAAGTGGACAGAGAAAAGATAAATGACTTAGCAGAAGAGAGAAAGGTCAAACCTGAGACACACAGAGGAAGATGTCTGTGGAATAAAAACTAAACCATCCCCAAGAACTCTAGAAGAATCAGGAAATGTAAGCATGAGATAGAAAAGAGGGATAGAGCAGAGACAGCAGGTAAACCCGGAGATGCCCGCCAGATTAAACTGGTTCCCCTTCCCAGCAGGACAGATGGGCCATTTCTGATGAAACCGAACCAGAATCGTTCAAATCTTGATGAGAGTGGCTTGAGGCACAGAGAGTAGTGTAAAAACAGAGCTAAGTGGAGATAAACAAAAATCTGCACATTGACTAAAATAACATTAGCCCCTTCTACCACATTATGATGGCAGCCAGGCTCCTGAATCCTTGGGCAGGAGACTAGATGATTCCTCCCCAAAGACTGTGAATGGTAGATGAGCAACACCCACAGATGCCAACACGCAGGGATTGCTCACACACACACACACACACACACACACACACACACACAGAGGCTTATTTCATTCAATTCATACTTATAGAGTGATGCTGTTCTGAGTACATGGGACTGAAAAACAAACAAAACAGAAATCTCTTCCACAGAGCTTCCGTCCTAGTATAAGAAAACAAACAACAAATGCAACAAAAAAATAAATTATATAGTATAGGGAGAAAGTAAAACCAGAAAGTGGGTGAGGGGACGTCAGAAAGTGGTCACATAGACACGTAAGTACAAAACCACTTGTGACATAAAAGTAGAAAGGCAAGTATTTGGGGGACGAATGAGGCGGGGGAGGGCGGAGGAGCGTCATGAAGGCGACTAAGCAAAGTACAGTGGAGGCAGGGACATGTCAACGGATGAACACGTCATAGGGAAACCCAATTTAGTATGCATACTAAAAAAGTTTTAAAGGATCTCAAAGAAATAATAAAAGATATTTTACCCTTTCAGTGGTAACTACGTAAAGTTTTAAAGTAGCAATCAAAGAACAACACAAACTCTTCTGGGTTAAAGATACAAGGGAAACTTTACACAGCTCTCTGGCCTGCTGGAATGGGAACAGCCTCCACCACGTGATCCCATGGCTATGGGCCAAGACGCTCTGCTCCGCCTTCCCCACCAGGACAGACCCAAACCTTCTGAAAGCAAACAGCGGGAAACATCATTAAGTTACTATGGAATATTATTTCAGAAAACTGGCTTCCCAGGAAAGGAGGAACCTGTGTTGGTTCCCAGCCTAATAACTTCGTAAGACAATAGTTGCAAAAGGCACCTCTGTGTCTGGTGACACCTCCAGGAGGCAGAAGAGAACAGTATGGCCCCTGCGTTGGAGTCTTGACGGCTGGCCAGTGGGAGAGTTCCTCTGTCCTTCCTAGATGAGTCCTCGGCAAGCCCTGAGTGTAGTGGTCAAGCCTGCTCCAACAGAGATCATATGCAGCTCGGGAGATGCTTCTTGCTGCACGGTATCCCCACCAACCCATCTGGCTCTATATACAAAGACAAGCCAAGATGAAGTGGTCCATCCGGAGGGCTGGCGGCTCCGCACCATCATTCCTGCGGCATTTAACAATGTCCTCCGTGACTCTCGGGGTGGAGCAGGGGTGATACGGCTACAGAAGAAAGGATATGACGACGGTGCAGCCTTGGCCCCTTTACAAACAATGTCAGGTGTATTAAAAAATGTCCCCGTTGCACACTAAAAATACCATCTTAGTATACGAAATTGAAAGAATTTTGTAAATTTTTACTTAATTTTTTTAGTTGGAATATAGAATGCTGGGTTTCACTGTGACATTTTTCTTCGTGTGTGTGCGTGCGTGTGTGTGTGTGTGTGTGTGTGTGTGTGTGTGTGTGTGTGTGATTATACACCAGATAAACAAATTACAGAATCGAAAGGTTTGTCTCAAACATAAAATTTTACAGATAACTACTGAAGAATTAATTTTCACCAAAATAGAAGTATCAACGAGAGAACAGAAGAATCAACAGATACTAACAGTGTTTCTCAACCAGTGTTTCATGACCTCTTTGGGAGTCTCATTATCAAATAGCTGAGATTGGGTATTTATATCACAATTCATAATAGTAGCAAAAAGGCAGTTATGACATAACAACCAAACCCCAGCTATGGCTGGGGGCAATCAGAATGTGAGCTGCTCTACTAAAGGGCTGTGGCAGGTTAAGAACTACCATTCTAGAAGTAACTATACAGGCAGAGGCAAAGGGCTTCTCAGTAGGCAGGGGATCCTCAGAGCACAGCATGTGGCCCTAGAGAACCCTTGGTCCAGATTGGGAAAGAATGACAGAAGTCTCTGAAGAGGACATGCCCAGGAGAGAAAAGAGAAAAAAGAAAAAGAAAAGCCAAATTTTGAATATGAGCCAGTAAATGATATTTAGGGTGCCAACCCGAGAAATAGTATTATATGAATGTTTTTAGTATAATGAATACCTAGAACAATGTGCTCAGAATTGAAAGTGGTTACTTCTTTGATAGGTAGAAGCAGTGAGGCTGGTGGTTTTGTCCTTAGCATTAGTTCTATCTTAAAATTTAGGGCTAAGTGATTTTGCCAGTAGTAAAAAAATGTTCTTAAAAATGTTAAAAGTAATTTGGTGATATATCACAGGGGGACAACATAACAAGCCATAAAATTAGAAGAGAAAACTGTCTTGTCATAAACAGAGCACTAAACATTACATAATGGACCATAACTCCTCAGAATGAGAGATGAATCCATAGAGTCAGAAAGTGTTAGGATCACGTCGTCCTAGAACTAACGATGCATGAGTTCACATGGTGTGTCAGTTACTTTGTTCTTGCTCTGATCAAACACCGTGACAAGCAGTTTATCTGAGGTTTACTGGGCTTATGCTTTTAGAAAGTAGGTCTGTGACACAAAAACATGTCAATCGTAGCAGCTAGAGCCCGCATCCTAAACCCCAAACAGGTGGCAGGGAGCACACAGAGCCCACTCCAGTGACACGGTTCCTCCATCAGGCCACACTTCCTAATCCTCCCTAAATAGTTCCACCAGCTGGAAACCAAGTATTCAAACACGTAAGCCTATGGGGCCATTCAAACCACCACACGTAGGCTCTGAGCAAAGCCCCAGAAGAAACTCTAAAAACTGGGTTTTTATTTATAGGCACATATATTTAAATATGCACATATATAACACATAACTTCTAAGTATGCACACATTTTACAGAGAGCTTACAGAAATTAAATATTTTCCACCACAAAAGGGAAATAACTCTCTCTTCCCAGTCTGACTTCTCTTCCACAGCACACCTTCTAAAGCTGAGGACCATTAGAAGAGCAGCTACTTTGAACATCTAGAATCGGGATTGCATTAGTTTTGCTGTAATGGGAGATACTTAGAAGGCTTGTGGTCTCAGCTTTTTGCTCCCGGTCCTGACCCAAGAAGAGCTTCCAGGAATAGTCTCAGTACCTCTCTGCTGGCTCATCTAGTGCCTCTGACGTGGAGGCACAGGATTATCACCACGACCTGATAAGAACCGGCTTGACAGTATCCAGCACCAGATGCATGGAATAGCAGAGGAGTGAGGTTTTGAAGCGGGCATACTTAGACATCGCAAGTCTATAGATTATAGTTCTGATTGTCAGACACTTAAAATTGTAAATAAGGGTTCTGTTCATCAGCTTTCTGTCACCAAAACAAACACCTAACATATCCAACTCATAAAGAGAAAACATTTACTTTTGGTTCAAATTTTTGAGGGCTCTAGCCCCGTTTACATTGGATTATAATAAGAGACAAAATCATAGGAGTATAAGACAAAGCAAAACCACTCACCTCGTGGCCAGAAAGCACAAGGGAAAGGCAATCAGGGGCCAGGTCCCATTCTATGGCAAACTCCAGTGGCCTAGAAGCCTCCCAACAGATTACACCTCTTAAAAATCCCATTACCTCCCACGCTCACACACACAAATTAACTAATTAATTAATATAAAAATGTTTAAATATGAAAGAATCATATCACTTAAAAATCTTAGATACTAGAAATTCAAATTTGATAGTAATTATACATATCTACAGGATAATTGGTGATGAGCCATGATTATAGTTATAGTTTATAATTGATTATTAATAAATCTAAATTACTGCTAATAGGAAGAAACTGACCAATCGTGTTAAGGCTTCTTTTCTAACCTCTGCAGAACATGATACTTCTTGATGTTTAAGAAGATAATCAGGATGTGCTATAAACATGCCATGGGAGTGGTCAGATCACTGGCTCAGTTTTAAAAATTCTGCTGTTTGTGATACTGTGGTGTTCGCCAGCTAATAAATTGTGAGAATTCTGTTGTCATTACTTTTCCCATTGTAAATAAATTTTCATTTGTGTTTTCAATTCTGATTATTTGTTTGGAGAAAGGCCCCCAAAATGAGAAAGGTCTTGGCCCCACAATAATTGAAGCTGATCATGGCAGATTTTATAGAGACTTGGAATGTGTCGACTTCTGTAATTTTCAAAGAAAGCAGAACCACTCTTCCCTGTCTAATGCGCATTTTAGAAATTGTAGGGGTCGTTTCTGTTCTCCCAGGAATTTGAAGAGAGCCTCCCAAGGTCCCGTGGGTGGTGTGAAGGACTCAGTGCTCTCTTAGAGGAGAAAGGCCCACACAGCCAGAACCATGTCACCTGCCCTTTGACTAACCAATATGCAGCCTATCAATCACATGGCTGAAAAACTTATTCCCTCAGACCCAAATGTAGAACAAAACTCTTTTTTACAAGTAAACACGTATTTTTGTACAGTTTAAATATAGACGGCTGAGGTTTTTTTGTTTTTTTTTAAAGAACACAACTAAGAAAGGAAGATCATACTTTATTTTGGTTGGAACTTTACCAATTGCTCCATTTCAGAAAAATCACACCACTGACAGGAATGCTAGTGGCTGTATTTGATGGTCAATAGAAATGATAGATGAAGCCCTGTGCTGCATACTCAAGAGTTGTAGCATTTAAAGCTGTCACATTTATGGGGATTCTACATATAGTTACAAGCCTCTGGCTGTTTTATGTCTTCAGGTGCGGGTGGGTCTAAAATACATATTGTTTAATGTAAGATCCTTTCATTCATTTTTATATAGTAGTTGATATAGTACATTGATTCCTAATCATATGTGTAAGTGACTTTATATTATCATTCAATTTCATTTTAGGATAGTAGAGAAAAAAACATTCCAAGTATTGAAAGCCTCTCTCTACATCCAGGGACCACACCACTCAACCAAATGATCTTCTAGAATGTTCTGAATGACACAGAAATTCATTTCTGTTAAAGTAGAATACTTTTATTTGCTCATTCCTTTCATTTCCATGTCAAATGGCCATAGCATTCCATATCAGGCAGTGGGGACACAGGGGAGCACACAAGAGTCCCTCCTTGAGGACATTACTCTCCAGATACAGCAAACAACTGGCATTGTGTGAGCTTTTCCTGGGAAGACAAGAACAAACACTGGTTCCCTCAAGATATAGCAGCAAGAACAGAGCAGAGCAACTGTCCCAGGAAAGTGAAGCTCGGTGAACTGATGAGCCCACTGGGCGTACCTCCAGAGCACAGGGGACGGGACTGACAGTCCTGTGGGTGATCCCCAAAGTACCTGCAGCACCAGAACGCCTCACTAAGCGCGTGTGAAAACTTCCCCATAGCAACATGGGTGGAGTTTCCCTTTTAGTTAGCCTTCTACATTATATACACTCTAGCAACTCCCAAGACTACAGACCATGTGCAGCTTGGGAAAAATTACAACCACCTCCATGGGAGGTGCCAGCAGGCATGGCTGGATCTCAGGTAAGGGTCTAATAAGCATGCCCACCTCACCTTCTATGAGAGAAAGTCAGCAAGGTTGACCCTGAGGTTGCATGCAAGCAGTCATCCCGGCCCTGGCAGAAATGCTAAAGGCTGCTAAGCTTGGAGGACAGAGTGCCACAGTTAGAATTCATGGTGTCTGAGGTGTGGCGGGAGGCTGCGGAGGGGTTTGGGAGGAGGGTCTGGTTCAGTTGATGAGATGCAGGGTAGATGTCACGTATTGAAATAGATGAAACCTCAAGAACAGGCTCTCCAGCTCAGCTTAGTGTGATGAGTGTGTAAAAGGTATTATGGGATTGTCATGTGATTCACAAGTCATGCCATTGTCATGGGACCTCTGAGAGGTCATTTAACCTTATCCTTTACTTAGCATATTGAGTATTCCCTTTCAGTTACAAGTTCATGGTTAGTAATAATGGCGGATTAGTTAGCTTTTTGTTGCAATGACAACTATCTGAGAGAATTTCAAAAGGAGGGACCATTTGTATGGTGGCTTGGACAAGAATGGCTCCCCACAGGCTCATAGATCATTAAGGAGCAGTGCTATGTGACAGGGACTAGAAGCTGTGGCCTTGTTGGACAGGTCACTGGAGGCAGGCTTGGAGGTTTCCAGTGCTGAAGTCAGAACCAGTGACTCTGTCTTCCTGCCACCTGCAGATTCAGACGTAGACATCTGGGCTACTCTCCAGCACCATGTCTTCCTGTGGGCCACCACGCTCCTCCCACCGCGACAAGAATGGACTGAACCTCTGTGACTGTAAGCGAGCTCCAATTAAATGCTTTCTTTTGTAAGAGTTGCTATAGTCATGGTGTCTCTTCACAGCAACAGAACACTGACTAATGAAGGTTATGTCATAATCTCGGGGCTTTGGTGCGTAGGCCATGACTGGAATGCTCCCTTGCTGGAAGCCTGTGGTGAGACTCAACATCACAGTAACAGCAGCTTAAGTCAGACCAGTTGCTCACGTCACCACAGCCAAGAAGCAGAGAAGAAGCCAGGGACTTACTTTTAAAGGCACGCCCCAGTGACCAGCTTCTACTAGCTAAGCCCCACTCATCAGCCACCTGCCAGGAGTATCCATGACTAACGACCAAGCCTTCGAGGCACGAGACCACGGCTGGGGACTCCTAATCAACCCGTCATGGATTGTGACCTGTTTACTTGAGCTATGAACAAAGTTCTGTTTGGAAGGATTTTGTTTACTTACCGTGAATCTTTTCATTTGTGTACACCACAACCTGTATGCCACAAGGGTTCACGTGCTTGTTCGGTGGATAAAAACAATGTTTGAAAGACAACCAAAGAGCCGTGGAGATAGCTGAGAGGGTAAAGGTGCTTGCCACCAAGCTCATGATGGGATTCGATCTCTGGAACCCATGCGATAGGAGAGAACTGATTCCCACAAGCTGTTCCCTGACCTCCACGCATGTCATGGAACACACAGAAACATACACAGACAAAGACACACATAAAAACACACATCGATAGATAAATAAATATAAAAATTTAAACAAATAAATTAGATTCACAAATACAAGGACGTGAGGATAAACGAAGACCCAGGAACCGTGACTGCAGGCAGTTCACTGCAGGTCGCATGTGCCTAGGGGTGGGGCTACGGAAGGAACCAGGAAGTCACTTTCTGCTTACTAATACTCCTCACTCAACACATCAACTTTTAGAAACATATTTCCCACAAAGTAAGGTGCACTTGAGTGATGGATCAAATCCCCTCCCTAACACTCAGTCTGTCCCTGCACCAGGCAGCACAGAACACGGTGAGGCTGGTGTTCTGAACAAGCTAACCTTTAACTCGAAAAGAAGACTAATTATCAGCCTTGGTGTTGCACAGCTAGTGGGTTATGCAAGTAAGCAGATGTGCTTACTGGAGTGTGGACGGGGATGATGTTATTTTTACGTGGTCCTATATTTACATATCATGGAATGCAGTGCATGATGGTTAAAGTCAAGTGTCAGCGCTGCTCAGAACCATGACCTGGAGCAACGTTCCCAAAGGTGGGCAACGCAGTGGCTTAGAGCCAAGGAAGCTGAAACATTTCAGCCAAATAACCACGACCACGTTACTGGTCCGTTAGTAATTTGCTTAAGGTCGTTTACTATCTAATTTGTCTCTTCTTATTCCCCTAACAGTGATTTCCTGACAACCTATGAACATTCAGGTGGCGCAGGACTCGCTCATCCCTCGACAGTGGCTGTCCACCTTCCTAATGCCGTGAACCTTAATGTTATGTTGTGTTGTGTTGACCCCCAACCATAACATTATTTTCATTAAATACTACTGCATAAGTCTAATTTTTTTTTTTTTGCTACTGCTATGAGCCATAACTATCTGATATGCAGGATATCCTACATGCACCCCCTGCTGCCTATTTACTGCCTGCCTCCCAACCGGAATGTAAGAGCCATGCAGTCAGGGACTTCATCCCATCCTGCTATACATTCAGTACCTTGAACTGCCTTGACACAAACCATCGATTCGCTCGACGGGTGCTCACTGCTCTGAGTTAACATAAACTATTTTTCAGACTCTGGAGAAATTTTCCACAGAACTCTTGAAGCTGTTAAATGATAGGGAATCCGATGACAGGCTGAGACAGGAGCTAGCCTCAAACTTGGCCCCAGCTTCCTGCGTCCTGAGATTACAGACATACACCATGACAATATGTGAAAGAATTGGGATATGTGCTTGTGTGTGTGTGTGTGTGTGTGTGTGTGTGTGTGTGTGTGTGTGTAACACATGTAAACACACGTAGGGGGGGTGGAAGCCGGAGGCCAATGCGGGCTTTCTTCCGTACCGCTCTCCACCTTACGTATTTTCCCACGTTGACGTCTGAGGGCGTGTCTCTCACTGTAGCCGGAGCTCACCAGTTCGCTGAGCTTCCGTCAATGTGCCCGCCCCCACCCCAGGCTTCAGGAACTAAAATTACAGGCATGCGCGCAATGCTGGCCTTGTGTGTGTGTGTGCTGGGGAATCTGAATTTCAGGGCCTCACGCTCAAGGTCGAGCACTTTACTGAGTAAGCCGTCTTTTTCAAAGCCACTCTCAGATTTGTTTAATATAGATTCAAGTTCAAAGAACAGAATAAAATGATTAGTGAATGCTATGATTGGAAGGAAAAAAAAAACATGAAACTTTATCAGACTTCACAAGAAAGAAGCTTGGTGTTTAGAATGGGGGAAATGTTCGGGACACAGAGCACAATGGAAAAGAACAGGAGTGACCTTGCCCCCAAACAAGATGAAAGAGAACTCATGAAAAGTTGTCCTCTGACCTATCTGTGCCATCGCACAAATGTGAGCTCACACACACACACACACACACACACACTGATTATTTTTTAATTAGATTTGTTTGTATGTGTATGAGTGTTTTTCCTGAATGTGTGTATGTGCGGCATCTGTGAGCATGGTACACAAAGAGGTCAGAAGAGGGGACTAGATCCCTGGAAGTTGGGGTTCCAGGTGGTTGTATGCCACCATGTAGGTGCTGGAAACCAAACTCTGAATCTCTGCAAAGGTAGCAAGTGCTCTTAACTGCTGAGCCATCTCTCCAGCCAATCTTAATTAATTTTTTGAATTAGCAACCTCAACTGACCGGGAAACTCCCTCCCTGATGGTTGACAGACATGGTACCAGAAGTGCTACAAGCTCCAGGAGAAAAGACCTCTATGGTCACCCCCAATGCTGACTCTCTATGCTATAAGACCCACCTGCCTGACAAGCTGTGCCCACTGATGAGATGGTGACCCAGCACTCATGGGCGTAACCAGTCACTTTCTGATTGCATCGAAGGCCTGCTCCACAAAAGGAATTTCATGCCTGGTACCATACAGCAAGTACTGTAAAGCCCATGACTCCAAAGTTTATCTGCTGTCAAAAAGAAACTACTGTTGTTTGCTAAGTGGCTAGGGTGCTGATTATAAGCAATCAGCTGTGGATGAGTCCTCTCTGTCTCCCTCCCGCCATCCAAGGCTTAGGAGGCTGTGGGAGAGGGGCAGTGGGTGGGGAGGAGAGCTGTGAAACACTCTTCTCCGCATGGCTTTGTACACATTAGCCCACAGCAGCTGTGCTTACTGGCACAAAACCTGTACAAGACCAAGAGAGTCGAAATTCTCCAACAAGGATAGGGGAGGGACCCGGGAACCCACAGTTGGTAGATGCTAAAAGGAAAGTCATTGTCCTGTAGGGACATAGCTGCTGTAGGGTGCCCACACCCCCAATGGAGAGCGTCACACCCGTGCACATGTGGGCAGCACTAGCTAAGTCTTTACAGTAAAGGGAGGGCATGGGGTTGGGGAGAAAGATAGGGAGGACATGGGATTGGGGAGAAAGGTGGGGACATTAAAGGGAGTTGGGGGAGGCTCTGGTGGAAGGGTACGATCAGAATATATTGCAGAAATATATGGGAGTTTTCAAAGAATAAACAAAAATATCATTTAAAAAATAAAATTTCTGAGCCAGGCGGTGGTGGCGCACGCCTGTTAATCCCAGCACTCGGGAGGCAGAGGGAGGTAGATTTCTGAGTTCGAGGCAAGCCTGGTCTAGAGAGTGAGTTCCAGGACAGCCAGGGCTACACAGAGAAACCCTGTCTCATAAAAACCAAAAATAGATAGATAGATAGATAGATAGATAGATAGATAGATAGATAAAATTTCTGAAAAGATTAACATTTCGCCTCTCAGATGACGTATGAATAGTCTCCTTTCCGAATTGGTTGATTGACAGACTTCCAATAGAAGACCTAGATTTCAACTCTGCACGACTCACAGACAAACCCTACTGGAAAGTAAAAATCACAATTTTATTCCCATCTACCCTCTGTGCCTTTTTCATGCCTGCTGCTGTTTAGAGTCCAAAAAGGAAAAAAAAAATGTATTGCCAATGAAGTCATTGCCTCATTAGGAAGCAGGGTCTGAAACCAATTTTTCAGAACAATGACTTCTTAAGCGGTGAAAAATGCAGTGTTTAGTCATGGGGAAAATAAAGACAGATTCGCCGTGCAATTTGTGTTTTTATATATACATGCTAAGAGATGGAACTTTAACAAGTGACGAGAACTAGCCTATTATCAACACTCCTTCCAAAAGAAAAACAAGCAGGCGCCCTAACGCACCAAGCAGAAAGGTTTCCTTCCGCAGTGCTCAGAGCTCCCCCACCCCAGATATCTTAGAACAAACGCTGGCCTTGCAGGAAGGTGAATCAGAGGGGATATAGGGCTAAAGCAGATCTCCCTGGGAGAGACAAGCAGGGTGGGCATTTTCTGGTGAGGGCACACAGTGAGCGTCTGTTGTGAGTTCCTCACAAAGGACACCCAGGACCCAAAGCTGGAGGAGGGAGGAGCTTCAGAAGCCCCGAGTGAGACCTCACGGAATCATCACGGAATCGAACCGTCAAAGTCAAACAGACCAGACACGAGGCCAGGGTTTGTCAGTATCTCAGAATAATTCCACGAGAACAAGTTCCATCCTATTATTCATGCGGTCTCTTGAAGATAAATGGATAGAAAATACAAACGATTTGACTCCATCCAGGCTGGCCCCTGAGAGAGGAAGGAAGGGAGAAGACCAACGCTTTACTATCAGCGTGGCGTGCCGCAGAAGACAGCCTGCATTCGTCCCTTCCATGGTCCAGAAGGCATGGTGCAGTGATCGTGTCCGCCACAGAGTAATTGCTTTCTCCCTGCTCCTGGCCAAAGACTTTAACCGTCAGCTCCAACAGATTAGTCAGCAAATTTACACCATATATCATGAGAGAGGCCAGCTCAGAAAAATAGAAGCAGCCCCACCCAAACTTGTCACTCAAAGAAAAGCCCTCCCTAAAACGGGGGTTCTCCAGATGGCTTGGCCAACCACATTAGATCCTTTTTTTTTTTTTTTTTTTTTTTTCTTCTTCTTCTTCTTCAGTGTTTTGTTTTGATTGGCAGCGGTGGTGGTGGTGGTGGTGGTGGTGGTGGTGGTGGTGGTGGTGGTGTGTGTGTGTGTGTGTGTTTAGAGACCACAGACAAACATAGGCTATTCTGCTCTACCACCCTTCCCTTATTTCCTCAAGAAAGTATCACCCACCAAGCCTGCAGCTCGGCCCCAGAAATCTCCCACAGTGCTGGGGACACCAGCACTGTCCCAGCCTTGACCAACCTTTTATTTGGATGCTAGGGATTTGAACCCAGGTCCTTATGCTTGTACATCAACCACTTTTACCTACTGAGCCAGAATCTCCTCAGCCCCCATATCAGATTCCCAATCTAAAATATGTCCGCAGGCAGACGGAACCCCTGCCGTACAGAGTCTTGAGGTGCTGTTATCTCTGACTCTGGTGGTCTCATCATGCCTGTTGCTGAAGAAAAGTATGAAAATGGAAGTTTGGGGCAGCATGGCACTACCTTTGTGATACACACGTATCATTCCCTCCTCTCCTTTCCCTCCCAGCTCTTAGAGTAGGTCTAGCCTCTGCCCTAAGAGGGAACAAAGTACCAGCCAGTACGTGCCCAACGTGGATACACTGTGAACTCATTGTGCTCATTGGAAGTTGGACTTGAGAGTCAACAAACTGTATAATTTCATTTACTTAAAATGCCCAAACCAGACAAACCCACGGGTAAGGACAGTACATTACTGGAGCTTAGGAAGTGGGTAGAAGCCACTGTCAGTGAATGCAACATTTCTCTGGGAGATGGCAAAATGTCCTAAACTCGTATGTAGGTGAATGCTTGCGCTTCTCTGTGACTGGAGGGAAAGCCACTAGGTTTTACACTTTAAGCAGGCGAATGCTACATTTTATGGATTATATCTGAGCTGTATAAAATGTTGGTGAAATAGATGGAGAGTGTTGATAAATGAAGTCTCCAGAAATAATTTTGGGTGAAATAGCAACCAGACCTGCGTTATGAGCTAAAGGCCCGTGAGAAGCAGCCAGGCAGGCTTGCAAACACACTGCTCAGCCCCCTGCTGCAAGGAGAATAGCTGACTGATGGCCCAGCTGCTGGCTCTCTGGACTTGCCGCTACGTCTGTGCCAGGCTTTCTGCTGGCTGCTTCCAGTGACTGAGCACAGCAGGGTCAACAACCACAGGCTTATCCCAGCAAGAACCTGAGCCGCCAGCACAGGCTCCAGGATCCCCCATCCACCTGGCTCTTCAGAAGTTTAGTACCATCTCTGCTCTGCAGACCAGACTCAGGGTGGAAAAGGCAACCAGAGCTGACCTCATTAATATTTTCAGAGATGACGAGACCCTAAGAGACCAATGGCTGGCAGGTGGGGCAGTCAAGGGAGCTTGACATCCTACAAGGGACACCTGATTCATCATGGTGTTCCAGGGGTGAAATAGGTAGACAGCCACCCAAAGTGCTATATACTATCTGCAAGAAAAATAAAGAAAGAAAGACAAGAAGGCAAGAGGCTATGGTTTGAGGGTGGTCTTCCCAATGAAGAGTTGACTCCGTTATTCAATGCTTAGACCCAAGGCAAATTTTTTACCTAATGAATTTTATTTCATGATTGCGTTAAGCAATATTTTTATTAATCACTCATTCCATACAGTGTATTTTAAACAATTAGCTATTCTTCCCCCCCCAACAACTCCCATAACCATTCTCCCTGCCCTCCCATCCCTTCCCACCCAACTTTGAGTTTTCCTCCAATGCCAGCTGAAGGCAATTGTTAGGTCTAGAAACTAATGCCCAAAGAAGATGTCCAGTGGGGGCTAGAGAGATGGCTCAGTGGTTAAGAGCACCGACTGCTCTTCCAAAAGTCCTGAGTTCAAATCCCAGCCAACCACATGGTGGCTCCCAACCATCTGCAATGAGATCTGACACCCTCTTCTGGTGTATCTGAAGACAGGTCCAGTGTACTCATATAAATAATAAAATAAATACATTAAAAAAAAAAAAAGATGTCCAGAACCCGAGGCCATGACAATGCAAGTGTAGCCAAGGCCTGCCCTGCTGGTCCTTCAGAAGATCTAGGGCTTCTTACTACTGCCCACATTGTGGGGATAGAGAATATCCAGACATTTTGAGAACTATTGGGCACAGAATCTAAGTTAAAGTGATATCTATAGACCTAAAACATCATGGTGGCCCCTGTGTTGTTATCTTATTTGAAGAACAAGCAATAGAGTCCTAATCCTGAGCTTTTTGAGCCTCTGTGTCAGGAGTTATCAGAGAAAGGAAGTTCACATAAGAACTCTGAGATCTCTTCTATGAGCCAAGATATTAGAGAAAGGCAACACATACTTAAATGTGGGTGTGTATAGAGTAATCCTATGGAGAGACCTAAAGGATACGGGGTCTATCATATTCCCATTCAGATCTCTAGTTTGGCCCAGGCAGCGACTAGACAGATGTCTACAGAGGACCAGACAAGCACAGCCTTGCCAGGCAGTGGTCCTCATTGCTGCTGCTATGCTATACACGACGTGAATGACACACAGCCCAACCAGGCCTTCGCGAAAGGATATATGGACAAGGATTTGGAAAAGACATCCTGTTCCACTCTGCATTCACATGAGACCAATGACAATAATCATCTACATGGAAGGTTGTTTGCTAGAGGCCTTGCTAAGACACCCAGGATAGAGTGTAGAAAATCAATTGCTATTCCATGCGTCCCTCTAGTGAATCAAATGCAGTCCCGGTTAGCCTCTTTGGATCCTGTGGGCAGCCAACTCCATGCCTGAGAACACCGTCCATACCTTGTGACGTGAAGGCTTTCGGCTGTCGTGGGAGCCTAGAGCAGGAAAGGGCTGCATGTTGTGCACAATAGACCCGCCCAGCCATTTGTGTTAAGCAGTGCAGAAGACGCCATGATAGAGGAGGGTTGAGGATGAACAAAAGATGAGTTATGGAACCTGTGTGGTCCACACCTATTGTGAAGAGCCCTGGGCTTGTATTTTGATGCTAATTCCACTCCTCAGAGGGACTGCAGATGAGGAGTAGCTTTGTGAACCTTCTCCCTACCTTAACTTTTCAAATAAAGGCTTGAGCCAATGATTGGGCAGGAGGAAAGGGGAGGAGCTGAGAGTAGAGGGGAGGAGCCTCGGGAGATCAACAGGAGGAGGAGGAATTCTAGGAATTGAAGGAGAGGCTGCAGAGAGAGAAGCTCAAGGCCTGGAGAAAACACAAGTTATATGAGATAATATACATGGAAATAGAGTAGCGTAGTGGGAGATCTGCCCAATCTAGGCTTATAGCTTGTTTTGTTACTGATTGAGTTGAGATTTCTTTCACCCGGTAATTGGGTTGGAAACAAAGTAGCAACAAAACATGCCCCAGAGGGAGAATCTCAGTACCAGCCCTTGGGATCCTGGAGTACCAGCAATGCCCTCATAGGGAATTGCATGAGCTTTGGAAAGTAGTTCCTTGGAGTCAGAGTGCTTGACCCTGAAGCAAGTGAGTGGACCACGGCTGCCCACTAAAAAGCTGGATTCTGTTGAGCGTGCCAAGTGAAAACAGAGTAGCAGCCCAGCACTGTGCCATCACAAGATAGAAATGATACATCTGTGACCCAGCCTGAGCAGGAACGAGGCACAGGATACAGTTAGAACAAGTGGCCCAGACTCCAGATCTCTACCACAGCATGCCAGCACATTCCTCTCAGCTCACACCCACAGCCATTCAGGAAGTCCTACAAAAAATGTCAACGAGATGGGAAACAGTGTAGGTCTGGCCCACAAATGGCTGACAAAAGGGCATGTGAACTATATCCAAATTCTGTCTTAGGAGCAAGCTGTAGGCTTAGATTTTCAAAACCTTCTTTAATAGAGATTCTCAAATGCTTCGATTCCCCCCTTCTAGCCCACCATCCAAAGGTAGGGGAGAAAAGATGGTAAATAGGGCAAGGGGATGTGTCCTGTTTAGAAGTAGTTTAAAGCCAGGCAGTGGTGGCGTACACCTTTAATCCAGCACTTGGGAGGCAGAGACAGGCGGATTTCTGAGTTCGAAGCCAACCTGGTCTACAGAGTGAGTTCCAAGACAGCCAGGGCTATACAGAGAAACCAAAAAAGAAAAGCCAAAAAAGGAAAAAAGAAAGTAGTTTACATCTCACTTGCCACCACCACTGCCGGACACACCAGGAATCTGCATGGTGGACCCAGAGGTACTGCCATGCCTGGCAGACCCTCAACACCATCAATCCCAGTCATAGCTGCAAGGCCCCTGCAAGAGACCAAGCTCTGCCTCTGCTTCTCCCCCAAGAGCTGCAACTGTAACTGCCAAGACAAAGAGCCCTGTGGGGGACTGGGACCAGCCACTCAGCACCCGCAGCGAGCCTGCAGACAGGCCAGGCTATGTGCCTCTCACCAGGAAGCCCTTGTCCCTAAGACCATCCCCAAAATGGCCCCTGCCACAAAGATCTCCTCTTGACCCAGTAGCCACCCTGCACCACTTGCTGCTGGCTCCCCTGCGTACCTGGACCTGGGCTACCCGCCTGGTGATGGTGCCGGGCCACCTGGACCAGAACTTCTTTCTGAGTGTGTGCGCACTCTACTGTGTCATCAGTGGGCAAGGTCAGCACCAGGAAGAGGGCCTGCTTGTGCGCATGCTGGACACATTGCTGGCTGGAAAGCAGCAGTGGGACCTTGACCTGCAGGTCACACTGATCCCTACCTTCAATTCTGCAGTGATGCACAGGAGGTAGGAGGAGACGCATGAGCAGCACCAGGCACTGGGCATCAGGGTTCTGGGCAGTGGCAGCATGGTGCCCATGCAGGACAAGGCCTTCCCTGCCTGCAAGGTGGAGTTCTAGCCCCACGCTGTAGGGCAACCTGGAAACAACAGTTCCTCACTACACCCAGGTTGGAGCTATGGCCCTAGGTGGAAACCAGAAACCACACTTTAATGATCCACCGTGTGACATTCCAGCTATCATCTCCAGCACAGAGAATGCTTTATCACTTGTACGTCCCCCATCACACATCAAACACAGCTCTCCATGCCTTCTACCCTAGAACTCAGGTTGCAGAGGCAGGAGGATCTATGCAGAGTCCAGGCCAGCCAGCGAGTGTTTGTTTTATTGGTTTCAAAAATCACAAAAAAAAAAAATTAATAATAATAAAGCAGATGACTAAGCAAAAAGAAAAGTAGTAGTTCTTTGGGGCGATTCCAATTTCCTTTTGTCAAGATACCAGCAGTCCAGTTCAGTAGTGTCAAGATACTAACAGCCTAGTTCAAAAGTGTCACCAAACAGGAAACGACAAAGCAGCACGATCCAGCAGAAACCACCAAGCCTCCGCCAAATAGGCACATGTCAGTGAGAGAGACCAGGACCAGCATGAATGCCAGGAGTTGTCTGCCATGACTCTCTCAACGAAGTGGAGATCCTTGAAGACTCAAGACCAACCAAGAGCGCACAGTGCCCATCACTGTTGACTGAGTCCCACTTACACCCCCTCCAAATGTCACATGAGTCTGCGTCACATGATACAACCAGAAATTCCCACTTCCACAAGCCGTGTGTGGTTACATGTTTTTACAGGTTGCAGTGGCCAGAAACTGCATTACAGCCACATTTAGAATTAGCCTTGAAGAAAGACAGAGCAGGGGAAAAGTCTTGGTAGCAGCTCACTGGGTCATACACCTTGTGAAAAAGCAAAAGCAACCTTGAAATGAAACCATTTAAAGATTCCTGAGCCACGGCCAATAGCCTGGTCATTACTCAAGGGTCTGGAAAAAGGCAAGAGGCATTTCCTGGCCTTCCCTTGCCTCAGCAAGTCAGTGACTGTCATCAGCTAGAGGGCTGTGACTGCCAAGGGCTCAGATCCCTCAAAATGAAAAGCTGAGACACAGAGCCGATAAGTTACCAAGGTGGTAGCTGAGGGTGAAAGGATCTTAGAATGGACAGTGGAAAAGGGAAGACATGGATTCCAGCTGTGACCCTCACAAGGTCACAGAGAGAGGCCCAGCAGTTTGTTCCACTAACCTGTTTTAATTTTCCCCTTAGAAAGAGAGACTTGGGAGAACTGTGAACATTCCCTGTGAGAGGGAGATTTGTGTATGGCAAGGGGTGGACACTGGCAGCCACAAAGAAATGGGTGGCTCATATCTCCTGCTATTGAGTATGCAACTGACCAACCGCCACACCCAAAGATTAGGCCTGTGGGATATCAAGGCAGGCTCATTGGGAAAGACACGGGACTCCCAGGAAATGAGATTGAGCAGACTGTTGGAAGTGTGCTGCAGGCCAGGACTCTTTGTCCCCAGTCCTGCTTCCTTCCTTCCCTCCTCCCACACACGCCACCTGCATCACGGTTTATACCTCTCGTTCCCTTGCCCCAAGGAATCTCTTCCCTGTCTAATCCCATTAGGGACTCTGCTTCCTGGTAGAATCCAAATAGCACAAGCTGCCTTGTGGTCGAGCTGAAATCAAGTGGAGAATCGCTAGGTGAACAAGACACTTTTGTGGCTAGAGAGAATTTTTATCATTACCCACTCTGCCCAAAATAGGTGTCATTATTACCTCCCGCCAGGAGTTGAGTGATTGAGTGGAGTGCTCCAGCTCCCGTCTGAAGCACTAGAGATGATGAATGGGCTAGATCTGAAAGCTGCATGTTATCAGTTCTCTTTATCCACTCAATTGCTATGGGGGAGACAGTGTGCATACCTGCACAGTTCCCAGTACACATCACCAGGAGGGCTGGGACTTGGAGAGCTCTTCTGGGTTTCTCCAGAATTAGCCGACTTGAATAAAACATCAGTGGTTTGGGACCTAACCAGAAAAACCAGGCAAGCCCCCTTGTTACAGTAGGGAGGCTCCAAGCTGCACATCGGAGCAGTAAGGGGCAGACCACTCATCTCAGCTCCCTACCCAGTGAGGAGTGGTGCTCCCAGAGCCACGCTAGGCAGCTTATTTTTAATAGCCTCGTATATCTATCGCCTTCCTGAGCCCCTCCGGGTCGGCATGTCACAGCTGGAGGCTTCTGACATGCCCTAGAGCGTGAATGAGTGATGGAAACCAAATAAGCTGATTCTCTCCGGGGCTGAAGACTCTGAAATGCCTAAGTGGGAACTCCATCACCTGCCACTTATTAACAGATTCCTCCAGAATCCTGGAAGCTGGGCTGGGTGGCTGAAGCTTTTCAGTCGGGGGTCATTTTCGAACATCCAATGACTAATGAGAGCCTCAAAAGTGACAGACGGCAGGGATTGTCGCCCCACTGTCTAGAGAAAGAGACTCAATGGAGCATGTGCAATCAGGTCCTGTGCTTCTAATGTCCTTGCCTGTTCACCTAAGCCTCGAAAGCATTGTCTTCAGGCTTATTATTTGTACTTTAGCATTCACAGGACCACATCTGGGAGGAATGACCACATCTGGCTGGGAATGTAGCTAGCACTAGTGTGGGCAAGGCCCAGGGTTTGATCTCCAGCACTACAAAAGATGATAACACCCATTTTTGCATGTGCCTGGGCCCACATGCTGGGTACACCCATGTGTGTGGAGGCCCATGGCTGACTTTACCAGTCTTCCTCAGCTGATCTCCATTTGATTCACTTTACACTCTCCCTTGAGCCCAGAGCTCACTGATCTCGTTAGTCTAACTAGCCAGCTCGCACCAGGAATCCCGTCTTTGTCTTCTGGGTGCTGGAATTCCAGGCAGGCCAGCATGCCCACGCTACATTTCCACGGAGGCTAGGGATCTGAACTCGGGCCTCACACTTGCACGGCAAGTATTTACCAACTGAACCATCTCTCCAGTCCCTGCTTACAGCTATTCTATCAACCGAAGCAGAGCCGTCTGTTGGAGATGCTCCACCTAATGTCCCTTTCAGAAACAATCACTTCTGGCAACAGAGGTCACCCCGGTTAAAGACAGCGGCATTGACAAGATTATAGCAGCATACCAAAGACGCAGTTTAAGCTGAACCCTCTTTCTTCAACTTGGGACAATCACCAGGTGTCATTCCTTCACAGATTCTGAACTCCCCACTGGGCCAACTGCCACTGTGACTGCATTGAAGCTCAGCTTGTCCCCTCAGCTTCCATGGGTCTTTATCCCCATGGCAACATCTAGTATACCCACCTCTAATCTTCAGCTGGTACCAGCAGTCTTAGAACAGCAGCCTGAGGTTAGGGTGTTGTGCCTGGCTAACCCAGATGGCAGGGAAGAGCCACAGCTGTGTAGGTATTGCAAAGTAACTCGGGAGAACCAGATTGAATACAGCAGTGAGAAATAAGGCACTGGCTGCCGCCATAGGTAGAGCAGTAATAAGAGAAGTAAGGACAACACCGTAACAGTAAGAACAATGACATCAGTGGCTATCGCTAAACACAGTTGCCCCTGTGGAAAAGATAATAAAAAGCTGAGTGTTATTAACAACAAATAAAAGCCAAGTGTCAAGCCGGGCGGTGGTGGCGCATACCTTTAATCCCAGCACTTGGGAGGCAGAGGCAGGCAGATTTCTGAGTTCGAGGCCAGCCTGGTCTACAAAATGAGTTCAGGACAGCCAGGGCTACACAGAGAAACCCTGTCTCAAAAACAAAACAAAAACAAAAACAAAGTGTTAAGGCTAAGCAGCCTCTCCCAAAGCATATGAAGAGGAGAGCTGGGCTAGTCAGATGGCTCAGTGAGTACAGATTACACACAGGCCTGATGACTTGAATTTGACCCCTGGATCCCACCAGGTAGCAGGAGAGCATGTGCTCCCCAGAACTGTCCTCTGACAGGCATAGCATTTCACATTCACACACACACACACACACACACACACACACACACTAAATAAATATTCCTTTTTTTGGTTTTGTTTTTTTTTTTTTTCCAAGGCAGGGTTTCTCTCTGTGTAGCCCTGGCTATCCTGGAATTCACTCTATAGACCAGGCTGGCCTCGAACTCAGAAATCCATCTGTCTTTGCCTGGCTTAAATAAATATTCTTTTTTTTTTCTTTTTTCTTTTTTTTCTATGTTCTTTGTTTACATTCCAAATGCTTTCCCTTTTCCCAGTTCCCCCTTCCCCATATGTCCCATAAGCCCTCTTCCCTCCCCCCATTCCCCAATCACCCCCTCCCACTCCTCTGTCCTGTCAATCCCCTACAATGATGGATCAAGCCTTTCCAGAGGACCAGGGCCCTCTCCTTCCTTCTTCTTGGGAATCATTTGATATGCTAATTGTGTCTTGAGTATTCAGAGCTTCTGGACTAATTAATATCCACTTATCAGTGATTGCATTCCATGTGTATTCTTTTGTGATTGGGTTACATCACTTAGCATGATATTTCCCAGTTCCAACCATTTGCCTAAAAATCTCATGAATTCACCTCACACCAGTCAGAATGGCTAAGGTTAAAAACTCAGGAGACAGCAGGTGTTGGTGAGGATGTGGAGAAAGAGGAACACTCCTCCACTGCTGGTGGGATTGCACGCTGGTACAACCACTCTGGAAATCAATCTGGCGGTTCCTCAGAAAACTGGGCATGACACTTCCGAAGGACCCTGCTATACCACTCCTGGGCATATACCCAGAGGATTCCCTAGCATGCAATAAGAACACATGCTCCACTATGTTCATAGTAGCCTTATTTATAATAGCCAGAAGGTGGAAAGAACCCAGATGTCCCTCAGTGGAGGAATGGATACAGAAAATGTGGTATATTTACACAATGGAATACTACTCAACAATTAAGAACAATGAATTAATAAAAATTCTTTAAAAAGAAAAAAGAAAAAAGGCCAGAGAGTAAAACCTCGTTCTTATAAAGAGCAGTTGAATCCCAAAGATCGAGCCATGGTAGGCCTCTTAGAGTTTCTTCCTAATGCTGTGGTGAAACACCAAGACCAAAAGCGGGTTAGGGAGGAAAGGGTTTATTTTACCTACATTTTCAGATAATGGTTCATCATTGACAACTGCTAGGACAGGAACTCAGAGCCAGAACCTGGAAGCAGGAACTGATGCAGAGACCTTGGAAGGACGCCTGCCGCTTACTGGCTTGCTCCCCTTGGCTTGCTCAGCCTGCTTTCATATAGAACCCAGGACCACCAGCTGAGGGATGTGGTACAATGGGCTGGGCTCTCCCACTTCAGTCACTAAGAAAATGCCCTGCAGGCTTGCCTACAGCCAGAGTCAGATTCTTCCTTTTTTTTTTTTTTTTTTTTTTTTTTTTGGTTTTTCAAGACAGGGTTTCTCTGTGTAGCCCTGGCTGTCCTGGAACTCACTCTGTAGACCAGGCTGGCCTCGAACTCAGAAATCTGCCTGCCTCTAGCTTGCAAGTGCTGGGACTAAAGGCGTGTGCCATCACTGCCCGGGTCAGATTCTTTTTAATGCATAGTCTTTTTATTTATTTATTTATTTATTTATTTATTTACTGTATATGAGTACACTGCTGCTCTTTTCAGACACGCCAGAAGAAGGAATCGGATCCCATAACAGATGGTTGTGAGTCGCCATGTGGTTGCTGGGAATTGAACTCAGGACCTCTGGAAGTGCTCTTAACAACTGAGCCATCTCTCCAGCCCTACAGCCAGATCTTACAGAATCAATTTCTCAACTGAGGTTCCCTCCTCTCAGATGACTCTTGTTAACGTCATGGTGACATAAGACTAGGTGTTTCCTATGCCAAGGCCAAACTCAGGTGGCAAAGACTGGGGCCATTACATACAGGAGACATAGGAGTTCTTAAAAATGCTGACGTCGCCTACTGCTCCCCACAGAACAGAGCTAGCGTCTTCCAACCATGTGTGCGGTATACATGCGCGCGCGCACACACACACACAGGCCTCAACATGCCCTCTCATCCTTCCCCACCCCCACCCCCGACCCCGGCTGCCATGATGGTGTGGTTTAAGTCACAGCCCAACCCAGCTATGGCCTGGCAGCAAGAAGACATGAAGACAAGGGGCTTCTCGTGTTGAAGCCGCCTGCAGGGCTGCGGGGAAGAGACAAGTCAGGAGCAGATGCCGCGAGCTGACAGGAAGGAGCGCACACCACACAGGAGCAGAGGGTCTAGCCAACACATCCTGGCAAGAGTGCAGAGAGGACGCGGGGGACTGGCTTCCAAGGGTGCTGGGTCAAGAAAAGGAAACACGCGACCGAAGGGTGGAGAGCGGGCTGCTTCAGGAGGGCCCTCCGGGGATCTGTGATAGAAGCCCCTGGCAGGCAGCCCAGGCAATGGGCTGTGTTAAGTGAAACAGGCACACAAATATCGCCACAGCGGATGATGGAGAGGGAGATTAAAAGCCTGGGAGGTGGAATGCCGACTACTCGGGACCGGAGAAGCCACCAGAACACTCAGAGAGGTTGCACTGCTTCCCAATCATCTCTCAGAGGCTGGTGGTGGCTGTCCCCCTGTGGGTCAGGCCTTACAGCAGAGATCCCAAGGCAGAAATGAAGATGGCAGAACCTTTCTCCTAGAACCCTACCCAGTCCTCAACAGAGAGAGGCCAGGTTCCGGACAATGCTTAATTGCCAGAGACCCCATGAGTGTAATAATCGAAGTGAGTACTAAGCTTGGAGGGACATGTGACACGGGGTGGGCTCGGAGGGATATGTGGCATGGGGTGGGTGTCAGGGCTGTGAGACACAAGGTCATGGAAACAATTCTACAACCTTGGACACCACCCCCAGGACTAAAATAAGTAGAAAGCCAACAAGGATATCCATCGCTCACTCTGTAAAAGCCCAAAGAAATCAAGACTAGATAATTAAGAGGCTGAGGACCATTGACCTCTGCAAGAAGTCATAACCCCCTCACCCAGTCTCCAGACCCGACAAGAGAGACAGTCCCCACACATGGAAGGATCCTGAAGCATTCTGACGCTTGTACAGAGAAACGTTGTCAAGTGAACTTGTAGCCATTTACTCGGGTAATCACACACACAGGAAAGAAAACATCTTTAAAAAAAAAAAAAAACAATCAGACACAAGGTCCAAGGTGATATTCATTTCCAGAGTCCTAAAATAACACGAAGTACACACAGGTACACACACACACATACACACAAACACATACACACATACCACCACCACCACACACTACACACCACACACCACACACCACACACACACACACACACACACACACACACACACACACACAGAGTGGGTCCCTGGGGATGTAGATGAAACTGCAGCCTCGACCCAAGCCCAGTTCCCAGGAAGACAAGCAGGTTTGCGGCCTCCACAATAGTCATTCCTCTATCTTCGAACACATCCCCAGACGGGCATGCTTGGTGCTTAGTGGAGCAGCTGTACAGTTCAGTTGGCCTGTGCGGCCAAAGGTAAAAGCCTCTAGAAGCTTCTACCCTTATCTTTCAAGTAGGCCAAGATGGGAAATGCAGATCAATATTGCCTCCAGCAGACTCGATAAAAAATTAGTGAATCCAGATCAAAGGGATGCAGAGAAGCTGGTCTTGACTTCGCTTAACTACCAGCTCGGTTTCTGCAAAAGAGAAAAGTGAGGCGGGTCCTAAAGTGTCTAAGTGGGCCGCGGTAAAGTCAGCTGATTAGCAACTCCAGTTGGAACTGCTCTGCCTGGAGCATCTTTGCCGATGGGGCCGACTGGACGGCCTCCAGCATGTGGTATGGGACTGTAATTTCAATGTCTTTCTCTTACAGAAACGGTGATCAGAAACAGTACGAGTTCACTTAGAACAAAGAGCAGCATCCATTCACAACCTTGTCCATGGTGTGTTGACAGTCTTGGCCCCTCAGCTGATCTTCCACATCAGACTCTCAGCCAGAGCAGCCTGGAAACCCCACCAGGTTCACCCATCACGCTGATTACTGTGGCTATAACTGCCCTGGCAAGCTGGCTGCCTGGACAACCGCCTAGCACAATAAGGACTTAAACAAGTATGTCCTCCAGAGGGTGGAAAAGAAGCCCTCCAACAGTGCAGTCTGCCACACCAATAAAACCAGTTATTTCTGGTATGCCAACGTGTATCCTCCAAAGTTAAAGACAAATGGCGACATCCTGTACCTCACTAAAGACAAAAAATAAATAAAAAATAAATTTAGATTTAAAAGAAAGAAACCATGCTTAGTACATTTCTTTGGGTTTGAAAAACATATGCCTCATACTACTGGTGCTACTGTAACCCACGTGCCAGATGACGTGGTTACCAGTTTTGAGAGGAATCCAGCACAAGAAATAGTTCTGTACAGGTCTAGGCCACCACAGAAGCAGCTTCCCTCTCTGTCCGGACAGCACAGCAGGCTGAAAAGCCATGATAAAGATCTGGGGAAACACCCAGTTGGGGGAATCACGACGGAAGAGCTTCAGAGTCTAGAACGAGGAGACACTCTCAGCAGTAGAGCTGCATCCACTTCTGCCAAAACCTGTTCCTGGCGGGGGAGGGACGGGGCGTCTGGGAGCACCACTCGAAATGGAATCGTATGGAGAACTAAGTTCTGTAAGACCTGCCAGATTATGAGGGTGGCAGGTCCAGCGGGAGTCCGTTGAAAGGAAGTTGCATCTGGAATTGGATATAAGCTGTGCCAGACGTCACAGGCAAGCTGCGTCCGCGGGGACCACAGACAGTGCTCAGACTGCCTTTGTTCTGCCGGTGACCTGTCCCTCTGACCTGCAGATTCTTATGCAGGGAGGTATTGGGGGGCCAGGGAGGGCTTCTTTTGTACTGAGGGAAAGCCCAGCTTTGGTTCCTGGGCAGTTCATGATTGGAATGCAAAGTCCGTGTGCTGCCCATGGATGGCAGAGGTGGGTGGGTCTGGAGTCTCAAGCTATCGAGACCCTCTCTCAAAAAGAACTAAAAACAGATGAAAGTTTTAAAAAGACTGTATGTGCATCTCACTCACAGTGGGAAGATGGTAATAGAAAAGGGCAAGTGTCACGAGGTTAGACTAAGATACCTTGCTCAGGGACCAAAGTGGAGAAATCAAGTCAAAAAGCCAGAGCCTAACTTATCCTCCGAGATGCGGAAGGTGCTGAAAATACGTACAGACATCACGAGCTCGGGCCGTGGTGAGCTGAAAGGTGAGTTCCACACCCAGACAACCTCCTCGGACCAAATGTTATTCCAGAGTAAATGAGAGTGACATCAAATTTTTCGTGATAGAAAAATAATTACATTGTGGCTTTATAAAGAGAAAGCAAACCCGTTAAAACACAGAAGCCGATTCAGCATGACTGAGTCTACATTCAATTCACCCTCCTAAGAAGCTTACAGGACCTCATTAAGGCCGCAGGAGTCCCTTTGTCTTGTACCTTTACTCTTGTATTGCTGTACATGTGTGAGGGAGGATACGTGTGCGCCACAGCGCCTGTGTGGAGGCCAGAGGACAATGACAGAAGTCTGTTCTCTCCTGCCACGACGTGGGTTGTGGGGATTGAACTCAGAGTTGGCCACAATCGCCTTTACCCTCTGAGCCTGGTCAGTTAGGAAGAAGGCGTGACGAGCCACACCTCGCCTTCAGGCGCCCACGCGTTCCGTAGATCTAACATTACAGATGAAGAGGCAGGGGATGTAAAGGGCTCTGCGGGGAATGATGGACGTTTGAGGAAACAGAAGTGCCAGATATCCTAATGTAATCACTGCATGCTCTGTGTATATGTAAATTATCAGTCCAAACCCCTATATATACAAATATTAAATGTCAATCAAAATATGTAAATGAAAGGGTTTTTTTTTTAAATAAAAAAGACATTTTTGAAATAGAGAGTTCTGTACTTGAAATAAGGTCAGTTTGAGGCCCAGTGTTTACAAACTGGATTCTTAATCGTATTACTTCATTTATATTTTCCCTAAAGTAAGAATACCAGCTGCCCTGCCCAGCAGTGCTCTCTGAGAACCAGGTAAGATGGCGTATGGAGAAATACTTTGTAAATGAGAATGTACTAATACTCTCCTAAGAGGTTTTTTAGTTGTTGTTGTTGGGGTTTTTTTTTTTTTTTTTGGTTTTTTGTTTGTTTGTTTGTTTTTTGTTTTTTTGTTTGGTTGGTTGGTTGGTTTTGGTTTTTCAAGACAGCATTTCTCTGTATAGCCCTGGCTGTCCTGGAACTCACTCTGTAGACCAGGCTGTCCTCGAACTCAGAAATCTGCCTGCCTCTGCTTCTGCCTCTGCCTCCCAAGTGCAGGGATTAAAGGAATGCGCCACCATCCACCCAGCGAGTTGTTAAAAGGAGGTTGTTAGGGGGAATTTTGTTTGGGTCTGGTTTTGGTTTTCTAACTCAGGATGTTTATTTCCATGTAGCCCAGGCTAGCAGCAATCCTTTAACTAGGCTTTCTGAGTGCCAGGATTACAAACCTGTACTATCATGTACGGCTAGGTTCTGATTTTATTATCTTGAAAGATATTTCTCCTTCCCTGCTTCCCTGTAAGACTTGAAATGTTTCTTTCTTTCCTTTTTTTTTTTTTTTTTTTTTTTTTTGGTTTTTCGAGACAGGATTTCTCTGTGTAGCCCTGGCTGTCCTGGAACTCACTCTGTAGACCAGGCTGGCCTCGAACTCAGAAATCTGCCTGCTTCTGCCTCCCAAGTGCTGGGATTACAGGCGTGCACCACCACCGCCCAGCACTTGAAATGTTTCTAATCTCTTCATCTGTTTGCAGCCCTCCTCTGTGTTTCTCCAGTAAGTCTCCTCTATCCCGCCCAGGTCTGTACTCCATGTACTACCCTTTGCTGGTGGCTGTTTCATGCACACAAGTCTTCTCTGCAGTTCGAAGGTAGGTTTGCCATGAACAAAGATCATGTCACACTCTGAAACCTTCTTTATCTGAAACGAGGATAACTCACCAGTAAATAAGAACCCAACTAGCTGCTTTTAAGGTGTATAGGAAAGAGCAAACGCCAGAGGATCGCCACAGCACTCCTGGAGAGAACAGTAGGCAGCGCAGAACCAAGTCCCGAGCACCAGATATGTAGACGTAGAATGTGGTAGTGGTTACAGCAATGTTTGGTGGCTTAAAGACAGAGCAAACAGCCTGTGGCCCAGTGACAGGCACAGGTAGACCTTCAGTACATCTCAAGAGCAACCTTGTGGCACCTGAGGAAGGATAAGCTAGCTGGTACTAACTGGTCATCTACACAGGCAAGGTTATACTGGATTCATAGACCACATGGGATGTAAAAATCTACCCAGCTAGATGACAACTGAAGAGTGGGAAAGACAGAGTTAAAGGTTCAGAGGAGATTGTTCTCATGTACTCGGGATATGGAGACTTAAAGAAAATAGAAATATGCCAATATTTTTAAACACTTGAAAAAAGTTTACTGCACTAAAATTAATAACTTCTGAAACTGGGAACATGGCTTAGTGGTAAGAATGCCCACCATGTGGGAAACCCTGGATTGGATGCTCGGCACCGACAAAAAAATTAAGGACTTGTATCCCTAAGCGATCACAGCCAAGAGGTGGCAGAAGATGCCTTTAACGGCAGCTCTCAGGAGGCAGAGAAAGGTGGAGGCCAGCCTGGTCTAAAGAGGGAGTTCCAGGACAGCCAGAGCTACACAGAGAAATCTTGTCTCAAACAACAACAACAACAGAGCAACAACAAAAGAAGAGTTTATGAAGAAAGAGAAATCATTAACTGAGGGGTGGCTTTGGAACACTCTGAAAACAAAGAATTTGAATCTATAATATGTAAACAACAACAAGCAAATACCATTCAACAGCCTTGACCAAGGTCTACACGGTAGACAGAGTTTGGGGTTTTAATGGATTTTTTTTTTTTTTTTTTTTTGGTTTTTCGAGATAGGGTTTCTCTGTGTAGTCCTGGCTGTCCTGGAACTCACTCTGTAGACCAGGCTGGCCTTGAACTCAGAAATCCGCCTGCCTCTGCCTCCCAAGTGCTGGGATTACAGGCATGCGCCACCACGCCCGGCTCGAGTTTGGGGTTTTAAGTTCTGCCAATAAAGAGGTTCTGAGGTTGGTTTGCAGAAGACAGAAGCTTCCCATAAGAATGTAGACTAACAGAACACCCAAGCGATGCCACAGCAACAGCCAGAGCCCAACAGAAAATCAGAACACACATGTCTAACATGGGGATACAGGAAATGTATCCACAAATGATGTGACATCTAAGGAATCAAATAGGCTGATGATACCATGGAATTGTCGGTGGCAACAGCTCATCATCCTTGAGCTGGACGGGTGTCAGCAAACAATGGTCTAATGACCTAATGGCTAAACCCAGCCCAGCACCAGTTTTTAGAAATATATTACTGAGGCATAGACACATCTGGTCAAAGGGTTGAATAAAGTGTAACAGAGAAGGCATGACTTACAAAGCCTAAAAATGATTGGGGAATAGTTGGGGGGGAGAGGAATTATGGGACGTATGGGGAGGAACCAGGGAAAGGGGAAAGCCTTTGGAATGTAAACATAGAATATAGAAAATAAAAATGAAAAAAAAAATAAAGCAGAACTGCAGAAACACAAGCAGTCGATCTGAGAACAAATCTAACCAAGAAGTACACACACCTCAGGGAAACCCTCTACCGCTGCCCTGGGACACAGGACCAGCCTCCTCTTGCAGCATTGGTTAGTATGGGTTGAGAATAACACTGGAAACTACCAAAGTCTCCAACAACAGGACAATGGCTAAAACATTGTGTTACAGGACTACACAACAGTGGAATAAATGACCTTCAGGTAGACATAACATCTGAATCCCTTGTGTGTGTGTGTGTGTGTGTGTGTGTGTGTGTGCAAATCAATAACATACTGAATGATAAACAGGCATGGTGGCACACCTATAAACCAAGTACTTAGAAGGCAAGAAGATCATGAGTTCCTGCAAAATAAAATAATTTACTCTCAGTTCAAAAATGCACAACTAAATAATGCAACATTTTTACATTTTAAATCTATTAAAAAACAAAAACAAAACCGAGGGACAGGACATGGTTGAGAGATGGGGAGACCAGATGGGTAGCCTTAGTAGTATTGGTTAATTAAAACTTTATTATTAAATTATGCACTGTCTCCACTGACACGCATTTTAGTATTCTTCTCACAACTTACCCATTTTTTATACTTTGATACATGTTTACATCTTTAATTCTGTCCTTCCCTTAGGTATTTCAAAGGCTGTGCTAAAGGAAAACTATTCCTTTACATTCGACAACTAAAGAAAAGGCTGTATGACAAAACCCTTGTTACCAAGACACTCACCAGGCTGTCCTCAACTGTAATTATAATGTAGAAAAAAAATCTGTCTTGAGACTCTCACTCTCCCTTGGGAGATGACAGCTAGAAAAGCCCAGATACATTACGGGAGGGAAGTAGAGACCTTGGGGAAGATACAAAGAGTTGCCAGGTAAAGTCCCCATGTGTCACATGCTGCTGCAGAGGCTGCAGGAGCCGGCAATTTCACAATGACAGTGACCCACAGGAGGGCCTGGGTTCCAAGTTCTATAAAGCAGAAATGGGGATCACCAGGATGTCTGAGAAGAAGAGACATGGAAAGGGAGATGGACAGGACCTAGAAGAGGGCATTAGGAAGAGCCTTCACTGATTTTTTAAATTTTTTTGTATGTATGTGCATATGCATATACATGCGTATATGCATGTGTGTATGTGTGTGTACAAGTGTGTGTTCGTGTGTCTCTTTGTGTATTGCACATGTGTGTATACCTGTGCATGTGTGTACAAGTGTGTGTGTGTACATGTGTGTGTGTGTGCAGAAGCCATAAGAGGACAATGGATCCCCTAAAGCTGGAGTTGCCCTATGTGGGTGCTGAGAACTGAGCTTGGGTCCTCCAGAAGAGCAGTATGCATCGCTTCTCAGCCTTTGGCTAAGATCGAGAGCAGAAGAGCAGTATGCACTCTTAGTCACTGAGCCATCTCTCAGACCCCAAGGTACCTTTATTTTCTGACGCTTGGGATAGCAGTTATGTCTGTGATTCACTATATGATCTTGAACAGGCTAATTGTAATCATGTCTCAGGTTCTAGTCTCTGTAACAAAAGTCTGCCTTCTTTCCAGGTATGATTTTCTCCCTCTCCTTGAGGGAGAGAGAGTTCACAAGTAAGGAGCCTTCCTCCACTCGTGTCTGACTGTGGATGGGCCCGTTCTTGTGTAGACCTGGTGCAGGCATCCAGACCTGCCATGGCTTTCTTACTGGAAGGGCTGTGTTTTGCCCATGAAATGCTATTACACAATTTTTCATATTCTCTGCTTTCCTATTCTTCTCATCCTCAAGTCCACAGTGATCCTTGAGCCTTAGTATGGTATATGTGACTTGGTTATGACTCAATACCTTGTATCATGAATTTCTGGGCTCATCACCATTTGCTAGAAAGAGAGTGTGTTTCCAATTAATGCTGAGAGTAACATTTCTATGGTATAAACAGAATTCTCTAGAGAGAATTCTCTGGCTACTTGACATGCCATACCAATTTGTCTAAACAATGTTATTCAGTACCGCCTAGGGCCTGATCTTCCACCAAGAGCTTTTTTTTACCAGGTTTCCAGTACCAGAGATGGATTCCCTCCAGTGGAGTGGGGTTCAAATCCAACCAGAGAGCAGTTGGTTACCCCCCATGCCTGTGGTGCCACCACTGCACAAGTGTGCACATCTTGCTTGGCAGTTTGATCTCCGGAGACCAAATAAACAGTAACAACAACAACAAACTAGATTCACTTCTTTTCTCATTCCTTAAAACAAATGATCTCTCTTGATACTGTGTTTTGGATCAGACAGTCTTGCTTAACAGTTGAAAATGTAAAAAATGTTGTAGCACTGCTCCGTGACCTTCATAGTGTCAGATGTAAAGTCTGCTGCCCTTTAAACTGACTTTATGGAGAGTTTAAAGCTTTTTTTTTCAGGCTGGAGAGATGGCTCAGTGGCTAAGAGGGCCGACTGCTTTTCCAAAGGTTCTGAGTTCAATTCCCAGCAACCACATGGTTGCTCACGACCATCCGGAATGGGGTCTGGTGCCCTCTTCTGGTGTGTCTAAAGACAGCTCCAGTGTACTTACATAAATAAAATAAATAAGTAAATCTAAAAAAAAAAAAACAAAAACAAAAAAAAACCTTTTTTTCCTTGTTTTTTAGAAGTTTAATTACAATTCTTGATAAATATTTCTTTGGGTTTATTTTATCAGAGTTTATTCAGTTCTTGAATATGTAGGCTTTCTCCCTAGTCAAACTTTTTAGGTAAGTTCTTAGTAATGAATACACATCAACAACATCCCCTTCCTCCTCTTCTTATAGGACGTTCTCGATACAAATGTTCATTTTTTGGTTAATGTCCTGTAGGTCCCTAAGGCTCTAGTAATTTTTTCAGTCCATTTTCTTCTGATGGTTCAGATAATTAAATTCTATTGACTCATTTTCAATTTTTGAGTACTATTCACTGTCATCTCCACCCAGCACTCAATCTGTCCAGCAAAAATTTTATTTTAATTACTAAATTTTTAAATTTCATGATTTCCATTTGACTCATTTTTATAACTTTCTTTGCTGACATTATTTAATATTTTTGCTTATCTACAGGGAATTTGCAATTGATTCTCGAAGCATTTTTATGCTGGTGATGAAAATCCTTGCCAAATAATTCCAGCACCTGATTCATCTCAGTATTGGCATTAGTTGATGGTCTATTCTTATTTGAATTGTGGTTTTCCTCATTTTTTATCATTTTCATCACTAGATACTTTGTTTATATTATTTATTAGATGAGTCTTCATTCTATCTAAATCCTTGTAAGATTTGGTTTCAGCGACACTCTAGCTCTGAGACCCCTTATAGTGCTGGTCTTATCTGCTTTATACTTCGGATGCTAACGGAGTTTCTGCTCAGTTCTTGCTGGTGCCATCCGTAGGAACAGGATGCAAGTCCTTCAGCTACCTGCTGTTGCAGAATGATCTTGTGGGACCAAGAGATGGAACAGAGGCCACTGGACTTAGGACTCTTCATGCCAACGGGAAGAAGGCAGGGAAACCCACAGAGAAATTATATTGAAGGACAGGAGTCTACAATAATCACTTTTTAGAAAAGTTTCCCATGTAGCCATAAAAGTGTTGTGTGTGATACATTCAGCGTATGGCATCTTCGGATATGCAAAGAAAACACGTTGTACTTCACATCTTAGTAAGGATGAAGCCTAGAGACTATCCTAAAGTTAGATAAGACGTTAGATAAATTCAGAGACCAAAAGGAGGAGAGGGGTCAAGTCAGTTTTATGTGTCTCTAAGAACTGTATAACTGTGGTTTGTGAGCTTAGGCACTTAGATAGTAAGAGGCAAATGACCGTCTAAAACTGCCACTCTCTTGTATAACATGGTTAGCCACAAGACGGTCTGTGAAATATTTCATGAGAACAAATGTCAATAAGAAACATTAGAGAAACAAGATCAACCATTTGGAGAGGAACAGCACAGAGGAAGAGAAAAGCATGACCCGTTGGCAACGATACTGTACTTGAGCTTCTAGAGACTGAATAGCATCAATATGCCTTGAATGGACTGTCTCTGCTATAATTACTAACATATTAATTATGCAAATTATTGAGATTTACTGTAACATTTCCATACAGGTGTGAGTCATGTGTCACTCATGCCCACCACCACTTCCTCTCCCCTCCACGCTCTTCTCAATTTTCTTACTAATCGCCATTCTAATGGTACGATGGCTAGTTTTACATCGACTTGATACAAGCTAAAGTCACCTGAGAAAAGAGGAAAAGGGAACCGCACTTAAGAAAATGTCTCCAGGGAGCTGGAGAGATGGCTCAGCAGGTAAGAGCACTGACTGCTCTTCTGAAGGTCCTGAGTTCAAATCCCAGCACCCACATGGTGGCTCACAACCATCTGTAAAGTGATCTGACGCCCTCTTCTGGTGTCTGAAGACAGCTGCAGTGTACTTACATATAATAAATAAATAAATCTTTAAAAAAAAAATGTCTCCATAAGATGGAGCTGTAGGCAAGCCTATAGAGCATTTTTCTTAATTAGTGATTGATTGGGGAGGGTCCAGCCCACTGTGAGTGGGGCTACCCCTGGGCTGGTGGTCCTGGTTCTACAAGAGAGCAGGCTGAGCAAGCAGTAAGCAGCACCCCTCCATGGCCTCTGCATGCATCAGCTCCTGCCTCCAGGTTCCTGCCCTGTGCGAGGCTTCCTCTGAGGCTGGACTGTGATGTGGAGGCGTAAGTCAAACAAACCCTCTCCTCCCCAGCTTGCTTTGGCCATGTGCTTCACCACAGCAATAGCAACCCTGACTGCCATAAATGGACACGAGATTGAATTTCATTGGGATGTCTGTTGAGCTTTGCTTGTTTTGTTGTTTTGTTTTGTTTTGTTTGTTTTTAAGTAAAGTATCCAGTTCAGGGTGCCCTTAAATTCACAGTGATCCTCCCTCATGCTCCCGGGATCTGGGATTACAGGCACTCACTGCCATATCCAGCTGTCTTTGTAGTTTTAACGTGCATTTCCCTGATAAAGACTCTGAGCAGTTTCGTTTCGTTTTGTTCACAGTGACAGTCTCACCATGAAGATCTGTAATTCACTATATAGACCACACAGGCCTCAAACCTGTAGCAATCCCTCTGTCTCTGCCTCTGCCTCCATAACACTATAGTGCAGATATATGTCACTAAGCCCAGCATTGAGCATTTTTTGTGTATAAATTGGTTGTTTTTATTTATTCTCTTGAGAAATGTCTATTTCGATCATATGTGCACTTAATGGATTTTGTTAATGGTTTTAAGCATTTATATATTTTGAGTATTAACCTTTTTTAAAAGATTTATGTATTATATATAAGTACACTGAAGCTGTCTTCAGATACACCAGAAGAGGGCATCATATCTCATTACAGATGGTTATGAGCAACCATGTGGTTGCTGGGAATTGAACTCAGGACCTCTGGAAGAGCAGTCAGTGCTCTTAACCACTGAGCCATCTCTCCAGCCCAAGTATTAATCTTCTATCAGATAAATAGTTGGCAAAGATTTTCTCCCATTTTGTAGGTTATCTATTCATACTGACATTTCCCTTGCTGTGTAAAACGCTTTAATTAGATGAAATTTCATTTATCAATTCTTTTTTTTTCCTAGTTCCTGATGCTCTTAGAGTCCCAGGATATCTTTGTGCCTAAATATTCAAGTGCTTCAAGTTTCCCTCTGCCAGTCTGGAGTCTGGGCTCTAACATAGCTAGTAGCTTCAGTTGTCAAGTTGACACATTGGGAAGAGGAAGTCTCAGTTGGGAAACTGCCCCTATCAGATTGCCCTGTGGTCATGTTTGCAGGACATTTTCTTGATTGCTAAGTCAATAGGTTAATTAATAACCTGTGGGCAGTGCCATCCCTGGGCAGGTGAGTCTGGGCTATATAATGGAGGTATCTGAAAAAAACAAGCAAGCCCCCCCCCAAAGGAAAAATATAAATGTAGCTGAGAGCACCGGTGAGCAGCCTTCCTCACAGCCTCCGCCTCAGTCACTACCTTGGATCCCTCTGTCATGGAGCATAAGCCCTTCCCCCAAGCTGTTTTCTGTCAGCAACAGAAAAGCAAGTTAATACAGGGTTTTACATGAAGGTGTTTGGTTCATTTTGAGGTTTTTGTTTGTTTGTTGTTTTTTTGTTTTGTTTTTATGTTTGTTTTGTACAATGAAAGATAGAGGTCTAGTTTGGATCTTCTGCATGTGGATATACAATTTCCCCAATACCATGTGTTGAAGAGGCTATCATCTCTTACACACACACACACACACACACACACACACACGTTCACATACACACACATGCATACACACACACACTCACACATACACACACACTCACATAGCCCTTGTGCCAAGAATTAGTTAGCTAAGGATGTGTGCGTTTCTTTCTCGGCCCTCTATCCTGTCCCACTGTCTGTGTGTCTGTCTTCATGCCTGCCATGCTGGTTTTGTAACTATGGCTCTGTAATATGTTTTGAAATCACCCATAACGATGCCTTTGGGATTGTTTAGCGCCATTTTCAGTCTAGATTACTAGAATTACTATCAATTCAGATCTTTTTAAATTTAGTGTGTAATTCTATTGAATCTCTGAAAATTTAACGTGATTTTGATAGGTTTTTAGTCATATATTCTAAGAGCATTTGAAATGTAGAATGAAAAATGTAGAATAAAAATGTAACCCGATTGGGCTGGAAATGTAACTCAGTGGTGGGATGTTTACCCAGAGCTGGAAAAGCCTTGGCTCAAGTCTCAGCATCACAAAGAGTTAAAGCTCAACCTGAATGAACTTAGTGGGACGCTTTCAAGTTTAAAGTCAGGTTCTCTCACTTGGAGGAAGGAAATAATAAAGAACCTCAAAAGACAGAAAATAAGTTATTTTGATGTGTTATTATAAAACTTGGGGAACTTCATGATGGCTCAATGGGTAAGAGCACTTACTAGTAAGCCCGTCAACTCAACTTGAGTTCAATCTCCAAACACATGGTGGAAGGAAAGAAATATCTCTCTCTCTCTCTCTCTCTCTCTCTCTCTCTCTCTCTCTCTCTCTCTCTCTCTACACATACACAGAGAGAGAGAGACAGAGACAGAGAGACAGAGATAGAGACAGAGAGAGAATTTTTATTTAAAAATCATCTTTAGATAATAAAGGACCTGCTACATACAGTCTGTCAGCAAACTATTTGATACACTGGTAAAAATCAGAATTCCAAATGGCTGAGCTGCAATTCCAAAGCTACAAAGTTAACACACACACACACACACACACACACACACACACACACACAGAGGAAGGTTTTTTTTGTTCATCCACAGAGAGATGGCAGCTCCAGTCCCTATAAACACCCATCATAGTGACTACAGAGCATGTCGTGTAGTGGAAATAGCTCAGGGGTGATGGTGGGATAGGGAAAATGTCAGAGACGATGACTCAAGGGGGAACAAATAAGGATTCACCAGTAACTGACTGTGTGCAGGCTCACCGGTCTGTTCCTCTTAGCATGCCTGGGTAATGAAAAGGCTGACTCATCTGGAGAATGATAAATAGAACAATCACAGGCATTTGCAAAGTATCGATTTCCTTGGGAGCACCAAGGTTTTCATGGTAATAATCTAATATACACTCAAGCAGCGACCATGATGAGCCTGGCCGGCTTTCCCTACACAGGCCTGTGCTATTCTGTACATCTCATGGAAAAGGAACCAAGAGAGAAGGCGCAGGCTTCCCTGAGACCATGGAAACGGTCTAAATGGCTGGCCTCTGGAGGACGCTGGAACAAACGGTTTCAGATTGCACGATGGGCCATGGCTAAGGCATTCGCTGCCTCCAATCCGCCTCCAATCTAATTAAGTCTGAATAAGTGTTGCTGATATAATTTAAAATATGAGCACAATTGTCAGATGGTTCTTGGAAGACATAATACACAATGTAGAACAGTAATTTAATGATGATAAAAGCAAGCACTTATTTACTATATACCAGGCACCATTCTAAATACTTTATATATAAATCCTCTAAGTTTCCAGGTACCACCTGATAACCCTTATCTCCACCATCCACAGAGCAAAACTGAGGCAAAGAAGGAACCAAGGTAAGGGAAAGACCCAAGAGTAAAAGCTGGGGCGAGAGTGCGCCAGACTCTTAACCACTAGTCTATACCACTTCTTAATACCATTACTAATAATAATCTAATAACCATACTCCAATGATTCTAGAGTACATCTTTAAAACTGGAACTTTTGAGGGGGGATAAAAAAACTTTTAAAACATCCCCACCCCCACCCCCGTTTTATTCAAAATAAGATCAATTCCATCCCCTGCACTCCCGCTTCTTGAGATAGAACTTTCCCAGGCTGTCCTTGAACTTCTGGATTATGTGAGTCTCTTGATTAATCTTCTAACAGCTAGGATTATAGATCTGGCACCATGCCCAGCTAATTTCATTCTTGAATTTGAACGGGGGGGAAAAACATTCAGACCTTAGAAACTCAGGAGGAAGGGTTTTTTTTTAATTAATTTACTTATTTATTCACTTTACATCCTAATCACTGCCCTCTCCCTCCTCCCCGTCCCCATCCACCACCCCGCCCCCCCCCCACAACACACACAATTCCTCTCCCTCCCCTTCACCTCTGAAAAGGGGAAGGTCTCCCCCTCACCCTGTATCACCCACTCTGCCACGTCAAGTCTCTGCAAGACCAAGCACATCCTCTCCCACTGAGGCCAGACAAGGTGGCTCCGTTAGAGAGTGGGGTCCACAGGCAGGCAACAGATTTAGGGACAGACCCCACTCCAGCTGTTGAGGGGGCCTGCATGAAGACCGAGCTGCACATCTGCTACATAGGTGCCAGGAGCCTAGGTCCAACCCATAGATGTTCTTTGGTTGGTGGTTCAATCTCAGAGAGCCCCCAAGGGCTGACAGGAAGTTTTAGGGTGATGTGGTCGTCATAGGATGAGTTACAAGTCAAAACTCAGGGTATATACACCAGGTACGTTCATTTCATTTTATATAAATTTTACATCACAAGGAAAAATAAATGTGAAAGTAGTTGATGTTGTTAGGGTAACACAATACTGAAGGAAAATAACAGATCTTTAATTTACTTTGAAATGCATTCAAAACTACCACAAATTAATGGTCAGATGGAGAGAGGGATGGTACCACATGTGTGGTGAAGAAATATAGTAAGAGCTTCAAAACAGACCTTTGGCAGACTATTATTATAATCACCACTTGGATTAAGAATTTTTTTCTTTTTTCTTTTTTTTTTTGTTTTTGTTTTTGTTTTGTTTTGTTTTTTTTCGAGACAGGGTTTCTCTGTGTAGCCCTGGCTGTCCTGGAACTCACTCTGTAGACCAGGCTGGCCTCGAACTCAGAAACCTGCCTGCCTCTGCCTCTCCCTCTGCCTCCCAAGTGCTGGGATTAAAGGCGTGCGCCACCACCGCCCGGCTAAGAAATGTTTTTTTCAGCTACATAAGAAACTCTTCTGTGTGTCCCATATCAGTTATGGCCATCTGCTCCCTCTTTCAAGAGATGACTTTTGTGCCTCTTCCTTGGTTTATCATTCAAGTATGCATCCCTAAACACCGTGGGAGGCTTGGTTTGAACCCTTCAGACTTAATACATCTTTACCCAAGCCTTTCTTTTCAGTGTATGTTTAAGGACCTAGGCTGTCTTTACATGATGTTTTCCACACTAGAGACTTTGATGGCCACGCCTTCCTGGTACCTTTTGACATTGCCCTCTGTTCTCTATATCACCCAGAGTCCAGATCGGTGAGTCTCAGATTCCATCCCTTTGGCAAAATCCAGCAATGGTATGTTCTTTCACCAGAGGGCGTTTGATTTCGGCTTTCTACTTTTCCTAAAACAATTTTAAGGTGAGCGCTTTTCTTGCATGCATGTATGTGCACCACATACGTGCCTGGTGTACACAGGGGTCAGAAAAGAGCAGCAGACCCTTTGCCGCTGGAGTTGAGACCCTGTGCTTGGGTGCTGGGAATTGAGCTTGGGTCATGAGCAACAAGTGCTCTTAACAACGGCCTTATCTCTCCACCCTCACTTCTCTTAGGGAGGCAGGGGGTCAGTAGCTTCCATGATTTGTTTGGGCAGGGAGAAAATATCCTAACTCTATCCCACTGTCTTTCTTTCACAGATATTTATAAGGCTCAAAATAAACCACAGACTGTTTTTCCTTACGGTTTCAGAGCCATAAACTGGTATATTTCATTTTCAAAAGGTGACTCACTAGTCTTTCTCTTAAAATGCAGTGGATTATCTGGGCAGTGGTGGCGCACGCCTTTAATCCCAGCACTTGGGAGGCAGAGGCAGGCAAATTTCTGAGTTTGAGGCCAGCCTGGTCTACAGAGTGAGTTCCAGGAGAGCCAGGGCTACACTGTCTCGAAAGAAAAAAAATGCAGTGGATTTCCGGGAGTTGTTCTGTTTGTTTGTTTTTTGTTTGTTTGTTTTTGTTCTGATTAGGGGCTTTTGTGCGTGTATACTTTTTGATATGGTTATTTGAAACAGGCTCTCACTGTATAGCTCTGGCTGTCCTGGAACCCTCTATGTAAACCAGGCTGGCCTCGGACTCCCACCTCTGCCTCCTGAGTGCTGAATCAAATACGTGTACCCCCACACTCAGATGAAACCTGGGCTTAAACATCTTCATTAAAGCTCAACTTGTTGAACTTGTCTTTCACTTGCAGGAGCCTCTTCCAATAGCATAGATCTCTTGTCTATAATTCCAAACATTTTTGATAACTTCCCCCACTGTTTGGTAGTCAGAATGTTCTGTTCATCTCCTATAGTGCCTACCTCAGACCTAGAAGCAGCCACTTCCCCAAAAAGCCCTAAGTTTTCTACTTTTGTCTTTTCTGGTTTTTGTGGTTGGTTGGTTGGTTGGTTGGTTGGTTGGTTGGTTGGTTGGTGTTGGTTTTTGACGCAGTTTTGCTATGTAAGACATCATCATCATGGTGTAGGTGAGGCTGGTCTCAAGTTCACAGTCCACCTGCCTCTATAACCTGACTGCTGGAATTACAAGCAAGTTCAGCCAGGTCTGAGCTGAATGATGCATTCTGAGACTCTAGGCTTGGAACTAGGGGATTTCCTATTGTGTTGCCAGGAACTTCCTGCCAAGATCTTTGTTCTCCAGCCCTGGGAAGATGGTGAGCTAGAAAGTCTCCTCAGACCCCCTGGAACTGGAGTTACAGACAGTTGTGGGCTGTTATATGAATGCTGGGAATTGAACCCAGGGAAAGCAGAGTACTCTTAACCACGGAGTCATCTCTCCAGCCCCTCTAGAAGATTTTTAAAATAGAAGTCCATAAGAACAACTTCCCCAGGTTCTTGCAGGCTGACCAAAATTTTGTTCTGCACATGAAGCCCCTTGCTTATGCATTCCTTCCCAGAACAGCTTAAATATGTTATTTCACTTTATTCTAGCGTACAGTTTTGTCATCAAAGGATGATAATAATCTGATTTTTCTTTGTTTCATAAGTCACATGCTATGTGTGCCTAAAAGCTTTCATGAAAAAAAAATGTTTTCTTTAAAGCTCAAGACATGTTCTGTAATTTGTCTTGGCGTTGGTATTCCGGGTCAGCACGCTTAGGCTCTTCCTGTGCTTTGATATGCAGTTCAAAGCACTCTGGGGAATGCTCACAAGCTTTCTTGACTCCTAAGTTTTTCTCGTTCCATTCCCTTTCTTTGGGCTTTCTCTCTAGAATCCCCTTCTATTGGTGCATACATTTTCTTCTCTTCTGCATCTGTCACTTCTTAAAAAAATATTTATTTATTTGTTTGTTTGTTTACCTACTTATTTATTTATTTTATGTGAGTACACTGTAGCTGTTCTTCAGACACACCAGAAGAGGGCATCAGATCTCATTACGGATGGTCGTGAGCCACCATGTGATTGCTGAGAATTGAACCAGCAATTCTCTGGCTCCTAACTGCTGAGCCATCTCTCCAGCCCTGTCACTTCTTAAAAAAAGTCTCTAATTGCCTCACTTCTTTTTCTTTTTTAAGTTATATTTTTGGGGGTGTGAGATACCTCCATGGGTAACAGAGCTTGCTGCCAAGGTTGATGACCTGAGTTAGATCACAGGGACCCGAGGAGTGGAAGGAGAGAACCGACTCCTGGAAGTTATCCTTTGATCTCCCCACAGGCACCCTGCTATGTATGCTACGCCACATCAATAAATAAATGTAAAAATATATATATATATATATATATATATATATATATATATTTAAATATGCATTTTAATTTGTATTTCTCTTTTACCTTCTCTTGTGTCTCCTCACTCCAGTGTCTCTTCAGTTTGGTTTTCATGGCAAAAGTGAGATGACTTTCTTCTTTCCCCTTGTAGTTCCTTCTTGAAGTCTCCTACCCACCTGTCAGTTTCTCTAATTCTGATGCATAATATTTTTGTAATTTTGGATAGGACATGCTCTTTAAAGGTTCATGTTTTGGAAGCTTGGTCCTCATGTGCTGGATCCAATCATTGAGAGACGACTAGACCATTGAGAATGTGGCCTAAGTGATGAATTACTCCCTGGTGACATTACTGGGGGTGGTAGACACTGGAGAGGAGGCCTTGCTGGAGGAGACAGATACCGCAGGCTTGCCTTGGAAGAGTCTATCTTCCTCTCTATTCGTGTCTCTGCCCTTATAAGGTAAACAGTCTTCTCTGTCACCACAACCTTGTCACCATGATATCCCCACCTCACCATTAGACCGCCACAACACAGCTGGCTGGCTGTGTACTGAAACCATGAGCCAAGAAAGCTCTCCCCCTCCTGTCTTCCTGTAGTATTTGTCACATAGTAAAGAAACCAAGGAACACAATATCTTGTCATATCTTTTAACATCTGAATGTCTTTTAGTTCTCTTGAACTCTGGCTGTATTCCATCCATCTTTTCAACACGTGTTCACTGAAACCCAGAGGGTGTGGCGGGAGTGACCCACTGCCGTCTGGTTGGGTTTGAAGACTGCTACAGAGGGGTAGAGGAGGGGGATCCCACTCACCCCTGGGACTGTAAGGCCACATAGCAAATCAGGTCTGGAGAGACTACAGACACGGGCAGGCAACTACCAGTGTTTAACTAGATTGACAAAGCAGTAAACTGACTTCTCAATCTCTAGACTTCACCTGGCAAAAGCTGCTCTCAGCCTTAATCAGAAAAGTCTCTCCTCACAGTGAATAGCAGTGACTGCAGAGAGCCAGGGCTACCCAGGATGCAGAGAGTAAGCAAGGGTTGTGGGCCCAGGCCTAAATAAGACATTCGTACTACCCCATCTAAGGTTCAGGGGACTCTGCAGATGGGGCGGGAAGTATGTAAGACCTAGACGATGGGATAAAGGGTTATTGAATGCCATCCTCTGGACTCAAGACAGCTATTGCAATTATTAATCCACAATACTTAGTTTCCAGCACTGGGCCTGTACAAGACTGACTCTATCTGCAATAATTTAGAGAAGGGGGGGTGCATTTACAAGGCCTTCCCTATCCTTTACCTTTGAACTGTTCGCTGTGGATTGACCCTGGGAGGAGTGCAGTTGTACCCACTGCTAAGCCCACCAGGTTCCAAAAAATGTCTCCAAACCCATGGCAGTCACAAAACAGAATGAATATTATGAAAGTGAGAAAGATGTTTGTGGGGAGCAAGGGGAGTTGCTGGGACTTAAGGACAGTGGAGGATCTAAGGAGCTGATGGGGTAGCAGGAAGGTGGAGGGTCGGAGCAGGGAGTAGGGAAAATGTTTTATGTACGTGCATAACTGTTTGAAAGAAGATTTAATTTGCAAAAAAAAAAAAAAAAAAAAAAAGAGGCTGGGCGGTGGTGGCACACGCCTGTAATCCCAGCACTTGGGAGGCAGAGGCAGGCGGATTTCTGAGTTCGAGGCCAGCCAGGTCTACCGAGTGAGTTCCAGGACAGGCAGGGCTATACAGAGAAACCCTGTCTCGAAAAACCAAAAAAAAAAAAAAAAAAAAGAGTGATTGATCATCCATGTCCACTTTTTTTTAAAAAAAAGATTAATTTATTTATTTCATGTGTGTGAATACACTGTCACTGTCATCTTCAGACACACCAGAAGAGGGCATCGGATCACCACTACAGATGGTTGTGAGCCACCATGTGGTTGCTGGGAACTGAACTCAGGACCTCTGGAAGAGCAGAGGTCTCTTAACTGCTAAACCATCTCTCCAGCCCATCAAGTCCACTTTTAAAAGTACAAAGAACAGTGTAATTTCAAAAACTAATTTGCAGGCTATTGTTTCCTTTGGAGAAAAGCAGGAGAAGTTCACAAAACCATCCAGTCAATTTTAAGCCAAGAATTCCAAAGTAGGCCATCCTTGCTGAGCCTGGAAGTTTGTTTGAGGAAACTTTCCTCTTTCACACTTCAAAGGCAAATAAGCTATCAATGTCAAAAGAAACTCAGAAACAACACTCTTTCAAAATGCCTGGGGAGCCTTGTTTACTTTCTTCTGAGGTTGTCAGCTCAGCCTCTGCTTTGAGGTCCTCCTTACAGACAACTATCTTCAACTCCTTCTTGCAAATTGAACAGAAAAGCGCCGGCCATTGTGGGTTAATATGAAAGGGCATTTATAAGGCAGGTGCTTCTTGGCACCAACGCTGAGCATGCAGCCCCGCCTTTATTGAAGTATTTGATCGAGTGTTGATGTCAAGCAATAATATTTAATTAGATATTTGTCTCTCTTAGCATAAAAGGAATTTACAGAGAAATAAATTCGACAGTTTCCCATCAATAAAAAAGAACTTTGCCCTCGAACTGTTTTAATCATTTGACTTTTAAAAGGCAAGCTGGTCTTTAATCCCAGTACTTAGGAGGCAAACAGATCTCTCTGCAGTCAAGGCCAACCTGGTCTACACCAACAGATTCCAGAACATCCAGAGTACAAAGAGAAACTCTGTCTCAAAACAGACAAACAAACAAATGGACATACAAATAAATAAAATACAAGCTAGAGGTGATGAAACGGCTCAGCAGATAAAAACACTTGCCTCTAAGCCTAATAGCCTGAGTTGAATGTCAAGAAGCCATGGTAGAAGGAAGGTACAGACCCCAAAAGCAGTCCTCTGCCCTCCACACACACACAACTATGGCACATGGATACCCACACACACTAATAATAATAAATAAAATTAAAATTTTGATGCAAGTATCTCCACAATTATTTTCCACTTTCTTCAGATTGATAAAAGCATACTTAATTGTGATACATCTAACAGTTTATGCTAGTAGAAACATTAAGACGAGTGCTTGTGAAAATAATTATCTTGCTTAAGATACAGAAAAAAAGTCCAATCTTTCGATCGAAGGACACAAATCTCTGAACATCTGTATACACAAAGTTCTACTCATAATGTAGAATTATATGATGGTGGTGGTAGTAGTAATTATAGTATACTATATGTAGACAGTGCTACTTTAGGTCTTGCCACCTAAATAGAACCTTATAACGGCCAGAAAAATCCTCGTGGCTTTTGTTTGACAAATAGCATCCAATACATCCCACTTGTGCCTGAGTTTGTTCCCAAAGAGTTAACGGCGGCTGTGGCGCTGTCCTTGGACTAAAAGGCATTCGGCAGAGTTAGAGGAATCCTTGATAATACAACATGACTCATGAATCAGTAATGAGAAAGAAAAGATGTGGGAGAAAAGGAGGGAAACTGGGGAAAGATCAAAGGGAGTCTTGGAGTAAGACAAAAGTAAAAGCAAATGTTTATACCAAAAAGGTATCATCTCCGGAGCCTCCATTGCTTTGTCACTGTGTACAAAGCACTATAGTCCCCATGAATCCTTTACTCTTCTTACAACTCTACCAGCGAGCCATTTAACATCACACTAAGCATCCGTTTAGTATCACAGGTTTACTTATGCATACATTCCACAGCATTGTTATCCATAATGTCCAAAATGTAGCAACAATCCTAAGACCCATCAATGGATGAGATTTTAAACAAAATTTAGGATATGTATACAAACACTCATCATTCGATACTTTAAAAAAAAATTGAATGATAGAACGTGGTTAAATTCCAAAGAGACTGTTCTGTGTGAAAGAAGGTGATAGGGAAAAGGACCCCATCCCCCCATCCTATGAGGTGGTTTACGTGAACGTTCTAGAGTTGGCACGTCCACAGAGAAAGAAAGATTAGGAGTTGCCCAAGTCTGGGAGCAAGGAGGGTGCTGGGAAATGATTGCTAATAAGTCTGAGATTTCTCTGGGGGGTGATGAAACTGTTCTACTGATTGTAGGGATGCCTGCAAGATCTGCAAATATACTTAAAAACATTCAGCAATACCCTTAACTGGGAATATTATAAGGCACATGAATCATATAGGTCATAAAAATAGTATTTTCTCAAAACATGGGTTGAGTAAAACCATGGCCCTTTGGGGAGAGGAGCTGAGGACTGAGTGTGTAAGCCTAAGAACTGGACTGTCCTTGAGTCACTTGAGGAGTGCTAAACAGAGAGAGAGAGAGAGAGAGAGAGAGAGAGAGAGAGAGAGAGAGCACATATCTTTGCCCCAGGGATCTGAATGCTAGTAATCGCCACTAGCTAGCTGTAACTTCAATAAAGAAATCTTGAAATATGGGAAGTACAAAATCTCTTGTAATAAAGATGTCACAGATGCACTGTCGTGTAAGCGTTAAGAGTTTCTATTGCTGTGAAGAGACACCATGACCACAGCAACTCTTATGAAGAAAGACATTTAACTGGGGATGGCTTATTGTCGTGGTGAGAAGCATGGCGGCATGCAGGCAGACATGGCGCTGGAGAGGTAGATGAGAGTTCTAGATCAGGATTAGCAGACAGCAGGAAGAGAGTGAGACACTGGGCCTGGCTTGAGCATCTGTGACACACTTCCTTCAATAAAGCACACCTACCCCAACAAGACCACCTCTCCTAATGGCCACCACTCCCTATGGGCCTATGAGGGTCATTTTCATTCAAACCACCACAAGGTACCTCTGTACACATTCCTCCCTTGTGTCAACCCCCCTAACCCCCGCACTAGGGAGCCTAACTCCTCACGGTTTCTCCCACCCACTCTCTCTTCTGCACATCCACCGTCCATTGCACAGTCAACCAGGTCTGCAGTCTTCATCATGTCTGGATGACGGGAACTGCCTCCTGCTAGGTCTCTCTGCCTCTATTCTCTCTGTACCCTCTCTAGCTCCCACAACCACCTTATTATCAAAATAATCTTAAAATAAGGTCTGCTCCTCCCCACCAGCTAGCCTCTCCGTGCCTCCCTTTGTATGTTAGAAATTTCACCAGGTATGTTCTAAGAGAAAGAGCTTAGAGTGGAGGAGTCTAGTAAAGACTGATCATGCCACTGAGAACACTGACTTTGGAAGGCGTCTTAGTTAGGGTTACACTGCTGTGAACAGACACCATGACCAAGGCAACTCTTAGACAACATTTCATTGGAGGTGGTTTACAGGTTCAGAGGTTCAGTCCATTATCATCAAGATGGAAACATGGCAGCATCCAAGTGGGCATGGGGCTGGAGGAGCTGAGAGTTCTACATCGTCATCTGAAGGCTGCTAGTGGAAGAATGATGTCCAGACAGCTAGGATGAGGGTCTGAAAGTCCACACCCACTGTGACACACCTACTCCAACAGGGCCACATCTAATGGTGCCACTCCCTGGGCTAAGCATATACAAACCATCACAGAAGGGTTAAAGTAATACTCTTGTGACCCATGACTTGTCTCTCACAAGAGGGTGATGAGAGAACTGTAAACCTGTCCCTTGACTATATTTTTATGGCTCCATGTCCCACCATATGACCTCTCCCTCACACACATTGCCTCTGAAATGATACCACAAACTGTGAGATCGTCATTAGAGCCAAGCTGATGCCAGCTACAGTGCCTTCCGTCGCTAGCACTGTGAGCCCTTATTTATAAAGTACACAGCCTCAGGAATCTTGTTATAGTAACAAAGACACTCCAGTTCCATTTTTCTCAGAGAATGAAAGTTAGTTACTTCATTTTTCTGTGCCCTGACTGCTGGTCTCATCTCTGTCAGATATCTATCCAACAGTGGTGCCATGCCTCTGGCCCTAGCAGCATGAGATCCAAGGTCTGTGGGTCTCACAGTTCACTTTCTCACCCCCCTCCATCCTACACTGCTCTTCTCGGGAAACTCTTCTTCTCCCAATTCTTTGTACACACTGGTAATTCCTAGGTCAGTGGTGCCCCATTGATTGACTCTAGGGAAGTAGCTGAGGTGACAAATTGGCTAAAAAGAAACTCAGAGAACTGTTTTTCAGTGATGAAAACAGTTTACGCCTTGATTGGAGTAGTACTTTCAATGGCTGCATATACTTACCAACATTCATTGAACTACATTACAATCTGCACATTGTTCAATTTTTTAAATGTTAGGCAACAAAAAATGTGACAGTTAAAAAACATCATTTCCAGTCTGGGCCAGTGCCCTAAGCAGACCTTGGGCTCAAACTCCACAGCCAGTCCCACAACACACAGAGGAAGCTCCACTCCCAGGTACTTTTACATGCCCAGGATCACAGGATCATGGGATCCCAGGAGCTTGGTCACACCAGTATGTCAGGGTCCCAGAGGCAGCTTGACTCACAGGAGCTCTGACACACCCAGGATCTCAGAATCTGGTATCATAAAATCCCAGAATCACAGGATCACAGAGACAACTTGACTCTGAGGAGTTCTTTTTTCTTTTTTTCTTTTTTCTTTCTTTCTTTCTTTCTTTCTTTCTTTTTTTTTTTTTTTTTTTTTTTTTTTTTTTTTTTTTTTTGGGTTTTCGAGACAGGGTTTCTCTGTATAGTTCCAGCTGTCCTGGAACTCACTCTGTAGACCAGGCTGGCCTCAAACTCAGAAATCTGCCTGCCTCTGCCTCCCAAGTGCTGGGATTAAAGGCATGTGCCACCAATGCCCGGCAACTCTGAGGAGTTTTTACACAACCAGGATCACAGGAAGGACAAGCTCCAGTCAGATATAGTGAGGACAGGTAACATCAGAGATAACCGGATGGCCGGAGGCAAGCGTAAGAACATAAGCAACAGAAACCAAGGTTACTTGGCATCATCAGAATCCAGTTCCTCCACCATAACAAGTCCTGGATACACCATCACACCAGAAAAGCAAGATTTAGTTCTAAAATCACTTCTCATGATAACAATAGAGGACTTTAAGAAGGACATAAATAATTGCCTTAAAGAAATATAGGAGAACACATGTAAAGAGCTAGAAGCCCTTAACAAGGAAACCAAAAAATCCCTTAAAGAATTACAGGAAAACACAATCAAACAGGCAAAAGAAATGAACAAAACCATCCAGGATCTAAAAATGGAACTAGAAACAATAAAGATATCACAAAGGGAGACAACTCTGGAGCTAGAAAATCTCGGAAAAGAGATCAGGAGTCATAGATGCAAGCATCACCAATGGAATACAAAAGACAGAAGAGTATCTCAGGTGCAGAAGATACTATAGAAAACACTGACACAAACGCTGGGTGGTGGTGGTGGTGGCAGCGGCAGCGGCAGCGGCGGGGCTGTGCAGGCCTGTAATCCCAGCACTTGGGAGGCAGAGGCAGGCAGATTTCTGAGTTCAAGGCCAGCCTGATCTACAGAGTGAGTTCCAGGACAGCTAGGGCTATACAGAGAAACCCAGTCTCGAAAAAACCAAATCCAAAAAAAAAAAAAAGAAGAAGAAGAAAAGAAAACACTGATACAACAGTCAAAGAAAACACAAAAAGCAAAAACTCCTAACCCAAAACATCCAGGAAATCCAAGACACAATGAGAAAACCAAAACTAAGGATAATAGGTATAAAAGAGAGTGAAGATTCCCAACTTAAAGGGTCAGTAAGTATCTTCAACAAAATTATAGAAGAAAACTTCCCTAACCTAAAGAAAGAGATGCCCATGAACATACAAGAAGCCTACAGAACTCCAAATAGACTGGGCCAGAAAAAGAAATTCCTCCCGTCACATAATAATCAAAACACCAAATACACTAAACAAAGACTATTAAAAGCAGCAAGGGGAAAAGGTCAAGTAACTTATAAAGGCAAGTCTATCAGAACTACACCAGACTTCTCACCAGAGACTATGAAAGCTAGAAGATCCTGGGAAGATGTCATACAGACCCTAAGAGAACACAAATGCCATCCCAGGCTACTATACCCAGCAAAACTCTCAATTACCATAGAGAAAACAAGATATTCCATAACAAAGCCAAGTTTACACAATATCTTTCCACAAATCTAGTCCTACAAAAGATAATAGATGGAAAACACCAACACAAGGAGGGAAACTACACCTTAGAAAAAGCAAGAAAGTAATCTTTCAACAAACCCACACAAACACAATTCCACGTCTAACGACAAAAATTAACAGGAAATAACAATCACTTTTCCTTAATATCTCTTAATATGAAAATTAATATCACTAACATGTCCTAATTGATTGAAATTCAAAGATAAGAGGAATTAGAAATTTCTTGGCTGTCACCCAGTGGACTCTACTTTGGTAATTGGAGAAATATGTCCAATATTGTACAATCCATATACACACTCTGCTTGTTTGTATGGGACAGTGTCTTGCTGTGTACCACATAATGGTCTTGAAATCATGCTTCTCCTATCTCAGCCTCTCTATAAGTAGGATTGTTTATTTGATGTTTTTACCCTATACTATGGTTTTCAGAACAGCACACATATTTCAAAATTATTTATACGACCAAAAGAAAATTAGACAATTAATTTGGGAGGTGGCTTGTAAGAGAACAACAGAGTGAGACTAAATGTTTTGCTTGATATTTATAATTATTGTATCAATTTTGAAGAAGATGATCATATAAGTTACTTTTTCTGAGATGAATGCTTTTCAAAATCATCACAGCCAAGGAACCAGAATATCACCCTCACCTAATATCTGTGTCACCCTCCAAGCAGAACCATTGTTCATTGAAACAGTTGATGAATGACTAATGCATAGACCATCTTAATACACACACCATTTCTTAAATGAATATAACCTGTTCCTTGTGGGCTGAGAATGATAACAATCACTTAAGTCAAACAAGCTTTGACCATAGCAGGAAATCTGTATCCAAATAATTGTGCCTACAATTCATTCCTTGGCACAGCAGAACTGTCAACTCTTAGCTTAGCTACTATGGAGGTAAAATCCTTTGGTGATATGAGGGACATTGAAGTACAGTCTTATTACAATGAACTTCAATGTCTAAAAATTGTTCTTATTTTGGGTTTGTACCACAGTAAGAGCCAAGATTTTAAGTTCTACTAAAAACAAAACAAACAAACAAACGAAAAGACTTTTATCTTTTTATGTTCATTTAATAGCATGCCCATCATTTTTATGATTGGTATAAAAATATATATTGTGTTGAATATTAAAAAATTATTTCCTAAAGCAAGTTTCACTCAAGGTGAATCACAGGCTCATTTAGACAACATTCCTCAATGGCACTATGGCATCCTACAAACAGTTTTATCACCAGCTAGCTTATCCTCCTCCACATACACAGCTAGTGGATTTATTTATCTGCCTCACTAAGCTAACCCTAGGGTAAAAAGTAAGTCTTCATGGTTGTGAATCCCTGACAACGACACCTTTATGACAGCTCTGGCATGACCAAAAACACTTGGTAAATACCTGTTGGATGTGTCAAAATGAAATGTATGATGTGTAGAAGATGGTGTAGCAAAATAGAGAGGAGTTCTGATATTTTAATATAACTAGAAGGGAAGGAAGGAGGGGATGAGAGGGGAAGGGAGGGAAGGGGAAAGGAGAGGGGAGGGGAGAGGCGAGGAGAAGAGAGAAGGGGAGGGGAGAGGAGAAGAGAGAAGGGGAGGGAAGAGGAGAGGAAGGGAGGGGAAGGGAGGGGAGAAAGGAGTAGAAAATGCAATCATCAACCACAGTTGGAATCAGCTTTCAAACCACTGCTCCCCTTGACTCCACACTCATCCCACAGCCATGCATGCATAGCCCCACACTCCTTCTTTATCTTCTTTTTAAATAGTTTAAACCAATATTTGTGCTTAGAGTTGAAGGGGACACATTCCCAGTGTGGCTGAGCTTGCCTGTTTATTCCCCTATTAACACCAAAAAGTTCTGGACAGAGGCACCTAGAACTGCAGCTGTGCCCATGAACGGTCAGCAGGAATGATAGCAAGTCAATGTGCCAAGGGGGAAAAAAAATCTCTTGCTTCTTATTTAGACAACTCACCCTAATCTCTTCAAAACACACGTCTAAGGGAGCTTTATCATCCTATAATTAACTTAATTTAGATAAATATTAGCCACCAGAAATTTTGCTTTATAAACTTAGCTGTGGTTGAATGCTCCAAGAAGGGCCTAATGTGCCACAGGACTCAATGAAATGCTAACAGGCTTTGACAGCTTAGCAGGTACTCCAAGGAGACTGGAGTCCCGAAAGAACTGTGGCACAGTGGCGTTCTGCTCCTTCAAGGGCATCATCTTGCCATTTGTTTATTGACCTAAACGCTTTCGCCTAGGTCATTCATCTTCCCTCCACCCTCCCCGGTGGGCACCTCTGCCCCAGAAAGACCCTGTCAAGAAAGACTCACATAGTCAGTGACAGAACTGACTGACTCCCATTCGCTCTCCTCATCAACTCTCAAGAGCCAAACGCTGAAAACCAAAAAAGGTAATTTGATGTGAACTCATTTGGCAGAACACGCTGGCCTGAATTAGCATGAGATTATTTGTGTAAATTTAGGGCACATAGACCATTTGGTATAAATATTCACCACTGTCCAATTACAGAGCTCTGTCCCAGGCCACGCTGGCAGCATTACATAAAAAATGCCGCATGCAAAATATCACCTTTTCAAAACCCCCAAAAAATGTCTGAATGCCAAAATACTTCTGGCATCAAATATTTTAACTATGTGATTATGAGCTTAAGTCTACTTGAATGCCAACTGAATTGATTTGTTGTGGGCACTCATAAGAGCAGTTCTGGGTGTACCTGGGGAGACAAGGACCATGGCAGCAAGCAGTGGGACCCAGGTGTCTGGTAGCGCTGTCCCTGCCTCACCTTTTAAGGGAGCTAACAGCCCAAAGCAGTCACGGTTAGCTACCGTCTCCAAAGTGTCAACTCAGGTCCAAAGATTCTTGTCCCCAGCTAACCATCGAAGCTTGTGGGCATATATAGGGAGATTTAACAGAATTGCAAACTTAGTATTGAACAACTTCACAGTACAGGGTACACTGTATCAGTATAAACTGGTTGACTTAAAAAAAATTTTTTTTTTAAATCATAGCCAGGTGGTGGTGGTGTGTGCCTGTAATCCCAGCACTTGGGAGGCAGAGAGAGGTGGATTTCTGAGTTCGAAGCCAGCCTGGTCTACAAAGTGAGTTCCAGGACAGCCAGGTCTATACAGAGAAACCCTGTCTCAAAAACACAAACAAACAAAACAAAACAAAACCAAACATAACTCTGAAAACAGTATCTAGAGTAAAAAATCTAGTCTCCCTAGTACTACAGAATCTCCCATTTTATTTCCTCCCAAGTTATTATCATCCCACACGCAACCGAAGAAAACCACAATCATGACTGATAAGTTTGGTTTTTGCAATTTGGCCTTCCTTCCTTCCTTCCTTCCTTCCTTCCTTCCTTCCTTCCTTCCTTCCTTCCCTACTTCTCTTCCTTCCTTCCTTCCTTCCTTCCTTCCTTCCTTCCTTCCTTCCTTCCTTCCTTCCACATACTGGAAATCAAACCTAGGCCTCTTCCATAAAGTTATATCCCCAAATTCAGCTTGACTGTCTCTCATGCTGAGCAGACAGGAACTCACACAAGCGAGTCAAACTCTTCCCTGTTGATCTCTCAGCCCAAAGCCAACTTAAATTTAAGTTCACCGAATGTTTTGCCATTAATCTGACTGTTAATTGGTGGCCAGGTTTCCCTCCTACCTTCTGAAAGTGTAGTGGAGTTGAACTACAAGACCACATAACAACTCAAGAACCACGTGGCCAGGCGAGGGAGAGAAGATAGAGGCGGGAGGGTCAGAAATTCAAGGACAGCTTCAACTACATAGCACATTCCAGACCAGTCTGGGCTACAGGACTCTCTCTCTCTCTCTCTCTCTCTCTCTCTCTCTCTCTCTCTCTCTCTCATACACACACACACACACACACACACACACACACACACAAGCTGGTTGTACTGGCTCAAAGGAGGCTGAAGCAGGAAAATGAAGAGCTAGCTCCCTGCCAGGATGAGCTACTAAAGCTACTAAGCAAGACCCTATCTAGAAAAAAGCAATAAAAAAATCAGTACTTATTCATATGGTGTGTGTGTGTGTGTGTGTGTGTGTGTGCCGCGCGCGCACGCGCGCGCACCTCCTGCATATCTATCTGTATACTACCCATGAGCCTGGTGCCTGCAGAATTCAGAAGACAGTGTTCAGATCCAGAAGTCCAGATCCCCTGCAACCGGAGTTACCGTTGCTTGAGAGCTGCCATGTGGATCCTGTCAATCAAACCCCAGTCCTCTGGAAGAGCAGCAAATGTTCTTAATCACTGAGTCATCTCCCCAGACCCCCAAAGGAAATTTCTTTACATCACTCAGTATCAAAGTTTGCTTACAATAAATGTCACAAAAACTAAGTTTAAGCAAATTGATTTAACTATATGTCATTTGAAACTTGTAAAATACCATTCTTAATAAAATAAAATTCTCATAACATAAAACTCACCATTTTAACCATTTTTAAATGTGCGATTCAGTACATTCACAGAGTTTTGCAACAAACACCAATGCCCAATGCAGAATATTTCTTTCCCACTAGATGTAGTGATACTTGCCTACAGTTCCAGCAGTGGAGAACTGAGGGCAAGAAAACTGGGAATTCAAGGCCAGCTTGAACTACACTGCAAGTTAGTAGCTGATCTGGGATATAAGGGATATAAGGGACTTTGCCTCATAGATATGTCTATTCTGAATAACTCATGTGTTCATGCGTGCGTGCATGCATGCATGTGTGTGTGCGTGCGTACATGTGTGTATGCATGTGTGTGTGCGTGCGTGCATGTGTGTGTATGCATGTGTGTATGTGTGTGTGTGTGTGTGTGTACTATATAGCCTTTTCTATTTAGCATCTTAGCATGATGCAGTCAAAGTTCACCCCCTGCCCACTGCAATGTCATGAATCAGAGCTTCATTTCTTTCAGTGGCTGCATAACCAAATTACACAGACCTAGCATATTTTCTTTATCTATACATCAAAGGATAAACATATGGTCGTGTCCTCCCTTTGGCTGTTGGAAGCAATGCTTCTTGTAAGCATCTGTATACAAGTACTGTGAGAAGGTATGTTTTCTATTTTCTTGCACATACCAGGAAATGGGATTTCTATGTTACATGGTAATTTTAACATCCTGAAGAACTGCCAGGTTATTTTCCAAAATGACTACAACATTTTGTGTTGCAATGAATGAGGCTCCAATTTCTCCACATCTTTGTCAGCCATTATAGTTTAATGCTATCATTATTGTTATTATTACTGCTATTGTAGTCATCCTAAAAGGTGTGAGAATGGTATCTCACTGTGATTTATTTCCCTAATGAAAATTACATATGCTCAAAAAATATTAGCTGCTATGATTTTTATATATGAATGATATTACACCATAAAATGTAAATGTGTATATTAAATAAAATATCTATTTATATACTATCAGTGAGTTTTGTCATTTTTTTAAAATATATTTTGTAGTTATCTTCTCCATCCTCTCTTGCCCATAGAAGAGTAGGCTCTCTGCAAGTAAATGAGCGAATGATAGTTTAAGATATAAACAGCCATGTGAGGTGTCTGAAGGTTAGAGCGGGAAACTAGAACCATTACAGAGAAGCTAAAAAGGCAAAAATAGATTTCTCAGCCTTTGGTTAAACTCAGGCCATTTGTCCACTAGATCTAAGTTTCCAAGAGCAAAGCCGCTCAATTCTCCAGGAATGCTTAATGCAATATCTTCCTGATATAATACCTTCTCCGCCGGGAAGGTAATACAATATAGTCCAATGGAAATGGGGATTAAGAAACCTGAGTCTGGGTTCTGATTTCACCACTAACTCTGTAACCCTGGAGATCTGCTGCTTCCCCTACTCTTTGTATTCTAAGAGAGGGAAGGATAGAGCAGGAGAGGAAGGGAGGAGACAGGAGAGAAAGAAACAGAGTGGAGAAGGAAGGGAAGAGGAGAGAGCTGGGAGGAGGGGGGAAACAGCGGGCAGGGAGAGAGAAGACAGGTGCGGTCGGTCGGCGACGAGGAACTGCATTCTGAGATCTCTTTACAGCTCCGTGGCAAGCTGCTTTGCCGTCCCAGCCAGCGTTTGCATCTGTGCTTGCTAACCTTGTTCGTAGAACACTCCTGTCACATCGGCTCCAGCGGGCAAAGAGTAATGGCCCAAATAACCTCCCGTCCCCCTGCAACCTCTGCCCAAGAACTGGCATCCATACATCTGAAGGAGAGGAAGTCTCTGTGCCAAGCTCACAGATGGGGATGCACGTTGACTCCCCAAGGACCTCAGGGAAGATGTGCAAAACAAACGTCCCCTGGAAATCACTATGTGCGCCCCATAGGCGGGAGGAGCTGTGTCGGTAGAGGAGGAAAACAGAAGGCTGCTCCCATTTCACACGGTGTACAGCCAGCCAGTGTGCGACGAGCAGAGACCGACCAGTTTTTAAAATGTTTCTTCCCTTGCTATTTGCCTGGGAAGCGGGTATCTGTATATGCTAGTGATATGATCTAGAACTGTTCCGGTGACTAGGAACACAGCAGGGCACAAAACGAAGCCCTGTACTCATAAAGTCTACAGGCAAGTGGGGAAGGACTTCAATAAAATAAATATGGGTGCATGTGTGTATACATGTAGGTGCATTATGTACACATATGTGTACACCTATGTATGCACCTACGTGTGTGTGTCTGTGTGTGTGTGTGTGTGTGTGTGTGTGTGTGTGTGTGAAAACAGTTAAAGAAACAGAAAGTTGTATTGAGTCTATGGCAGAAACGTCGGGAGCAAGCTGCCCTTGCGAACGGTCCGTGTCAGGTTCGGATACAGCTCATTGACAGGGTGTTACCTAGCATTCCCCAAGCCCTGAGTTCCGTTTGCCTGTATCTCATAAACTAGGTGTGTGCTGTACACCTGTAAACCCAGCACACGGGAGGTGGAGACAAGAGGATCAGAAAGAAGTTCAAGGTCATTCTTGGCCATGTAGCATGTTCGAGACCAGTCTGGAATACAGGAGACCCTGACTCTAATTAATTAAAGTAGTTAGAATGGGGTTGCAGTTGATTAACTAAGTAACATATAAACAAAGGATTGACCAATAGGGGCAAGAAGCATGTGGAGAAGAGCTTCCTAAGCAGGGCAGTGCAGACTGTGAGGTGCCTGAGATGAGTGAGGAGACCAACATGGCTGCCTCAGCAGCAAGGCAGAGACTGGCAGGGTGGGTCTGACTCTGATGGCGTGAGTGGAAAGCATTGCTTGTGGAGCTTGGCAGACAATGTGTGCACTTTGACTTTCATTCTGAGCAATGCGGTGGTCTGCTGCATGAATCTTAGCAAAGAGAGGCATGACTTGACTTGTCTTAAAACAATCTCTAAAGCTAAGTGTGTCCATAGAGGCGGCGGCAGCAGTGGCGGCAGAAATACCCATCGACTGTTTATGCCTTATCCAATGGGCTGGGGAGAGGGTTCTGTGGATAAGCGTGCCGGCTGTGGAGACAAGAAAATCTGAATTTGAATCCCTAGCACCCACATAAAAGCTGGCACAGCTGTGCCTGTATCTCTAGCCCGGGGGTGAGGAGGAGGAAGGGTGGGCAGGGACAGACAGGCAGATCCTGGGAGCTCACTGGCCAGCCAGAGTATCTGGAACAGCAAGCCTTGGGATCAGTGAGAGACTTCTCAAAAAATCACCTGGATGGCCATAGAGTAAGACACCTGACTCCTTCTCCAGCATGTCAAAACACACACACACACACACACACACACACACACACACACTTTTATATACACTACATCCACACAATACACATGGAAATAGATAGGCTTCCCTACGCATCAAGGATCTGGGTTCTGGGTACATTTTGGAAGAAGAGCCAGCAGAGTGTGACAAAGATGTAATGTGAGGGGGGCGGGGTGAAGAAGTGAGGCGTGCCTGCTAAGTGTCTGAGCAGAGCAACTACAGAAGCAGCTGTGGGCGGAAGACACTAGGCAGGGGATGACCCCCAAGGTCAGTTCTGGGCATGCAGACTGTGCCGTGCCTGTTGAAGCAGAGAGGAGATGAACAGAAAGTTCTGGAAGTCGAGGGAAAGTCCTTGCTAGGGGTATAAATTTAGGAGCTGATGACATCATTTCCTGGCTAAGATCAAGTGTAGGAGTTAATAGCAATGTACAACGTTTAAATCTACGCGCCAGGGGTGCCTGGGAGTGCCGTGAGAAGAGATCTCTCAGCCGAGGAGGGGCTCCCCAGCGCGCAGAGACGAGGAAGACAAGGCGGAGGCATGGAAGAAAACTGAGAGATGCACCCCAAGACAGGAGGCGCGGGGAGGAGAGGCTGCTCAGAAAGGCAGCTGGAGGAAGGTGGGAACTCAAGGTCAGAGGCACAAGGATCCCACTACAGAGATGTCAGCAGTGGGCGGATGCAGACAGTAGGTCCATGGTTACCGGGAGCTAGGGCTGAGAGCTAGAGGACCGCACAACAAATCTGACATATCCTTCGGAGATTAGGAGAACATTCTGGGATTAGAAACTGCTGCTATATCTACAGATTTATGAATGAGTTAAAAACCTAGCTGGATATGGTGGTTCCTAGCTATAAGCCCAACACTCAAGAGAATCATAAAGTTAAGGCTAGCCTGGGCTACAGAATGAGCCCTGTCTCAAAAAAGAAAAAGAACTACTAAACTGCATGTTTTAGAAAAGTGAGTAGCAGCCAGGCAGTGGTGGCGGTGCATGCCTGTAATCCCAGCACTTGGGAGGCAGAGGCAGGTGGATTTCTGAGTTCGAGGCCAGCCTGGTCTACAGAGTGAGTTCCAGGACAGCCAGGGCTACAAGAGAAACCCTGTCTCGAAAAACAAAAAAAGAAACAAAGAAAGAAAGAAAGAAAGAAAGAAAGAAAGAAAGAAAGAAAGAAAGAAAGGAGGAAGGAAGGAAGGAAGGAAGGAAGGAAGGAAGGAAGGAAGGAAAGAAGGAAAGAAGGAAAGAAGGAAAGAAGGAAAGAAGGAAAGAAGGAAAGAAGGAAAGAAGGAAAGAAAAAGAAAAGTGAGTAGCATAGTATATAAATTAGATCTTTTTCTTAATATGCAAAAAAGTGAAGTCATGGTTTGATCATGGGACGTAGCTATGTGGGTAGCAATGGAGAGTCTGACAGAGCCGCTGGTGGTCACTAGTTAGAAGAGAAGGAGGGGGAATGTTAACAGCTGTGGTATAACAACACACACCTGCTATGCTGAAACGTGTTCGTGGAGACTCACAAACAAGGAGCTCAAATCAAATTCACTATTTTGAGACTGGCAAAAAAAAGGGGAGGGGGGACTTATCTGTCTTTTCTCTTCAAAGTTCTTCAATGAGTCCCCACCTGAAAATAGGGGTAAATGTCTCCCTTCAGAGGCCATTCTAGCTAGTCCATACACACCAGCATTCGGGGGTCCTTTAATGAATTAATGCACCTGTCTCACAAGACTTTACAAGCCTCCTGATAGAAGACCCCACCCATCCACTTCTGAAGTCACCCGACCCTGTGCCTCCCCAAGGTCACACTGGTCAACCTCCAACTTTGGCTGTTTATCTACCCCACAAGGACATAAGAATCCAAATCCAGATCAGGCACTGAATCCCGGTTCAAATAGATTTTTAAAAAGTTTTAGTAGCAGCTGGGAAGGATGCTCAGTAAGTAAGATGCTTGCTTTGCAAGAACAAATTCCTGAGTTTGATTCCCTAGGAAAAACCTTGAGGTGTGGCAGCCTGCACCTGTCCTCCTAGCACTGGGGAGGCGGAGACAGGTCAAGTCTACTCGGACAGTTTTGGGCCATTAAGAGAACCTGTCTCCAAAATCAAATAAAAATAACTAAGTAATTGGATGGCACCTAAAGAATACTATTCAATGTCCTCTGGCTTACACACACTCACTCACAAACACATGCACACACATACACTCACACACACATACACACTCACAAACACACGCGCGCGCGCGCGCTCACACACACACATACACTCACACACAGGTTGATAGGGAAATAGAGGAGAGTCATTGGGGAGAATAACTTCAGCAAAGAAGACAGTACAAGACAGCCAAGAGATGGGACAAAAGGAGACCCCTGGGAAAAGAGAATGTTCTGGATCAATGCTCTACTGCACGCATCAGGCAGCTCCCTCGAGCACAGCCAACAGTATGATCTCCCAACAACAGTATGCCAGGGAAAGGGATTTCTTAGCAGAGAAGACCTGTCACCTAGTTTGCTACATTCAAGAGATGCTAAGCCGGGCGTGGTGGCGCATGCCTGTAATCCCAGCACTTGGGAGGCAGAGGCAGGCAGATTTCTGAGTTCGAGGCCAGCCTGGTCTACAGAGTGAGTTCCAGGACAGCCAGGACTACACAGAAAAACCCTGTCTCGAAAAAACAAAAACCAAGAGAGAGAGAGAGAGAGAGAGAGAGAGAGAGAGAGAGAGAGGGAGAGAGAGAGAGAAGACATGAACCGGAAGCATGTCCTGTGCTTGGAGAGAGAGAGAGAGAGAGAGAGAGAGAGAGAGAGAGAGAGAGAGAGAGAGAGAGAGAGAGAGAAGACATGAACCGGAAGCACTTCCTGTGCTTGGGGACTTATCCTTAAAAGATTGCTTTCTCTGGGGCCATGATTACTCTTTACCAATAGCATCTCCACTTCACCAAAAACATCTACTACAGGGGCTTTTCTGTGATTTTAAAAAATTATGTTTAGCTTTTTAAAGAGGAAATAATACAGAAATCCAAGTCCATAATCCCATTGCCCAGATAGCCTGCTTCTCTTTTCAGCAGACATAATATAATAAGTAGAAACCCTGACCACACAGTTTTATTCTCTGAAGATAACCACAGCCCTTTATCTTTCAAGGAAAAAAATCATATCATATACCTCTTATAAATAGTTGAATTAAAATTTATACACAAACCCCAGGATACTCCAGTCCTGTACCTTGCCCCTTACTGTTTCCATCTTGGCAGTCCTCGCCAGAGCATTTATTTGAATGGCCAAGGTGCACGTTTTAAGAATTTGAACTTTATCGCATCTAAGTCTCATCAAAATAAAGTGAGAAAAGGATATCTCCATTTTGCAGATAAGGAAACTGGCCCAGAATGAGAGTAAGTGGCCTGTTGGAAGTCTCAAGGGAGCCGAGGTTGGGTAGCAGTAGGCGCTGGCTTTCTCTCACTCTCTGTACCACTGCGCCTCCCAGTGGCGCTCAGATGACATTTCCGCCCGCAGCTCCACAGTTGCCATACATTGTACCTTCAGTGAGGACACATTTTGTCCAGAGAGTCCAACAGTTTTTAGGAAACATTTCATCTGAATTAAGACCATCACACTCTAAGTTAATGTGTCTTTAGAGGCTCTTCCTTCTGGCAGGTTTAGGACATCTCATTATAATTTCAGTTATCACAACCAGAAAACCCTGAGATGGAGGAGGAAGAGGAGGAGATGGAAGGGGAGGAGGAGGCAGCTGCCTGACACTGCCTAGATGACCAGGAACCAGAGGTAGGATGGCCCAGAGACCCAGAATAGGACCAACATGACTGAAAAAAAATCAATGAAATGATTTCTTTTTTTTTTTTTTTTTTTTTTTTTTTTTTTTGGTTTTTTGAGACAGGGTTTTTCTGTGTAGTCCTGACTGTCCTGGAACTTACTCTGTAGACCAGGCTGGCCTCGAACTCAGAAATCCGCCTGCCTCTGCCTCCCAAGTGTTGGGATTACAGGCGTGCGCCACCACGCCCGGCAATGAAGTGATTTCTAATGAGATTCTGCTATGCTCGTAGATCAGAGTCTAGCCCCAGTTGTCATCAAAGGGGCTTCATCCAGCAAGTGATGGGAGCAGCTGCAGAGACCCACATCCAAACAGTAGGTGGAGCTTAGGGAGCGCCACAGAAGATAGGGAGGAAAGACTGTAGGAGCCAGAGGGGTCAAGGACACCCAAGAACACAGCCCACAGAACCAACTAAGCAGGGCTCACGGGGGCTCACGGAGACTAAAGCACAAACAAGCACTAACCCTGTCTGGGTCTGAGCTAGGCCCTCTGCATATACCTTATGTTTGCGTAGCTTGGTGCTCTTGGGGGACTCCTAACAGTGGAGGGGGGGCATCTGGTTCTTCTGCCTGTACGTGGGACCCCCTTCCTCCCACTGAGTTGGATATCTGTGAGAGGCCTACTCTTTTTTTTTTTTTTTAAGGGAAACAGAGGAGGAGTTGCTCTGAGGGAGAGGGGAGGCAGGAGGAGGGACTGGGAGGAGTGGAGGGAGGTGGTGTGAAGCATGAAAGGAGAATAAACGTTTAAAAGAAAAGACTGAGTGGCAGCACGCGCTAATAATGCCAGCCCTCAGGAGGATACGGCGCCAGAGGACAGACTCAGCAGCAAGGGAAGGTGAGACTATTCTGAACTGCAGAAGATTCTGTCAAAACGCATAGTTCAAGAAGGCGTTAGCTGGGTGTAGAGACCGGTAGTAGAGAGTTTGCCTAGCATGTGTGAAGCTCGAAGTCCAATCCCCTGGGGAGGGAGGGAGGGAGGGAGGGAGGGAGGGAGGGAGGGAGGGAGGAAGGAAGGAAGGAAGGAAGGAAGAAAGGAAGGAAGGAAGGAAGGAAGGAAGGAAGGAAGGAAGGAAGGAAGGAAGGAAGGGAGACAGACCTACATACACAGTGCTATGCTCCTGTATGTAATCCCAGAACCTATGATGGAAAGAGATAAGAGGCAGGAGGGTAAAAATTCCAAGACTATCCTCAGCTACATAGGGAGCTCTGGGCCAGCCTGGGCTGCAGGATCTCTTGTCTCAAAAATGCAAATCAATTCATTAAATTTTCCATTAAAAATGTAATTCAGAGTCAGGTGTGAGTGTGCATGCCTGGAATCCTAGCAGCTGGAAAGCAGAGGCAGGAAGATTATTGCAAGTTCAAGGCCAGCATACATAGTAAGTTCCAGGCTAGTCAGGGTTACAATAGTTAAGACTTTATTTTAAAAAATAATGTTTGGAGCCGGGCATGGTGGCACATGCCTGTAATCCCAGCACTTGGGAGGCAGAGGCAGGCAGATTTCTGAGTTTGAGACCAGCCTGGTCTACAGAGTGAGTTCCAGGACAGTCAGGGCTACACAGACAAACCCTGTCTCAGAAAAAAAAAATAATAATAATGTTTGGGGTGTGGGGGATGAGGACATCCCCATGGAGACAGGGATATGGGGAGGAGGTGTGGGATGTGGAACAGCCAGAGGGTAGATGGGGCAGGGGAATAAAATCTGGAGTGTAAAATAATTAGTTAATAAATAAATATAATAATGTTTATTCAATTTTAAAAGATATTAAATCGAGACTGGACATAGACTATACAGTAATTGCTTAATGCCAATCTTTACCTACACTAAAAAATCAAGCCACACAAAGAGTCAGTTTTGTTTCTGGTAAGGAGAAACCAAGTGTACACAGGATTCATTATGTCAATTAGTCATTTACCTTGAGACATACAATAAACTTTGGGGACAGACAGACTTTGCCCTGTGGCTTCAGGCAGGCAAAATACTCCCTAAAGAAAATCCTTTCTTCTACCATTTTTCAATCAGGGGTTCCTTTCCTAATGAGTCTTAAGCCTCCGTCCAAGTGAAATCAACATTCAGAACCATCATTAAGTAACAGATAATAGTACAGCGGCCTGTTTCCTCATGTAGATAAAGGACTGCCGGGGCCTGGAGGGACAGTGCAGTAGTTAGCAGAACTCGCTGCTCTTCCAGAGGACAGTCCCCAGCGCACTCACCAGGCAGCTCACAACTACATATAAAGCAAGCTGCAGCAGGCCTTATGGCTTCCACTGGTGCGCTCGCGCGCGCACACACACACACACACACACACACACACACACACACAGAGCAAAAATAAAATTAAAGCCTCTAGCTGGGTGACAGTCCCACATCCCAAGCCAAAGGTTCAAAACAGTAAGTGTTTCGAATATTTCAAAGAGATGAGTCTTTCCACTGTTGAATGATGGGGGGTAGGGGGGCCACACAACTGTGAAGCTAACAGAATTCTCTCACCTCTGACACCTTTTTGTTTCCTTTCCCCAACACCAACTCTGATTTACCTCTCAAAGGTAAGCACTTCTCTAATATGAGTGCCCTGTCCGTTGAGTGCTAAGAGGAAACAGAAGCCCTGAGCTTGGAAAACGGCGCTGTGGTACGAAGACTACACGCTTGAAGCAACCCTTCAGAACCACAAGAAAGCTGCTCCCAGCCCGTGGCAGCCGTTGTTAACGAACAGAGAAGAGGAGGAGGATGGATCTGCTTCTCTGATCAAAAATATTTCGCCATGGGTTGTCTACTGTGCTTGTTGGTACACTTCAACAAAAACCACAGTCATATTTATTATTTCATTGATTTATACTTTAAGTCAATGGTGTAGTTTTTCAACCTATGATACATTCTAGTTCATAATTAAAAAGAGGGTTTCCTTGAAAAAAAAAAAAAAAGAAAAACCACAGTCATGAGATCGTAAGACCTGCTCATTTTTACCCAATCCCCACTGAACTAGATTCAGCTTTGTTTTAAAAACTATAATTTAGCCAGGTGGTGGTGGTGCACGCCTTTAATCCCAGCACTTGGGAGGCAGAGGCAGGTGGATTTCTGAGTTCGAGGCCAGCCTGGTCTACAGAGTAAGTTCCAGGACTGCCAGGGCTATACAGAAAAACCTTGTCTCAAAAAAGCCAAAAAAAAAAACAAAAAAACAAAAAAAAACAAAACAAAAACACTTATTTTATGTGAATTAGTGTTTTACGTGCATGTCTGTATGTGGACCACATGAATGTCTGGTGCCTTCAAAGGCCAGAAACGTGTCAGATCCCCTGTGACTAGAGGTCTATGGCTGTGAGCTGCCTTGTTGGTGCTGGGAGCCAAACCTGGGTCCTCTGCAAGAGCAGCAAGTGCTCTGAAGCACTGAGTGGTCTCTGCGTTATTTAGCTTATGGGGAGGCTGTAATAATACAACCCCTGCTTTTCTTCAATTTCTGGCCTAAACACAAACTCCAAACTCAGATTCAGATTCTATCTCTTGTTCACTTCTTTCTTAGTAAGTAGTCCTGACGAACGAGCATGGAAAGCCATTTCTCCGAATCCATCGGCTGTGAAGAACAGGCTTCCTTCTCTGGCCTGCCTGCCCCATCTGATTGTACTGTTCCTGGGTTTTAGAAGACCATCCGGAAAAAAACACAAGCTTAAGAAAAATTGCTGTCACTCTGCGCTGGACCAGCTCGCCGGGCCCTTCCCGTTACCTAGCAATATGCATCTGTCCTTGGCTAACAAACGTTCTCGCTTTTAAACACAGATGCACAGACTCAGCGTTTTCCAGTCCTAACCCGATACCCTTTCTCTTAGCAGCTGGCATGTGATAAGAGGCACTTGAGGGCTGTGGGTTGTGAAGTGTGGGAAGTGTGAACTGCAGGGCCCCCCAGACAGAAACCAGGGTGTCTGAGCAGCCACCCCAGAGAGGTGAGGCAGGGGTGAACAGGTGAGAAGGCTGAACAGTATTCCAGAAACAGCCTGTTGTGCTTTCCACAGGGCGGGGGGCGGGGGGTGGGTTGGGGAGGGGGACTTGTGCACAGCGCCCCCTACTTGTAATACAAGCATACCACCTGTGGTGCAGCCATGGGGAAGAGGGCCTCATTATTGAATGAACCCTGATGTTAATTTGCTTGTATTTTCCCAACTTGGGCAAATTTCTCTGTCTATGAGCCTAGGATGTGGCTATTTTTAATCCTGTAGCTTTTGAATGAGAACACAGATCTAGAGACGCTCTGTGGCTTCTCCCAAGCTGCCAACCATCGGGTGGAGGGAACAGATTAGACTTAGAATGCTTTGGTGCTGGGTATCTGAAAGCCATTAGTGAGATGAGATGCTGCCTTAGTCTGTGTCTTGGTTAGGGTTTTAGTGCTGTGAGCAGACACCATGACTAAAGCAACTCTTATAAAGGATAACATGTAATTGTGGCTGGCTTACAGGTTCAGAGGTTCAGTCCATTATCATCAAGGCAGGAACGTGGCGGCATCCAGGCAGACATGGTGCAGAAGGAGCTGAGAGTTCTACATCTTCATCTGCAGGCTGCTAGCAGAATTCTGACTTCCAGGCAGCTAGGATGAGGGTCTTAAAGCCCACGGCCACCGTGACACAGCAAGGCCACAACAAGGCCACACCTACTCCAACAGGTGTATATTCAAACCATCACAGACTGTCAAATAGGGCGGAAGAGAAAAATATTCTTTCCAAGCATGCCCTAAGAATTACTACTCAAGGAATAAGCATGGTGGTATATACCTGCAACCTATGAATTTGGGAGGTCAAGGCAATAGGAACAGAAGTTCAAAGTTATCCTCAACTACATAAGAGAATCAAAGCCATCCTGTGCTATATGAGACCTCATCTAAAAAAAGAAAAAGAAAAGAAAAACCTCCACTGGAGAAACTGCTATCAGCAAAATAGTAAAGTCCTTGCCTCAAAACCAGGAAGGCCTGAGTTCAGTCCCCGGCACCTATACCAGGTATGGTGACACATGCACACTCAGAACCCTAGTACTGGGGAGATGAGGACTGGAGGATTCCCAGGGCTCAACCTGCGGGTGGCTACCCCTCTGAGGGGTGGTCACATATCAGATATTTACATTATGATTCCTAACAGTGGCAAAATTACAGTTATAAAACAGCAACAAAAATGTTGGGTTAGGGTCACCACAGCATGGGGAACTATACTAAAGGGTCACAGCATTAGGAAGGTTGAAAAGCACTGCTCTAGACGCTCATCACCATTATTATTTCTTTAGACTTACTGTACACTGCTTTGTCGTGCTGGTTTTCCCTTTTTGACAACCTTTGCTTCATGAGCAAAGAAATGCCAAGAATAAGGCAAAGAGCAAAGACACCAGGTAGTCAGATTGGACCAGCAGCTCCCTAGATGTCCAGAATTAACTGCAGAAAGAAAAAAAAAGTCTTCCAGCCTCCTATGCATGAGCTGCTCCACAGAGGGAGAACAGGAAACAAGGACCAAACCCAGAGCAAAGCAAAGCAGGATCCAGACACAACGTTCAGAGTTAAGTCAGTGGGGCATCTCCTTCAGAAAAGCTTCCCAAAGTTCCTACGCAACCTGATAAAAGTTTTACGGGAGACTATTTGTCTTAGGGTTTCCACTGCTGTGAAGAGACACCATGACCAAGGCAACTCATAAGGGACAACATTTAACTGGGGCTGGCTTACAGGTTCAGAGGTTTAGTCCATTATCATCAAGGTGGGACCATGGCAACGTCCAGGCAGGCATAGTGCAGGAGGAGCTGAGAGTACTACATCTTGTTCTCAAAGCAGCTAGTAGAGGACTGCCTCTTTCAGGCAGCTAGGAGGAGGGTCTCGAAGCCCACCCCCCACAGTGACTTCTTCCAACAAGCCACACCTATTCCAATAAGGCCACACCTCCTAATATAGCCACCCCCTGGGCCAAGCATATTCAAACCACCACACTACGTTCATTCATTTCTCCTTTCTCGCTCCACAACCCAGCTTCGTTACTCTGACAGCACAAAACCTAATCCATCTTTCCTACTTTGGCAGACTATTCACCATGAGTGGTGGAGTAGCTGGGGTAGTGGGAGTAGCTGGGGTAGTGTACATATCGCCTTGGAATGGTCCCCTAGATCACCACGACTTTATTTGAACTGGTTTATGGTGCAGAGTGATACCTAGCAAGCCAAAGAGCTGAGGTCCCAGATCAGCCCTCGGACAGTGAGGCGTTTCTCGCAGCTAACGTTCTGTTTAGTTTGCTGCCTATTCCTTTGCTTCGACTCTGTTTTCCTGTGTTCGATACTTAATGCCTCAACCTGGCGAGGTTAGGCAGCCTGGGGCCTAACAGGAGGCACTTGGGTCCTGGGTACAGAGGACGTAGGTGGATTCTTGTGGACTAGGCGAGCAGTCTTGAGCATCCAGCCCTTTGTCCACTCTTATGTGTGATTGCTTAGCCTTCTAGTTTCCTCGCCATGAGGCCCTCTGCAGGAGTGGCCGGCCTATCCAGCCTCCAGAAAAACAAGCCAGGATAGCCCTCTTATTTGTTCACATTACCCAACGTCCTGCACTCTGTTAAGACATTTGGGTACTTGGTTTAAAATCAGGAACTTAGCGTATGCATGTCCATGATGGTGACAATGTTAATAAACTGAATTCAAAACCAGTGTAGGAGTTGAAAGGAACATGGGTCTGTGTTTCCCCATCCACTTTCAAAATGCTATTTCCTCTTCATCATTGTTTAAGAGATAGGGAACCCCAAAGCAGATGATGAAGAGGCCACGGTAGCCATAGCTGATGACTCAGCGGGCCGACTGCTTTCTTCCTGCGGTCCTGAGGATGACGTAGATCTAGTGCATGTGGACTATGGTCTGAAAGGTTCTTGTTCCCCAAAATTCCTAAATTAAAACTTAATCCTGCCGGGCGGTGGTGGTGCACACCTTTAATCCCAGCACCTGGGAGGCAGAGGCAGGCAGCTTTCTGAGTTCGAGGCTAGCCTGGTCTACAGAGTGAGTTCCAGGACAGCCAGGGCTACACAGAGAAACCTTGTCTCGAAAAAACCAAAACCAAAATCAAAAAAAACTTAATCGTTCCAGGTAATGGTGGTGCATATCTCTAATCCCAGAGGCAGTAGCCCCTAAAACTCAGTTCCAGGCCAGCCAAGGCTACATAGTAACAACTTGTCTCAAAGGAAACAATCCCCAAAGCAGTGATGTTTGGAGATGAGGCATCTGGGAGGTGATGAGGGCATGGGTGCAGATCCTCAGGAATGGAATTAGAACCCTAATTTTAAAAAAACTGGGATGTATTAGAACCCTAATAAAAGAGGCCTGAGAGAGAACTTTTCCATCATGCTAACAGACTGACCCTCCACCAGCCTTAAAAAGAAAGAGAGAAATTTATCAACTTTGCCTCTGAAAACTGTTTTTACTATACAGTCACCAATTTGCAAGGACAGAATCCAAGGAGTGGATCTTTTTATAGTTAATATCTTTTTAAAAGACCTTTCTCTTCCGATCAGAAAAGATGCTATCCAAACTTTGAAAAGCAATCAGTACCTTTGGGAAGAAGAAAGACTCCTTGCTCCTCTTGAGAAGGCATGGCAAAGGACGACACTGAAATTACCCACCAAGCTGAGCGTGGTGGCCCATGCTGTATCCTCAGCACTCAGGAAGCTGGGCAGTAAGACCATCTCAAGGTCAAACACAGCCTGGACTGCATAGCAAGTTCCACGCCATCCTAAAGTACAGAGTAAGGCTCTGTCTCAAAACAAGAAAATATTAAGTGGCAATTCCATTCTGCTGATCTGCTGTTAGATTAGAAGCTACGAGGCTCTGTTTCTTTAGTACGGCAGATGTCTCGGTGGCTTTCCACCAAGAGTTGTACCTTGAGCATTTAAGAATTTTATTTACCTAGGACTACAATATTTCTCAGAAGAAAGAGTGTCTGCCTAGCCCATGAGGCTTTGGACTCAATCCCCAGTGGTGCCAAAAGGAAAAACAAACAAACAAACCAAAAACAAACAAATAGTTCAGCGGGTACAAGCAGGTGACCCCAGCGGTCATGCAGAAAGGCAGGCATGGTGGTATACCCTGTAATCTCAGCACTGAGAGGGAGGGGATGGAGAAGGTGGGGTGAAGGGGCACTCACTGGCCAGTCTACCAGTCAGTACGTGAGAGATCCTATCTCGGAGACTAAGGGAAAGACCAGTAGCAGACACGCGGTATTGACCTCTGGTCTTCACAGGCATACCTGCACATATGTGGCACACACTCATGTCTACAACCCAAATGTGCAAAGAATGTAAAAATTAAAAAAAGAATTCTGTGCATGTTCCATTATTACACAAACTACGGATGGGAATACTTTTTTCTCCACTCAAGTCTCAGTCTCAGTAAAGACTTTGCTCAAGCAGACTAAAGAGAAGGTTTGAAACTGTGCATTCTCCTGTACTTCGTTGTCTGAAGCACAGAGCTGAGAGCTAGAGCACATCTTGGGAAAGAGAGGAAACAGTCACCGACCAGGAAACAACTTCTTTACCAGAAAGCGCCTATTGAGGTCAACAACACGTCGGGCACATTCTTTACAAATAAGACATTCCGGTCCCCAAAAACTTAAGACAAAGCAGCATATACTCCCAAACAGCTCTCTTACCTTCTCTTTGACACTGAACATTTTAGAAATAGATATTCTTCTAAAACATTCTTCAAAAAATAAATAAATAAAAGACTGAGAAATGTCTAAAAAGTTAAAGAAACATATAAAAGTGCCTTTTCCAAAAAGACATTTTGGTAGTTTTTGGCAGCTAGAATATTTTATACAGTAATAATCCTGTTTTTTTTTTTTTTAAAAACAAGTTTACCAGAAAGACATTTATATGGTGTGTTCGAACATGTGGGGCACAGAAAACACAATTCTATTTGGTCCTTATCTTAACATTACCTTTACACCATCTGCTCCTGGATTTTCAGCAGAAATTTTCTTGGTGGTTGTGAATCTTCATCTTTGCTCATGGTTCCTAGAGCTTCGGAAGGCATTGTGCTGAAGTAAGCGCAAAGTGGGGGGGGGGGGGGTGCGGCGACACAGGAGAGCGGGTATTTTATTACATCCCTGCCCCAGATCATTGCTCCTAGGAGGTAACGCATACATTTTTAATCCTTCTTCTCTTCTTCAGCAATGTAAAGAGAGGACCACGCCTGACCTAGTTCAGTCTGTTATCACAGTAGTGGTGATAACCTTATTGTGCAAGAGAATTGGTTATTCTATTATATTTTAAGTCAAGTGCTTATTGGGTAGCAAAGCATAATTTATGCCCTTCTCTTTGTACATTAATATTGGAATCTCCTTTAAGGTCTGGAACCGGTACTTTTCCTGAATTTCAAGGCTACAGGCAACATACAGATGGACAAATGTTTTTTTCCATATGGCAGTTCCACGGAGCTCTAATGCCACAGACTCTACCATCTCAGTAACCCAAAGGGAGCTTTACTACATCCTGTTGCACATTGATTTATGTCAGTGCAAGTGAGTTAGAAAAAGAATTTTCTAAATCCTGAACCTCCAGGATAAATTAATTCAAGCTAAGCAAAATATGCTTATTCCAAAAATCATATGAATGGTTGGTCAAAGAAAGATTCCAGCACAGATTATATCAACTTTCTCCAACTAAACCTATGTTGAAAATCCAAATTAAGACAAGAAAAAAAAAATGAGTATGTAAAGAATGGGACACTGTGGTTTTATCTCAGAGTAGTAGAGTATGTTGAAGATAAATAATTCATCCTTATCGGAGTTCCTGGGCAAATTCAATCCATAGGCATTCAACAGCTTGTCAATAGGCCGTGGGTCTGACAATCAGTCTTCAGTTAAAACTCATTAAGTGAATTAAAAACAAATGTAAGACAAATCATGTTAATCTGGTCAGAAAAACAAATGTTGTTAAATGTATAATGGTCGTGTAAAACTTGGGACAAGAAGACTCTGAACAGAGGAAGTGTAAGCGGAATCTCTTCAGAGTCAAGGGAGGAGCCTGCAGTCTCCGGAACTGACACAGCAAAAAGATACCTTTAATCACATTCTTCCTTTTGTGTTCTCCTAGAAACACATTTTAATTTGCCTGAGGAGAAAGGAGAGTTAAAGGTATTCTGAGAGTGTCTGTGGCGTCGACTTGGAAAAGCAAATTTTAAATGATAACCTCCCGCTTTGCCTAGCAGATTGCCTCATGAAGTAAATGCAAAATCAATTGCTTAATGATGTAGACAGAATCTTTTTTCTCTCTTTAGCCACTTTGTGACTCAGCAAATTTGTGGCTGCAACTAATTGCAAATGCAGATCTATGACTGGAGTTCTTTTCAAATGTTGACTTATTGTCAAAGCACAAAGCAGTATGTTCTGGTAAGTCATAAGCTTAAATTTCAATTTTACTTCAGAGTGGACTCTTTTCTTTTTTCCTATTTCTTTTTTTGGTGGTGGTGGTGGGGGTTGTTTGTTTGTTTATTTTTTGTGATCCGGTCTCTCTGTGTATCCCTGGCTGTCTAGTAACTTGCTCTGTAGGCAAGACTATCCCTCAACTCAGAGATCTGCCTACTTCAGCTTCCTGGCTGGGATTACAGGTGTGCTCCATTACTGCCCAACCAAAGTGGGGTTTTGATGCAGAGCTTTGAGTAATATAACTTCTTCAAGATGGGTACTAAAGGGCTGGAGAGATGGCTCAGCGGTTAAGAGCACTGACTGCTCTTCCGAAGGTCCTGAGTTCAAATCCCAGCAACCACACGGTGGCTCACAACCATCTGTAATGAGATCTGACACTGATTCTCTCTTCTGGAGTGTCTGAAGACAGCTACAGTGTACTCACATATAGTAAATACATCTTTTAAAAACAAAAAAAGATGGATACTAAAGTAAAAAAGGAGACCCAAAAAACCTCAAATCAAACAGGCCTACCCTTCTCTCAGAACAGCCGGAGGACATTCGCTCTCCCCAAGCAGGCACCTCCTTGTGCTGATTCAGGTTCATAGTCTTTACTTCCTACGTTAGGAGGTTGTTTAGAGCCTCACCATTGTAGCCTGCCCTCACTGAAGAAAGGAGAAATCAGAAATATGGAAGGCCATGGTCTCCAGGCAAGGCTGGAGATGTACATATCATTTCCTCAGACAGTCCCAGAATTGAGTCTCAGAGCCACACCTAAACCAAAGATGCTACCTATGGTGATAGAAAAAGAAAGAAGACTTGTCCTTCCCCTGAAATCACTCTCTGCCACAGGCACGTCAACCAAATTCCTCATGCCTTGGGACTCGATAAGCAGGTGACAATTTTGTATATAGGGTCTATATTGAGAGCTTATTAACATATATAACTCTATACCATCTTGATGACAGGCTGCCAACTGACTGTGTTGCTGTTATTTAGAACAATGCTGTGATACCGCTGGTGTAAGACCCGAAAGAAAAAACGGGGGCACCCCAGCACTCCACGCCTCAGAAGCTGTCACCCCAATCACACACGAGAAAACAGTCTTGATGCAAAAAGGCAAGAGGTTTTAATTCCAGAGCTCTGGGGTTCATGACCCCTCTCCCAAGCGAGGTAGAGGACAGTGAACCCTGCATGCAGAACCAGAACTGCTTTTATAGTTTATAGCCAAGCCCACCTACACAAGCCACTCCATAGCTTCCAAGCCAATCAGTTCAAACTATCCGAGCCCACGCTCTCTGAGAACCAATCAGTTTCCTATAGAAGCCAGATGGGACCTGGTTAAGTCATTTCCGCCTACGTGGCCGCCACGCACAGGGTCACACCAGGGTTACACACATGCGTAATTCCCATTACGCATTTCTTGTTACAGGGCCAGGGTTACTATTCAAAGCCCACCGTCCCCCACTAGCAGTAGGTGTTGGGGACCTAAGCGTCCCCAGGCAGGCATGAGCCCCACAGCCCCCGCGGTGATTCTGCCAGCCCCAGCCAGGCTTGTCCTTGCCATAGCCGCTCCATGGAGGTGAGACGGGAAAAGACACCAAGGACACTCCCAGCCTGAGATTCGCGGCTGGACCCTGGAGGCAGGTGTGACGTGTGCATACTTCCAGGCCGACAAAGAGTGGGCTGAACCTCTGCTCCTTTGGGGTCACCCAAGACTCAGGCACTGGGGATTCCTAGCCTGCAACTTTATCCTTTCACTGGCAGACATATTACGTTGGATTAAGTGACAGTAAAAAGCCCAAAAGTTTCTACCCAAGAATATTATCAAAAGCACTATGTATAATTTTGCCTGGAAACCAGTGGATCAAGTAAATAGTGTTCTAATGTAATCCTATCTTCTTTCTGCCTTTCCCACACCCCCAGCCTTACCCCGTGTGGTGTGTGTGTTTGTGTGTGTGTGTGTGTGTGTGTGTGTGTGTGTGTGTGTTGTGAGGCATGCACCTAGTGTGTAAAAGCCAGTTGTCACCTAGTGTGTAAAAGCCAGTTGTCAACTTGGGATATACTTCTTCAGGTGACACATGCCTTGTGTTCTTTGATGTTTTGTTTATGAGATTTCAGTACAGAGTCTCAGCGCTTATGAAGAGAGTTAAACACACCCAAGAATGTGTGTGGGTCTCTCAAAGGAGAGTCACCCCCACTTTGTTTTTCTGAAACAGGGTCTCTTGATGGCCTGGAGCTCACCTAGACAGACTAAGCCAGCTAGATCCAGGGATCTACCTGGCTCTGCCTCCAGGCAGCTGGGACTGTGAGCATGTGACACTAGACTCAGGGTTTCTTCCAACTTGAGTTCTGAAAGGAACTCAGGTCCTCATGCTTTGAAGACATACACTTTACCAAACATGTATCTCCCCAGTACCAAAACATGTATTTCTACTCCAAAACCAGCAGCCTAGACCAGTTCACATATCACAACTCTAATTTTTAGCTTTAACACTTAGCACCTTTTAAAAAAAAATACTTGAATGCATTAACTGAAGTGGAAAGAACATGATCAGCTGAAGCAACAATGGGAAACCCAATAATAAAAAGTAAGACATAGCCGGGTGTGGTGGCACACGCTTGTAATCCCAGCACTTGGGAGGCAGAGGCAGATTTCTGAGTTCGAGGCCAGCCTGGTCTACAGAGTGAGTTCCAGGACAGCCAGGACTACACAGAGAAACCTTGTCTTGAAAAACAAAAAACAAAAGTAAGACACTTTTATAAAATACTTTAAAATACCAAAGCTCAACACCTAAAGAGGATATGAAATAATTACTCTTAAGTATCCTGTAAGGACTGAATTATGGCCCTCATAATAAGCTTGCAACCTCTTAGATAACAATCACACAGAAGGAACTAAAGCAGGCATCGGTGAGGAGCAGCACAGGGGTGACAAGTTTCACTCACGTGTAGGTGGTGTCATTCAAGAGCAAGCCACACAGAATGGTGGCAAGACACATGATCTACCTGGACACCAGAGCTAAAAGACACTAATCCCAACCCAGCAAATGAGTCGTGAGGTAACCTTCGGAAAGCTAGCTTTCAATTCTCTTCTCAAAAAATGAAAACAGAAATAAACAGATACTTTGAGAATAAACCTTAAAAAAAAAAAAATTGAGCAGGGGAACTGGAGTGAGACAGATAAAGGGAAAAGGAGACAAAAATCACATGTGGGGAAAGTTGCTGTATGGAACGGGGCTGAGTAGCCGTGCTGGGCTACGTTAGAAATAGCTTGTTTGCTTTCAGAAAGCATGCAAACCAAGAATAAAAATATGTTAATACAAGTAAATCAGGCATCAAGATAAGCAAATACTTTGCTAGTGCTAAAATTGCTGTCTCTCCTCTTGAATTTTTATTATCCCGGATAGGTAACAAACAGTTCTGGGCGTGGTGATGGTCTTCACCTCTGCTCCCAGCCCCGAGGAGCCGGAACCAGAAGGAGTAAGAGTTGATAGCTACCTGTGGGAAAACTCTGCTAATTAAGGTCACTCTCTACCATTGACCCGATAGCCTTCTGGGGTTCAGCACATAACGGGAGATTCCCTTCGTTAGCGGGACTTCTCCTTCTCTGGTCTTGTCTGGGGCATTCTAAGCCCACACATCTGCCTCTACCAGAGGAATGTCACATAGCCTCAATTAGATTACAGGATCGACTTCCTTTCTCTTGATTAGAACCTATTCAGCCAGCACCTGAGATTCCTGAAATACTTCGTCATGCTAATGAGGCATTTTGGTGCCCTAAGCCTCCAGTCAAGGACCTTTGCCCATCCTGGATGTTCCTATCCTCAGTACCCAAAACTTTATAAGCCTTGAATCAGTTGATCAGGCTACTGAATGCTGTTCTCGGCAGGGTCATTCACTGTACTCACAAGGCTTCTGAACCTTCCTACCCCCAGCCCCCACCCCCTCTCTGATCCCTTTGCCCTTGAGGACTGAATCAGCAGACAATCCACAAAGACCGAGAGACCCACAGGTACCCTAGACTATATAGGAAGTTGCAGGCTGACTTGAACTACATATAAAGCCTTGCTTCAAAAGAGAGGGTGGAGATGCCTAGAAGGATGGCTCAGTGCTTACCAAACAAGCATAAAGATCTGAGTTCAATCCCCGGAACCCACATAAACAAGACAGGCATGGCAGCATGCCTATAATCCCAGTATTAAGGATGGGGATGGAGAGGAATCCTTGGGGTTCACTGGCCGTCCAGCTCAGCCAAACTGGGGAGCTCATGGTTGACTGAGAGACTCTACCTCAAGAAATAAGAGAGTGAGCAACTGAGGAGGGCATCTGATTTCTACCTCTGGGCCCCACATGCACATGCATGCATATCCATTTGCCACATACATGAACATACATGGGGAAGGCATGCAGAGGGAAAAACAGAGAGAAGAGACAGAGACAGGGAGCATGTAACGGGTGTGGGGAGGGAGGAGAGGTAAGCACACGGTGCCATGAGTGGGCACATCAATTGGAACAGTATCTCCCGGGCCATGGATTTTACACTGGGAAACTGAGAACACTGTAACCCATCTGATCGGTACCCCAGCGTCCTTTGCATAAGACCCTATCATTTACCTTAGGCAGACCAGTCTGGCCTCAAACTCACAGTAAATCTGCCTGCCTCTGCCCCGAAATGCTGCAATTTAAAGGTGTGTGCCACTGTATGTGGCCTTATCTCAGAATTCTAAGAAGCTCCAACTACAGTTGTTGCATGCCACTACACCCAGCGTGACCCCACAATTTTTTGTTTGTTTGTTTGTTTGTTTTTGTTGTTGTTTTTTGTTTTTTTTCCGAGACAGGATTTCTCTATGTAGCCCTGGCTGTCCTGGAACTCACTCTGTAGACCAGGCTGGCCTCGAACTCAGAAATCCACCTGCCTCTGCCGCCCAAGTGCTGGGATTACAGGCGTGTGCCACCACGCCCGGCTGACCCCACAATTTTAAATGGCAATGTCCTTATTTCATTTCCAGTTGCTGTGACAAAATGTCTTGGCAGTTAAAACTGAACATCAGCAAGCAAGTTTCATATTTTACCACCAAGCAGTTCAGCATAGAGGAGGGGTGGGATTGACTGCATTTTTAGAGTTTTTAATTTTTTATTTTTAGTTATTGTAGCCGAGTATAGAGACACAAGCTTGTAATCTCATCATTCAGGAGGCGGAGGCAAGAAGATCACAAAAGTTTGAAATCAACCTGATACCTATAGTAAGTTCAAGACAAGAATCTCAAAATAATAACAATAATAGTATTGTTGTTGGCTAAGGAAATGGCTCATTAAAAACCTACATTCTGCCGGGCAGTGGTGGTGCATGCCTGTAATCCCAGCACTTGGGAGGCAGAGGCAGGTGGATTTCTGAGTTCGAGGCCAACCTGGTCTACAGAGTGACCAGGACAGCCAGGGCTACAGAGAAACCCTGTCTCGAAAACAAACAAACAAACAAACAAACAAAAAACCCTACATTCTAACTCAAGATCTCATATAAAAATGTCAAGTGTGTGAGCTGGAAAGAGAGAGAGCTCAGTGGTTAAGAGCACTGACTGCTCTTCCAGAGGTCCTGAGTTCAATTCCCAGCAACCACATGGTGGCTCCCAACCATCTATAGTGGAATCTGATGTCCTCTTCTGGTGCATCAGAAGACAGCTAATGTATTCATATGCATTGAATGAGTAAATACATGTTTAATAAAAAATGTCAGGTACATTTGTAATCCTAGTTCTGGAGAGGCATATATGGGATGTCCTGGGTCTTGCCCACCAGCCAGCCCAGCCTAATTGGTGAGTTTCAGGCTAGCTTGGGCTATTCAGCAAGACCTTGCCTTGAAAACAAAGCAGCATGCTCTATTTCACAAGTCTAGCCTTACTTTAATCCAAAATATTGTATTAAGAGGTGTTACATTAGCTTTTCCTGGAGACTTGATCAAGCGTCTGTTTACTCCCTACAAACAGGAGACTGAAGAAACGGTGGTCCCCCAGGCCCCAGGTCTGACTTGCTTACTTACAGGTGCATGGATGAAGGATTATCCACAACAGTTCCTCCCTTGGGCTTCTGCCAGGCCTCGAAAGTAGTCTCCTGACCACTTCTGAGTCCTCCCTTCCTTCCAAGAAGTGTGTTAGTGGGCCCAGGCTTGTGAGGGTCTCATCAGTGCTCATAGCTACTCTGGTTTTAGGACAGCAACAGTTCAATAGTGCATGGGGATCAGCACCCCTCAATAAAAGGAAATATCTTGGATTATTTTAGAAAAATCTACATAAGAAAAAAAGCTAAAGGCCGTATCAGGTGTGTCTCTGAGTTCAGTACCTAATTTAAAATACTATATTAATGGCTGGAGAGATTGCTCAACGGTTAGAACCACTTGCTGCCCTCTTACAGGGCCCTAGACCTTGGCGGGTCCCCAGACCATAACGCAATCAATTCCATGATGGAAATATCATTCAGGCTGTGAGACTCAGCACATAGGCAGCACCCCCTGTTGCAGAATGTTTGAGCACACTGTGTACCCCAAGATTTTGTTATTTACTGGGAAACCCTGGTTTTAGTTATGGTGTGGCTCAGCCTTAGCATACACCTCTAATCAAAGAGCTTTCGGCTTCAACACTGTAAGCAGGATTAAATAAGGTCAACCACAGGTCAAGAGTTGGAGCAAGCAACCAGCTGACAAAAAGTGAACATAGGGTTATTAAGTAAAAGCCACAGAGAGTAAGAGGGAGTCAGGAGGATGGCTAGAGAGACGGACAGGAAGTAGAAAGGAGGGACCTTCAGTTTGAAGGGGGTTTTTAGAGATATGAGAGGGGGGTTTGTTCAGGGATGTCAGCTGAAGAGGAAGGTCAGCTGGGTGCTTTCTCTCCCTCGCTGAGTTAGCCATCGTTCACCCCAGCAATCTGGCTCCTGAGTCTTCATTGGTGAAACCAAGCGATTGAGATTTTGTTATAACCGCTATCTGCCAAAACTAAAACAAAGGCCCAACCCATCAAAGTCCACACAGTTCTGGGGACGTCTCAACACATACTAACCTGGCTTTTTAGCTTCTGTAGTTCTATCTGGCTAACGGCTCTTGTTAACCAAAGTATGTCAACCTTCCGTTTTTGTACTTAAAAGCTGACCCTGAAAAAGGCTCAGTGCTACACTGGGATCCCAAACACCCAATATAGTTACCAGTCAGCTCATAAAGACTGGTTTTTGCCTTAAACCCGTGTCTGAGCAGTCTTCTCTGACAGATAACCCCAGCACTCTGGTCCAGAGGCTCACAAAAGCCTATAACTTAGGCTTCAATGTGCTCAACCCTCTCTTCTGGTCTCTGCAGGCAGCCCCGCACACCTATGTCAGCATAAACTTATACCAACACACGTACACGTATATAGATAAAATTTTAAATAACATACTAAAATTAGCATACAGAGGGAAATGGAAGGCACAGAAAGTAATGGGCTCCTCCCTGCCCTCCACCACTGGATATGGAGCAAAGATCCCAGAGACTCTAATGTCAGAATACTCCTGACGCAGGTGGAACTGTGAGCCACTCACTTAGTCCCCTCCAGGCTAGGTCCCCACCTCACCACTGGGCCCTGATGCAAAGCTCAGCCCTTACTTTACCTTCCCAAGGACCACCTACTCATCCAAAGCACCAGTTCAAACCTCACCACCTCCTTGAAGCCTTCCTACCTGAAGCCAAAGTCAGAAATCCAGAGGACTAAGACCACATTCTTAGCACAGAGGTTTATGTGCCCCGGGGGAACTGAGAGCATGGGTAATGGACAAAGACAGGAGAGAGAGGAGGATAAAGGGGCAGAAAACAAAGGAGGGAGAGATATTTGGGGAGGGGAAACAAAGGACTGTCTCTGGATGGAGAGGCAGCCGTGGCCCATGGGCAAATGGCAATTTATAAAGATAAAAGGGGAAACCCCACGTTAGGATGTGTTTAATTTTAATTGGGCATGTTAATTAGGTGAACCAAAGGGAGCTTTTGATTGCTGGACTCCAATACTTTGATAGCTGGACCTTGGTAGTCGGCCTCAGGAGGAGGACGTGGCTAAGTTAGGGAACAGACCTTGGTATCTAGCTTTAGGAATGTCATCTAACGGTTTTTAGCAGGGCAGAGGGAATAGGGGAAGGGCAAGGCCTGCCAGAGCCATGCTTGCGATGCTGGAACTGGTTAAGAGTTCCTTGGCTACCTTTCCTGGCTCAGAAGGAAGTAAGGACTCCACCCTCTGGAATTCAAAAAGAAATGTCTATCTAAACGGTCAGTTGCGGTTCCGGCTTTTGTAGTAGTCGCTTCACACTCGGTTCTATCGGTTCTATCGAGCGCGTAAAGTGCCCTTCCATTAGTATGTAAAACCACAAGCAACACAAATACGTGAAGGTACTTTGAGAAAATGTAAAGTTTATCCTTTCAAAAATGTTCATTTGTGCTGAGACATCTTCAATAAAGAAAAACCCGGGCAGTGGTGGCACATACCTTTAATCTCAGCACTTGGGAGGCAGAGGCAGGCAGATTTCTGAGTTTGAGGCCAGCCTGGTCTACAAAATAAGTTCCAGGGCTACATAGAGAAACCCTGACTCGAAAAACCAAAAAAGAATTTAAAAAAAAATTAAAAATTAAATAAATAAATGAAAAAGAAACGATGGTTTTTAAAGTAACTCAATGAAAACAGGCTGAGCACTTTGCTTTACTTTATTAGTTCCTGGCCCCTTAAGATGCTCAATAAGCCGGGCATGGTGGCACATGCCTGTAATCCCAGTACTTGGGAGGCAGAGGCAGGCGGATTTCTGAGTTCGAGGCCAGCCTGGTCTACACAGTGAGTTCCAGGACAGCCAGGACTACACAGGGAAACCCTGTCTCGAAAAAAAAAAAAAACAAAAAAAAAAAAAAAAAAAAAAACAACCAAACAAAAAAAGATGTTCAATAAATGTTTGCTTTTTAAAAGAGATCTACTTATCTTAAGTAATAGAGGTCTTTATAGAATAGAAATATCTGGGAACCTGCAGTTCCAGGCAGGCTAGTTTGGATGCTTTGAAACATTTCTTTCAAAAGTTACCAAATTGTTATGAGTGAAGGTGCACTCGGGCTGGAAGTAGTGTACAGCTCTCCTTCTTCACTTGGTCAGAGTTTTCTAAATGGTGGGTGGAGACCTCACTTCCAGGGCAGCAGCCTTTTCGATTCTGCGCCGGAACTCGAGACTGCGCTGGAGTGCGGCCTCCCTGGCAGGAGTCAGGATCGAGCTCAGATCCCGCCAGGTGAGCGAGGACTACGGACTATCAGCTCGCCACAGCTCCACCGCGCAGGCGCGGACGCCTGTATCTTCCGGCAGACGCGGATCTAAGAAGATCGGAACCAGGCTTCCAGGGCATAGGAGCGGCGGATGAGATTGGCTGAAGTACCACTCTCGGCAAGGCCGCGCCGACAGGCGGAAGTGGAGGCCTGACTGAGCTGGGGGAACTTTGCCTGGATGGCACTTTCCTGTTCTACAGTCCGCCCCCGCCGGAGGGGCTCGGCTCTGAGATCCAAGATGGAGTTGTTGAGTCGAGCTGAGCAAGAGATGAGTCTGGCGGCTTTGAAACAACACGACCCCTACATCACCAGCATCGCAGACCTCACGGGCCAGGTCGCCCTGTACACTTTCTGCCCCAAAGCCAACCAGTGGGTGAGTGAGGCCCAGCCGCGGAGAACGCCAGCCTGGCCGCTGCCGCCTCTTAAAGGGACCGCGCAGGCAGCTTAGGATTGGGGGTGGGGGAGTGAAGCAGGAGACTGGGACCGCAAAGGCGAGGCCGGAACCTCTCCCAAAGGCCCGTCCAGAACCAAAGAGGTGACGGGAGCACACGGAATTGGAGGGACGAAGCGGAAGGAGTAGACCAGAGACATAGCAGGGAAGTCGGGTGGAGGAGAGGAATGAGGCAGGATCAGTCTTTTGGGATCGGTTCTAGGGACTTAAGGTTGCATTGGCAGGAGATGAGACAAGTTTCGGGTTTTTTGTTTGTTTGTTTGTTTTTTTTTTGACAAGTGATTGGAAACCTGTGTTTGAGACTTCGAGAACTTTTAGATACATTACATGTACTTGATAGCAAAATCCACTCCTCTTTCCCTGCCGACCTAAATGTGATTTGGATCTGAAGCTTAAAACTCAGTTTCTGGAGTTGAGGAAAAATTTCAAGGCTACTTCAGTAAGAATTGGATTCCTTGGAGAGGTTTGCAAGAAGAGGAGATTAGTGATAGGGCCTTTGATGGCTCACTTCTGAGTTCTTTTTGGATTTTGTGAGTGGCATGGAGTTGCAGAAGTTGCATTGTCTACTCACTGATTCTAGTTAACCTCAACTCGAAGCACCTGTTCACTTGTCCCATTTTGTTGTGATTGGCTTTTCCTAATTCATTCAACTATAAAAAGCTTCACACTTTTTACTTAGTTTTAGAACATTAAAGCACTACACCTGTGCTTAAAACCTGGATAAACTCTGTTGCAGCAAAAGAAAGAATAGTAATGTTGTATTTTCTCATTTTATTTCTTGTAGTACAGAAACTCAAATCCACGACCCCGATGTTAGACAGGCACTATTCCTTTACCATTGGGCTATGTACCTAACCCAAATTACAATTTCTTAATCACACTTTCAGGTGTTTGTTTTTAAACCCTACCAAATTTGCCTAAGCCAGAGAATGATTTATGTCCATGATTCTTAACAAAGTTCTGAAAATAATAAATTGTTTGGTAACCATAAAATGTGTAACTCCTGGAAATAGTAGGGATTTAGCTCCGTGGTGCACAGCTGTGCATCAGGGGCCCCAGGCTCTGAGTTCAACCCTGGTAGCAGTTTTAGAAAGTTTCCATTCTTTTTCTATAAACTTCGATAAACTGCTTCAGGTTTTTGTTTTAGTTTTTTTGTTTTGTTTTGTTTTTCTTTTTTAAGTTGCAAGACACAATACTTTGACTGGAATATTAAGATTCCTAGTTGAAAGGTTCTTGTGTTTGCAGAGATAAAGCTGGGCATGGAGAAATGACTCAGTGGGAACTAAGATCATTTGCTGCTCTTCTAAGGACCTGGCTCAATTTCCAGCACCCCCATGATGGTTTTTATCCATCTGAACTCCAGGTCCAAGGAATCCAATGCCCTCTGCTGCCCTCTAAGCTCCACGCACACATGTTACAAAGACATACATGTGCTGACAAAACATTTCTGGGTTTTTTTTTTTTCCTTTAAATGTTCCTTACTGGTAAAAATAGATATTTGCTACAGATGTAGACATATTGTTGGATTGGACATTGCATACACTTAAATAAAAACTAATAGGGTTCAATGGATACACAACTTGCTTAAAATTTTAAAAAGTGACTTGCTTTACCTGTTCAAAAGTGATTAATTTGGAGGCTAAAGAGACAGCTCAGTGGATGAAGTGCTTCCCTCCCAAGCCTGAGAACCTGAGGTATTCACATAGAAAGCTGGGCATAGTGCTTACACTTACAGTCCAACACTGGGGCTACAGAGCTGCTTATGATCCAACACTGGAGCTCACTGACCAGCAAGCATAGCTTAATTGCCCATCTTTTGGCCAGTGAGACCCCCCTCACTCAAAAGAAGGAAGGTCACACCTGAGAGTGGCCTCTACACAGTTATCCGCAAATGCCTGCATGCATTCCTGAGAGCACATACACCATTGACTTCACAGTAAATAAGACAAGTTGGCCTGAAAGTGTTGATGCTTCACTGAGATCATTTGGCATTGGATTATTCGTGGGAAACTAACAGAGTTATTGTCTGTTACAGGAGAAGACTGATATAGAAGGGACGCTATTTGTATACCGAAGGTAAGTTTCTTAAGGATGCTTCAATTTCACGTGAATGGTGATGATCATTGTCGTGTAACGTGGTCTGTCTCTATTGTGTATCCTTGGAACCTTCCTGTTTGTCTTCTCCCTGTTTTCCTTCATCTAAGCAGAGCGACCTACTGCAGCTGCTTCTCTCCTCAGAGCCTGGGAAAATTGGCTCAGGGTTTTTAAATTAATGCATTCCAGAGAGACACCTGCCCAACTATCACATGTTCAAAAGAATGCATACATATGAATGTGTATGAATACAGTATAATACAGTAGCTTTAAAGTAGTTGAGCCAGCATTCTTGCCAGCCTGTAGTTTCTGATGAGAATTTGCATTCTGTGGTTGGTTCTGCCGCTTCCTGCTTCTTCCCCAAAGTTCTAGGCTATTCCTAATTCATATATATTTTACTTTAAGCTTCTCTGAAAATTAATTCTTTACTCTGTTGGTTTGTAAAGGTTTACAGCTTTACCTTGTTTGGCTACATAGAGGCCTAAAGGGCAAGCCACAGGATGAGACGAATCCTGAGAGGCTTGTGTTCCTGGATACCTATAGAGTTCGTAGAGGCAAGCCCTTCCCTTGTGTTCTAGAACTTTGGTGGTAGCAGCAAAGTTACTGATACCTCGTTCTTTTTGTGGAGTCCTTTTGTGACCTGCCTTCAGCCACTGGGGCTGATTTAAAAAAATTGAGTGCTATTCCAAGTGTTAGTGTAGAACTTTGTGATCTTGTCCAAATACTCTTTCCCTTTGAAATGCAAATGTTTTGATGTTCATATGACAAGCTCCTCTTTCTTTGATACTTTGTTTTCTCTACTTTATTTTCCTTCTCTAAAATAAAAAGCCTCTAACTCCAACCTCTTCATTAGTGATACAAGTCTCTAATAACTCCTTACTATTAGAACAATACTGTCTGTAAATTTTGGGATATTTATAGGTCTAATTTTTAAGCAATAATTGTAGTATCCTTAACATTTGGGGATATTTACAGGTCTAATTTTAAAAGACTAAAACAGATCTATTAATTAGAGGACGTGTGAAATGTGGTATAGTGAGTAACTTCATTTAATACAATTCATACAACTTACAGCATTGGTTCTAAGAAAAGGAGGCTTACGAGCCTCTAATTGGGATCTGAAGAACATTTTCTGTACCTTGGATAAAAGTACACTAGAATGTCATAATAATTACTTCGCAGGAATCAAAAACGAAAACTGGATTTGGAGTTTTTAATTGGTGTGACTTTGGCATGGGCCTTAATTCTGTTAAGCTTGTTTCTTAATCTATAGAACAGGATACCATTATCTCCCCATGATAATACAGAAACAATGAGAACTACGGAGTGTTAGGTTAGGAGTGTTGAGTGCATTGTGTGCTGAATCCCCTTGGTAAGGAAACTAAGATCATTCTTTCTATAGCGGTCAGGTCCATCTAACTCAAGGAAAACCTACAGAGACCTGGTTAATGTAAGAAGAATTACTGCTGTAATGAGTGGCAGGCATAGACAGACTTGGACCATAGTTTAAAAACCTGCTACTAGTAGCACATGCCTTTAATCCCACACTTGGGAGACAAAGGTCAGTAGATCTCCAAGTTCAAGTCCAGCCTGGTCTACAGAGAGAGTTCCAGTACTCAAAAAACTGGAGGAAAAAAAGAGTGGTATTTCTTCCAGCATCAATTTATTACATGCTTCTATCAATCTTGGTTTATGTGTATAAAAACCCAAATCCCCAGTTCCTTGGAGCTTCCATTGTAGTAGTAGAGAAAAACAGCAGTTAGAGAGTAGATGGGCATTGACGTCTGAGCAAATGCTTGCTGGAGAGGAGATGCTGCTGCCAGTTTGTGGGCCACAGTTCAGACAGATGTCTCAAGGTAGAAACAACCCTGCAGGTAGTGGCAGGGACCCCAGTGTGGCGGAAATGTGACTCACAGGAGGTGAAGTGGGGTGGAAACCTTGGTGACTTGTCTTTTACGCTGAGGAAATAAATCTTTATAAAGACTTAGGTACAGAGAAGGAAATGTCTGACTTAATTTTCTTTTTTAAGAGTTGAGGCTTGCCAGGCAGTAGTGGTGCACACCTTTAATCCCAGCACTTGGGAGGCAGAGGCAGGTGGATCTCTGAGTTCGAGGCCAGCCTGGTCTACAAAGTGAGTTCCAGAACAGCCAGAGCTACACACAGAAACCCTGTCTCGAAAAACCAAAAAAAAAAAAAAAAAAAAAAAAAAAAAAAAAAGGAGTTGAGGCTTAGTTGGGCAGTGGTGGCGCACGCCTGTAATCCCAGCACTTGGGAGGCAGAGGCAGGCGGATTTCTGAGTTTGAGACCAGCCTGGTCTACAGAGTGAGTTCCAGGACAGCCACGGCTATACAGAGAAACCCTGTCTCAGAAAAAAAACCAAATCCAAACAAACAAACAAAAAAAAAAAGAGTTGAGGCTTAAACCCAGGTCTTTGCTCAGGCTGGGCAAACATTCAACCACTGAGTTATATCCCAGCCTTGTATTTTTGCTTATGATTTCAGCTGCTAATCGTGTCATGTGATGAAATTAGGAATTCTTTTCTAATGAGAATAAAGGAGTAGATAACATTTCTGCAGAGTGAAAGGTAACACGTGCTCTCTTTGTTTAAATCTAAGGTCAGCTTCACCTTACCATGGCTTTACCATTGTCAACCGACTGAACATGCACAATCTGGTTGAGCCAGTGAATAAAGATTTGGAATTTCAGCTCCATGAACCATTTCTTCTGTATAGAAATGCAAGTTGTGAGTATATCTGTTTGCATTTAACATGGTGGCTTTAATTTCATAACATTGGGTTTGGGTTTCAGAGTTTCAAATTACACGAATATGGCCTACATTGTAAATGTGTGTCTTGGTAAAAGATCAGATTCTTTTTAAATGTATTTATGTGTATGACTGTGTATATGTATGTGTGCACATATACCCCAGCCCATGTATGGAGATGAGAGGACAACCTCCAGGAGTTCTGTCTTTCCACCACGTGGGTCCAGGTACAGAACTCAGGCTGTCAGGCTTGAGGGTAAGTCCCTTCACCAGCTAGGCCGTCTCACCAGCCCCAAAACCAAACATTTTAAGTTAGCTCTAAAATTGAAAAGCCCTTTGCACATAACTAACTTAGGTTATTTTAGTTAACTACCATCTAGCCCAGTTGCTAACATTATATTTGTTTCTGTTATGAAATGTTGAGTCCTTTGTTTTGCTGTAGTGCTATTGTCTGCTCACGACCCTGAGCGACAGAACGTAGTGTGACAGACACAGAACGAGCAGGTACTCAGCTTCCCACAGAGAAGTACTTTGCCACGGATGCTGACACTCTGGAGCCTACTAGTTTACTAGTATCTAATCGTACAAGTGCTGTGCCAGAGCTGCTGTGCTTTAATGGTGGAGAGGAATCTATTCAGGAGACACAGGTAGTTTGGTGACAAGGCTCAGGGTGTACGGCATACATTTAGTTGGAGAGTTCCTATCTCAGGGTCTTGTCAGTCGTTTTTACAGGTTGATAGCTGTTGAATTTAGTCAGCAAAGCTCAGAGTAGCCCTTTCAAGAAGAGTGTAGATGTTCCTCACCTCAGTAGTGACATTATTTGCTGATAGAGCTATCATACGTTGAAAGTTTGGTAATATATTCAAGCTACTAAACACCAGAGCTTAGCAATACAGTATACTGTAGAGTATCATCTGGTGATGTGTGTGTGTGTGTGTGTGTGTGTGTGTGTGTGTCCCCGCCGTGATCATATGGGATTGGGAACTATGGCTGGTTGTTGCTGTACTAAGGGGAGTATCTTGCTGTGTTATTTCTATTCTTATCCCAAGGGAAATGTACAGTCCAAACTATGGTTTTGGGTTTTTTTTTTTTTTTTTACTCAATACATACTACTTTCATAACATTTATAAGCAAAAAAAATCTTAGATTATCATAAGTATGGGACCACCTGAACAAGAAACTAGTTGAAAATGGGGGCTATAGCTCAGTGGTAGAATACGTAGCATTCATGTGCTATGGGTTGGCTCTCCAGCAACATGAGCACATTGGGTTCTGATAGTTTAGTATAATGTTAGAAGTGTGACTGAGAACAGGGACAGTTTGCTTATTGTTGACCCAGGAGGGATAACAAAACAGAGTGGTGATTTAGAAAACTGGATGCCTTCCTTGGCTGTCCTGGAACTCTTTGTAAACTGGGTTGGCCTTGGACTCACAGAGATCTGCCTGTCTCTGCCTCCCCAGCGCTGGGATTAAAGGCATGCGCTACCACCCAACATTTCTTACTCATTTCTAAGTATCTACATAAAATAGGATCTATCTCTTTACTTTTCAATAAACTGTTTCAGGATTTTAACGGAAAACTACCTCTTGAATTTTAAATCCTACAGGTTTATTAGAGACAATTTTTGAGCCAGGAATAGTAGTATATATTAATAATCCCAGTGCTTTAGAGGCTAGGCAGCCTGTGCTATATAAGCTCCTCTCTCAAAAATTAAAAAAAAAAAAAATGCATAAAATGTAATACCTGTAAGTTCAGGATTTATGTGAACTTGTAATAAAGAGTAGAATGTTACAGATGGCTCTTTTATGTTAAATTTCCATTATGGGGAAATCCTTCAAAAGAACACTTAGAAAATTTTTAATATAAAATCAGACTGATTCTGCTTTTTACTGTTGTGACAATTCTGTGTTGCTCCTAGTCATTGGGGGAAATCAAGAGAATGATGCACCTGATTACCATGTGGCATAAGCCTGAGTCCTTCAAATTAGAGTCCTGTAAAGCTGACTTACACGGGCTGTGCTGGGGATGGAGTGCTCAGGAGGCAGAGGCAGGGCAGAGGCAGGGGGGTCTCTCTGTTCAAGGCCAGCCTGATCCACAGACCCAGCCAAGGCTACATGGTGAAACCCTATCTTTAAAAAACAAACAGAAAAGCAAATAGAACCTTTCCAGAGCTAGTACATGTGCAGAACAAATAAACAAATATAAGCAAACAAACTATCGTCTGGTTCTATTATATGAAAACTTAGTGGCTATCGAGACTGTAACTGGAATCAACATAAAATTGTCAGTATTCTGTAAGGTTAACCCATTACTGTATCATAGATTATTCATAACACTAATTGACATACTCTTGTGGAGAAAACTGAACTAATGTTTTTTACAAAGGATAGAAACAAAGATTTCTTACTTGAACAGAGAACTCACTTATCCAGGTCTTCCCTTGGGGACAGCATTTAAAGGAGGAGCTTTATCAGAGATGGTAGGACAGCATAAGATGACATGGGAGTCTTAGGATTCTGAGTGTACATTGTCTAATGAGTCCTGAGCATAGAACATAGCTTTGTCGGGTCTGGGAGCTGTTGGATTGTTTGGGGATTTGTCCGTTAACTATAATGTTAGCATCTGATTATCCGTATGGGTAATTACACCTGTTCCTGGAGTTGTTCTTTCGTCATTCTCCTACGGGAGATGCCACCAGGTCTGTGGCCCATTTAACTCAAATTATACTCTCATATCCAGCTTTCTTTCCCTCACGTCAAGTTTTAGCATTAAGGTGGGAGGAAAAAGCAAACATGAACTGTAACTTTCTATTTCTAAACTATTCTATGTAGTTGATTTATTTATCTTTAGCTTTTCTTTCTACAGAGTAGCTTTCACCTACTCTGCTCCCGTGGAGAGGTAAACTCTTAGAGAAGATACTGTCATTGGACTTGGTGCTTTTCATGACTCTTTGAGAAATACTGTATTTCCATCCTGTCTGAAGAGCCTTTTGGTGGCTACACAAGGCTTTCATTGGGCTTTAGTAAGAGCTGAAGGGTGCAGAATCGGTAGTTAGGGAACAGTGGCAGTGTTCCTGTCTGCAAACATTTCTCTGGTTCCAAATTTAAAAGATAAAAAGATACTCAGATGTTCAGAAACTTGTTGAGGAGCTATGAAGGTAGTCCAGCACTGTTGCTCTCCAAAGCCAGGGTTCCTTCCACTGCTGCAACAGTAAGCATAGTCACACTCGAGAGCAGTGCTGACTGCTAGAACTCGGCATCGAGGGAGAGCTTCTGTGCCAGTCTAACTGCCCATCCGCCCTGTGTGACCGAGCGCTGAGCCCAGCTGCACCTCATGGATGTGAGGAAGGTGCCTTTTAATCTGCTTAACCCATCTGGATTTACAGTCTCTCTGCAGTAGTGTTCGTCATATTGAGCAACGGGAATCTAAGCATGAATCTGTACTCCAGCAAACTTTAATAGGACATGCAAGTAAGAGGTTTCCCCCACCCCACCACCCCAAGACAGGGTTTCTCTGTGTAGCTCTGGCTGTCCTGGAATTCACTCTGTAGACCAGGCTGGCCTCAAACTCAGAAATCCACCTGCCTCTGCCTCCCAAGCGCTGGGATTACAGGCGTGCGCCACCACTGCCCAGCTACGTAAGAGGCTTTTATGCCTTCTTTTTAGTCGTTCACTTTTGAAAATTATAAATTATTTCTACATTCAAAAGCTGCAGAATTCTTCCCTAAGAATGACTTTACTGTGGTAGTACTTTCTTAGAATGGAGTTTGGTTTGCAGACATTTCCGAGCTTCACCATCTTACTGACTGTACCTTGTATGAACCACTTAACCTGATCTGTCTGGAAAGGGGCTAGAGAACTGAAGGTATTTTGCCAATCATTTACAAATGTCACCTGTATTGGATGACCTTGGCCTGGAGCCGGGGATCTTCTCAGTGGAGCAGCTGTAAGTGCTTAGGAGTCCCAGGCTCTCTGGACCCGGCTTGTAGTGTCTCGCTTACCACCTCTCACAGGAGCCTCAAGCAAGCTGCCTCACAGCAAGTTTTTCTCCACTTCTTTCCCCTATTCTTTACAGTGCTGGCTCTCAGGCCCAAATAAATTAAGGGAAAGAATGAGAGAGGCATATAGGAAGCGAGGGAGGAAAGAAAGGAAGCAAGAATGAAGGAGAGAGAGGTGAGGGTAGCCAGAGTGATAAGCTGTGGACTTTTAAATGAGATTATCAGTGATTCATTGTGGGGCTAAGGAAATTACTCAGTGATAAAGCAGTTACCTACCATGCACAAAGCCCTGGGTTTGATTCTCAGCACAACCAAAAATAAATATCTAGGATAGCCACCACAGTTACTGTGTCAAACTAGAAAGGGAAAAACAAGTAGAAACTACAAAATAAATGACCCAGTAAATCACTAATTAGAACAGATACATATGGAATTTGTATATGTTGTTGGAAATGGAGGATAGAATAAGATGTTACCAGGCAAATTTTAACCAGGAAAAGTTAAGGTAACTACATTGAGAATACATGAATGACAAAATAAATATTAGTACGGATACAAATATAAACAATTTTGAACCAGCTTGTACCTAGTACATGTGAAATTTACAAAATGAAATATTAAAAATCTATAATTATTGCAAATTTCTATAAGACTCTTAAGATTATCAATGATTCATTGTGGGGCTAAGGAAATAACTCAGTAATAATGGGATAGTATACTTAGGTTCTCTAGGACAAGAGGTTAGGAATGAGAAAAGAAATCTGAATAGGGAGGAGAATAAAAGTGAGAGTAGGAATTGACGGCAGAGAGAGGAAACGGCACTGCAGCGGAGTAGACCCATAGAGCAAGGCCTCGGCTCTAGGGAACACGATGGCCCTCAGCAGTGAGAACAGCCAGAGGGGTGCAGTGGGCCTGCTAGGAATACAGAGCCAAGCGCATCTTTTTAACAGAAGTTTTTAGAAACAAATAGTGAGCTTTTTGCCTATGACTTTAAAACTTAGGGAGTTTCCTAGAAATGTCCCATTTAACCGAAGTGTGCTCAGGCTTAGGCAGATCTGATGGACTCAAACAGTACAACAGATTGTCTGATGATTTAAAAACCTGCCCATCTCAGCCAATGAAATTCCCAGAGGCTTGTTCTGTTTGGTAAATGGGACTAAGACAGTTCACCGTGTAGAGACCAAACCCCATAAGGCAAATTCGGATCAGCTACGATTCTAGTCTATCCTCACAGGAAACTTATCTCCTCAGGCTGGGCTTCTATGCTGAGGAGACCATGCTTCATTATCCACTTCAGCAAGGTGCCACACTAATACTTGTCCTCGGTCACATTTTTCCCAGTGTCGGTGGCTACCTTAGAGTGACAAAGATAACCTGGGACCAGTTTTTGATGCATACGCTCACCTATTACTTAATGGTGAGATACCACCCAGAGTAGACTGCAGGATTGCGTCCTGAGCGACAGCAGCCACAGAAGAGACAGAGGTTTCCTTACCTACGGCTAGACTGTCTGCAGTTTGTGATAACCTGGTTAATTGCAGACACTCAGATTGATACCTTCAAATTCTGTGGAATCAATTCTGGCATTCAGTCATTTTCTTTTATGCAAACTATTTTAATAATGATTTCCATTGACAAAACTATCTCAAACTGCTTCTTTGTCTTTAACTAAACAAAGATGATTATTTAACTCAGATAATGCAAATTCAGTGGTATTTATTAACTATGTCATCTGTCTAGCACCTTATGAGATATCATGCCATATAAATTTAAAAACTATTATGTACTTTCAAAGATTTTTGTTGTTTGTTTTTTGTCCTTCAGTTCTCTGTTTTCTTGATGAACTTTTAAGTTTACAGAAATGTATTCGAGCTTTCGGTGACTTAAGTCTGTCTTCACCGAAGGGTTAAGCTTCCCAGTGAAGCCAAATGAGAGCTCATGCCTGTAATTCCCAGCTCTCCAGAGGCTGAGTCGGAAGGATTGTCCAAGGTTGAAGCCAGCCTGAACCCTACATAGCAAGTGGCAGGCAAGCCAGACCCTACACACACACACACACACACACACACACACACACACACACATTAAGCCCAGAGCTAGCTATATGTGTGTAATTCTTAAACAGCTATAGAAGAGTGGCAAACACTGATGATTTAAAGTCTGTAACTTTATCAGTTGTAAACATGAAAAATTATTAGCCTTTTGGTGCTGAAAATCTGATCTGTCAGATGTGATGATATTTTGCATGTTTTTCCTAGTAATTTTAATGACAATATTTACCTATTAATTAGAAAAAATATGTGCTATAAATTTTCTCTTCTCAGTCCTAACCTTATTCTGGACTGGGGAAGTTGGATGGTAGTTTTAGCCAGAAGAGGAGTATTTGTGCGCTATTAGACTTACAGCTTTTATTGGAGGGAATTATCTAAATGAAGACAGCCTCTCAATTTTCCCCTTCCTCATTTTAAGACGTTTTCTATAATCCCAGTTGAACAAAGTCCTTTTCTGGTGTCCCAAGAACACCTGGATGTGTCCTGATTCCTTCCTACCTGTCACTTCTAAGCAGTAGCAGATCTGTGGTTTCTATAAAGCACTATGAAAATAATCATATTTAGATAAAACCTAATCTGGAATTTATCCAGAGAATGCTAATGACATACAGCTCCAATGTCACCCGTTACTCTTCAGCCTTCCTAACAACAGTCAATTCCCTGTAAATATAGCCGCTAGGAAAAATGCAACTGTTTGACTCACCTGCCACGGCCTGGGAGAAGTCCTCCGTGCTCTCCACTGCACTTACAACTCTGCCTTTATACCGGGCATCCGTCTCTCGGGAGAGAACGCTTTTAATTAAAATTAGATCACTAGAAAATGTTGGAAGGTTCATTTCCACAGTGTTGAAAATACAGCTGCCAAGCAGAAAGTTTTAAGAAGAAATGTTGTAGCGCTGCTGCTCCGGTCTCTCCTTGTCCTTCCTCAGTTCAAGGGCAAGTCAGAACAGTAGAAATGGTCGGTGGCTGTTGGCATTTGGAACAGATCTTCAGACTTAAAGCACAGTGCATGAAGTTTCCTTGCAAGATGAGTTTATAATTTATCAAGTCAAAAAATGTGAGTTCTACTTCCAGACTGAAAAAGGAATTTATAAACAATTAAAAAAGAGAGTCCAGCAGTTTGTTGGTTGTGCTCTCCAGCTCAGGGCGGTGCTGCTCACACTGAGGAGAGAGGTGGTCTTGCCTGCCCGCCGCTGCAGCACCACACTTTGTAGGATTCTGTAATCAGGAAGAAGAAAGAACCTGTGGCAGCTGCATTAGCCTGGCCTCGAGGACCAAGATAAGGAAAGAGCCTCCTCACTCCTGCCACAGTTACAGATTGAAGAGGTAAAACACCATGAGAATGCACAGGACTCCAACAGGAGCTGGCTGAGGCCGAGGTCAGACGGTGGGGAACTGTTGCTGTCTCGTGTGCTGGCAGAACCACTCCAGACACCCTCTTACTAAGCTTTTGAATCCTTGAGATTTCAAAATGTTCAGAAGGGATTATTTTTATTAAGATTCACAACTGGCTTTTCCTCCCCTAAGGTATTTTTGTTGGGTAAAAGTGGCTTCTATCTTTGTGTTCCAGTGTTGTCTTAGCTGTAAGTTAGATAATTACAGTTTAATAAATAACTCCTAATTTTTTCTTCTATGAAGTCATAAAGCAAAGTATAGTCACATATCTAAATGACAGCAACATATCAACATGTATATAGATTTAAAGTTGTATTTATGTAAATGAAATTCATTACTGCTGTAAAAATTAAAGCACAAGGTAACCACTAGCCTGAGTTTATCTGTGAGATGAGAAGATTAAACCTCAAGACTGAGCTCTGCGTGCTCAGGGGTTCCAAGCAGATCCCAGGTAACAACAAAGTCACCATTTTCCCCTGGGTTATCATCATCATTATTATCCATTATTGTTATAAATTCATATATCCCCGGCTGGTCTTGAAATCTCTGTGTAACTAAGGATGACTCTTGAGTTAGTGATTCTCCTACCTAAACTTTCAAAGTGCTAGGTTTCCAGACATGCCCTGTGTATGCAGTATTGGAAATAAAGCTTAGGGCTGTGTGTATGCTAGGCACACACTCTACCAGCTGAGCCACAGGCACATCCCCACATGCCTGATTTCTAGGACCACATAGTACTGACATCACTGCAATTACTGGTCTCAGCCAGATTCTGGGTAGGTAATCGCTCAGTACTCATGAGGTCTGTTATAGCCTATAGGTATTTGTGCTTATAACCGATTTGGATAATCTAGTAATAAATTTGTAAAAAAAAAAAAAAGTATGGAAAGAAAAGGGAGAAAGAGGTCTGTGTCTTAAACCATAATTAAACCTGTATCCCAACCTTCTAACTGTAGATTGCTGGAAGTCCTAAACAGAAATTTGGATCTATAGTTGCCAAATGCCATTTCCCACTCTTTATCTTCCCATCCAATATGCTAAAAGGGTAGACTGGTGGAACAAGAATAAGTAGAGAGCTAGCAGGTGCTGGGCGTGCCCAGCATTGGGTCACACCCATAGTCGTACCTCACAGAGTGGCATGTGCAGAGTCACATGGCTCAAGTCTTCTACTCGGTGCTCAATGAGTAGATAACCTCACTTAGATTTTAGGATTGGGGCTCTTTCTCTGCCATGTTAGTGTGCATTGCTGTTCTGAGGTGACTGTCCTTTGGACCAAAGGGTAGGCCGCTGCACCACTGTTGCCAGCCTTACTTGCAGATACAAAGCATCCTCTCGTCTAAGTGCTTGCAGCCTGCCAAGTGTCTCTTGTTAGAATCAAAAGCCAGTCTGGCTTTGGCTCCATACAGGGGCTGCCTGGTTTCTTCCTCTCTGAAAGGAAATGATCTGTCAGCATAGAGACATTCATTTTCTTACTAACCAGAGCAGACTGCTGTTTATATAGCTGCAGTGTTCTATTTCTGATTATTAAAGTGTATTTGACTACATTGAAAGCCCATTTTCTTGTTTTCGCTTCCTATTGTAGAAAATTTTCATATCTGCAAGTCTCATTTATGTGTATGTCTGTGTGTATGCCTGTGTGAGTTTGTGTGTGTGTATGTTTCTTTAGAAGTCAGAGCTGTTGGAGCCCCTGGAGCTGGAGTTGCAGACAGGTGTGAAGGTCTTAGGTCCTCTGCAAAGCAGTGTCTTTATCACCAAGTCAGTGTCTCCAGCCCTGCCTTACAGCTTTAGAACTATTTCCACTTAGAGGGTTGATTGGTTCTTGTTTTCACAATACTAGGAATTGAACTCAGGAAATCGATCCATCAAAAATATCCATCTTTGTCTCACTCCCCTCTTCCCCCTTCCCCATGCTAGGCAAGTGCTGTATCACTGAGCTACATCACGAGCCCAGAAATTCATAATTCTTTTTCTTTTCCTAATTCTCCAGGTCGGGTCAGTCTGTGCCTGGGGGGCAGGATGGGGTTGTGAGGGTAATATGGCTGTCAGCAATAAGAAACCTCTTGCAGGGAGTCAGTTCTCTTTTAGTTCTCCATGTGAATCAGGGACTAGAGTTGGGTCATCAGGCCTGGGGACAAATGCCCTTACCTACTGGGCCATCTCTCCATCCCCCAGAAGTTTATAACTTTTTTTTTTTTTAAGACAGGTTTCTCTGTGTAGTCCTGGCTGTCCTGGAACTCACTCTGTAGACCAGGCTGGCCTCGAACACAGAAATCCGCCTACCTCTGCCTCCCAAGTGCTGGGATTACAGACGTGCACCACCACGCCCGGCTAGTTTATAACTCTTTTTTTTTTTTTTTTTTTTTTTTTTTTTAATGCACATGAGTACACTGTATCTGTCTTCAGTCACCCCAGAAGAGGGTACCCGATCTCATTACAGATGGTTGTGAGCCATCATGTGGTTGCTGGGATTTGAACTCAGGGCCTTTGGAAGAACAGTCAGTGCTCTTAACCACTGAGCCATCTCTCCAGCCCTAGTTTATAACTCTTAACACTGTCACCAGAAGTCTTCCTTGTCTCTGTATGAAGAAAAGTACCAGCCTTTTCCGGTCCTTTTAGAAAATAGGTCAGGTACAAGTGATCAACAAAACAAAACAACAGGTCACAGGAGGGTCACAGAAGCTCTAGAACTCTGCAGGCTTTGGGCAAAGTCTCCACGTTACTTAAATTCTCCTGTTGTATGTACAGCTTAAATAAAGCTGAATAAAATTAATACTAAATTTATAATAAGTAGCTTGGCCCTCACATAGGGCTTTTTTGAAAAATACAACATTTTTCCCATCAGCTATTATGTTTTTCTCAATTTTAGATAATCTGAATCCTTTTAACATTTTTTTTCTGTGTTGTTTTTGTTTGCTTGTTTGCTTGCTTGCTTGTTTCAGTTTCCAAAGGAAAGGGCCCCCAGTTGAAAAGTAGGGAAAACACTTGATTGAGGCTATTTTGCACTTAATATTTTTCATGGAAGTACAATATTATTTTATATTCCCTACCTTTTCAGTAACTGCCATTATGTATGACTGACTTGGGACAAGCAGTCAAAATCTGTGGTGTTATCCACCAACTAGTTCTCTTTTTTTCTTGAGAAAAAACCATCTACGAAACAGGTACAAAATCATTATCTGCTGTGGGAGAATAATACCAAATTGCCAAAAGCCTCAATCTTTTGTGAGACAGTTAATCAGAGGAGATTATTTCAGGACGTCTCAGCACATATTATTGGCACCATTGTAGAACCTTTGAGTGTACCTTCTCTTAAGAATACTCAGCTTGGGTTTAGAGACAGGGTCCTCTGTGTCTCAGCTATCTGGCAGACGTATCTGTTTTTCCTCACTAGTGGCAGTGACAGGCTTGGTGGCAGCTCCTGAGCTTTCTTGCCAGTTGCATGCACCGAGCTTTGATATGTTGGCAGACAGCACTGATTCTTGGATGCGTCTCTGAACCTCTACAGGTCTGCTTCTGGCAGAATGGAGTGTGACTCTTATCCTTTGCCCATTAAGCTATCATTCTGGCCTCCTTATCTATGTTTCTTCTGCAAACATGCCTTTGAAAGTGTTTGGTTCTTTTTTGGCAGTTTCTTTTGATAATGGACAAGTATAGAAGCAAATGTCTTATTTTCATGGGATTTCTTAAAAGAGGAAGGGTGACTTGGTGAAAAATTGCCTTAAACTGACAGCTCTGGTGAAATTACTTTGGATTTCAATTTGATTTTTTCTAGTAGTTTAGTGTGTAATCCCTGGCTCTTTAACCCAGAAAGAGCTTTGTGTTACTCTGCATGCCTGATGCATTCCATATTGTAAGTACTTTGTCAGCACTGCCACCCACGTGATCGTGTCCAGATGCAGATTGTAGTGTGCGGAAAGTGGGATCTTCTGTATCAGAGCTTTAGTGTTTTAGGTGTTCTGAGCCATGGTTGGAAAGGGGGATATTTAAAGAAAGACGATTGCCTGTAATTGCCATATATGGACTCTTTTGAAAGCCTTGGTGTAATCTATACTATGTTGGGGTAAGACTTACTTTCTAGACCCAGTAGTAGATATGTGGAATCATTGTCTCTCTAACAAGGCAACTTCTGTGTTCCTTCCACTGAGATGTCAGATTTGCTGATTTGTTACATAAAACATTTCACGGTCCTCGTTTATTGGAAGCACATGCAGGATTTTGAAATTCTGTGAGTAGAATTTTAAAAACTGGGTCCCAGGCACGGGAAGCGACCTTCCGTGTTCAGATACCGTAAGAGTCTGCAGATATACAGGGTCTGAGTTTAAGGCAGTCTTAGTGTCATTGAGGTGTCCCATCCCAAGACATGGAAGCCATTCTTGTTCCTGGTCTTCATTCATTAAAATGAAGCCATTTGCTTACTCTGTTTATTCTTATCTTCATTCACAGCAGTAACAGTAGAAAAATACATTTTAAAACTTTAAAAAAAAAAAACTAAGCAGCAGATTGTCAAATGCTTTGACATGAAGTCTTGCAGAAGTGATCTTAGTTCAGTATGCAACAAATAATCGCCATCCAAATAACCTTTATCAATTGATTGGCTTTATAGATTGATATATTCTTTTTTTAAGATTTATTTATGGATATGAGTACACTGTAGCTGTCTTCAGACACACCAGAAGAGGGCATCGGATCCTATTATAAATAGTTGTGAGCCACCATATGGGTGCTGGGAATTGAACTCAGGACCTCTGGAAGAGCAGCTAGTGTTCTTAACCACTGAGCCCTCTTTCCAGCCCCTAGATTGATATATTTCAATACTATCTTTACAGGCCTTATTTAATCTTTGTTTAAAGAGGGACTTTTAAAAAAAGTGTATTAGAACTAAGATCTCTTTATGTGGCCTAGGTTGGCTTCAAACTTGATCTTCCTGCCTCAGTCTCATAAGTAAATTATTAGGCACAGGCCTTGATCACACCTACCTTTTAATAACACATTTTAAGAAAAGAAAGTTTTGCCGGGTGGTGGTGGCGCACGCCTTTAATACCAGCACTTGGGAGGCAGAGGCAGGTGGATTTCTGAGTTCGAGGCCAGCCTGGTCTACAGAGTGAGTTCCAGGACAGCCAGGACTACACAGAGAGACCCTGTCTCGAAAAACCAAAAAAGAAAGAAAAGAAAAAAGAAAATTTGGGGCTGGAGAGATGGCTCAGTGGTTAAGAGCACTGACTGCTCTTCCAGAGATCATGAGTTCAATTCCCAGCAACCACATGGTGGCTCACAACCATCTGTAATAGATTCTGGTGTGTCTGAAGACAGCTACAGTGTACTCATATACATTAAATAAATAAAATCTTTTAAAAGAAAAAGTTTGCAGCTACCTTAGGGTAAGAACCTGTCTGAAAAAAAAATTCACCACTACCACCCATTTCTAGTAATATACCATTTTTCTGTCATCATTACATGTGTGAGCAAAAGGAAATTTTTTCATTGTCAAAAAAAATTAAAAATTATTGAAGCCAGGTATGATGACTCACACACTGCTTGGGAAACAGAGGCAGGGGGATCAGAAGTTTGACACAAAAACAAATATATAGTAAATAAAAATACAAAATACAATTTCTCATGCTTTATAGTTATATTTTCTGAGTTTATTGGCACATGTGCATGCCTTTGAACAGGGCTGCATATATCTCATGCTAACCTCACACTCTCTATGTGTCTGAAATGGCCTTCCTTCCTCCACCTCTTTTGGATACTAGACTAGGCTAGCCAAGCACTCCCAGCTGAGCACCCTGCAGCTTCTTGTTTCTTTGAAGCATGCTCTTGCTGGTGTAGTTCAGTCTGGCCCCAAATCTGTGATTCCCTCACTTCAGCCTCGCAAGGGCCAGGATTAATTATGCATGCTACCATTCCCAGCTTCATGCGATCCTTTTAATATGCTGTTAGTTTTGTTTTGTTTTGTTTTGTTGGGGTTTTTTGTTTTGTTTTTGTTTTTGGTTTTGGTTTTTTGTTGGTTTTTTTTTTTTTCGAGACAGGGTTTCTCTGTATAGCCCTGGCTGTCCTGGAACTCACTCTGTAGACCAGGCTGGCCTCGAACTCAAAAATCCTCCTGCCTCTGCCTCCCAAGTGCTGGGATTAAAGGCATGTGCCACCACTGCCCTGCCTTTAATATGCAATTTTAACTTACTTTTTTTTTTAAAATCTTTGTATTTCTCTCTTTAAGAGTAATTGAAATTCACTACTTTGTCTGGGCAGTGATAATGGGCACCTTTAGTCACAGCACTCAGGAGGTAAAGGCACGTGGATCTCTAAGTTTGAGGCCAGCCTGATCTACAGAGTGAGTTTCAGAATAGTCAGGGCCACACAGAGAAGCTCTGTCACTACTTTTATTACATTAAAAAGTTTTATGGTGCCAGCAGGGTGGCCCAAGGTGAAAAGTTCCTCACTCCCAAGCCTAATGACCCGAGCTGGACCCCAGAACCCACATGGGAGAAGTAGAGAGCCAACTCCCTGTTAGGTTGTCCTTTGACCTCTGTACGCATGCTTTGACACAGATACAAGCAAGTATAAATAGACACATGTATGATTTACTTTTACGTTACTTTTAATGCAATGAGATCTAGGTACAAGGCACTGGGTGGCAAGGTGTTCACTCTAAGAATGCACCAGCCTGGGTTCTGCTCCTAAAATTACTTTTTCCTCTGGTTTATTAATAAGCCACATAGTTGTCCTCAGACTCCTGTTTTCCAACCACCAAAATACATAACACAATTTGAACAGTCCAGCAAATGATTTGTCTGGTATTGATATACACAACTGTAAAACCTTGAAATGTTCAAAGCAGTGGAGACCACTGAAGGCTAGAGGAAGGTGATGGGATGTGAGACAGACATACAGCCAACTCAGCAGGAGGCTGTCTCACAGTCTTAACAGGATGCAAGCCTGCCTAGCAACAGAAGGCAGCCCAGGTGGACCTGGCCTCCCATATATTGCATAGGACTTGTGCCAGCCATGCTAAGGCAAGCCAACCAAACCTGGCAAGGTCTGGAAGGAAGCTCTGCTGATAGGAACTGAGCACCGGGGAGTGCTCGCCCTCCCTCCAGGAGGAAGTCGGGATAGCAGTGCAAGAGGGCATACGTCTGCAGTCTGGTCTGGGGGTAGTCTTTTGTTGCTTTTGTTTTTTACTTTAATGATAGTTTTAATTTTAAGAAGCCTCGGGGGCAATGGGAAATGCCTGCCTTTCTATGTGGCACTGGCTGCGAACCTACTAAATTCCTACTCCCAAGAAATTACAGACAGACAAGTGTGCTGGCACAGGCCTGTGATCCCAGCACTTGGGAAACAGGTTGGAAGATTAGTAGTTAAAGGCCACCTGGGCTGTCAGAGACCTTATCTAAGGTTTAAAAAAAGAAGAAGAAAGATAAAATCAACTCATAGCATACAAAAGGGAGAAAATTGTAAAAATGAGAATATAAATCAAATTGGAAAAAGCTTGTTCTATGAAAAAAATATTACAATTAATAAAATGTTTAACAAAACTAAGGCGTACAGACACAAGTTTAGAATTAGGCATAGTGCCAAATGTGTATAGGTCCTGCAAAGGGGATCCTGAGTTCCAGGGAGTGTAGGCTACAAAGTGAGGGCCAGTCCCAAAGAACCAAAGCAGATTTGTCTCTATTAGGGGAAAATATTGATGAGATATTACAAATCCTACAACCGTTAAGATATGTGAGATTTTTATGAACTTTACATTCATAAACTTTTGGTGACTTAAAAGAATTGGGATAACTCCTTAAAGCTCACCAACAACGCACTCAACCAAGATAAAATGACCAGCAGGAATACTGCTGAGCCACATTAAAGACATGTTATTTGTAACTTATTACCACTATTGTTAGTTTTTTCAGAGAGTAGGAAACAAAGGAATACTTAAATGTTTCTGTAAGACCACTGTTAACCTATGTCTTACTCAGGGTTTCTATTCCTGCACAGACATCATGACCAAGAAGCAAGTTGGGGAGGAAAGGGTTTATTCAGCTTACACTTCTGCATTGCTGTTCATCACCAAAGGAAGTCAGGACTGGAACTCACACAGGGCAGGTACCTGGAGGCAGGAGCTGATGCAGAGGCATGGAGGGTGCTGCTTACTGGCTTGCTTCCCCTGCCTTGCTCAGCTTGCTTTCTTATAGAACCCAAGACTACCAGCCCAGGGATGGCACCACCCAAAATGGGCCCTCCCCCCCTTGATCACTAATTGAGAAAATGCCTCACAGCTGGATCTCATGGAGGCATTTCCTCAAGGGAGGCTCCTTTCTCTGTGAATAACTCCAGCTTGTGTCAAGGTGACAAACAGAACCAGTACACCCTAATATCAAAGACAGAACAAGAAAAATAAAAAGTCTGTTTTTTATGAACATAGACTCAATAACCCTCTACTAAATACTAACATACCAAGTACCTTAATACATTAAAAAATATGCTCAGTGCCCAGGAGGCTTTATTCCAAATATGGAAAGTCGGCAAATGGAGACTGCCAAGTCGGTAAGCTAAAGTAAATAGCATATGGATTTTGTTATTGTTTTGTTTTTGAGGTTGGGCCTTGCACAGGATAGGCAAGGGTTCTAGAGTTCAGCCGTGTGCCCCGCCCTCATGATCACAAGACCATTCCACAAATCCATTGTCCGTTCCTGATAAAACTGCAAATCATGACTAGAAGTGAGCTAGTACCTTGGTGAAACATACCTACAGAATCTTAGCGCTGTAATTTGTGCTGATGGTAGAGGGCTAAATGCTGTTCCTGAGATCCGGAGCTGGGCTGTGATGTGCATCCTCACCACTGCTGGAGACAGACTGCTGCTGGCTCTGGGACTACTGTGATGAGTCAAGAGAGGATATAGGTACAGGACTCAATCAAGTGATGTCATTGTACAGGTGCAGCTCTTAGAGCTGATAGAGGAGTGTGGTGAAGTCGCAGGTGTAAGATGAAGACAAAAAAATCAGTAGTGTGGCTGGGAGCTGTGGGCAGTTAGAAAGCCAGGCTTTTGATGTAGTCCCCTGTACCATACAAAACACATCAAATTTATTGCATTTTTATGTACTAACGACATGATGGAAACAAAAAAACAATGCCGTACTCTGAGTTTGGTGGCACACGCTCGAAGAGGAAGGAGGATCGAGAGTTTGAGGTCAGCCTGAGCTACATGGGAAGACTATCTCAGAAACACCAAAACAATAATAAAACCCTACTAGATAAATCGACAAATAAATAAAACTTTAGGGGCAAAAATCTCCCCATAAAGGTATTAGGAATAGCTTTTTAACATAAATTTTTACATGAAAAGCTCTAGAAACTGAAACAGCCTTTGTGGTAGTTTGAAAAAAAAAATGGCCACCAAAGACTCACAAGGAGTGGTACTTTGGGGGGGGAGGGGGCTTGCTTGAGTAGATATGGCTTTGTGTCCCTGGGGAAGGGCTTTGAAGTCTCAAATGCTCAAGCCAAGGCCAATGGCTTACAGTATCTTCCTGCGGCCTGTTAATCAAATGTAAAATTGTCAGCTCCATCTCCAGCACCTGCAGGCGCCATGCTTCCAGCCATGGTGGTGATGGACTAAACCTCTGGACTGTCCCTAGCTTACAAGCCAGACCCAATTACATTTTTTTTTTAATAAAAGTTGCCTTGGTAATAGTGTCTCTTCACAGCAGTATGACCGTCTTAAAGTACAAGGCTACTCTATTCATTATTAAGGCTTATTTTATAACTATTCTAATCAAGACATTATGGGAAAAAGACAAGTAAATGGACTTGAAAACATCCAGAAACAGATATATATACAAAAAAGTTCCACTGCTATTTACAAAGAGAGAAAAGCTTCCTGGCTAGAGGGAGCCTGTTTCTAAGAAGAAGGAGAAGGATGAAGGAGGAAGAAAAAAAACAAAAGAACAAAACAGGCCCATTAGATGATGTGATGGTTAGAGCTTTGTCAGCCTGACAGGATCACCTAGGAGACAAACCTCTGGACATGCCCACGAGGAGTTAATCTAAGTTGGGTTCATTGGTGTAGAAAGACTTGCTCTAACTCCAGACAAGGTAGCTCCGCAGTAGCTCACAGCATTCAGCCTCCTGACTGGGCAGAGTGAGCGCAGCTGCCTCAAACTCCCGGCCTAGGGAGCACCTCCAGATGACAGCCTGCCTCCCCATAGTGCGTCACAGCACTCGACTGGGGGGGGGGGTGCGGGGGCCTTCCTCGGCCTGTGCCAGATTATGACGTTTAAAACTGTGTGATCCAGGTGGTGGTGACACGTGTCTTTAATCCCAGCACTTGGGAGGCAGAGGCAGGTGGATTTCTGAGTTCCAGGCCAGCCTGGTCTACAGAGTGAATTCCAGGATAACCAGGGCTATACAGAGAAACCCTGTCTAAAAGCCCTGTGTGTGTGTGTGTGTGTGTGTGTGTGTGTGTGTGTGTTTGTATGTGTGTGTCTGTCTATCTGTCTGGGGAGGGAGTCTGTGTGTATGTTTTGGTTTAGGGGGTTTTTTCACTGAGGATGACCCTAGCACCACTGAATTATATATATCCCCAACAGATTTTTTAATTTTATTTTGTGACAGCCTTGATTAGTTGCCTAGGCTGTCCCTGAACTAGCAATCCTCCTGCCTCAGCCTACAGAGTAGCTGGGATTATAGGCATATGTTACTGAGCCTCACTTGGTTTTTGTTATTAACATCTTGAGTGTCTTGCCTGTCCTGATTCTAACAGCTTTAGGGCAAGGCTTCATGTTTTCGTTTTATTCCTTTTTCTTTTTTTCTTTTTTCTTTTTTTCTTTTTTTTTTTTTTTTTTTTTTAGAGGGATTACTAATAATTTGAGGGTCTGGTGGTGAACCCTGTATTACATTGTTCATGTACTCATACTTGAAAACCTTATGCTTATCTCTTTTTTTCCTTTGTTTTTCAAGTGTCAATATACAGTATCTGGTTTTATGACAAGAATGACTGTCATCGCATAGCAAAACTCATGGCTGAGTAAGTATTTATATTATTCCATAGATTAATGAGAGGTGAAGCCTTACTCTAATCCCAGCTTCTCTTTAGTACTAACAGTTAATGTATAGCATATCCCTCTCAATTTCCTTTTTATTACCAAAAGTTTGACAAAGGCAGATTTTATTTTTCTAAAATTACCTGTAATTAGTCCTATTGGTTCCAGTGTTTTTACAATGTCTGTTCCTTTTTAATCTGTGTGTGTGCACGGGTATATTAGATTGATGTGTGTGATTGTTACTTACAAATATAAGAATATTTGTTTAATGATTTAACGTCCATAGCATCTTTTTAAATTGTTAAGTTTTCCTTTGTAGCACTTACCACTGTACCCAGTCCTACAGACAGTTGAGTGTAACAAGCACAGCTGCCAGGCTGCCTGGCAGAGACTCCGAGGTGCATCGGGCATAGCCTGACCGCTGCATGCAGCGATGCACTAATCTCTGCTTGATGGCTGGGGCTGTGTTTGGTGCTTGGTACAGATTACACATCCTTTAGATGAACTTGGTTTGAGCACAGGCTGGGTTTAACAATCTCCAGTATATACAGTTAGTTTTCCAGGAGTTATTTAAGACTCACGATCTTGAAATGTAGAAAATAATTTCCATTGAATTCATGATCTAAAGGATGACTTTTTTTTTTTTTTTACTTTTTTTTTTGGTTTTTTGAGACAGGTTTCTCTGTATAGCTCCGGCTGTCCTGGCACTCACTCTGTAAACCAGGCTGGCCTCGAACTCAGAAATCCACCTGCCTCTGCCTCCCAAGTGCTGGGATTACAGGCGTGCGCCACCACTGCCCGGCTAGGATGACTTTTTTTTACTCTTGTGCTGGCCTATAAAAGTTAGCTCTTGAGTGACGGTAGTACAAGATGCCCATCTGCATTCTGGGAGCCCAAGACACTGTAGTGCTAGGTGGGGCCTGGATGATACAAAACTAGAGAAAATGTGCAGCCAGCAATCTGTTCTAGCATATATTGGCTTCCTCTTTAGTTTTTGCTTATATCTGCAATGAACTCTTTACTCTTTACCTGCCAAGTCAAAATTCTGTCACTTTCTTCAAGATTTGTATCTATGTATTTAGAGGAAAATAGTCTTGAGTTTTAGTTAATCGTCCTGAAAGTATAGTAGTTTACTCAGTAGCCTCAATTCTAGGTATGCTTACACTTACAAAGGCCAAGTTACAATCCAAGCGTGTCCTGATTGCACGTTAATTCTTGTTGTTCTGTCGTCTGTTCTAGCCGTGTGAGCTTGCAGGGCAGACCAGGAGTGTTTACCACTAGCTGCACCAGGGCTTTGCTGCCTGTAAGCTGACAGTCAGTCTTACTAGAGAGAGTGTTGGCTTTGTAGATGCACACTTCCTTTTAAAACAGTTTGTAAAGTTACACTATTTCTCAACAGTAGTGTTCGTTTAGTTTATGAAGATAAAGATTTATTCTGCTCACGGTTGTCGGTGCGGTATAGCTAGAGGAAGTGCAGGAGCATGGGCTGACATCTACGAAGGACGTTGCTGTATCATGGAGTGGAGTCTCCGAGTCTGTCTTGCAGAGAGAGCTATCAGCGCCGTCTGGGCACATGCCTTATGATCTCAAGCAAAGCATTTGTTTGATACTTGCCGTTTTTCATTCTGTTTTGTTTTGAAAGTGGCAGGTGCTCACAAAAGTATTTAAACTTAGGAATGTATCAGTAGGTTGATGTTCTTCTGCCAGATTAAAGCATGTAGGCCTGAGTGGAGAATCTGTCTGTGTGAGCCCTGACAACCACTGAGGGAAAATTGTCTTGAAGTGTTCTCTGGGGGCCTTGGTGGCACTCCAGGTACTAACCTTCCGTGGTTACTGGCTGAAGACTGAAGGCCCGTCTGAACAGGCTGTGCTAATCCCCAGAGTAGACAAGCAAGTAGAAATGGGAAGCAAAGGAAATTACTGAAAGTCTTACAGACGTCTGTAATCCAGTGTGTAGGTGCTAAGGTAAAAGGATTCTGAGTTCAAGGTCAGCCTGGATGACATAGCACATTTCTTTTTTTGTTTGTTTGGGGTGTTTGTTTTGTTTTGTTTTGTTTTGTTTTGTTTCAAGACAGGGTTTCTCTGTGTAGCCCTGGCTATCCTGGAACTCACTCTCTAGACCAGGCTGGCCTCTAACTCAGAAATCCACCTGCCTCTACCTCTCAAGTGCTGGGATTAAAGGCATGCGCCACCACATTTCAACTATATAAGAAGGGAGACCTTGTGTCCCCCCAAAAAGTGCACAGTTGATAATGACTTTATATTTGAAGAGAATGCCTCACAGATGCTGCCTTTAACTTTGGGATGAATGACCCTGGTCACCAAAGACTGAAGAAAAAGAAGGGGGAAAAAAATCGTTCATTATTATATATCTCCCTGCATATATACCTCTGCTCTCTATATAAGTCACAGTATCAGCCAGACGTGGTGGCGCACGCCTGTAATCTCAGCACTTGGGAGGCAGAGACAGGCGGATTTCTGAGTTCGAGGCCAGCCTGGTCTACAGAATGAGTTCCAGGACAGCCAGGGCTACACAGAGAAACCCTGTCTCAAAAAAAAAAAAAAAAAAAAAGTCACAGTATCACCCCACTGAAAATGCTGCTAAAACATTGCCATTTATACATTTAAACAAGTGGTTTGGGCTAGGGATAAAGGTTAGTAGCGCTGCTTAGCACAGTCCGGCAACCACAGTAAATAAAGCATGTCTGTCACCAGTCCTCATTCCTTTGGACGCCCTTCTTCCCATAACGCCTTTGATAGCCACTGAATCATAAAAAGTCTCCAGCTCAAAGCTGAGAAGCCATGTCGGAAACTGACTGCCTAAACTCACCCCATCTACAATGTGGGTGCTCTCCTTAGTCAATGACAGGATTCTAAACTTAATATTGAAACTTCGAATGTTTGCTCAACAATGGCTGTCTGAGCTGTGGAGAGCTTGGGAAGGTTTGTCTTAGCCCTTATCTTACTGTCTCACGTATGTGTTTTGGGAGTTTGAGAAGTCTTAGTTCCTCTTCAGTTGTTGTGAGAAGACACCATGAGCAAGGTGGTTTACTGAAGGGAGAATTTATGTGTGCTCACATCTGACTCGGAGCCCAAGACTGTCTGGGTGGAGAGCATGGTGGCAGGCAGATGTGGTGCTGGAACAGTAGCATCTTTTTTGTTTTGCTTTGGTTTGTTTTTTTGGGTTTTTTTTGTGTGGGGGGGGGGGAGGGGGGTGTTGTTTGTTGTTTTGAGACAAGGTCTCTGAGATGGCTAGTCTATGTCAACTTGACACAAGCTAGAGTCATCAGAGAGGAGAGCGCCTCAAATGAGAAGTTTCCTCCCTAGGAGGAGGCTGTACACAAGCCTTAGGGCATTGTCATAATTAGTGATTAATGGGGCCCTCCTGTGCCTCATCTGGGTGAGCACAGCCAGTGCTGATGATGGGCCTGGGTTCTTTTGTCTTCTTTCTTTCTTTTTTTTTTTTTTTTTTTTTTTCCAGTGAGCACTCATTCATTTTGTGGGGGGGGGGAGGGGGGCAGAGGGAAAACATAAATGTTTCTCTGGAACAAGGATCTTATTTTAAAATGTATGCCTGAGTTAAAGATCCCCAGCCCTGTCAGTGACTTTCTTAACGTGAGACTTTGCCTTATAGGATGTGAAGTGAAGAATTAAATAACGCCAAGTTAAAATTGAGTACATAGCCCTAGCCAGCCTGAGTCTGGTCACATACTTAGTGCAGAACCTTTTGTCTGCTGAGATTCACCAGCATGCATTTGCAAGGCTGCCGGCAGCGTACTGCTCGTCGTCCATGTCCTGGTGGTGTCTGTGTACTACTGAGTACTACTGAGTCTACTGGGGCTGAGTTACTCATAGTGGAAGAGGAGACACTTGAATGCATTTCCTTTTTTTTGTTCGAGACAGGGTTTCTCTGTGTAGTTCTGGCTGTCCTGGAACTCACTCTGTAGACCAAGCTGGCCTCGAACTCAGAAATCTACCTGCCTCTGCCTCCCAAGTGCTGGGATTAAAGGCGTGTGCCACCACCGCCTGGCTTTTTTTTGTTTTGGTTTTTTTGTTTGTTTGTTTGTTTTTCGAGACAGGGTTTCTCTGTGTAGCCCTGGCTGTCCTGGAACTCACTCTGTAGACCAGGCTGACCTCGAACTCAGAAATCTGCCTGCCTCTGCCTCCCAAGTACTGGGATTAAAGGCGTGCGCCACCACCGCCCGGCTCTTGAATGCATTTCTTAACGTACCTACTTGTACTACCTCCAGAAAAAGATTCTGTTTTCTCTTTCTAAACATAAGGGACTTTGCTGTTGTGATGTGATGGTGATGTGTTTAAGTCGTATGTGTCTGGAATGAGGTAACTGAGGCAGGCTCTTTTTCTATTGCATGGACGGTGTCATGTGACACTTGTACTTTATCCTCGGAAAGTGCACCAAAGAGCGCTTGGGCCCAGTTGTGTAGAGTGACTTTTCTGAAGCCTGTCCTCCTCCTACAGTGTGGTGGAAGAGGAGACACGGCGATCCCTGCAGGCTGCGCGAGATAAACAGAGTCCCGGCCAGGCCAATGGCTGCAGCGAGCAGAGGCCCATAGATATCCTGGAGATGCTGAGCAGAGCCAAGGATGAGTACGAGCGGGTGAGTCTCCAGGGAACAGGGACGGGGCAGGCCTGCTGGGGTCTGAGACTGGAAGGTGACTCCAGCGCTCGTGCACAAAGGAGCAGACTGATTTCACCTGCCTGCCTCAGTGCTCCTTAGGAAGGAAACGTGACAGTGCTTGTTCTGTTCCTATGGGCGTTATAGAATTACTGTGGGAGAAAATGGTCTTGGAGGGTGGAGTTGGCGCTCAGGGAAATCGTCACAGCTGCCCTTTCTCCTGCCATCGAGGTCAAGTGCTACGTGGCCTTGAGAATATATATATGTATATATAGGTTTGAAATATAGTCTGGTAATTTGTATCCCATAATAGTCAGTGGCACATTTGTGTTCTGTAATTGAGCTTTTCTTTTTCCTGGTTTGGGGGAGAGTGGTTTGGGGAGATTTTATTTCTTGGTTGTTTTGGGGTTTTTGAGACACACTGCTTTGGGTCTCACTGTGTGGTCCTGACTGGCTTGGACTTTTTTTTTTTTTTTTTTTTTTTTTTTTTTTTTTTGTAAAAAAGGGAGTTCAGGCCCGTCTTGAACTCACAGAACTCCACCTGCCTCTGCCTTGCAGGGCTAGGATTAAAGGCATGTGCCACTGTGCCTGGGTATCTCTTGTTTTACATTGGATTTTATGTTAACTGATAAGATTTCCTCCTAAGTGGTAATGAAAAGGACAGTTGTGGAACACGAGCTAATTGATCCAGCTCGTATTTGCAAACTGTTCACTCTGCCAGCCAGGATACCTGTTTTCTTTGTTGCTGTGGTAATGGAGTGTGTGGTTTGCCTGCCTACTGTTTGTAGATGTGTCTTGTAGGCCTCAGTGGCCTCAAACCCCTGATTTTCCCGCCTTTGCCTCCTGAGTACTAGGATGGCAGACACTCACAGCCACCCTCAAAAGCAAGGGACACTTATGCCAGTGTCTCAGACCTGACTGCTAGGGAAATGTCCTAGCATTTCTCAAACCCTAACTCAGTAGAGGAAGCCTCAGCCTTCCTGCTGTTTCTGCACAGTTCCAGCCGGCTCCTCACCTCCCACTGCTGACCCTGTGCTTTCCTTAGTGATAGTTCATCTCCATTCTGCAAATCTTCAAGAAGCAGAGTGTGGAAAGGGACTGTCAGAAATCCTGATCCTGAGCTGGCCGTGACTATAGATCATACCTATGATCTCAACATGGGACACCAGGGCAGGGGTGCTGGGAATTTGAGGGCAACCTGGGCTACAGAGTGGACGGTCTCAGAACAATAAAAATGTTTCCATGGGTAAAAATCACTTGCCACGTAAGTCTCTGGAACCCACAGTGGAAGGACAGGACGGATTTCCAGAAGTTGTCCTCAGACCTCCACATACCCTTCCATGGCATGTGTGAAGCCACACATTATATACACACATACACAACCATAACAAATAGAAATAGAATAATAAAAATTTGAAAAATAAATCCTTTCCCACTGGGATAGTGGCTGATATCTGTAACTCAGCACTTAGGAGACAGGCAGACTTCATAAGACTGCCTCAACCCACAAAAGGAAAAAGTTAAATGCATGCTTTTAAACAGTCAACGCTGGCTTCCAGGCTATCGATAGTCTCCGAAAAAGAATTCAGATTGACTAAAAGAATCGAGTCAATGTTGTGAGATGTCTGCCCCCTCTGTCCCTCTCCCCTTTCTCTGCCCTCCTTACCTCCAGCAGTCTTGGGCCTCACATCCATACACAGCATCAGCGTCACTCCCAAAGCGTGGCACACACTGCCTTCCAATATCTCAAGAATCTAGAATTCAGGGAACTGAGTTTGGCAAAAGTATTCCGGAGCTGAGGTTTCTCTTTTAAAAGCATTCTCACCTTCTAGTGGAGAAATATAGTTTAGGGCCCATGAGAGGTTTCAAGTTGTACTAAATTCCTCAGTGTCTCATAGATAAATAGGAACAGTTTCTATATCTATAGAAATTAAATATTGGTGGCTGGTGAGGGAATTCAGCAGTTCAGAATATTTAAAGAGGATCCAAGTTTCCTTTCAGTGCCTCTGTGGTGACGTACACTCTTAGTAACTCCAGTTCCAGGAACTGTAGCTCCATCTTCTAGCCTCTGGGCCCCAGGAGTGCACACAGAGCACATACATATATACAGTCAACATATTCAGACACAGACAAACAAATCTGGGGCTGGAAAGATGACTCGGCAGTTAAGAGCACTTGTTACTCTTGCAGAGGACCCAGGTTTGATTCCCAGCTCCCACCTAGAGGTTTACAACCATCCTTAATATCAGTTCCAGAGTATCTGATGACCTCTTCTGACCTCCATGGTCACCTGGTATGCACATGGTGTACATACATACATACATACATGCATGCATGCATACATACACACGCAGACAAAATGGTCATATAAAATAAATCTGAAAAAAACATTTCTAAAGAAACTAAATGTTGGTAAAGCAGTCATCTATAATCATGATTTTTAAAATCAAATTAAAATAAAAATCAAGGAGTGTATTTTGTTGTTGTTTGGCTAATTTATTTTCCATGGGTCCCTTCTCAAAAATACCTTGTACTGTTTCTCATTGCCTCTCTGTGTTCACGTGGGTACTGATGGTCACTACCCTGAGTGATGATTTAACCAAATACCCATGAGACAAGAACTAGATACTGCTCGGTGGGACACAAGAGGAAAGAAGACATTTTTCTTGTAACACTTTCCATGTGTGAATATTATCTACCCCTGTATCAACCCTTAGACACTAGACCTCTAGGGTCCAGTGGGCAGTCTAAACATCTCTCCCATAAGGCTTCTGTTTTCAATTACTACAAAAGCAGTTAGTACAGACAGCATCTTCTAATGTAGAGAACTGGCTTTGTTAAATCTTTAACATTCTGTTTATAGGGTTTTCTTTTTGTCTTTAAAACTATAAGCAGGGTGCCAGGCAGTGGTGGCGCATGCCTGTAATCCCAGTACTTGGGAGGCAGAGGCAGGCGGATTTCTGAGTTCGAGGCCAGCCTGGTCTACAGAGTGAATTCCAGGACAGTCAGGGCTACACAGAGAAACCCTGTCTCAAAAAAAAAAAAAAAAAAAAAAAAAAACCTATAAGCAGGGCTTCTTTATAAATAAAGGTTTGTTTTAGGTCTTGTTTGCCTGTTGTACCACATGACCCTGGTATTAGAAATAACCCTGGCCCTACATCTTAGTGTTTGGAAGGATTCTCCCCAGCAGCACACAGATAGTCCCTCTGTTTCTTTTTGGTAGACTTGGGAAATTTCCAGCCAAGGGAAGGGAGGATAAGCAAGGCCTCAGATTTAATATTAATTCTAAATCCTCCCTGTTCAATTTATATAAGATAGTCATCCTCCCCCCATCCGTCCCTCCCTCTCTGCCTCTTCCTCTTCCCTCCCCTCCCCTCCCCTCCTCTCTTCTTTTTTGAGTCTCACTCTAACCCATGCTGGCCTCAAACAAATGATTCTCCTGTCTCAGCCTCCTGACTACTAAAATTACATGCGTACACTACCACACCCAGTATAGGCCCAACATTTTGTATAGTATTTATAAAAGACTGTTTGAAACTTAAAGCTTTGTAAGCATTTTCTCTCAGCAATCCCTGTAGTTTTTTTTTTTTTTTAACCAAGTTGTATATTTCATGTAATGAATGATAGCCAGAACCACAGATCTTCACAGCTAGCTCAGTGCATTGGTTTTAGCCATAAGACAAACTCCTGGATTTTGAGCAGCATTTGTTTAAAGATTTATTTATTATATGTGAGTACACTGTAGCTGGCTGTCTTCAGACACACCAGAAGTCATCAGATCTCATTACATATGGTTGTGAGCCACCATGTGGGTGCTGGGATTTGAACTCAGTACCTTCAGAAGAGCAGTCAGTGCTCTTAACCGCTGAGCTATCTCTCCAACCCCTAAACGGTATTTTTGTTTTTCAAAATGTAGGAATATTATTATTTACCTTGGCAAGCAGTGTATAATGCTACAGAAATTTTTATGTTCAATGATTAATAAACAAAAGAGAATACAGTAATTCTGCCAGCTAGAAATAATTGTTGGTAATACTTGGCTATGTGTCTTTCCAAAACCCTGTCCAAATGTGTATGGTTGGTTGTGTGTGTTAATTCTATTAGCTGACCATTTGTAATGTCTTCTTTACTACAGATCTGCATTAATATCAGCAATAACTGTTCATCTTACAGGAAGTGCTTGTGAGATTTCAGTTGATAAAACAGAGACAGGGTTCCACTGTGGTAGTCCTGGGTGTCCTGGGTCTCACTTTGTGAACCAGGGTGGCCTCAAACTTGCATGCCCAGTTATGTAAATAATGCCCTAGATTTCTCTTAATTCTTTTTCTTAATATCTCAGCACTACGGTCCTGAAGCTAAATCACCATATATCGTACTAATCTTCTAAGATTAATTACTTCAAATGAAATTAGTAGATGAAAGATTTTTGCTTAGGCTAGCCTCCAGACATATTATATAGCCAAGGATGACCATGAACTTGGCTTCGAGTTCCCAAGTGCTGTAATTATAGACTTGTATTATCATGCCCAGTTTATATAATTCTAGGGATTAAGCCTCCTTTTTGTTTGTTTGTTTGGTTGGTTGGTTGGTTTGGTTTGGTTTGGTTTGGTTTGGTTTGGTTTGGTTTGGTTTTTCGAGACAGGGTTTCTCTGTGTAGTCCTGGCTATCCTGGAACTCACTCTGTAGACCAAGCTGGCTTCGAACTCAGAAATCCGCCTGCCTCTGCCTCCCAAGTGCTGGGATTAAAGGCGTGCGCTACTACCACCCAGCCAGGATTAAGCCTCCTTAAAGATTTTGCCAAATATTATAAAAATTACCCTCCGGCTGGGCAGTGGTAGCGCATGCCTTTGATCCAGCACTTGAGAGGCAGAGACAGGCGGATTTCTTAGTTCGAGGCCAGCCTGGTCTACAGAGTGAGTTCCAGGACAGCCAGGGCTATACGGAGAAACCCTGTCTCGGAGAAAGGAAAAAAAAAAAACCTCGGAATTTGTGTGTGGTTATACATATCTCCTAATCTTACGGCTGACTGCCGTCATTAACACGCGGAAGATAAACCTCCAGCAAAGGCCCTTCACAAGTATCCAACTCCCTGCAGTGCCCCAGAACTGTGGGAAAGTGCCCACAGCCACAAAGCTCAGCTCACAAGTTCTATTTAAGGATTGCAGAGTCCAGTAACTCAAGAGCCACTTGGGCCATAGTAGAACTAAGACCTGTTCTTGCCTTTCCCCAAATGAAAGAAAGCGTCGTTGGAATACAGCCCCAGTCTGTGGTCCCCAGGTGACTTGCTGAGTCCAGGGCCTCTAGCCTCAGCTGAAGAATGACAGTGGGACTTTCCCTCACTTAGGGAAACCCCAAGTTTTTAATATTTCTGAGCATTGTACCTTCTGTTTTAAGAGCTTCTTAGGAACAATGTTGTGTTTCTCTAATACTCAGTGCCAATCATTCCCTGTGGCGGGGTCCATAGTGATTGATAATGACCCTGTTCAGAGTTTGCCAATCTGAAGGAATCCTGTCCTTTTTTTTTTTTTTTTTTTTTTTTTTTTTTTTTATTGGATATATTCTATATGATCCTGTCCTTTAAAACAAAACGAAATTTGATGTTCTAAAATAATACGAGAATTATCACTTAGGAAAAGTGATAAATGATAAAACTCATTTAATACTCAAGACCCTTTCCTGTGCTGAGCATGATTCTGAACAGTACGGTATTAAGAAAATTGCTTTGGAGGGAGGTTGTGGGGTGGGGGGCTTGTGGGGGCGTGGGGTAACCAGGAAGTGGGATAGCATTTGAGATGTAAGCGAATGGAATGATTAATTTTAAAAAAAATTTTTTAATTTATAAAAAAGAAAATTATGACCTGGTGTTGTGGCACATGCCTATAATCCCAGCACTTGCGAGGCAGGGGCAGGCGGATTTCTGAGTTCGAGGCCAGCCTGGTCTACAGAGTGAGTCCAGGACAGCCAGGACTACACAGAAAAACCCTGTCTCAAAAAACCAAAAAAAAAAAAGAAGAAGAAGAAGAAGAAGAAGAAGAAGAAGAAAATTATTTTTCTTGTGGAAATTGTTCTTTTTCTGCATTGAAGATTAGAGAAGTTTCTTGTTTTGTTCTTGTTCATTTTTGTTGTTTCAATAAACAATACTTAACAAAGTCTGCAGCAAAAATTTCAAGTGTAACTTCGGTTCCAAGAGTGCCATTATAGCTGCATGTCTATTTAGTGACCATGTAAGGATTCTTGTGTGCACTACATTGGTTGTTTATTTTGCAGTATTGGGGTTTGAACCCAGTACCTTGGACATACTCAACAAGCTCTACCAGATACCCAACCACGGTTTCTTCTTATTAATAAAACTGTGTTCACTTGCAGTATCACTTTTAGCAAGTCTGAATGTAAATGGTATTGAAATGATTGGATGTCTGTATGTATACTTATACACACAAAGTGAACCGTAAGCAAACTGTGCCATCTTATGCAAATTCAGCTCAAACTGGCTCATAAATCTAAATATAAACATTAAACTCTTTAACAGACTACTAGAAAGATGATTCAGTCAGTAAAGTGCTTGTTGTACAAGCATAAGTCCGAGCCAGACTCTCAGTGCCCATGGGTTGAGTTCAAGGCCATGCTGGGGAGGCAGAGACGAGAGGATCTCTAGGACTTGGTGGCCAGCCAATCTAGCAGAATCCATGAGCTCCAGGTTCAATGGAACGCCTGCCTCAGAGTGACTGAGGGCATCCTACCAGTCACTGGCCTCCCCATGCACATATGTGCACACAGAGCCCAGAATCTGCATGCACAATGGGAAAAAAAAAACTACAACTGAGTCAGATGTGGTTGTCACACCTGTAATCGTAGGACTTGGGAGACTGAGGCAAGATCATAAATTCAAAATCAGCCTGGAATACATAACAAGACTGTCTCAAAAAAAAAAAAAATAACCTTTTAGAAGAAAAGTATATACCGCTGTATCCTGGATTTGTCTTTGCTAGGTTTCTACTCTAATGAAATGAAACTTTTGTCTCTACAAAAATTATTGAAGCTATGTTCATAATCAAACACTGAACATAGGGGCTGAGGAGATGACTCAGTGTAACAGAGCTTGCTGTACAAGCACGAGGCCCAGAGGTTGATTCCCATCACCCATATAAAAGCACCGCACCCCCAGCTAGAAGGGATGGAGAGTGGGGAACAGAAGGATTAAGGATTTGCTGGCCAACCTGTTTAGCTAAAACGGTGAGCCTGGGTTCATCGGGAGACCCTGTCTCAAGGGAGTTACCTAGCTTCCTTCCACACAAGTGCTCACCCTTACATACACATAGAATTACTGCACATAGACAAATAGTTTCTTAAGAATGAAAAAGTGCTAGAGAGATGGCTCAGTGGTTAAGAGCCCTGCTGCTGTTCCAGAAGACACTATTGAGTTCCCAGTACCCACACTCACAACATCTCCATCTCCAGAGATCCAGTACACCATTCTGACCTTCTTAGGGACCAGGCACACACACAATACACATACATACATGCAGGCAAAATACTCATACACATAAAATAAAAATCCTTAAAAATGGAAATAATACAAATGTTATATACTCCACAATTAACAAGGAATGGGCTATTGATACTATAGTTTGTATGAATCTTTATGCAAGTGACAGAAGCCATTCCCATGCAAATGAAGAAGCCACTTCAGCATTTTTGAAAAGACAAAACTATAACAAAACAAACCACTGGTTTCTTGGAATGCTCAAGGTCATAACCTTAGTAAGCCTACACGGGGGCTGGGAGCACTTTTGCAGTGTGGCAGTGCTTTGCACCCCAGCCATTGAGGGGGCATAGCCAGGTAGAGGTGCCTCTCCCAGCAGTTAAAGATATCCTATGTAACTTATGTCATGGGGAAATTCGGTAGAATAACAATTATCTTCCCTTAAAGTGACTGATTAAAGCCGGGCGTGGTGGCGCACGCCTGTAATCCCAGCACTTGGGACGCAGAAGCAGGCGGATTTCTGAGTTCGAGGCCAGCCTGGTCTACAGAGTGAGTTCCAGGACAGCCAGGACTACACAGAGAAACCCTGTCTCGAAAAACCAAAACAAAACAAAAAATGACTGATTAAAGTGAATGGTTGGAGCTACCATGCATAGAAATAGATTCTCCACTCTATAGAAATTTATTATAGAAGATGAAAATTGATAGAAACAGTTTTAGGAGAATTTTTGTGTGTTTTTTAAATTAAAGTATTTTTGATAGCTTCAAATGTGAACCAGTCTTTAGACAGCAGTCCTTTTTCAGATGATAGACTTTTTCTTTTAATTCTTTTCCAAGAATCAGATGGGCGGCTCAAATATCTCCAGTCCTGGGCTACAGCCAAGCACTCAGCTCTCTAATCTGGGAAGCACGGAGACTCTAGAAGAGACACCCTGTGGGTCACAAGATAAGGTTCGTACAGTTACAGCCTTAGCTTTGTCAAATAGCAGAACCGCACCTTCTCATGAGGATTTGAACCACTGTGACTGTGCAAGCTTGGTTTATCACTTGTCTGTCAGATCATATGTGACATCGTGACGACACACCCAGCTCGTCTCCCAGGCCCATGAAGCTCTCGTGTGCACTATGCAGCAGCTCTTTTCTGGTCTTGATACTGCCTTCTCTGCACTCACCCAGGCCAGCAGAGTGACCCTGGTACAGAGCCGTCACGCTCTGCTTTTACAGCCCTCCTGTGCTGGCCTGTCTCACTCACAGTAATGCTCCACCAGACTGTACCCTGCTTGTGGCCTGCCCCTCTCCCTGAGCCATCAGCTCCTTACATCTGCCTGACTCACCAAGCCCCTCTTCCACAGGACTGGGACCGGTGGTTTCCCTGGGCTCTCCGTGCTTTTCTCCTGTGACTTTGTTCGTTTTCTTCTGGTCTCTGAAAGGCTCCTGGGGGCCAGCTGTCACCCCTCTGCCTTCCGTCCTCTGCTTGCCTTACTTTCTTACTGACTTTTGTTAGCTAATGTGGTTTGGTTTGGTTTTATCCACGGTCCCATGATAAAGGGACCTGCAGTTTGTGTGCTTGGGTTTATCTTTTTGAGACAGGGTCTCACTATGTAGTCCTTGCTGTCCTGAAACTAGCTTGCACAGACTAGGCTGGTCCCTACTCTGCAGTACTGGGATAAAAGGGGTACACCACCACACCCTCCCAAAGACTAGCAATTTTCTCTGCGTGTTCAAGGCTGTATTTTGGTTTTGGTTTTTTGGTTGTTTTGTTTTGGGGGATCGGTTTTTTGTTTTGTTTAGTTTTTTGTTTTTCTGAGACAGGGTTTCTCTGTGTAGTCCTGGATGTCAAGCTCCATAGTCCAACCATTTTGAAACATTCCCCTATTAAAGGGCATTTGGGTTGTATGCAGTTTTTTGGCTAGTCTGAATTAAGTATCTATGAATATCTAAGTTTCTTTATTAGCATGCAAAATACATGTTAGCAAGGTTGTTATATTACAATTGTGTATATAATGTATGCCAGTTAGTCGCCCTTCCCTCTCATTTTCATTTGTTAGGAGACAGTGTCTCCTATGATAACCCAGGCTGGCTCAAACTCCCTGTGTCACCTAGGGTCAGCCTTGAACATCTGATCATCCTCCCTCCACCTCCCAGGACTGGGGTTACAGGCAAGTCCCATCACGCCCAGCTCTACAAGTTTGTTTGCTGTAGTGGAGATGGGAAGGGTGCGGGTGCTCACACACAACTGTGCACGTGGCAGGCAGCACTCCTCTGTCTACCATCTTATTTCTTTTTTTAGCAGAGTTTCTCATTAGCCTGCAGCTTGCATGGCTAGCTAGTCTAGCCAGTAAGTCCCTGTTATCAGGGCATCCCTAGTGCTGGGATTGCAAGTATGCAAATAAGTAGGACAACCACTCATTTGAAGACTGTAGGCTACAGTGCACGACTCTGTCTCAAAAACACACAATAAAATTGCATCTTTTTGAGCCGGGCAGTGGTGGCGCACGCCTTTAATCCCAGCACTCGAGAGGCAGAGGCAGGCGGATTTCTGAGTTCGAGGACAGCCAGGGCTACACAGAGAAACCCTGTCTCAAAAAAACAAACAAAAAAAATTTTTTTGCATCTTCTTTTCAGCTAAAACCAAGGAATTACAAAGCTTTGATATTTGGATATTGTGAAGAAGCTGTGTGATTGTCTAAAATAATTACAAATCTCTAACCCACCCTTACACAGTTACTCTATCTATCATTAAGATGCTGCCATCTAGTGGTGAGTAGTAAATCATGCTGCCAGGCCTCAGTATATAGGGAAGGGGCCACAGAGATGGTGCAGTATCTCAGTGTTGGGGTGTGTGACGGTGTTGTCCAGTGCTTTCCCTTGGTTGTCTAAGCTGGACTGGACTGGGTTCTCAGGATAGTCTCCTCCCTCCAGTGGAGTACGGAGGGTCCTGAAGGCCAATCCTGTCACCGGCTCCTAAGTTCTAGTTTTACAGCTTGCTCTCCTGACAGCTTAGTGGAGGTTGAGATTTTTTGTTTTGCTTTTGTTTTCTGGGGGGATGAGGAGGAGGGTAGGGATATTGATTGGTTGGTTGTCTAGTTTGGAAACATACTTTGTTGCCTGGGATTACCTTAAATTCAGACTGATCCTCCTGCCTCAACCTCCCCATCCTGGAATTATAGGCGTGAACTACCAAATGCAAGTTTTAGTTCATTTTTTGTCACAGAATCTTGAACCGTTTTGTCTTAGCATAAAGTATTTTTTTTTAAACTATTGGGTATTCAGCAATCAGGAAGCTGGACCAGATTTGTTGAAACCTCAAGGCCAGTCTAGCTTCATAGTAGAGCTGTGAAATAATTGTCACAATTACGTTTGTGATTATATGCATTTTTATGTTTACAGTTATGTAAATTTTCCCATTAATACTTGAGAATTGAATCTCTGTATCTTTTATTTAGATAGTGGGATCTGGAGAAGTAAAAATATGAGGGAATTAAACCTTGTGAATTGTTAGTACTATTTATTACTATTCCTTTTTACTTCTATAATTTATAAAGAGATTTTGATGTAGACTCACTGTGTAGGAGGATCTCTGAGTTTGAGGCCAACCCAGTCTACATAGTTCTAGGACAGCACAAGCAGTATGGAAAGACCCTGTTCCAAAATACCAGAAAAACAAACAAAACACCCTCCAGATTCCGAATCTCACTTTAAATATAAGGCCACAGCAAGAAGAGGAGTAAAAACAATGTACTCCTTAACGCATGTGCGCGTGCCAGGCAAGCGTTCTGCTGCTAGCCCTCCCTCCCCCGGCTTCTAAATCAGGGTCAGGCTTGTCCGTTCTCCTCAGGGTTCTGTAATGTAACGGTGTGGAGGAGGCATGGCCGAGTACTAAGTGACTACCGTGGTCTGGGTGTCGAGGTTCCTGCAGTGCAGTGCTGACTTTCTGTCAAGAACAATAAAGGTGGTCCTCTCTCACAAGAGCGAGCGTCACTCACCAGCGTGTAGCTAACGTGGGCACTTGACACAGGCAGCTCTGTATAGCCTCAGCCTTAGCCACATTCACCAGGGGAAACAAAGCGAACGCTAAACTGTTCTCCAGAAGTGCAGAGTCCGGAATCTTGTCACTGCACAGCCCCCGACCTGGAGTGACTGATGGAAGGTGGTCTGAGCCTGCTGCACCTTAGCTTGTCCCCCGCCCTTCTCACTCGCTCTCCTCGTTCCTCTCCTCGTTCTCCCTGTGCGCGCGTGACGGAGAAGGCTGGTCCCTGGGTCTGGAGCTTTCTTTGACCGTGTCATTGGCTTTTGTTTTTCAGTCTGCTCCATCTGGTCACAAACACCTGACGGTAGAAGAGTTATTTGGAACCCCCTTGCCGAAGGAGCAGCCAACAGCCATGGGCCTAGAGTCAGAAGACACAGACAGGCTGCTGGGAGATGCCCCACAGAAAGAGCCCAGCTCATTCCTCCCATTTCCCTGTGACCACTCAGGGGCAGCCCCTCAGTCTGAAAACCTGGGTGTCCCTTCTGCCGCTCACCACACAGTCCAGCCTGAAGTCAGCGCCCCGGTGCTGATCACCCCTGCCTCCATTGCCCAGTCGGGTGACAAGCACCCCCCAAGCTACACACTCCCACTGAGCCCTGTCCTCAGCCCCACTCTGCCAGCGGAAGCTCCTGCCACACAAGGTCCCCACTTACCTCGGAATAGCACCATGATACAAGCAGTAAAGACCACACCTAGGCAGAAGTCTCCACTCCTGAACCAGCCAGTCCCTGAGCTAAGCCACAGCAGTCTGATTGCTAGCCAGAGCCCCTTCAGAGCCCCGGTGAGCCGGGCAAACCCAGCTGGCACAGCCCTCCCAAGCGTTGATCTGCTCCAGAAACTCAGGTTGACCCCACAGCATGACCAAATACAGGCACAGCCGCTTGGAAAAGGTGCCATGGCACCCAACTTTTCTTCAGCAGCTGCCCAACTGGCCACCCCTGATAGCTTCATAGAGCCTTCCTCTAAGACAGCAGCAGCAAGAGCGGCCACCTCAGCCCCCCTGAGCAGCATGGTGCTTGCTCCAGCCCTTCAGGTAAGACAGGAGCAGGAGGGCCTGGAGAAACACGACCACAGAAGCTTTGACTTTCAAAGACATGGCCGTGTGTGTGTGTGTGTGTGTGTGTGTGTGTGTGTTACTTATTTTGTGCAGCAGCCATGCCCAGCCATAGATGTAGTATGTGTCTGTGTCTGTCTGGTTTGTTGTCTGTCTCAATGGGCTGTAACTAAATTTGCTCGGGGTGGGTGGGGGTGGGTGGGAGGGGCTGTCTGTCTCTATATGGTCTGTAACTGAACTTGGTGTGTATATGTGTATGAGTTTCCGAGTTCTATAGTAATTCAGATTTGCTGTGTAAACAGACCTGGAGGAGTAAGCATTAGAATACAGTGTAAGTTAAGGAGTGTGAGTTACATTTCAGACCTTGGAAAAGCATTGAAAGGTTCTGAATGAAGAGTAACTTGTTGGTAATGTCAGAAACAGGAATCAGGCCGCCCAGTCCAGGGCAAGCTGTCAATCACTTTGCCTGAGTGTAGCTGCCAGCAGAGAGGTGTGCGGTGAGGGCCAGCCAGTTCACACCTACATGGCATTTGCTTTACCAGTGGATCTCCTGAAAGGAGCCACACAGAACTCAGATCTATGTGTGTTTGCCAGCGAACAGACATGAGCACCAGTATGAGGTACGAGGCAAAGCATCACATGGGGAGGACCATGTTTTCTGTCTCTGAGTCCCCAGGAAGCACACCTGATTGCATAGGGGTTGACACTGAGAGGCTGTAATAATAATAATAATAATAATAATAATAATAATAATAATAGGGGAGCCTATTATCCCTCCTCTGCAAAAGACGTGCAATGCTTTCCCCCCTCTAGTTATAAGCCCACCATCTTTTGACAGATATTTATCCACTGGTTTTTCATTAAATTTCTAGAAATTTAATGGGAAGGGAGGAATTGCTTCCCCCCCCCTCCCCCCAGCGTTTGAGCCAGGTTTTAGTTCTCAGCCTTTGAAGTTCCTGGCCCTTTGTTCTCCTTAGAACAACACAGCCTCCTGTTTATTTTACCTGCGAGCTGAGCCGCTAGCTATACCTGTTGAAGTCTTCTGATCTGTCAGACCTACTGTTTCCTGAATTAAGCAGGCTACCCGCTGAGCAGTGTGAAACATTGAAGTCAACACAAAATCCATATATATATATTGTGGGACCCTGGTTGAACATTACATCTTGAACAGCAGTGTTGTCCTGATGTCATTTCTTTCTCACCACACCCTCATCTATCCCCAGCTTCTCTTCCAGGGACCCAGTTCACAGTAGCTGCTGGCAGCTACACCTGAGCAGTAGGGGCCTCGGTTGAGCACTGTGGACAAGTAGATTTTTAAAATACCCAGTCAGTGAGGCTTCGTGGTAGATTGGCAGAGAGGGTAAAGGAGAGGTTTGCCCTTTGAAGTAATTCAATAGCAAGTTTACCATCAAGAAAATGAGCTGAGTGTGATGATCACATGGTCACAGCTGGAAGGGAGGGAGTGGGTATGCTGGGACTGCTGGCTGCCTGTCAGCCTTTGGGTCTGACACAGGACAGGAAGGAGCGTCCTGCGCAGTGGGCAGGGTCTGTGCTGTGCGGTGTCACAGGCCCGGGGTGTCCTTGCTCCCCTTCCTTTGCTAGCATAGACTACAAGAAGCAACATGCGGAGGAGAGTTTATTTGGGTGCTTGGTCTGCGCCTGCCTTCCCCACACTCCACGCTAGAAGACAGCACTACACTCTAGCCTGCTGCTTGGCGGAAACCACTGACATAAGCGCACATACTCATTTAGATGGCAATAACGAACTTTACGATCTTGGTCTTACCTGATATAGTGGCACATGCCTTTAGTCTCTATAGGCAATCTGTGATTTCAGGTCTAGCCTGGTCTACATAGCAAGCTTCAGGCCAGCCAGGATACAACTATCCTGTATCAGAACAAAAAGATCCTCACACCTATAAACCACAGTGAAGAGAGCTGAGGCAGAGGGCTCTCAGGTTAGAGGCCAGCCTGAACTACCCTGGTCTCAAAACAGAAGGACCTGCTCCGCCTCTTACAGTGTGCTTAGGATGAAGGCTGTTGAGTGCCACTAACCAGATTCAGAAAACCTTTGAAGAGCATGGGGCTGTGGATATAGTAGTAGAGCCACTTGCCTGTCCTGTGCAAGGTCCTGAGGTCAGCTTTCAGCACTGCGGGAGAAAGATTCTTATCATTTCTACTGTACACGTCTGCTGTGTACAGTAGCTGCTTGAGAGACTGAGGCAGGAAGTTTGCAAAGTCAAGGCAAGCCTCGACCTCTAGATAGAAACAGAGTCCATGGCTGAGGTTAGGGCGCACTATTAGAGTTGAGTCTCTACCACATTTTTCTTAGAGTCACCTGGCAGGTTCTGTCCATACATCCTCTCGGGAAACTCCACAGGAGCTGCCGCTGTCCGAGGCTCTCATTGTGGAGATGAGGCATTGGGCGTGTTACCAACAAGTTCCCTCCACTCTGAACCCTTCCTTGACACTGCTCCTTCACAGACAGCTAACCGACGCTTGCTGTGTCTCTTCTTCTTTTTCCCCACTAAACACTACAGTCTATGCAGCATATCCAGGATCCTGAAGTATTTCCCCAGCCTAAGGTGTTACCCAGTGCCATCCCGGTAAGGATGCCCCACCCCAAGTGTGTGTGCTTGTGTGGAGACAAGAGCTGGCATTGGGTGTCCCTATTAGTTCTCCACTTTATATACTGAGCCAGGGTCTCTGCTTGGGCCTAGCCAGCTTGCTGTCTCTCCCTCTTGCGCCTGGTCCACCACACCCACCCAGATGTTTTGTTCCTGGGGATCCAGACTCGGGTCCTCAGAAGCTAACATAGTGCACACATAGCAAGCACTCGCCCCACTTAGCCACTTCCCCAGCCCTGGACATCCACACCCCCCACATCCACACCCCAAGAGCACATTGAACAGCTTTGGGTTCTACTGGTGTAAGGTGGGCTCCTACCACCTTAGTGAAAAGCTGTAGCTTTCCAACTCTGTCTTGTCTCAGATGCCCCTTCTAGGACAGAGTTGCTGTGCTTCATGGCAGAATTCCTTGCTGTGGCTTAAGACCTTATATTAATTTTGCACAGATGTCTTCTTGACTGTATAAAGGGCGGGTCAGCCACTGGGTGGACCATGTGGATCATTTGTAAGTGGTTAAGAGCTACTCCTTGACCTAGAGAGTGAAGAGTCCCGCACTGTCCTGCCACAGTGCCTCGAAGCTCCTCACTTCTCTTCAGTCCACCTTGTTTTGTTATCCACCACTCCCCTCCACCCACCAGCCTTGGAATACACAGCTCTCCATGGCACTTGCTGGCCTGCTCATGCGCCCGTCAGAGATTAGCCTTCTGTCTGCCTTAGTTAGCCTGTCCTGTTGTATGGTCATCAGTAGAAGTGACTAGCCCAGTTTCATACCAGAAGGCAAGCTACGAGGGATGGAGGGCTGGCTCTGCGGCTGCTGGACAGCCCTGATGCTCATGCTTAAGGTTCCAGCACCCTCTTCTGGCTTCTGTGGGTACCCCACACACACAGACACACTCTACATGGGCGTACATGCAACCAAAGCACCCACACACATAAAATCTTAAGGGCAGGGCAGGACAGGGCAAGCTAAGTGAAGCGTGACTGTCATTGTGTGTCCCCGCAGACTGCAGGCCCTTCATTGGTTTCTGCAACAACCGCAGCAGTGTCTTCAGTCCTGCTGTCCCCCAGCGTGTTCCAGCAAACCGTTCCCAGGTCCACAGACCTAGAGAGGAAAGCCAGCTCCCCCTCTCCCCTCACTGTTGGAACCCCAGAAAATCAGAGAAAGCCTTCCATTATTCTCAGCAAGTCTCAGCTCCAGGACACACTGATACATCTAATAAAGGTATGTAGGATATCAGCTTCGTTTTTAATTTCGTATCTTAACAAGGCTTGGTATATATTGGTGCAGATTCAGAAACCTGCCTGGCATAGCCTCTGCCCAGGTCTGTCCTACTGTTGGAGCAGTGGACGCAAACCTGGACTGTCGTGTGACTGTCTCTGGGGGCAGGTTATTTGGGGAATTAGCTACACCAGTCAGTTGTGTGTTTTCCTGAGGTGTTATCATGGGAGTGAGTTCTGAGAGAGTGACGGCCAGTGTTTGCTTCGCATCTCTTCCAGAATGACTCCAGCTTCCTCAGTACACTTCATGAAGTTTACTTGCAGGTTCTGACCAAGAACAAAGACAACCACAACCTATGACTGCAGTGAAGGCAATGTGAAGGGAGAGGGTCCACCTCAAGACAAGCAGGCCTCCTCACGGAACACCTACGTAGAACACGGAGCTCTGAGGAGCCTGAGAGAGAGAGAGAGAGAGAGCTTTTTGTCCTTAAGGATGTTTTCTAGAGACATTCTCAGTGATGACGGAGGTTTCACTGTGAAGCATCACCAGCAAACCTTTGTTTGACAAAAACAACGAGAGACCATTGTGTTGAGTTATGTGGGTGTTTCATCAGCCTTGAGCCAGCGTGGAATGAGGAGCCTGATTGTCAGCTTGCTCGCCAGGCCTCGGGGAGGAGCCCACACCCTCCCTTCTCTACCCCTAGAAGCTAGGAACTTGATGTCAGCTCACAGAGTAGCTTCAAGTTTTAAGGATCAGAATTTAAGTTGACTCTTTGGAAGGTATTGTTCAAGTGAAGTATATTTTCTATGAGCACCCCGCTTGGGCCTTAAGACTTCTGGGATGTCTTTGTGTTCCGGGAAGTGTCCCTGGTCCTGCCCTGTGCAAACTCCAGTGACGCACGCGGGCTGGGCTCTGGTGGAGGAGGCCTCACGCCATTGAACAGAGGCCAGGGCCGCACAGATCCAGATCCTACCAGAAGGCTCCATTTTAGTGAACTCTTGGCAGTTTGTGTCAAGTTTGTGTGAAGCGCAGCCTTACTTTCCTTTTCTGTCTAAACACGGTTGGAGTTGTTGATTGTTTCCCTTAACACGTTGACAAAAGGACCAGTGGACCAAGCTGACAAAGCCATTCTGGTTCCATTCCTCAAACGTGCTGAGAGCAGTTTAAAGCCATGCAGAAAAGGGAGCTGTCCTCACACTGCCTTCCCTGTAGACTGTGGAGTCAGAAAGCAAGTGTGAGACCCAGAGCCTCCCTCACACAGTGTGTTCCTGGGCTGCGAGCTCTCCCCGGCCGCAGTACAGAACTGGAAAGATGCTTCGTGATGCTGCTATTGATCCGCCATGGTTTCTATTTATTCTTTTACGGCATGTAATGGTGTTTGGTAATATTTTAATGTAGAATTTGATTATTTCAGCAATAGTAATTTTGAGATATTCTTTGAATGAAAAGTGTCTTCGTTTCTATGATACAGGTCATTTTCTAGTATTTAACCAATTAAGATGCACTGCTTACTTTTCTGAGCACTATTTAATGATGGGTAAGAACCCAGTCGGCTCAACCAGCTAGCATAAGGACCCGCTGTGAACAGTGCTGACACACCAGCGGGCCCACGGGCACAGTCGCTTAAGCTTTAATGGGAACTCAATCAAAGGCTCATCGATTTCTTTGTAGCTGAAGTTTTAGAAAATTACTTATCAATTACTTATTTGACTCTGGTCTTAGTTTTTAGCCTAAAGAACACTTTGATGTGCTGACCGACGTGCTTCCTAGGCAGTGCTTCTGCTTCCAGCTGAGTGTCTCCTCTGTCTACCTAGTTATGTGTGAGGCGTGCAGAATCCAGGGGAGCTTAGACTTCTTCATACTAAGTTAGGGATAGCTTCATGATAGTGTGTAAATATAGCAACCAAAAATTAATTGTTCACGTGTCATCTAAGCAAGGTGAAGTCATAGTGAGGTAATGAATGTGGCTGACAGGAGGAGGTGTGGTCAGGGAGCCGCGGGCTGTTCTCATGTGAACATGCCTGTAGGCCTGATCACCCCACATGTGCTCTCAGTGGACATCAGTAAAGAGAGGATTTCAAAGCATCTTCGATAGGTATGAATTCCACTGGTGCTTTTGAGTGTGTGCAGTGTTGTGTGAGGGTGAAGGATGGTACCCTAGAGCGTATGCAGTCAGACCTGACACTTCACCCTTTAATCCTAGGAATGACTATGATAAACAGGAGAGCCTCTGAGAAGGAAGGCTTTCTCAGTGTAGATGTAAACTTCTGGGTGCCGAAGGGATGGAGGCTTGAAGTGGGTAAACCTGTTCCAGCTCCGAGATTTACATGCTCCGAGCATTTCCTTAGAACCCAGAAGCCAGAAGTCCCAGACCCCAACTTGTAGGAACCAGGCCAGAATGAGTCCCCAGAGTCAGGCCAGGCCTGACCGTAGGTGCGGGTGGATGAGTCTGGCCCGGGGAAGCTCTGTTGCCTTATTCCTCATTCAGGCACATTGTCCAGACCCTCTCCCTCTGCTAGCTAGAGTCGCTTGCATGTTTACAGTGTCTTCTGGAACCTTAATGTGACTGAAAGGGACATTGGAGATGCTTCTTGCTAAGCTGGCAGAGTCCAGAAGACCTCATTAGGTCGTGCAGTCCATCTGTGTACACACCCACCCCTCACCTCGGTGGTGGAAGGAGTCCTTCTGTGTACACACCCACCCTTCACCTCGGTGGTGGAAGGAGTCCATCTGTGTACACACCCACTCCTCACCCCGGTGGTCGAAGGAGTCCTGTGTATACACCCACCCTTCACCCCAGTGGTCAAAGGGTCAGGAAGAGCAGCCCGGAGCTCGGCGTGCAATGTCTGGGGTGTCACCAGTGAGTGACTGCTCTTTCTGTTGTAGTTAATGTCTTTGAATAGGTGAGCACCCCAGCTGCCCCCCCAGGTCCCCTCGGGCGGCCTTGTTCCCGGTTGTTACCTCTCCGGGGCCCACTTGATCTTCTTGACTCTGAGTGCTGACTCTCAAGTGACCATCAGTGTCAGGAAAGGCCTCCCCACAGGCTCCACAGACTGGCCACAGCTTGCCCCACGCAGTGATGTCCATTCCAAACCCAGGCCACGGCCTTACCCCAGGCCTGGCTTAGATACCAGTGGCCAGATTTTGCATGTGCAAACATTGGTTCTCTCTGTGGCCTGAATCTCCTTATGGGAATGAATTATAAATGCCATTGAATCCACTAGTAAGGAATCTTTTTAAACCATGCAGTTGTATTGCTCTCTTCCCCCAAAGAATGTCGTTTGAAATTTCCTCATTTCAGTACTAGAGGCCGGAACTGCCATATAATTATAATACTGATAATGCAACCTGAAACTCAAGGTGCCTACCTGCTCAGACAGCAGAGACGGCCATCAGACTGCAACTCAGAGGGAAGCAAAAGGCACAGGCACAGGAGGACCCTGTGAGTCAGGCACTGAGGGGTCACGGCCCGAGTCCTGTGTCCTCACAGCACACCTCCTGAGGACCGTGGGTTTCTTCTTGCCTGCCTTTGTTTCCCGTCAGTTGTGTTCAGAATGCCGACCTTCTGGAACCAGCATTGCCCACCCTGTTCAAGAATCCAAAATGCTCTGAAGGCCGCTCATGGGAGCGTTTCCATGAGGACCAGGGTCTCCAGGAGCCTGTGGGGTTTAGGTTCGGGGTTGATTTGTTTGTTGTTGTTGTTGTTGTTGTTGTTGTTTATTTCAAGTTTCATCAGGAAAGATGTGCAATGTTTCCCGCGGATTCCGATTTGACATCACTCTTTCAAACGCTGCAATGCAATACAGACCACTTTGAGGTGGGAAAACTGCAAAATTGTGTTTCCCTTTTATCTGTGAATCCTTAAGCCCGCGTTGTCGGTGTGCGCACTGAGCGGTCTTTCTCTACTGCTTTGGCCCATGACTGCATTGCACCAGGCTCTCAGCCCTTCCGAGGACACGAGAAGCCCCGCGCCACCGTGAAGCTTTCGTCCCGTGAGCGCAGTGCCACCTCATTAACCTTTTTAGTGGTGTGGATTTTATACCATCTGTGTATGTTTGCAAATATTAAGTTATTACATGTTTTAAAATGAGCATTTTTCATCCTAAATTTTATATGTTTGCAAATATATTTTTTTAATAAAATTTCAAAACCAAGTTTTAGCACCTACTAAAAATTCTAATTGTGTTTTTTATTCAATCTGTAGAAATGGGAACTTCGAAATGATTTGTACCTCGCCAGAGCCCTGTGCTGCATAGGTGAAGTAAGGGCAGGGGACAGAACCAGCCAAAATCAGGATAGCCTACACTTCTGTTTCTCCAGAAAACAGCCGTTCTCTAAATCCAGAGGGACGGGCCCTTGTGTGTACGGGGCTGGGCTCCGTGGGTACATGCCCGGTGCACTTGTAAAGACCTAAGTGCAGAACCTCAGCACCTCCCGGGTTTTGTCTCGATTTGTTTGTCGCCAGGTGTGAAGGCATGCCTCTGTACCCCAGTGCCGGGAAGCCGGACAGCTCCAGGGTCACTGAGAGAGCCTGTCGCAAACAGAGTGCAAAAGTGATTTAGGGAGACTTCCAGTGTTGCCGCTGGCTTCCACACATGCCCACGGGTAGGCAAAGGTGTGTGTGCGTACAGGAAGAGGCTTAGTGCAGCAAATGACCACATTACAACTGCAGCTGAGATCTAAATTGGCTTTCTTTAGAGCTGGTATTCTGCAATATTTAATGTTTCCTTTTCTTTAGGTTTTAGTTCAGCCCAGGGCTTTGTGCTGTTTTAAACGTGCTTCAGCACTGAGCCACTCTGCAGGCATGGTGGCACACGCTGAACATGAGAGAGATTTAGGGATGAGACCTGTCTCAGGAACGCAGACAGGAAGAGTTCCTGAGTCCAAAGGGACCAGCCTGAGCTACATAGTGAAAGCCTGCCTTGTGCTATTGTTTTCCTAAAAAGCCTTTCTTCACTCTAACAGGTTATTCTAGATTGTAGGTTCTTGATTCATTCATCTTGCTGCTAGTCATTAAAAGCTAGAGTTCAGTTGTGGATCCAGCTTACTTTGGTAGAGCACTTACACACACACACATATAATGTATATAATATATAACAATGTATATTATATAGTATATTAGTGTATATTGTACATATAAGTAATATACTACATAAATATAATTCTATCATATAGTACATATGATATACACACACATATATGTACATATATACACACATATACATACATACATATACATATATATACATATACATATATACATATATACACACACACACACACACACACACACACACACACACACATATATATATATGTAAGTGCAGTACTTGGGAGGCAGATGCAAAAGGACCAGAAGTTCAAGGCCATCCCAAGCTCATAGCTCACTGGTAGGCTAGGCTATAAGCTAGAGCAGTCTGCTCAGTTGATGCTTCTCATCTGTCAAGATGTAGAGAGTAGGTCCCTGGGGCAAGCGGCCCCATGGAAGGCGCCTACCCCACAAGCAGGAGGACCTGGTCAGAGCCCCAGCACACAGTAAACGCCTCTGGCAGCTGTGTCCCTGTGCGGGGATGGTGTGGGCCAGAGACCGAGCTCCAGAGCCAGCCAGCCTGCCTAGCCAAAGGAATGATCTCAGGGAGGGACCCTGTCTCAAAACAGTAAGGTGGAGGACTAGCCAGACGGCTCAGTGAGTAAAGGCACCTGCTTTCACGCTAAATGACCTGAGTTTTCATCTGGTCATTTCCACATGGTAGAAAGAAAAGCAGCTCCTCTGAACTGTCCTGACCTCCACACGTGTTATACCTACATACACAAATAAATGCCTGATATCAAAAAGAATTGAAATGGACAGCAATTGAGAAAAGCATTTGGTGTCAGTCTCTAGGTACGTGCTGCCAAGAAACAGCTTTCTGCAGATCTGCCTGCCTCTCTCCCAGGTGCTACAGTAGGGACAAGCACCACCACGCCTGGCCCTTTGTCCCCATCCATAGACAGATGCTCTGTTCCCCTTTGGTATTCTGACTTAGGCTTCATGGAGAATATGACCTATAGTTCCACACACAATTTGTTGTTTTTTAATTTAGGAATAAAGTTATTTAAAGTAATGATAAAATGCTTTATATTAACTCTTCCATTGCCTGAGCAGTTACATAACATTTTCCTAGAGGCCATCTGGGTCTTTGCCATAGCACCTCCCTTCCCTGAAATGTCACTGCTCAGTCAGCATCTCCCTGTCCAGGGCACAACACACCTCGGTCAAGCCCTGTGGTAACTCTTCTGGGCCAAGCAAGCACTATCTTGGGGGTTCACTGTACCCCACCTGGCGAAATTCATCCTGGTTGGGCTTGTTCACATGTATACTTCACCCCACCTGGCATAGGGGAACAGCGTCCAGATGCTCCCCGCCACCTGCAGTGGCTGCACATAGCCTGGGGAGAGGAGGTGAGCACGTGGAGAGACCTGGGAAAACTGGGGCAGGGCTCCACGTGCACAGCTTGAGGACGGCTTCTCTGGAGCATGGCAAGAGGAGTCCCCACAGCTCTGTAACTCCTCACCTAGGTTCATCTGACCTTCGTTTGTCATTGGGTCCTTGGGAGGAGTAGACATTGCTTAAATCTTCCAGGGAAAGATCTGCCTGCCTGTCTCATTTTAGCAATGAGCCCCACCCCACTACAGCCCCAAACCAGGTTCTTCGCCTCTAATCACCCAAACTAACCTGGGCTCCTGCCCAGAAGCACAGTGAGGAGCTGTTTGACTCCAGTCCGAGATGAGATTATTAATTAATCCTCCTGGAGGACTTCGGAGTCCTTAATTACTGGGCATTGTGCTGTGATGGCTAGAAACTCAGCACCTTGATCACCAGTGCTTTCCCGACTCTGCCTTGGACAGTGCAGAGGATCCGTGGGGCAAGCAGGCAGGAGAAGCCAAGGCTCCCAGAGGCTGCTTGTCAGTCTCTTCCCCTGAAAGACTGGAAAGGCAGCCATTCTGTGCTTGATGCCACTTCCGGTAGCCCATGCATGTACGTTAACCTGTCATGCTCCATGGAGAGGGCCAGACCTGTGTTAGCTCCTGTGACGTGACATGAGTTAAGATGTCTGATATCTTTATGTCACTGTGTATTGATAGACTGAGCCTCACTCATGGTGTGTTAGCGTATCACACGTGAAAGAACCAGGGTTGAGTAATTCACCTACAATATTCACTTCAAATTCACCCAGCTGAAATCCCAACATTTTGGAGGCTGAGGCTGGGGGATTGTGAATTTGAGGCCAGCCTGGGCTTCACATATATACACAAATAAATTAATTAAAATTTAAAAGTTGCCAGGCGGTGGTGGCACACACCTGTAATCCCAGCACTTGGGAGGCAGAGGCAGGCGGATTTCTGAGTTCAAGGCCAGCCTGGTTTACAGAGTGAGTTCTAGGACAGCCAGAACTACACAGAGAAACCCTGTCTCGAAAAAGAGAGAGAGAGACTCTCCCTCCTCCGCCTGGAAGGCTGCTAGGCTGAGCCCAGCCTCCCTAACAGCCCTGTGAGTAGCTTCACTCAGGCCCAGCCCAGCCGTGTATAGGATGGCCCCCTGGGGCAGAGCCCACAGAGGCTGCCCGCCCTCCACCGGGGGAAATGCCCATGCCTTAGGCAATGCCAGGCAAGACTCGACTTCCAAAATTACAAGTTAGGATGACTTAGCACCTTTCCTGTACGTTCAAGGGCTGGGCTTACAGGATGACTCAGAGGGTCAACCACAAGTGCTAGGGGTGTGTGTGTGTGTGTGTGTGTGTGTGTGTGTGCGCGCGCGCCATGAAAAAGTTTACCTAGTGGGAAACAGATGCTTGATGTCTTCCTGTACCAGGAGTAATCCAGGTACAGAAAGGGGCAGAAAGGAAAGGGATAACTTGGGAACACAGGTTTCGGATCCCAGCATTTAGGAGGCTGAGGCAGGAGGATAGACACATATGCACGCACACACAATTGTAGACACATGTGACTTTTAAAATTACATTTATCTATGCATGCATGTACACGCCATAACACACACGTCGAGAGTCCTTCCAACACTCTGCCTTGTGCATCCTGGAGATGGAGCCCGGGTGGGCAGGCCTGGGACTAGCTCCTGCACCTCCTGCTGTGTCTCTGACTCCAACAGCGCTTGAGAAGCAATGAGGAATACAGTGATCGCTCAGGGGTAGAGCTCTTGCCTCGGGTTCTGAAAGCCCTGGCCCTAGCACCACAAAATGTCAAAAGCAAGAAATGTCAAAAGCTCCCTGAGAGTTCCCTCTATACATACTCTGTTGGAAACAGATGATCCTGTTCAAAGGCTGACAAGGGCCTGAAAACCCTACCGTGCCGGGCTCGCAGCTCAGAGGCAGAATGCTTATGCAGCAAGTACAAAGATCAGACTTTGCTCTCCAGCATGAGGGGATGCAGCAAGAAGAGAAGTGACCAGAAACTGAGATCCTCATGTATCACAGGTGAAGTTACAACATGATAGCCACTTTGGAAAACAGTTGGGCAGCTTTTCAAATGATTAAAAACCTACAACGGCAGCAACCTGGTTTTGGGGGAGGGGTCACCCCTGGCCTGGGACCTCTGCACGGGGAGGGTGAAGGCAAGAAATCTGAAAAGAGGAAAAACCAACAGCCGCATGAGTCGGGGATTTCACTCCTGGGTGTGCACCCAAAAGAACTGGAAACATGCCTGCCCACATGGACGGACGGACGGACAGACAATCATCCTGTCAGCGTTTAACCCAGCGTTCACAGCAACGGAGAAGCACAAGTTGAGGCTCTCAGGCTGGCTAGATAAAGCATGGCCAGCCGGGCGTGGTGGCGCATGCCTATAATCCCAGCACTTGGGAGGCAGAGGCAGGCTGATTTCTGAGTTCGAGGCCAACCTGGTCTACAGAGTGAGTTCCAGGACAGCCAGGACCACACAGAGAAACCCTGTCTCGAAAAACCAAAAAATTCTCTATCCACACTGTGGAGCATTACTTGTGTGTGAAAAGGAGGGAAAGGCTAACACGCTGTGCCCCGAGTGAACTTGGATGACGTCATTCTGAGTGAGAGCAGCCAGGCATAAAGCCACCGTTGTCCGTGTGGTCTTTATATAAAACGTGAAGAATAGGTGCCTACACAGAGATGAAGAGAGGTGATGGCCACGCAGGCGGGGTGGGGGTGGGGGAGACGTAGAGGGTAGCTGCTAAAGGGTCCAAGGCTCTTGGGGGTTGTGGGGACGGAGGTTGTGGGGACGGGGGAGGGGCCGGAAGAGGGGTATGGAAGGATCTTAAGAAAGAGCGAGGTAGATCACACAGTTCCACAAACATACACCTGTGGGATACGAAATTGAGCTGGTGTTCGTTCCCAGTTCTGTTCTTTACAGCAACACTACAGGAGAGCCAGTGGAACGGCTCGGCGGGTAACTGCTGCCGAGCCTGACAACCTCGGGTGATCTGTGAGAGCCACGTGCTGGAATGAGAGAACAGCTACCTTGTGCTATTGTTTTCTTAAAACACTGTCACAGTTTCTTAAACTAAAAATCTAATAATAAACCAAGTAGTAGTGGCATGCATATGCCTTTAATCCCAGCATTCAGGAGGCAGAGGCAGGCTGATCTCTGAGCTGGAGGTCAGCCTGGTCTACAGAGTAAGTTCTAGGACAGCCTGGGCTACACAGAGAGAGACCCTATCTCAAAATACTTTTAAAAAAACAAAACAAAAACCAAACAAGCAAACAAACAAACAAAAAAACCCACTAATTATTTTTTTAAATACACGATTTCAATTTTTTTTTGTTTTTTTGTTTGTTTGTTTTTGTTTTTTTGTTTGTTTTTTTTTTGAGACAGGGTTTCTCTGTATAGCACTGGCTGTCCTGAAACTCACTTTGTAGACCAGGCTGGCCTCTAACTCAGAAATCCGCCTGCCTCTGCCTCCCAAGTGCTGGGATTAAAGGCGTGCGCCACCACCACCCAGCTTTTTTTTTTTTTTTAAAAGATTTATTTAATCTTAAAAGGCGTGGTGGTGCACGCCTTTAATCCCAGCACTTGGGAGGCAGAGGCAGGTGGATTTCTGAGTTCGAGGCCAGCCTGGTCTACAAAGTGAGTTCCAGGACAGCCCGAGCTACACAGAGAAACCCTGTCTCGAAAACAAACAAACAAAAACAAAAAAATTTTTATTTATTTATTATATGTAAGTACACTGTAGCTATCTTCAGACACACAAGAAGAAGGCATCAGATCTTGTTACAGATGGCTGTGAGCCACCATGTGGTTGCTGGGAATTGAACTCAGGACCTCAGGGAGAGCAGTCATCTCTTCAGCTGCTGAGCCATCTCTCCAGCCCATGAGCACTATTCTTCAAGATTCCTTTGGGTCCAGCAAGATATGGAGAAGAGACACTTGCCTGCAAACCTGAGCTCCTGGATTCCATCTTGGAATCCTCACAGTGGAAGCAGAGAACCAAGTCTCCTCCTCCTCCTCCTCCTCCTCCTCCTCCTCCTCCTCCTCCTCCTCCTCCTCCTTTCTCGCTCTCTCTTCTCTGTGTCCCCACAAATAAATAAATAATAAAGAAACATACATAAATCTCTATGTGGATTTCAAAAATAAAGACCCCATCCTTTATCAGAAAATGTTTATAATTCCACTTTTAATCAACTTAGGAATACTTTTATGCCTACCATTATTATAAAATTTTCCATGATAATCTTCAATTCTAACATGTTTTTCTACATTTTTCTACAATTTTATCAGAAATATTTTCCATGTAAGTCTTCAACTGTATCATAAAATGTTTCTATCCCATATTTCAATTAATTTAGCAATGTTTTACATGTCTACCACTTTACTCCCTAATTTTCTATGAATATTGTCAATTTTAACGTGTTTATCTGAAATATTTTCCATGTAAATCTTTAATTTTATCATAAAGTGTTTTTACTTCCCTTTACTTCCCTTTTCAATAAATAAAAAAATAAATTTTTAATTTTTTTCAAATAAAAAAAAAAAAAAGACCCCATTCCCCTTGATAGCAGCTGAGTTTGTTCTAAGGAGGTGACTTAGGGAAGAGCCCCAGACAACTTCAGGTTTGGGACAACAAATGATTTCAAGGTTAAAGGTGCCGGGGTGGTGGCGGTGCACACCTGTAATCCCAGCACTTGGGAGGCAGAGGCAGGCAGATTTCTGAGTTCAAGGCCAGCCTGGTCTACAGAGTGAGTTCCAGGACAGCCAGGACTACACAGAGAAACCCTGTCTCCAAAAAACCAAAAAAAAAAAAAAGGTTAAAGGTTAGAACTTTCAGCCCCATTCGCCTCTCCTCCCAGAAGTGTGGTACAGTAAGCTCTACCTCATCTCTCAGGAGCTGAAGTGATGGAGTCCAAAGACAGATCGCTTGCCTGCCATTCATGATGCCCTGGGGCCTATCCCAGCAGCACAAAAGTAACACCCTTTAAAAACCAAGGCAAGCAAACAAAACTGAACCTCTCTACATAGCTTTAGTGGACCTAGAGCAAGCTCTAAGGACCAGCCTGGCCTTGAACTCAAAAATATCTTTGTGAATACTTCTTTTGTTTTATTTTTTGAGATAGGGTCTCTCAAGGTAGTTCTGGCTATCCTAGAACTCATTATGTAGACAAGGCTGGCCTCAAACTCACAGAGATCTTTCCTGCTGCCTCTGGCTCCCAGGTACTGCACCACCATGCCTGGCTCTGAGTACTCGGGAGAGCTGGGTGTGCAGCTCACTAGAACACTTGCCCGGCAGGCACGGAGGCCCTGACTATGAGCCCCAGAACCACATAAACATGCCATGGTGGTACATTCTGGAGGGAGAAGCCAGAAATCAGAAAGTCAAGGTCATCCTTGACTACAAAGAGAACTTGAAGTCAGCCTGGGCTGAGACCCTACCTCAAACAAAATTAAATGGGGGCTGGTGAGATGGCTCAGTGGGTAAAGGGACCCCCCCCCCCGACAATCTGAGTTTCATACCCACAACCCACATGATAGTGGAAACAACTCCACAAAGTCCTCTGATTTCCACATTTTCCTCCACATATGCACACACACACACACACACACACACACACACACACACAAATAAACACCTTGTGCATAATAGGAACATGCAAATAATTGAGCATTGGTGGTATGTGCCTTTAATATCAGTCCTCAGGAAGCAGAGGCAGGTGGGGCGGTGATGGCGCACGCCTTTAATCCCAGCACTTGGGAAGCAGAGGCAGGAGGATTTCTGAGTTTGAGGCCACCCTGGTCTACAGAGTGAGTTCCAGGACAGCCAGGGCTACACAGAGAAACCCTGTTTCATAAAAAATAAAAAAAAATAAAGCCGGGCGTTGGTGGTGCACGCCTTTAATCCCAGCACTTGGGAGGCAGAGGCAGGCGGATTTCTGAGTTCGAGGCCAGCCTGGTCTACAGAGTGAGTTCCAGGACAGCCAGGGCTACATAGAGAAACCCTGTCTCGAAAAACCAAAAAAATAAAAATAAAAAAAAATAAATAAATAAATAAAATAAAATAAAATAAAATAAAATAAAATAAAATAAAATAAAAAAAAGGAAGCAGAGGCAGACAGATCTCTGAGTTCAAGGCTATCCTGGTCTACAGAGTGAGTTTCAAGATAACCAGGGCTACACAGAGAAACCCTATCTCAAATAAATAAATAAATAAATAAATACCTTAAAAAGAAAACATGAGCAGAATTTTAAATAAATGCCCTTGAACAAGATTGATGAATTTCTGGGTTGCTGAGCACATGGATACTCCCCTAGAGAGGGCATGGGACCTTTGCACCCCAACTCCTGACCTTGCCCTGTCCATCTCCCAATCTGGTGTTCATCTTGAGATCACTGTGGATCCGGGGCATACAAGTCGGTTCCTGCTTCCAGGTTCCAGCTCTGAGCTCCTGCCTCGGCTCCCCTCCATGACTGACAATGATCAGGATGTACAAGCCGAATGAACCCTTCCTTCCCAAGCTGCTTTTGGTTGTGGTCTTTAACAGCGACAGAAACCTAAGGGAATGCAGCTCCAATAACCTCCCTGAGCCCTCATCCCACGCTTGAAGAGAGTGTTGTCCGAGCATGCTGCCAGGCTTCAGATGGCTCCGCCCAGAGTTATTTGCTTCTCCTGAATGGAGACCGCCCCACCCCCACCCCTAACCCTCAGACTCTGACCTAGCACACAGAATCTGACAGAAAAGGAGAATGAGCCTTGTGTGGAGTATCCATCTTACGGATGCAAAGAATCTAAGACTCGGCGATGGTCAAAGAGCCATTCAGCACCGAGGGGGCTTTGGGTCCCCTTCTTTGAGATAGATGAGACCTCACCTATCTCACCCAGGATGGGACCTCACCAGTGAGAGGCAAAGGTGCCCGAGTCAGCAAAACCAGCTTTTCTGGAGAGCTCTTTGTCAAACCAGAGCTCTGAAGGGATCACCAACCCCTAACCCAGTAGCTTCTTCTTGTGTAGGGCTCTGGTTCAATAAAGCGTGTCATTAGGACAAAGACATAAGTAGGCTCCCATGGGGATGAGAAGCAGGAAACAATCCAGGCATCCCTGATCTAGCACAGCCTTGGGATTGGACAGCACACACCTACCTCTTTGTGGCTAGTGACGTAAAAGGCTTGGATGGTAAAGGGTGCTTGTCACCAAACCTGACCACCTGAGTTTAACCCCTCAGGTTCACATGGTCGGAGGACAGCACCGACTTCTGCAAGCTGACCTTTGCCCCCTCCCCCCCCCCACAAAATTAATTAATATAAATGTTTATGCAGTCTTTGAGGAATTTTTAAATGCTGGGGGGGGGAATAAGAGAAATTATGTGTTCTGATGATGAATTTTTAAAGTGCTATAACAGCAGTGACTATCCACTTTCAGTATCCCTTGGCCATCAGAGAGGCAGAGGTACCCCAACCCTATTCTGCAGCAATTCCTTAGTTCAGCTAAAATCCAGTATTTGTCAGTTAGCAGTCGTCCTCTTTCTGTGAAATTATACATGATTTTAGTTCACTTAAGAGTTTTCTATATTCCCTGGTTGTGCATGGTTTTGTTTTCTGTAATGAACCCAAGGCCTTGTGGGAGCTAGGTAAGCATTCTGTCGGAGCTACAAATACAGTCTTTACATTTTTTTTTTAAAGACCCGAATATCCTTGAACTTTCTTTTATTCATTTTTGAGATGATCTCACTATGTAGCACAGGCTGGCCTAGAACTCACTACATAGCACAGGCTGGCCTTGAACTTGCTGAAATCCTCTTGTCTTACTCCCCAAAGGCCGGGACTAGAAGCATCTGCCACCATTCATGGCTCTTTGCCCTTAAATGTTTCTTTTGTTGTTACACGCCTGTGTCCCAGCACTTGAGGGATGAAGGCAGCAGGGGCTGGGGAGACGGCTCAGAGGTTAAGAGCGACGACTGTTCTTCCAGAGGTCCTGAGTTCAGTCCCCAGCCACCCAGGCACATCACCACGCTCATAACTATCTGTGACACCATCTGGTGCTCTCTTCCGGCCCGTGGGCATACATGCAGGAAGAACACTGTATACATAATAAATAAATCCTAAAAATAAATAAATAAACAAAGGGGATGAAGCATGAGGGTAAAGTGTCACCTTGCTGACCTCAGTGATAGCCTGAATTATCTGAGACACTATCTCTTTTTTTTTGTTTTGTTTTGTTTTCTTTTCTTTTTTGTTTTTTGTTTTCTTCAAGACAGGGTTTCTCTGTGTAGCCCTGGCTGTCCTGGAACTCACTCTGTAGCCAGGCTGGCCTCGAACTCAGAAATCCGCCTCCCAAGTGCAAGGATTAAAGGCGTGCACCACCACTGCCCAGCCTAATAAATGTTTTGGTTTTTTGTTTTGTTTTGTTTTTGTTTTTGTTTCTTCGAGACAGGGTTTCTCTGTGTAGCCCTGGCTGTCCTCGAACTCACTCTGTAGACCAGGCTGGCCTCGAACTCAGAAATCCGCCTGCCTCTGCCTCCCAAGTGCTGTGATTAAAGGCGTGTGCCAACACCGCCAGGCTAATAAAAAAAATTTTTAAGAGAGAGACAGAGGCAGAGACAGAGACAGAGAGAGACAGAGAGAGACAGAGAGAGAATGAGATCCCAAAAATGCCTTTGGAGGGAAATTCTGGTTTAGGAAGGGCAGTGGCTTATTAACCAGTCTACCAGCCTCAGGCAGGGGCTCGCTGGGTACCGCGGGGGCAGTGCTAGGCACTTACCCCAGAAAGACTCATCCCAGGGCCGTGCTGGCCCGGAGTCCTGGCTATGAGTCAAAGGAAGTGTCCCAAGGCCATAGCCGCAGAGATTGGCTTCGGTGCAGGCCTGTGCTGGCTCGGGGCTCCCAGCACCCAGCCGAGGCATGCCCCAGGAGTGCGCACACGGGTCCAGGGCCGCTGCCACAGCAGCGCCAGAGCTGTCACTCAGGCACGCAGCTGCTGGAGGCCATGCACGCCTCATCGGTGCCCACTCGGTAGACGGTGGATGGGGACCGGCAGATGTGTCGGGGCACATCAGGGTAACTTCACCCTGAGCTGCTGCATCCGGACGGACGGACGGCCAAACAAGGGCAGGGTCGCATCCACAGCCTGAGGCTCGGCTCTCCACCCCAGCCTGGCTTATGAAACACAGGCACCGCTTTACATAATCACGGGGAACGGGAAAATCACGGGGAACGGAGACGCGTGTTGACGAAGGGCCCTAACCTCAGCAGTAGATTTTTCAAGATGGAGTTTTCTTTTGCTTTCTTCTGATGACAAAAGCCAAATGTGGTCATTGCCACCAAATCCCTGAAGGAAAAAAAAAAGTAATGGGTGAAGAAGAAACTCTCTCTCAGTCCCACCCTTCCAAATCTCTCCAGGCTGTGAGCCTGTCCTTGCAGAATTTCTGATTTCTGCTGAGTCTATGCGAATGGATGTGAGCATGGCGCACGCACACACACACACACACACACACACACACACACAGAGTCAGACACACACAAATACAAGTACATGCTTCAAATTTTTTAAAAGATTTATTTATTATTATATGTAATAATAAATTACGGCTACTACTATTACTAATGATAATAATAAATTAAAGACACTACTGTAGCCGGGCGGTGGTGGCGCACGCCTGTAATCCCAGCACTTGGGAGGCAGAGGCAAGCAGATTTCTGAGTTCGAGGCCAGCCTGGTCTACAGAGTGAGTTCCAGGACAGCCAGGGCTACATAGAGAAACCCTGTCTCGAAAAAACAAAAAACAAAAAAACAAACATAAAGACACTACTGTAGCTGTCTTCAGACACACCAGAAGAGGGCAGCAGATCTCATTACAGAGCCACCATGTGGTTGCTGGGATTTGAACTCAAGACCTTCAGAAGAGCAGTCAGTGCTCTTAACCGCTGAGCCATCTCTCCAGCCCCCATGCTTCAAATTTTTACTACATTTGTGTAGCGAGAATTCTAGAATTTTGGTTTCCTTTTTATTTGTTTATTTATTTGTTTGTTTACTGTATGTACACTATTGCTGTATTTAGACACACCATAAGACAGCATTGGATCCATTATAGAGTTGTGAGCCACCCGGTGATTGCTGGGAATTGAACTCAGAACCTCTGGAAAAGCAGTCAGTGCTCTTAACCGCTGAGCCATCTCTCTAGCCCCAGATTTTGGTTTCTTTAAAAACACAGAAATGTTGTAAGACTATGGTTTTATTTTATCCCCAGGTGTGGGGTGTGGGGCTGTTTCAGACTGTCCGCAGCACCTGACTATGATTTGCCTCCTGCTCTAGCAGAGGTATGGTTTGCCAGCTGGAAATCATTTCTGCAATTCTGTGAGGTTTTGAATTCTGGGAACTTTTCAGAGGCTAGATAAATGCTAGGGGCCTGAGAGGTCGGGTTGGTTGTGGTTTATCAGTAGTCATGTTAAAAGAAACAAGAACAAACCGGGCGGTGGTGGCGTACCCTTTAATCCCACCACTTGGGAGGCAGAGGCAGGTGGATTTCTGAGTTCAAGGCCAGCCTGGTTTACAGAGTGAGTTCCAGGACAGCCAGGACTACACGGAGAAACCCTGTCTCGAAAAACCAAAAAAAGAAAAAAGAAAAAGAAAAAAAAAAGAAACAAGAACAAATAAATTAGATTCGAGAGTCTTTCCCCCTCCCCCGTCCCCTCCCCCCTCCTTCTTTTTCTCCTGTCTAGTGATAGGGATGAAACCAGGTGGGAAAAAGAAGAACCAACAAAGCACCAAATTCCAGAACTCTCTCTGTCTCTCTCTGTCTCTGTCTCTGTCTCTGTCTCTCTCTGTCTCTGTCTCTCTCTCTCTCTCTCTCTCTCTCTGTCTCTCTCTCTCTCTCTCTCTCTCTCTCTCTCTGTGTGTGTGTGTGTGTGTGTGTGTGTGTGTGTGTGTGTGTGAAGGAGAGGTCAGAGGATAACCTGAAGGAAAAAGTTCTTCGCTTCCACCGCATGAGTGTTGGGCCTCCCACTCAGGCTCTGCAGCAAGCACTCACTGAACCATCTCTCTAGCCTCCCTCATCCCTTTAAGTACTTTTTTAGAAAGGATTCAGACAGGATGTTGCTCTGCAGCCCTGACTGTCTTGAGCTCGCTGTGTGGACCAGGCCAGTTCCCCACTCACAGAGATCCCCCTGCCTGAACTGGGATAAAAAGTGTGTACACAACTCTTTTGGTTTTGACGAACAGCTACCTGCTTTTCTGGCCCTTGATGTGATTCTGGTAATGGTGTGCAATGGATGTCTCAGCCCCCCCCACACCCCACCCCACAGTCTGACAGAACTTCAGTCCTCCTGTCCCGACCTCTCAAGTGCTGAGATTCCGGGTGTGTGCTAGCTCTCCAGACCCAGCAAAACACGGCACTCAGGGTCATCCAGCCTCACCACCGACATCTGAGCAGGCTGGCTGCCAGAATTCCCAAAACCCCAACACAATGGCCAAGGGGTGCTACCAATGCAGAGTCCTGGGCCCAGCTCTATGGAGACAGGTCAGAAGTCGCATGTGACGCCAAATAGAGGTCAGTCACATCTGCTGGGGCCAAGGAGCGGCATTTCCACATGTGTCCTGGTCTCTATCCCCCAGTCAGTGTGCTTTAGAAAGACCTGTCTCAAGAGGTTTGGAGTCAGGCATAGGAGGACATGCCTATAACCTGAGCCTATAACCTATAACCTCAGACTCAGGAGGTCTGAGGAGTTTAAAGGCCAGCCTGGGCTACATACTGAGACCCTGTTGTTTTTTTGGCTGCAGTCTCTGCCCACTGCTACCACAGATGCGTGTATAGGGACCGCGTCCCTCAGGACCACCTCTTGGCATAGAGTTCTGGGTCAAAAGTCGTGAGTCCTGCCAGGTCTTGGCCAAGAAAGCCTGAGCCTCGGCTTCTGAGGTTCCAGTTCGGGATGGTAACAGGGAGGCTGGACTCTGTCTTTTTGTTTTGTTTTGTTTTGTTTTGTTTTTCGAGACAGGGTTTCTCTGTGTAGCCCTGGCTATCCTGGAACTCACTCTGCAGACCAGGCTGGCCTCAAACTCAGAAATCCGCCTGCCTCTGCCTCCCAAGTGCTGGGATTAAAGGCGTGCGCCACCACCGCCCGGCTTGGACTCTGTCTTTACCCAGGGCCTCAGCCAAGGCACCAGGGCTTTGCAGAAGGCCAGGGAGAAGCGGTGGCAATGACAGCACTCTGTGGAGGGAAGAGCAGGACAAGGGGCCACAAAGAGAGGAAGACGAGTTGTAGCTGTAGTGGGCTGTTCCTGTCCTGTCAGAGTGTATGTGAAGACTGTGAGGGGGAGGACGCGCAAGCCTGTTTGACAGTGTCAGAAAATGTGAGGGAAGGAGGAGTGTGTGTGTGTGTGTGTGTGTGTGTGTGTGTGTTGTCTTAGTTACAGTTTCCATTGCTATGAAGAGACACTATGACCAAGGCAAGTTTCTCTCTCTCTCTTTTTTTAATTTATTTATTATATGTAAGCACACTGTAGCTGTCTTCAGACACTCCAGAAGAGGGCGTCCGATCTCATTATGGATGGTTGTAAACCACCATGTAGTTGCTGGGATTTGAACTCAGGATCTTTGGAAGAGCAGTTGGTGCTCTTAACCACTGAGCCAGTTCTCCAGCCCCGACCAAGGCAAGTTTTATAAAGACAACATTTAATTGGAGCTGGCTTTCAGATTCAGAGGTTCCGTCCATTATCAAGGCAGGAACATGACAGCATGGGGAAGGCATGGGGCTGGAGGAGCCCAAACTTCGATCCAAAGGCAGACAGGAAAAGGCTGGCATCCATGTGGCTAGGAGGAGGTTCTCAAAGCCCACCCCCACAATGACTGACGCACTTCCTCCAACAAGGCCACGCCTCCTAATAGTAGCGCTCACTGAGCCAAGTATTTAAACTACCACAAAGAGCTTGTGTGAGTGAGAGTGAGTGTCAAACCTGCCTCCAGCCTGGTCCAAGTGTAGCATTGCCACACTGGCTGCCCTGCCCAGGCTGGCCGAGCAGGGCCAGAGTTTCCCCGCTGAGGTGAACTCAGAGCCCTGACTTTCCGCATCTCATTCCATCATTCCAGACAGCCTTTCCGGTCGTCATCACTGTTCAAGTGATGTCCTATATAACCATCCCAGTAGCAATCCCACGGTGCATGCCACCTCTCAGCACCCCCAGTCGCCTCCCAGTACATCCTGGTGGTCATAGATGCCCCGGGAGGCAGCTGAGGGGGCATCAGGTTATGAGCACTCGCACCCCGAGGATGGCTGCCCTGTGGGAGGTCCTGTGTGGGTCTTGAGGGACACTCCAGTGTGTGGCTCTGCTCTCAGGTTGCTATGACCTTTGCTATCACCTGATAGCAGGACATCTGTGCTACTTCCTACAACAGAGCACCTCTGTGTCTCAAGGAGGACAGGTTAGCACGGAGGGCACAAGCTGGAGCAGCCGGATTCCTTCCCGGGACATCTTCCTCACACCCCTCTGTGGGGGCGGCTCTCACACTTGCTGCATGGGTTACCTCAGGCACTTTACAGAAATACTTTCGGTGGCATTTATTGAGTCCCTACTACGTACACAAGGCCACTGTAGTCTTCAGGGGTAGAGCCAGAGGCTAGAGCTCTGATCCTCTTAATCTTCCGGAACTAACATAAGATATTTGGTAGCGCATACCTTTAATTCCAGCAAGTGAATCTGTGAGTTTGAGGCCAAGCCTCGTCTACAATGTGAGTTACAGGTCAGTTGAGGCTACATAGAATGAGACCCTTGAGGGAGAGAGAGAGAGAAAGAGAAAGAGAGATGTACCTAGAATGACAGCCCCCTGCCTTTACTGGCTTGGGGTATACCAGGGGGCAAACCACTGGGTCTGAACTGGAGGATTTTTTTGTTGTTGTTGTTGTTTTTGAGGCCGAGACTCCTTTATGCAGCCCAGGCTGACCCCAAACTCTCAGTCCTCCTGACTCAGCTTCCCCCACGCTGGGATGAAGGTGCACACTACTGTGCACAGCTGAGTTTTGTGTTGTTGCAAATGTGCTTCTGTGAGTGTGTGTGTGTGTGTGTGTGTGTGTGTGTGTGAAGGCCACAGAACCTCAGATGTCGCTCCTCCTATGCCATCCACCTATTTTCCATTTAATTTATTTTTGAGATGGTGTCACTAACCTGGGGCTTGCTAGGTAGGCTAGCTGGACTCGCTGGCCAGTGAGCCAAATGGATCCACCTGTCTCCACCTCCCAGGGCTCTGATTTCAAGGTCGCATACAGCACACTGGGCTGAATCTAGGTTCTCATGCCTGGGTCCTCCTAACAACTGAACCACCTCTTCATCTTGGAACTTAAAGCTCTTAAAGCAAGGCAAGACCCTGGTGTGCTGACACGGATGGGACAGGGCGGCAGGAATAAGTGGGAGAGAGGCTAGAGGGGGCGTGTGCTCAGTTCTGCTCCAGCGCTGGAGGGAGAGCCCGAGGGATGATGGTGGGAAGCAACAGGAGTCTTCTCTGGCAGCCACGAGGAGTATGAACAGAAGGCTCAAAGAATCTGGGATGGAAGGATGACAGGGGAACAAGAAGGGAGCTGGTAGCCAGGTTGGAACCCAAGGTCTTACTCCCAAGTATAATGTGATTTATGAAGTATTGGATAAAGACCCTTAGACTGGAGAACTACCCACAACAAACAGGATGTTGGCAGCACCTCCAGAATCAAGATTCTGATTCCAAAACTGACCTTGGGGAAGACCAAAGGGACTGAAATATGGCTGGAATCCAGTGTGAACTGAACCTAATTCATGTGGAACCCCAGGATAAAACAAGATTTTAGCCAGGCGTGGTGGCACACGCCTGTAATCCCAGCACTTGGGAGGCAGAGGCAGGCGGATTTCTGAGTTCAAGGCCAGTCTGGTCTACATAGTGAGTTCCAGGACAGCCAGGACTACACAGAGAACCCTGTCTCGAGAAATAAAAACTAACCAACCAACCAAACAAACAAACAAACAAAAGACATTCGGATATACAGAAATGAACATTCAGAAATAAAAAAAATATATACCTCTCTAGCTTATTTTTCCATTCCCAAATAGATTATAATTTTCCACTGTGAAGAAGAGGAGGGGGAGGAGAAGGAGGGTGAAGAGGAAGAAAAGAAGGAGGAAGCAGAGGAAAAAGAGGAAGAGAAGGAGGAAGAGGAGGAGAAGGAGTTAGCGTCAGTGCCGTGGAGGACTGGGCTAGAAATCGCTGCCCTCAGGTCCACAGGGCTGGAAGGCCCAAAGGTTTCCGAGGTTTGCCTCCTTAACCTGTTGGAGAGCAGAGGACAGAGGTGGTGGCACTTGCCAAGGATCGGATGGTGGAACACTCTGAGGCCACACCACTCCAGTCCCAGGTCCGGCCCTTGGCAGACAGGCAACAGGAGAGCCAGCCTCTTTGGGCAGGGCCAGCAGAAGCCAGGAGCTCTAACACACCACACTGGCAGTCTCACTGGGACACCTGGGAAACAGGCCAGCCAGGGAGCGCTTGGAGGAGGGGTGCTTGCTTACACAGGCCCCACTGTCTCCTGACTCGGAGTCTGAGCTCCGTGGAGGGCACAGACCGAAGCCTGACTTGGGCCTGCCCCTGCCCAGCACCCACTCACAGGCTTGTCTTTATATCCTTTCTGTAAAAATGCAACTTCCTCCTCCGAAAACAGTATTGACCCGAGTGTGGGTCATGGATCCAATGAGACAGATCCAAAGAGACTGTGAAGGAACGCTTTCTGTTACGGCTGCTCATTCCTCTCAGCTCCACCAGACCTGGTAAGAGCAGTAGGTGCTAACTGTATCTACAGACCTAGAGGCAAACCCACTAATCTCTGAATCCACTGCTGTCGGTAGGCTCTAATAGTCTGAGACCAGCCTGCTCCTAGTAACTTCTCAGTATTACCGTTCCTGGCAGTGTATATTTATTCTCGCGCCCTGTACAGGCCTGGGATCTTTGTGGACTGGGGATAGTCTGTTGTGGCGCTACTCACCAGACCTGTAATCTCAATCTGACCTTGCCAAGTCTCAACCTTTTCCTTAGAAAAATGCAATTACTGATGAGTATCTCTCTTCTCAGTCCCACCCAAGTCATCCGCGGAACTCTGAGCCATGCCTAGAACCTGGAGTGGTGGCGAAGTTACTTTGTTGCTACTGTTAGTGTTTGTGCTTTTAATTCCAACAGAGCACTGTGCCGGGACAGACACCCTAGGACTGGCGACTTCCAAGTGTCCACTAAATGTGGGGCGTGGCCAGAGGTCACTCGTCGGCCTGGGGTGATTCGGCGCCCCGCCCCACCCCCGCCCCGCCCCCATGGGCGGCTCCTAAGGAGTCTTAACGCGCCCGCCCGCAGCACCCGGCCTCGGTCACTGCTGGTCGCTTCCCGGTCGCTTCCTGAGCCGCCGCTGGTTCTGTGTCTCTGTCCTCAGCGTCCTCGTCCTCGCCCGCCCGCACCATGGAAGGTTACCACAAGCCAGATCAGCAGAAGCTCCAGGCCCTGAAGGACACAGCTAATCGCCTGCGCATCAGCTCCATCCAGGCCACCACCGCGGCAGGCTCGGGGTGAGCGCGCGCTTCTGGCGGGGCGGGGAGCCGGGTCCCGCGGGCTCGCTGGCTCCGTGTCGCGCAGCACGATGTCGCCACGAGGGCGCGGTCAGATGGCGGAGCCTTCCGCTGCTCCGGAGCGGCCCGGTTCGGCCGCATGGGCCTCGGGTCTCGCGAGCGCCTCCAGCCGGCCCGGTCTTCCCGGTTCCCGCTGCACCCGGGCTCGCCTCCTCGCTCTGCGGCTGCACCGGGAGGCCACCATAACTGCTGGCGGGAGAACCCTGAGCACGTGTGGGCTCCAGCTCTCTCCACCAGCCTGTTGGTTCCGCTGGTTTGCAGATGGGGAAACTGAGTTTCCGGGTTTATATCAGTTGTCCAAGGTCACAGCCAGAGCTGGAATTTCAGCCCTTTGCAGTGTAGGCAGAGAAAGTGTGTAGAGCCCACCATTTTGCAAGAGACTGGGGCCCACCCTTCTCTGTGTCTCTAACCATGCTCCCCTCCTCGACACGTATTGCCGCTCCAGCTCTTTTGGGCTGGGGTCCTGCTTTGGATCCTGACGCTGCCTAAGACTCAGGGTGGGGGCAGGGAAGTGACTTGAGGATGCAACACTCAAGAGAGGCTACGCCTAGACCCGAGGCTAGACCCGAGGCGGGAGGCTGGAGTGTGAGTCTGGGGACAAGGGGGCTTGCAAAGCTTGTAGAAAGAAGGGGAGAGGCCCACGCGAAATGGGAAGTTCTGGGGTAACGGGTGTGTGCACACTGGGTGGTTTCAAGAAATTCTAAGGTCTCCATTGGGCCTGGTGTGAGACCTGAGTCAGGGAGGCGAGGGCTCCTTGGGATGGTTTGGGGGGTTCAGGAGGGAGTGTTCAAGAACCCTGCTAAGCTGTGAGCTTAGAACAAAGCCTAGGATTCTGGATTCTAGCCAGTTCCTTACGGGACATATTATTAAAGGAGTGTATCTCTCTGGCCTGTTAGCGTGGGTTCCTACTTAGTTACCCCTTTTGCTTTTAAGACTGGATGTCCTCAGAGGGTTTGAACCGGGAGCCCTTTGCCACCCAGCTTCCCATGCATACTTTGGACCTGTTATCTGTCTTGGTTTTAGATCGCTGCCTATGATATAGTGTGTTCCCCGCCCAAGTAGAGGCCTGACTTCCTTTCAACACTGTCCTCTCTACCTAGCTTAGCACAGAGTAGGTCTACATATGGATGTAGTAGGTCTGAAGTCTAGTCAAAGAGCTGGAGCAGTGGACTGACTGGTACCTATGCAGCTGAGCGGTCTCCTAAGGTGGATAAGCATGTAGACCTTCCCAGGATCGGGGAGACACTAAGTGGGCATTCCTGGGTGACACAGCGTTCTTGGTTTGCATTCTGATAAACCACACATGAAGACACCGAAGTGTATGTTGACTTCCCCAGGTAATCAGTGGCTAGTTAGTACTCCCTGCTGTGGGGTCGCCCTATCAGAAAGTCCTCTTGGGTGCATGGGTGGCTTCAGGCTGGAGGGATAGGAAAAGTCAAGTTCAGTTGGAGAGAAACTAAGTAACAATTACAGCCCTGAGAGATTTAACTTCCAAAGCACCTGTTCCAGGGGGAAAGGTTGAAAGTGGCTAAGAGTTACACACTGTCTACATTGTATCCTTAGGCTTTCACTGAACTCTGAAAGTATCCATGTGCAAATGGAAGAGGTTGGTATGCAAAACCTGAGCGTGTTGGTTGCCAGTTCTGGTATATTTTCCTTGCAGAAAGATACTACTTGGAGAAATCTTGTTTTTCAGAAGGAAGTAACATTGCTCCTCAACCCCTGTCACAAGAATGGTTTTGAAATGTGTGTGCAAAGAGTGTATGTGCGCACAGAAAGTATTTGGGGAAGACTTGAGATATGAATGTAAGGCCGGGCGGTGGTGGTGGTGGTGCACGCCTTTAATCCCAGCACTTGGGAGGAAGAGGCAGGCGGATTTCTGAGTTCGAGGCCAGCCTGGTCTACAGAGATGTGATTGTATTTGGCTCCTGAATGTTTATTTGGAGGCTCACTACAGAGAGAGTTCATCAAGTGAAGGCAGGCTCAGTACTGAAGTTCTGACCCAGTCAATTGCAGACAGCTCAACTGGCCAGCCACCTAATCAGTACGTCCCATCTTTTGGGACAATTTGGGTGATGTTTTCAGGATGGCAAGAAGTCCTGAACGGATAGCCTTCCCATACTGTATCATCAGCACTGTAGACAATAGACCTCACCGGCCACGTAAAGTAAGTACCCTGGCCTCTGTGTGGGGAGTTGGTGGGCCGTCCACCCACGGGCCAGACTCTCCGGGGTCATCTTTTTCTGCATGCAGAGGCAGCCGTGGCAAGGGTCCAACTCATCCTAGCCTTATCAGAGAAACTCCCCTGGCCTTGTCAGAAGTCGCCAGGTTGCCGTGGCTGGTAAGAGTTCTCAGGCCTCACCTGGCAGGGCTGTGCTGTGCTAGCCAAATGGAGGCAAGTGTCATCTGAGGGTGCACCAGAGCCGGCCGGCTTAAAGGGGAAGTAGTTTGTGCTTTCAGTCAGTCCCTTAGGCTGTGGGGAGAGGATAGGGTAGACCCAGCCCTGGCTCATGAACACAGGTGGGTCTAACCCATTTCTGTTCTGAAGAGCAGATGTGTTTGTCAGGAAGAGCCTACTTTCTCAGAACTTCCATTTCTCCTTTTTTTTCTTTTCTTTTTTCTTTTTTTGGTTTTTCGAGACAGGGTTTCTCTGTGTAACTCCGGCTGTCCTGGAACTCACTCTGTAGACCAGGCTGGCCTCGAACTCAGAAATCCGCCTGCCTCTGCCTCCCAAGTGCTGGGATTAAAGGCATGTGCCACCACCGCCCAGCCCCCACCACTGCCTGGCCCCATTTCTCCATTTTTGAGTGATGGGATCTTACAAAAGTGGTTAGTTCCCCCACTTCACCCCACCCTAACCCCCCACCCCCCCCACCCCCACCCCCACCCCCATTACTATAATAAGATACATGAGGCAGTCTAACTTTACAGAAAAAGGTTTTTTGTTTTGGGGAGTTTTTTTGTTATTGTTTCTTGGGTTTGGGTTTGGTTGTTATTGTTTTGGTTTTTGTTTTGTTTTGTTTTGTTTTGTTGGCTTGTTTGTTTTTGATTTCTGAAGGCAGGGTTTCTGTGTGCAACAGAAACCTGGCTGTCCCCAAACTCACTTTGTAGACCAGGGTCTCACAAACCACAGCACCTCCAGAAAGCATAGCCCAAGTTCACCTAAGGCCCTTCCAGGGTTCCACACCACCTCTACGCTCAGGAGCAAACTTCCAATGGGAAACACATAAATAGCATCCAAACCGGGGCTTTCAAGTCAGGTCCCTTAGGAGTGTAGCTCAGGGTTCAGAGGGAGTAGGCCCTGGGTCCCAAGCCCTGCTGTGGAAATGGTTATTTCCCTGCTCCCCAGCTCTGGCCTTCAGAAACATTCTGACCAACTGCAGAGGGCCCTCTCAGGACTCCAGCCCCTGTGTGGAATAAGCCTCTTGGAGCAGAAAAGGGCCTCCAAGGGCCAGCTCCTTTCAGGCTGCCTCGGGCCTTCTGACTGAGGCAAGAGCAGAGCCTTGCGGCTGAGATTGCCCCAGCAGCGGCAGCAGTGTTTCTCAATTCCGGGTGAAGACACCTGGCCGCTCTGGACTACTGGGCTCTGTGCCTGGGTGACCCTCTGAGTCAGCAGAGCTATGGCCAGTATTCCTTCAAGCTAGGAACACGGGGTGGGCACTACATTAGGATCTGCTGAAGATGACCTCACGGCTCCCTGTGAACAGTATGGCTTGTCTAGGAAGCACAAGCTCCTGAGAAGTGCTTTGCAGAATGGGAGATTTTAAATGTACACTTCTGGCTCGTAATGCTTTTGTGGTACTAGAGAATGGACCCGGAGCCGGGCAAGCACCTACCACTGAATTGTATTCTCAGCTAATTTTGAGATTTTTTTAAATAATTACATAGTTATCAAAATTAGTGACTTCATCACTTCTAATTTTAGGACCTTTCCCAGCCTCCGAAAGGTCTTCTCTTGCCCAACTGCAGTTTCCTTCTCATCCCACACTGGGTCTGATTTCCTGTCTCTGTAAATTTAATTCCTCTGGATACTTAATCATAATGCAGTTGGACAGAATGAGGTCTTTTGGGTCCGGCTCCTTGCGCATGGCATGTGTCCATGGTGGCATGACTTTTCATGCCTCATTTCTTTCTCCAGCTCACGATCCCCTCGTGGGTCACATTCATTCACCGGTCTCTCTTACCATCCTGCTTTGTCTTAGCTCTGCTGATGGCAGGGACAGCTCACCTGCCTTCTGAGGACCCGGACAGTCCCAGCCCCAAATGTAAAGTTGTGGTGGTCGCATACACCTTTAATCCCAGCACTCGAGATGCAGAGACAGGCAGATCTCTGAGTTTGAGGCCAGCCTGGTCTACAGAACTAATTTCAAAGGCGGAGTTATACCGAGAAACCCTGTCTGAAATCTAAAAGAGTTGCTGATAATCATCGGCAACTCCAGTACCAGGGGATCCAATGGAAGAGTCCTCAGTGCTCTTAACCTCTTAGCCATCTCTCTTTTATTTGGGGGGGGGGTCGAGACAGGGTTTCTTTGTATAGCCCTGGTTGTCCTGGAACTCACTCTGTAGACCAGGCTGGCCTCGAACTCAGAAATCCGCTTGCCTCCACCTCTCAAGAGCTGGGATTAAAGGCGTGCGCCACCACTGCCTGGCTTTCTGAGCCATCTCTAGTTCTTGTTTTATTTTCAGTCTTTTTTCTGGGCTAAAGTGTCAGTTCATTCCTTATAAACATTAGGACCCAAGAACCCTCAGACCCGTGAAAATAGGCTGCCCATGGTATATGCTCATAGTTGTGTACAGATGAGGCAGAGACCAGTGTATCATGGGGCTCCGCGGTTTAACTGGTAAGTCCCAGGCCAATTAGATCGTCTGAAAAATCAACTAAGGTGCACAGCACCCAAGGAAAGATGACCCAGACTCCTACGTGCATGCACATATGTACACCTGTACACGTTGTCACACGGATCTTTTCTCTGCTCTTTAAACCTTTTTTTTTTTTTTTTTTTTTTTGGTTTTTTTGAGACAGGGTTTCTCTATGCAGCCCTGGCAGTCCTGGAACTCACTCTGTAGACCAGGCTGGCCTCGAACTCAGAAATCCGCCTGCCTCTGCCTCCCAAGTGCTGGGATTACAGGCGTGCGCCACCACAGCCGGCCTTCTCTGCTCTTTAAATACAGTCTGCTTGTACTTTGGCAGCTTGATCGAGATAGCAAATGGCCCCTTGGGCCACCACAGCACTTTGTAACAAGCAGCCGAGTCTATGTGTAACTTCTGTGCGGCACGAAGAGCAGGCGGTAAGGTACACACCTCCACCTCTGCTCAGCCTATGTCTTCATGTGAACTACATATAGAACCTGCGGGCATCTGGCTCAGGCAGCCTGGATTGCAAGGAGAGTTCAGCCCTTGGAGCCACAGGTCCCTATGCTTGCTGGCCCCAGAGATGGTCCACAAATTTGGGCTTCAGGGTGCCTGTCTCCTCGGTGCTCAGTACTTTACAGTTTACAGCCTCCTCTCTCAGTCTTTGGCTCATTCTTTTCTCGGGCATGGAGCGACTCAGGCGAGCCAGGATCCTGACCTATTCATGAGTAGTTGAAAGTCCTTAAGAAGTTTGGCCAATTGGGGCTGGAGAGATGGCTCAGTGGGTAAGAGCACCGACTGCTCTTCCAAAGGTCATGAGTTCAAATCCCAGCACCCACATGGTGGCTCACAACCATCTGTAAAGAGATCTGATGCCCTCTTCTGGTGCGTCTGCTACAGTATACTTACATATAATAAATAAATTTTAAAAAAAAAGGAACTTAAAAAAAAAAAAAAAAAAAAGAAGTTTGGCCAATCAACTTTTGCATTTGCATTAGCTGTCACTGGGTTACCCAAGCACTCCTTCACAGCATCCTCATTCATAAACAAAGACACTGAGCCCCGGGAGGTGAGTAAGTCTCACCTCCCCCCACCCCCCCACCCCTCCCCCACCCCCACCCCCCTCACCACCCCACCACCACCCCCACCCCCGTGGCAGCTCATATTCCCCACTCAGAAGGCACATAGGGTGCATTTGGTGGGTATGAAGACTACTACATTAGCATCTGGCCAGATGTGTTTGTTACAGGTTTCCTCTTTGGGGCCTAGTAAGGTGAGCTTAAATCAATGGTTTGTTCTACTTATTAACAACAAGATCTATCCCTTCATGTGTCCTCTGTGTGAGTCTGGGCATTCCTCTGCCACAGACATCACTGCGCCATACACTTTCTCTGAGAGTTCTTCTTAGTTCTGGCCTTGCGAGAGTGTCACGCTGCGGTCAGTAGGCGGAGTCCCCGCTCCTATCTTGCTGGGTCCTTCTTTCCCCACTGCAGCTTCCTCACAACAGCTGAGACCTTCCGCATCCCCCAACACCCCCCCTCAGATTTTTATTACATTCATTTTGTTTTTGTTTTTGTTTGGTTCGGTTATTTGTTTTTTCCAAGACAGGGTTTTTCTGTATAGCCCAGGCTGTCCTGGAACTCTGTAGACCAGGCTGGCCTCGAACTCAGAAATCCGCCTGCCTCTGCCTCCCAAGTGCTGGAATTAAAGGCGTGCGCCACCACTGCCGCCCGGGGCATTCATTTTGTTTTAAAGAGGCATTTTATTCTCAGTTGTGTGCCTGTGTGTGAGTGTGTGCATACGCGTGTAGGTGCCCGTGGGGGCCAAGAAGCCGTCCGAACCCCTGGAGCTGGGGTAAGGGTACTGGGATCAGACCTTGGAACCTGTGGAAGAGCAGAATGAGCTCTTAGCCAATGAGGCCGCACTCGGGCGGGAAGGGCACTTGGTCTGGGGTGTTCTACAACTGAGGTTGGCGCTGGCAGCCAGGGCCTAGGGTCCCTGTGAGACAGCAAGACTTCCTCGTTCACGTGCCCTCCCCTCCCTCTTTCCAGGTGTAGTGTCTTTCCCCCCTGACCAGGAGCTCATAGAGATGGCTAAGTATGAGGCTACTGTGTGTCGGCCACTAAACCAGCATGGGCCGCTCCGGACTCCTTTACTAACTTGTCTATGCTGAGAGCCATTTACCCCTAACCTGATGGGGAGCCCCAGAGGGGAGGGGGCTGCCGCTGTGGCTCCCACCCGAGGTTGCATGTGCTCTTGGGCCTGACGTTGGCATGTTTTAGTGTGCAGCGTGTGGAACATCATCAGGGCTGAGCTGAGCTGCATGTGGGGGAGGCTGACCTTCACAGGGTGTGGCTAGGCAGGCTGAGGAAGCCAGCAGCCGCAGCCTCGGCCCCATTCCCAGGGTAGGGGCCAGGTTAGTCACGTGATCGTGCGAGACCTGAACTAATCTGGTCTCTAGGATATAATCCTTACGCTTTCTAAAACCATTCGGCTATCAAAACGAGAGTCTGAAATAGAGACCCTACCACTCCAGAACTGGAAGGGCAGGTTCTTACCTTCTCTACCCCCCTCCCCTTGGCGCTTGTCTGCCAGGCAGAAGGGTTTTTACCTTTATGATAGGAGCTTGTGTGTTGCACGGTTTTGAGTGCTAGCTTTCAGAGTGTCCATTTGAAATACAACCAGAAGACTAATGTCCGATGTTTCGGGTTTACAGACCTTCCCTTGTCCCTCTGCCCATAACCCCAGCGGACCCTGGGGTGGGCAGAGTGTTCCTCAGAGCAGCTGAGCTCTAGGCAGTCTCTTTAGGATGGGGCTCCTTGGCCAGTTGTATCGTCCCTCCCCAGTCCTTAGATTCCCTCTCGGAACTCCTAGGGAGGGACCAAGCTCTACCCTCACGCTGGGTACTCTCTGGAAGGTATGGCAGTCCCTGGGACCCATTAGCCACTCCAGATCCTAAGCCATCAAAAATGGCCTTCTTTAGACCCATACCATGTTCCTAAGGAGTGGGGGCACATGGCTCTGATGGGCCAGGCCTGTGTGAGTCTCCTTAGAACAGGTTCCCGCCCCCAAGGCCCTCTGATACATGCCAGAGTGGATGTTTTAGGTCAGGGTCCAGCACCATGATGCTCACGTCTGTCTTCTCTCCTTGGCCACAGCCACCCCACATCATGCTGCAGCGCTGCCGAGATCATGGCTGTCCTGTTTTTCCATACCATGCGCTACAAGGCCCTGGATCCCCGGAACCCTCACAACGATCGCTTTGTGCTCTCCAAGGTAAGAGCCCTGGTGCCTGCCACACCTACCTGGGTCCGGTCCGTGTGAGGACCCTGGAATTCAGTGTAAGCCCCAGCACACCCTTCCCCCACCTTCCAGCCCTACGCCTCCTTCGTGTCTTGTGCCGATCTGGTAAATTGAACCGATCTGGTAAATTGAACCGGAGCTAAAGCACCAATTCCCAACATTAATGGATTACTCTTCGGGGAGCCTGGTAATCAGAAAGACTCTTCCAAGCAGGATATGGGGAGGCAGCGGGGCCTGTGCTTCTGCTGGGTGTGCTCAGAGTTTTGATACTGGCAGGTGGCGCTCCAATCCAGGTCAGAAGCTCTGGGTTCCTTATCTTCCGCCCGAGTCCCTCTGTTGTGCTAGCATCCTGGGGCCCAAGGCTTGTTCTCCTAGTGAGTGACATCCCGCTGCAGTTGGGAATTCAGACACCCTGCCTTTCCTCTTCTGGTAAAAATCACAGCCACAGACCATACCACAGTTGCCCCCCAAATCCCACAAATCCACCTGTCCTCTGGCCTGGCTCAGCAGCCTCTGGCTTCCTGAAGGCAGGCTGTAGGGCTTAGAAGTCTGTCCAAGAATGGTCCACTCCAGAAACAGGGATTAGGGTAGCGGCTGCCCGCTGCAGTTTTGGACTCGTGCGCCTGCCCAGCTGTGTCCCCTGCACCTGTCATGGCGCCTACCCACTTTTGGCTGTGGGAACTTTGGGCTGAAAACCAAGAGTCTGGAGAGGAATGAAAGGTGAGAAGCCTTCTCTGGCTTCCTCATCTGAAATGGATATCCCGGTTGGCCTGCTGAGGCAGGCCCCAAGCTCCGTGTACAGTGGGAATGAGCCCAGCAGCTCTGCCCTGACCTCTTCCTGTGCTGTCCCCCACACCCCCACAGGGCCACGCAGCTCCCATCTTATACGCAGTCTGGGCTGAAGCTGGCTTCCTGCCCGAGGCGGAGCTGCTGAACCTGAGGAAGATCAGCTCTGACTTGGATGGGCATCCTGTCCCGGTAAGTCCCTCCGACGGGCAGCCCTCCTGGAGCTCTGCCTCGTCTTCCTGTCCTGGGCACAAGGAGAGGAATGAGGTAGAGGAGCCAACCATGATGAGGAGGGAGTTGAGGGATGGGAGCACAGCGTGTGCTCCCTAGCACAGGGCGAGTCCTTGTATTGACCAAGGATGATCCCTGAGCGATGGGTGGGCACTACCACTCAAGAAGAGAGGTCCCTAGAGAGACTTAAAGAGGTGGCACCACGGTACAGAGGCACCCAGGGAATGACACCGTTTGCACCTCAGTGCCAAGCTGATCCTAGCACGTGCTAGCATGTCGCCGGCACACTGTGATGTAGGTACTCACTAGGGCCATATGCTTTCTATTACCTATTATATTGTCTATTACTGACCTCTCACTTCTTTATGTGGTAAGCTGTGCTTATACATGAGGCCATTAAGGCTCAGAGAGGTTTAGTTCCCAGCCTGAAGTCACATGGTTCACCGGAGGACAGGGTTTGGAACTGAACCCACTCTCGTAGTGACTTTGCTATCTGAATAAGAAGGGCCTTCTGCAGGGAGGGGCTCACTCCCTGGCTCTGGATGTGGATGCTGCCCTGACTGCTGTGGTGTGTGTGTGTGTGTAAGTTGGAAGCAAACAGCTGAACCCTTGAATAACTATGGATTTCTCTTATGACAGAAACAAGCCTTCACCGATGTGGCCACTGGCTCCCTGGGCCAGGGTCTGGGAGCTGCTTGCGGGATGGCATACACGGGCAAATACTTCGACAAAGCCAGGTAACCCCTGCTCCCCACTTGGTAACTTTGAGAGGGGGTCCTCCGTGGCTCAGGCTAAGCCGGCCCACATTGCCCCCGGCTGCTCTTCTTGCCTGACTGGGGCTAAGTAAGATAAACACGTGCGGTCTTCTGCTCGCAAAGCCTCGAAGCTGGTGATACAGGCAGCACCTTCCCAGATGAGACAGACTCAGGGCACAGAAGGGACCCGCCCCAGAGTCTGGCTGCCAGGCCAGGTTTGCTCCCTTAGTACATGGGTACATAGTGCTGCCACAAAGACACCTTCTAGTGCCTGGACCCAGGAAGTGTCAGTCAGAGGAGCCTGCCTCCCACCCCCATCTGACTGGCACTTGGTTAGTCTCACCACACTATAAGCAAGCCTCGGTGAGATGGGGCATGAGGATAAGGGAACTAGGGAGAATGCTCCCTAGATCCTCTGGTCTTGCTCTGAGTGTCTAGAAGGCACACCCATAGTCCCCAGGTGCCCTGTGGGCAGAGAAATTCCTAGGAAAACTAGAGAGGACTGGCCTATAGCCAGGGACATCCCACTTCCCTGAGGGCCAACCCTGCAGGAGAGTGTCCTCAGCCAGGTCCCTCTGAGGACAGGTGGCTGCAGGAAGCTTGACTGTTCTTCCCACACCTTGGAGAGCACCTATTATTTGCAGGAAGTTTCTTGGGGTTGGGGGGCTTCCCTATCAGTCTCTAGGAGAGCTCCAATTCTTCCAGGACCCAACCTGAGTCCAGGGTCACTGACATGACAGCCATTGTTGCCTTGAGCTTTAGGGGCTGGCGTAGTCACACCCAGAAGTGATTCACTCTGAGGTGAGGTATCTCAGAGAATGAGGTGTATGCTTAAGAACATTTTATCTGGCCTAGAACCATAGATGTGAGTTAATTATTCCCTACAGTTGCTTGAAATAATTCCCTGTGAAGGATCATTTCCTGACCTCAACATAATAGAACAAGCCAGTGTAGAGAGAAGGGCTTTAGTAAGTTCCCAGAGGCTGTGTTGGCTTAGAGCCAGGCTTGGCTGAGACCTGGGCCCTCAGACAGTACCCAGAGGGTGGGGGGACTCAGATCTCTTAGGGCACCAAGAGATTATCGGGCCCAGCCAGGCACCCAGCAGTAGGTCACATGCTGATAGAGCTGAGTGGGTACTGCCATGCTCTTTAAAAAAAAGTTTTATTTTGTTTTTAAGATCATTTATTCACCAACCATAACAATTTTTTAAAAAAGCTCCTCAGTGTTTTCAAATTCCTAGTATGCCATTCTTTGAGATTCAAGGACAATAAAACATTGTCCCAGGGTTTTCAAAATTCTAATACTTTAAACACGTGTCTAACAGTCTTCACAATCTATAATTTGCATAGCTAAAATTCTTGTTTACAAGAATAGAATACACTTAAGTTTAGGAGCACTTCCAAAAAACTACATCCTAGAGAGATATTCAATGAAAAACGTAATTTAAAATCCAGATCTCCCAGAAGACAGTTAGTCCCACGTGGGATTTTATGTAGATACTACCATTCAGCACTGAGAGCAATAATTAAAAAAAAAAAAAAAAAAAAAAGAAAGAAAGAAAGAAAGAAAGAAAGAAAGAAAGAAAGCTGGCTTATGACCTTAGCTCTTCATTTTATTATTTATCTGTATTTTGCTAAGTTGCTGTGGCTAACCTTGAATTTCTGATCATCCTGCCTCCGTTTCTTTTCTTAACCCCTTTCCCTAATTTAAATCTAATGTATTTCTTGCCCACTAAGTTTCCATAAAAAGGTTTACAGATTTGTAATCCTAATATAAGTTCACAGCATGCTTTTAAACACTCTGTCTCCCTCCCCTCCCTGCCCCCCATTTGTCCATAAGGCAGACACACATAGCATCCATGACAAGGTATGGAGATCAGAGGATAACTGGAGAATAATAAGACGTCGGGTACCATTACCTGCTGAGCCCTGAAACATCTTAACAGTCTATCATGGACAATTTTTCAGTGATAAACGCCCGAGAGCTGTTTTAGTGCTGTGTAATGTCCTGTCGACGTGCTGTGTATCACCTAGCCTGTCTTCTGTTGGACATGCAAGGTGGTTTCCAGATAGCTCTGCTGTGAGCACTGGCTTTATCTTTATCTGAGCTCTTGAATTCATTTCGCAGCCCCTGACCCTTATTTTAGTTTCTCTAATCTAGCAGAGCTTTTATTTCTGTTATCTAAAGAGTAGATGGAATTCATCACAATTAGCATTAAGCCTGCATGCTGGACAGGGTGTGCCTTTAATCCCTCTGTCCAGGCTGCAAATCGGGCGGAGTCAGGGCTACATAGTGAGACCCTGTCCTCACAACACCACACACAGAGGCAGGCACCTCTACCTGAACTGGCCTAAGTCTGTAGTTTTTAAGCACATCTCATATCTTTGATTCCCCCCCCCCCCCGCCAGGGGAGCTAAGGTCTTGATTACAGTAAGTCCCCAGCCCCAACATCTTTGCATTTTTTGAACCCTGAGTAAGCCTAATATTGAGAATTCTGTCATTGACTGGGTGCCCTTTTAACAGTCTCTGACAGAGATACGAATACCTGTATTCAAATGGATCACCGCGTGGTGGCAATCTCTAACTCTTGACATCTCCAGCTAAGGTCAACTCTAGACCCCTTATCTATTCAGACTAGCATCTCAGGACTTTAGGGTCCCCTCCTCACCTTAGTCTTTTGACCCTCTGGGCCCACCAGCCCTGTCTCTGATCTTAACAAGCAAGACTATGCTCTAACTCTGCACCAGCTTGGCTCCTGTCTGGCTTTCTGGAAGTGTGCTGACAGAGCCATTCAACCCCCCTAGAAGCTCTTCCTGGAGGTCAGAATCCCCACAAGCCTGCCTCTCCAGCTTCTGTCGTGGAGATCCTTTTGGGGAGCTGCTGTGTCAAGCTAGTGCTCCTTTGGGGTGTTGGGACCCCTGGTAACCTGCAGGGAGAAAAGAGGCAACTTAGAAAAACCAAGATCCAACCAAAAAAGCATGTGTCTGGCATACGGGCCCTCCTGGCCAGGGTAACCTGTGGCCCCATCTAATGAACACCTTACAAGAGAAGCCCCAGGCAGGAAACACGAAGGGAGCTCTGGCCGGTGCTTGCGGAAGTGCTGAGTCATACTGACAGCTCTGGCCGCCTGGCACTGGGCCTGCAGTCAGTCTGAGGGCCTTTCTCAGGAGCAGCTAAGGAGTATCTATGTCCCGTGTGAGCCTGGCCAGGCGGAGCCACACAGTTGGACACTAGGCAAGGTGTGGGGGTACCCCACCCCCATCCTATCACCCCTCCTGGATGCCTTTCTACATAGCAAGGAGCTGCCAGTGCAGGATACAGTCAGACACATAACCTTCAGACAGGTCCCTTGACTGTGGAATGCTTTCTTGGTCTCTGTGGATTTGGGGAATTCACCTCAAGAAGGTCACTCAGTTCAGGGCCCAGCAGCAGGCATGGTGCTGCTGCCTCGCCTCCAGAGCCTCACCTCCTCTTCTGGGGCTTGTGTGTCTCAGAACCAGTCCCCTGCCTCTAGCCCCACCCCTCTTCACCCCTCCCTCCCATGGAGGCCAACAAAATTGGTGTTGTCTGAGTGCTGTGTCCTGATTGCATTGACACTCTGCTCTGAGAAGACCACACTCGCAGGTGTTGAGAGGAAGGCCCATCTAACCACGCCTTCTTGGTTTCCTCTTGTCCCATCATCTCGGCAGCCAGTCCTTTTACATCCTTGTCGGGTGTGGGCCGGCCATTAAGATCCTAGTGATGCCTCTGACCTTCCCAGATTCCTGTGGCCTGCTCTCCCTGCCCACCAGGTTTTCTGGGAAGGGTGGTGCTGAGGGCTTCACACTTGCCAGGGGAGAGGGACCAGCCCTACATCCTGCCTTTTGTCCACAGCTACCGAGTCTATTGCATGCTGGGAGATGGGGAGGTATCCGAGGGCTCCGTCTGGGAGGCCATGGCCTTCGCTGGGATTTACAAGCTGGACAACCTCGTTGCCATTTTTGACGTCAACCGGCTGGGCCAGAGCGACCCAGCCCCGCTGCAGCACCAGGTGGACATTTACCAGAAGCGCTGTGAGGCCTTTGGGTACGTATGATGGCTGTGGCCCGAGAAGGGCTCTTACATGGCGGCACAGCTTCCCTCTAGACACAGGTATATATTGGCTCAGCTAGTGCGGCTCAGGACATGATGCCAAGTTGAACACAAGATGGGACCGGGAACTCACGTATTTGGCCACTGCAGCCAGCCTGGAGGTTAGGGACAGGCTTCCTCTCCTAGAGACACGGTGCCAGGCTTTCTGAGCTTCCTCCGTGAGCTTTCATTGACAGTGAATTCAAAACCAAGTGCTGCAAAGCAGAGAAGCATGTGCCAGCATCTCTCCTCAGCCTCAGAGACTCTGGAGCTGGCGGCTCTGGGGTGCCACACTGCCTGAGGGGGGTTTAGAGGGCAGGGTTTGAGGGCTGGGTGAGCATCACCCCAGCCGCCCTTTGAAATGAATCTAGGCCTCTGATTGTCAGTGGTGGGAACACCCATCAAGGTTGTCTTGACCTTACAAAGGGAGGAGATGGGGGTTAGGAAGATTCTTTCTGTTGGGCAGAAATAGCCACAACAAGCCTGCAGGGTCTTTTCAAGATTGTATGTGTCTGGGAACTTGAGTAGAATCCCGGGGGTGGGGAAGTCTATGTAATGTGTGCCTGTGATCAGATTCCTTGAGTGTCCATACAACTTGCCCTGTGACCTTGGACAAGCTATACTGCGCGTGTGTGTGTGTGTGTGTGTGTGTGTGTGTGTGTTGCTAAGAATGGAACTGGGTCCTCGTGTGTTTGGCAAGCCCTACTCCCACTGAGCTACATACATACATACATACATACATACATACATACAGTCTTTATTAATATGCCCCAAAAGGTGATGGTGAGGGCCGAGCTCAATGCTAAAGCTCTTTCCTAGCATGTTCAAGTCCTTGGCTTCAATCCTCACCTGGGAGTGGGATGTTCGGGTGCACAGAGCTGTCCCAGTTCCTTGACACGTGGTAGATAACGTGATTGAGCGTGTAAGTTTGCAGCATCTGTGGAGGCCAGGTGTGTCCTCCAAATAACCACTGAGCCAGACATTTATGAGTCTAATAACATGTGGGTTCCAAACCCAGTACGTGGCCTGCGGAATGACTTAGGAGGAAATGAGAGGATCAGCTTTGGATTGTTTGGAAGGAGGGAAATTAAAACTCACCAAAGGAAGCAGAATAATGTAGGGAAAGGAAATCACGCTGGATTGGAAATAGGTCGTGTCTTAGACCTTCCAGCTGGAGTTTGGCCATGGGGTGACATGCACGCAAGCTCCCAGATGCAGGGCCACACCTTCCCCTGGGGGCTTTTCAGGGTGCGCTGGCACCTGGCTGCCCCTTACCCTGTGCCACCTCTGTCCCCAGCTGGCACGCCATCATCGTGGATGGGCACAGCGTGGAGGAGCTGTGCAAGGCCTTTGGTCAGGCCAAGCACCAACCGACAGCCATCATCGCCAAGACCTTCAAGGGCCGCGGGATCACGGGTCTGTGTGTGAGCTTCCCCAATACCACCGCCTCCCCTGAGCCCGGGAAAATGCCTGCCCTTGCCTCTTCCCTAAAGTGACTGGTCTCAACTGAACCAAAGGGACAGACAGACATGTCCTGAAGGAAGCAGCCCATGTATCCTTAGTGTAGGATGTCACTTGATGGAGTGTCCCTGCCTGCCCCCGCCATCTGCCCTGGGTCACAGTGTAGCACAGCACTGTACAGCCCAGGAGCTCCTGGGAAAACCCGAATTCTCCCCAAGGAAACATTGCAATGGAGTAGTATGTGGCAGGGGCCTTCACCAGTCCCTAGACAAAGGGTCCCTGCTTGGGAGTGAGGCAGGCATAGTCCCTGTGAACACCAGGGGTGAGCTCCAGACCCCAAGGCTTCCGCTAACCCTGGCCTGCTTTAAAGATGGAAAAACAAGTGATCAGAGACCATGAGAACTCTCACCCTAGTTCAAATGGTTGTTTGAAGATAGGACCAGGAATGTGCAGTATCTAGGCCTGTGTCCCAGCACTTTGGTGGTGGAGGCGGAGAAGAGTTTTAGGCTAACCTGGGCTATGTGAGACTGTGTCTCAAAAAGGAAAAAAGAGCTGGTAAATGGTGTGGCGGGTAAAGGTGCCTGCTTCCAAGCCTGACGGTCTGAGGGAATCCCTGGAAGCCACATGCGGGTTTGGCGGTAACCGGCTGCCTGGAAGGGCTGCTCCGTTCTTGGGCAGTGGCGGCATTAGGAGACTTCAGAGGTAGTGGGGCTCACCGGTGCTCGCATGTGAAGCTCTCAGAGGGTGGGAGGGAGTACTCTCTCTCCCTTCTGGTCATTGGCTTTGTCCTCTGACAGGGATTCCAAGTTCTCCAGCAGACTTTTCTGCATGGACTGTGGAGACTGGGGCCAGGGCCCGCAGGGACTGTGGCAAGGGGACACACATCTGCCCACACATGGCTCCTCCTCTTCCTGTTCCCCTGAGCCATCTCCCTGAGTGGCGGCCAGAAGTCCACCATTGCCCTGATTTTCCTCTGTGGACATTGTCATCTGACCTTCTGTCTGTTGCGTCCGTCTGTCCCGCAGGGATCGAAGACAAGGAGGCGTGGCACGGGAAGCCCCTCCCTAAGAACATGGCTGAGCAGATCATCCAGGAGATTTACAGCCAGGTTCAGAGCAAAAAGAAGATCCTGGCCACTCCCCCTCAGGAGGACGCCCCTTCTGTGGACATTGCCAACATCCGGATGCCCACCCCACCCAGCTATAAAGTGGGGGACAAGGTACCTAGATGGCTGTTTGGTGAACAGGTTGGAACTGGGGCAAACCTGATTCTTTGGCTTGCCATGATCTAGCTCAAGATGTGCCTTCTCAGGGGTGGGGGGACTGTAAGAATGTTTGGCCAAAGAGGTTAGCTCGGGCTCCTTGTCTGCTCCCTGTAGCGGCTCAGAGAGGCCAGCGGACACAGTAAGCTTCTAGTTGGAATGATTGCAGAGTTCGGGACTGCTTCACAGTCTGGCAGGAGCTAGGCAGAGCTGTCTGGATCCAGGCTTCTCCTCAAGCAAACCCTTCGGTGCGGCCTGCCTCTGGGCCTTCTGGCTCTCGGGCCTTTGTCTTCCTGTGTGTGGGCAGTTCCTGGAGTAACTTGCCTGGTTTTCTGTTTCTCTTTTCATGTTGTTGTTTTCGGTCTTGAGTTCCACATACTCTTGCCTTCGCCCCCCCACCCCCCCAGTGCTAGTTACAAACACTGCTCCCGTGTTCCCATTTTTTGTTTGTTTGTTTGTTTTGTTTTTCGAGACAGGGTTTCTCTGTGTAGCCCTGGCTGTCCTGGAACTCACTCTGTAGACCAGACTGGCCTCGAACTCAGAAACCCACCTGCCTCTGCCTCCCAAGTGCTGGGATTACAGGCGTGCGCCACCACGCCCGGCTTGCCGTGTTCCCATTTTTATCGTCCCTCAAAATCCCCAAGAGTCAGACAAGGCTCCAGACCCCGCCCCGCACATGGGCCTCAGTGGTACTCAGAGGCTTTGCTCCTCCCCACAGATAGCCACCCGGAAGGCCTACGGACTGGCCCTCGCCAAGCTGGGCCACGCCAGTGACCGCATCATCGCCCTGGATGGAGACACCAAAAATTCCACCTTCTCGGAGCTCTTCAAAAAGGAGCACCCGGACCGCTTCATTGAGTGCTACATTGCTGAGCAGAACATGGTGGGTGCCTGGGCGGGCTGAGGATGCAGACAGCAGAGGCTGCGGGGCCGCCATGACAGGCAGCCCCAGGCTGAAGCCCTTTCTCCCTCGGGCAGCTGTACTGGCAGTGCCGAGTGACAGCCGTGGGTCAGCTGGGAGAAAGCCGCAAGAGTCCCTAGAACCCACACTGACCCTTGACCTTGCTTAGCCAATTTTGGGGATGATTATTCCCAAGGGATAGTTACACATGGGAGGAGCTTGTATGTAGGACAGTTAATGGTGGTAAAGGGGGCCTGCTCATCTATAGAGGTGTTTTTTTTTTTTTGTTTTTGTTTTTTTGTTTTAATGGACTCTTATATAGCCTAGGATGCCCTAGATATAAATATAGCTAAGGCTAGTTTGAATTCCTGACCCTCCTACGCCCCAAGTTTCTGGGATTATAGACTACAACCATACCTGATGTCAAAGGAAGATGATTTTAAGAGTTTTGAAATGAGTCAAAGGAGTTTGGGTTTGGGAGACAGATGGCAGTCTCGGGTACACCGGTGTCTCTCAGGGGATCAACACGCTAGGATCCCAGCCTCTTCCGCCTCCCACGTGTGGCCTCGGGAGGGTTCTGGGCTCGCTGTTCTTGAGGGCTGACCTGGCCCTCCCGCCCCCAGGTGAGCATTGCTGTGGGCTGTGCCACCCGCGACAGGACAGTGCCCTTCTGCAGCACGTTTGCGGCCTTCTTCACACGGGCCTTCGACCAGATCCGCATGGCCGCCATCTCCGAGAGCAACATCAACCTCTGTGGCTCCCACTGTGGCGTGTCCATCGGTGAGTGTGGGCCTGCTGCTAGCGTGGGTCCCTTTCTTGCCTGAAGGCAGTGAGTGTGGGCGGGCACATGGAGCCGGGGAACCAATCGTCATCTTCTCTTCGATGCTCCAGGGGAAGACGGGCCCTCTCAGATGGCCCTGGAAGACCTGGCCATGTTCCGGTCAGTCCCTATGTCTACCGTCTTTTACCCGAGTGATGGGGTTGCGACGGAGAAAGCAGTGGAATTAGCAGCCAATACAAAGGTTAGTCGTGCGGCTGAAGAAGAGGCCAGGGCAAGGGAGGGCTGGCCGCTTGCAGCCCAGGGAGGCATTTCCTGGCCGTGTCCCTGGTAAAACAAAACAAAAAACAAAAAAAAAAAAACACAAGACTGAGAAGAACAAAGCATACCATTCCTAATGCATCACGGCAGACGTGGCCAAGTTGATCAGCACTCTGCCGGTTTGACCGCTGATATTTGCCCTCCTTGAGTTGAAGAACAGTAAACGGAGTCTCATGCTCCAGTGACCTGCCTCAGACTGGCATATAGAGTTTCCCGTGTCTCACCTGAGTGCTGGGGCCAGCCTTACTGAGGCATTCTGGGGAGTAGCCCCCCTGAGAAGCCAGGCCAGTCCATCTTTTAGAAGTTGCTTCCAGTCTGAGATTGGCCAAGCTGTGGGTGCTTCTCATATGCTCCGAGGTGCCACCTACCGAGAACAAAGCCCATCTCTCTGCCATAGAGCCCGGAACACAGTGACCGTGCCCAGTTTATAACTGACTCATGGCTGGCGGAGGCTTGTATCTAGGAGGAGTGAGGGGCCCTCTAGAAAGCTCCACCCGAGCAGGTCTAAGAGCTGAACCGTTTCCCAGTTTGTCTGTTCCAATCTCAGGGCATCTGCTTCATCCGGACCAGCCGCCCAGAAAATGCCATCATCTATAGCAACAACGAGGATTTCCAGGTTGGCCAAGCCAAGGTCAGTGCCCTGCGTGTATGAGAGAACCGAGAGAGCCACCCACCCTGCTGCCTCTCCTACTCTCAGACCCTGCTCTGGCCCCTCACTGTCCCCATGTCACCCACAGGTGGTTCTGAAGAGCAAGGATGACCAGGTGACCGTGATCGGGGCTGGTGTAACTCTGCATGAGGCCCTGGCTGCTGCCGAGATGCTGAAGAAAGGTAAAAAGAAAGGCTCCAGGGAGGTCACGGGCTGAGCACTGCTGCCCTCGGGCGCCAGGGTGCAAGGTCAACATTTAACTCATCTAGTTAAGTGCTGATGGCAGTAACTGAAGCCACCCTTTGAGCCATTACTCCGTGTCCAGGAAAATGCTAAGTTCTAGGACTGGTGACGACAGTCCCACCCAGTGTATCAGATCAGAGGCCACGAAGCCTGCCAGGGAAACTGAAATCACAGCTCTGCTGGGGCACTAGTTAAATGAATTATTCACCATCTTTGCGTCTCAGTTTCCCCAAGTGTAAACCGGTACTTAACCTTTGCGGCTATCCCGAGGCCCTAGGCTAGGCGTGCCTTGACATTCGTACTATTATTACTATAAATATAATGTTAGCTAGTGATATCATCGTAGGGACAAAGCATCAGCCTCATCCTCTCAATAAGATCACCAGACATGTCACATCTCAAGCCTGTGAGCACCAGGAAGCAAAGGGTGGGTGGGCCCTTGGTTAGACGACCTCAGAGTGGCCTGTGCAATGTGTGTGGGTGAACAGGACTGAGGCTGTAGCAAGACTGGCCTGAGAGGGCAAGAAGGCCCCACCCTGGCAGGCTGTCTAGGCAGCTGGGTGTGGCCAGATGGCATTTCTTCAGAGAAAGTCACTCTGGCTGCACCTCTTCTCCCCACTACCCCAGAAACCTTTACATTGGATCAGACATCTGACATGTTCCCTTTATCTTCAGAGGCACGGGAGGATAAGGGCCCCGTATTCTGCTCTAACAGTCAGTCCTCAGGGCTCACAGCTGACCGCTGTCTCCCAAAGGGGAGATAAAGTAAAGGCTGGACAGCGAAAACAAGCCCATAAGGAGTAGTTCTTCCTAGGCCCGAGACACCCCATCCAGGACAAGGGGTCGTTAGTTCTACCACAGGGAAAAGCCCAGCGCCCAGCCTCTCTCTTAGCTGCACTCTGGTCCTCCCTCACAGAGAAGATCAGCATCCGTGTGCTGGACCCCTTCACCATCAAGCCCCTGGACAGGAAGCTCATTCTTGACTCTGCCCGAGCGACCAAAGGCAGGATCCTCACCGTGGAGGACCACTACTACGAAGGTAACCGGGGCTGCACCAGACCGCCTAGGGAAGGCTAGATAGAGAGAGCCGTAGGGGCTGGGGAGCCAAGAGGTAGACGTGACTTTTAATTCCTCTGAGGACAGCCCGCCTTTGCCACTCACAGCCTGGCAAGGGCTTGTGGAGTGGAGCCAGGCAGCAACGGTGAGCTAGCTGGGTCCCTAGCCAAAGCCCAAAGCCTCAGAAGAAAGAGGCCGGGCCTCCTCAGCTGTACTGATGAAGGCTCTGGGTTTTCTGGCTGCAGCTGAACTCCTGGGTCTCAGATGGCTGGACAGGGGCAGACAGGAAAACCAGGGCCGAATGTTTTTTGAGTCCTCTATAAGTACGTGCCAGTTCTTACAGAAGCCACCGAGGAAGAGACTCTAAGGTCAAGTGCACAGCTTGTGGGGGTCGAGCCGACCTCCACCTGTACCGTGCATGTGTGCACGCGCTAAATAAAGAGGCGCTGAAAGTATTAACTAAAAGAGCAGGAAAGGCTCCACAGTCTTCCAAAGGACCTCTATCCAGTCCCTAGCACCCACACGGCACTTCCCAAGCATCTGTAGCTCCCAGTGTCCTCTTCTGGCCTCTGAGGGCATGGAGCAAGCATGTGGCTCACAGGCAAAACACTCCATACACATTTTAAAAAAAATGTAAAGTGTTGAGGCTAAATTCCAGGTCTCAGCAGGTAAAGACAGGTGAATGTCTGAATTCAAAGACCACCTTGATCTACATAGGGAGTTCTAGGCTAGTCAAAGCTACAAACACATAGATGTAGGGCTCTGATCGTAGAGTCCTTGCCTAGTGTGCGTGAAGCCCTAGGTTTGATTTCCAGCTCTGCATAAAATCTGCCAAGTGGCTTAAGCTTGTAATCTCAACATCCAGGAGGAATAGAAAGAATCAGAAGTTCAAGGTCATCCTAGACTATAAAGGGTTAGTTTGAGGGTATCCTGGGCTACCTCAAAAGAAAGAGAGCGCACGTTTGGACTTAGACTAAGTCCTGAGCGCCCTGGCGGACTAGTGGCGCCTGCTCCGGCAGGGGCTGTGGCCCACCTGCAGTTGTGCGGTCTTTGCCATCTCCGGCTCAGGACTAAGACCTCTCTGACTTTCCTCTGCTCAGGTGGCATCGGAGAGGCAGTGTCTGCCGCCGTAGTGGGCGAGCCTGGGGTCACGGTCACTCGCCTGGCTGTCAGCCAAGTACCACGCAGCGGGAAGCCAGCTGAGCTGCTGAAGATGTTTGGTATCGACAAGGACGCCATCGTGCAAGCTGTGAAGGGCCTTGTCACCAAGGGCTGAGGAGGGCTCGGGATGCCGGGTGGGTGGCCTACACATTCCGCGGAGGCTCTGGCAAAGGTGCTCAAAGGTGTACTGGGTGAGGAGAGGTAAATATATGTTTTGAGAAAAAAAAATAATCCTCAGACTTTTTTCTTTGCTATGAACATATGCGGTGCCCGTATGGGAAGGAGACGGGGAAGGGAGGAAAGAGCTGGCTCTAGGCTTGGGTCAGGATCTAGATGTCCCCTGGAATCCCCCTCTCCAGTTAAGCCTCTGCACAGCCGGAACTGCTCCCACCAAGTCATAGCCAGAGACACTCACTGTAGCCTGCCGCTACCCTGCCCCTTCCCTCACCAGTGTGCCCTAAAGAACACCGTGGGTCGTCGTCGTCCCCCCCCCCCCCGCCATATAAAACCCTCCTGGATCCTCCATAGCCACCCCATGGTCCCACAACTCCTCCTTTTATGGTGGTCACTGCTACGCTTCCTAGAAAGTCCTCAGTGCCCCTAGAGAGGATGGGCCCGTTTGTAGAGCTCTGCTTACGTCTGCCCCTGAGTTGACAACCTGCTCGGCTATTGCTGCCTGGCCAGATCCGTCTGTGCCAGGGAACTGTATGGTACCAACTCCAGAAACAGCGGAGAAGGTAGGTCTCAGGGAGATGACAGGCACTCTTCAGTGGGTGACCTTAGGGCAAACCCTGGGAGTCCTTGAACTCCACATATCAGGAACTCTCCTTCACTGAGAAAAGAAGGCAGGCCATGTCCCTGTCAGGACAACTGAGGAACTTCTCAGCCAAGAGTATAGAGTCCAGACATAACTACAATGTGTTTTCTTATGTAGTTCTTAACAACAGAAAACAGTACAGTTAAACCTGGGTTCGGGGTGCTTGGTCTCCACCTAGTGGCCATCTGTGGTACTACACTGCTAAGCACACCACCCCCCACACCACCCACACACACACACACATAAACACACACACACACACACACACACACACACACGCACGCACGCACGCACGCACGCACGCACTCACGCACGCACACGCACACACACGCACACACACCCCGAGAGGATTCCGAGGACGGAGAGACTAGGGAAGGTGCTGTTTTCTGAGCTCTGGAAAGATCTGCTCACAGTATGTGGAGGTGACAGTGACATTACTGAACTTTGTATGCATTTTACTTAATCCTTACTACAAGATACCATTTTAGAAGACTTGCTATGTATTGCAATGCTAAATTCTATACCCAAAGGTCTACAGGCTTTAGTTGTACAAACCTTCCTTAATTTAAAACTATTATTTAAATAAAAATGGCCACAGTCAGTTACTGGAGGGATTGGAGGTTGGTGGGTTTTGAGTTACCTGACTGAGAGTTGCAGAGTGTGGAGAGGGGAGATGGACCAAGAGTACATGGCCAGGAGCAACAGCAAGTATTTGGGGCACACTGCTGGGGAGGGAGCCAGGCCAGCAGTTAGAAAAACAGATTAGGGGGCTGGAGAGAGGGCTCAGCGGGTAAGAGCATTGACTGCTCTTCCGAAGGTCCTGAGTTCAAATCCCAGCAACCACATGGAGGCTCACAACTATCTGTCATGGGATCTGATGCCCTCTTCTTGTGTCTGAAGACAGTTACAGACTACTCACATATAATAAATAAATCTTTTTTAAAAAAAAAAAACAAAAGAAAGTAGCCAGGTGGTGGTGGCGCACACCTGTAATCCCAGCACTTGGGAGGCAGAGGCAGGCGGATTTGTTTCCAGAAGAAAATGGGACAGGTATGCCCAGTCTTAGGGCCTGTGAGGACCTGCTGCGCCCCACCTGCTGGCGGTCTGTGGGCCCAGGGATGTGTAAGGCTGAGGGACGGGCGCCTGAGCTGGTGCGTGCTCCGAGAACTTCACCGGCCGGCAGGTGCAGTTAGGACGGAAGTGTACACAGATGGCTTCGAGGAGTTTGTGTGAGGTTCTGGATCAGTCCCTAACACAGCAGGGTGGGGGGGGGGATCTGGGGAACACTTCCAAAGCAGAGGCGTCCCTCGCCTCTCCAAGGCTGCAGCCCCCCAAGGAGATGTGAAAGCTTGAGCAGGCAGCCGGATGCTGGGGAGTGAGCCGGCTAGAGGAGCCCCCCAGGCCGAAGTCATACAGTCGACAACATCAAAGACTCGGGAGCCTGGCATCTAGGGACCCAGGAACTCTGAGGAATCAGTGAAACTACTGCGGGGTTTTGTTTTGTTTTGTTGCTTGTCTTTTACTGAGAAGGATTCTAGTGTGTGCTGGAATCCCAGATACCTAGACCCTGAGAATCTGAGGACCCCGTCACTGCTCTCTTACCCCCTGGGAGGGTGAGAAGTCTGGACTGAGCCTCTGAGACATCCTTGTAGCTCCTGGGCTAAGGCTCGAGGCTGCACTAAGGTCTGACTTTGCCTGGACTGGTGAGAGTGGTATCCTGCAAAGGCTCCTGTCACTCAACCACCGCAGGGCCAGGCAGCGGGACGTGGCAGCAGGAAGGAAGTCGTCCTGCTCTCTCCTCAGTGTCCAGCTCCGGGTCACACCTGTGGGGGGGACAAGCCTCTCCAGCCCCGCCTCCGTCGGACCGCACTGCGGGGAAGGAGTCAGCTCCCCAGGCTCCTGTCCTCATCTGTTAAATGGGAACAAAGACAGCTCCCTTGGGCTGCTGGGAGGATGAACTGTGATACATTACGTAATACCATCGGTGCCCTGTCTGATAAGGGCTCAAAGCTGTTGCTTTTCAGAGCAGTTCATTTGGGGCAAGCGAGTAGTAGCCTCCAGCACCAGCCTTCCTGTGACTACAGACCTGGGGCTGCCGACAGTGAGTGAGTCAGGCCCAGAACTCGGGAAGCTGCCCTGCATACCTGGCTCTTAGACTTTATGATGACTGTCATTAACAGCTCTGTCAGGTTTAGGAGATCTAACGACATGCTATCCGGTTCACCTTTCAAAATACAAGTCAGTGTTGTTATTGGGTTTTGCTGTTGTTGTTGTTTTGCTCGCCAAGCTGTACAACATGTTATCATCCCCTAATAGGGAACGTGTACCTTTCACCCCCATGGCTGCCATCCCCACTTCTGGCTGCAAAGCGGAGGTGACATCCATCCGCACTCCTCCTAAGCATCCCCTTCCTTCCCCGGGTGTGTGCATGTGACAAGGGGGGGGTGTGGACCTCTGCCCTCTGTGTCCTCCCTTTGAGAGTGGGAAAAGGTAAGAGAAAAGCCATAGCAGGTCTCTGTGAGATTCCAAAAGTCACACCCCTTGAGCAGGGATCTGGGATTTATCCGCATGTGGATTTGAAGCATTAGCCACAGACAATAGGTTAAGTATAAAATACAGGTGGGAGTGGCAGTCACAAGGCTCCAGTCACCAGGATTCTTGGTTTGATTTTTTTTTTAAGATTTATTTATTTATTTTATGCATATGAGTAAACTGTATTGTCTTCAGACAAACCAGATGAGGGCATCCAATCCCATTACAGATGGTTGTGAACCACCATGTGGTTGCTGGGAATTGAACTCAGGACCTCTGGAAGAGCAGTCAGTGCTCTTTACCTCTGAGCCATCTCTCCAGCCCCCAAGCCAGGATTCCTGCCCCTCTGGATGGTGCAGGAACAGGGTTTCGCCCACACGTGCCTGGGTGCTGGCGGAGGGCCCGCAGTGGGGACACCAGGTTCTTCATTGGAGCCAGCTTGGGAACAGACACAGGCTAAGTCATCACTACCTTGGGGTGCTTGAGCCCCTCCGTCCAAGCAGCAAGGCAGGAGAAGTTTGTCCCAGGAGCTGTCCCTCAAGACCTTGAGCCTGACCCAGGAGGGGTCCTGTTCCCAGCCCTCTGGACTCGGACTAGCATTGTCCGGAAGTAGAGAGGAGTCCAAAGCTATAGGAATGTCAGTCTTAGGCTCCAGCGGCATAATAAAACACAACGTGGGGTTGGTGAGATGGTTCAGCTAAGAGCACTGGCGGCTCCTAAAGAGAACCTGGGCTCAGTTCCCAGCACCCGCATGGCAGTCCACCATAGCATGTGACTCCAGCTCCAGGAGATCTGATGCCTTCACACAGACGTGCATATACCAATACACATTAGATAGACAGAGACAGACAGACAGACAGATGAAATTTAAACTAACAGTGGAGAGTGGTGACCACTTTTTGAGAGCCAATGGCGAAGGGCAGAATAAGGAAATTCAAATTTGCCTGTGAGTGCGGAGATGCTGGGGAGAGCGTGGGGGACCCCAAACCAGCCTTTATCCAGCACAGTGGCTCCTCCACAGCCACATACCCCGCATACATCCGCTAACCTAACTCTCCTCCCCTAAGTACTCTAGCCCCTACCTATCAGGCTACCTACAGCGAGGGCACAGCTGCTTCCAGGAGCAGCCAGGAGTGGCTGGGCTCTGGTAGGGGTCCGACGGGCCATCCCTCTGTCCTCTCTCCCTGTCTCCAACAGACAGGCATCTGATGGTTTCCCAAAAGCAGGCACGGCTGCTCAGGTGAAAATGGTGGCTGTCAGCTGGGCGGTGGTGGTCCACACCTTTAATCCCAGCACTTGGGAGGCAGAGGCAGGCGGATTTCTGAGTTCGAGGCCAGCCTGGTCTACAGAGTAGGTTCCAGGACCGACAGGACAGAGAAACCCTGTCTTGGAAAAAAAATAAAGAAAGGAAGGAAGGAAGGAAGGAAGGAAGGAAGGAAGGAAGGAAGGGAGGGAGGGAGGAAGGGAGAAAGAAGGAAAGAAAGAAAATAAGAAAAGAAAGCAGGAGCCGGGCATGGTGGCACACACCTGTAATCCAATCCCAGCACTTGGGAGGCAGAGGCAGGTGGATTTCTGAGTTCAAGGCAATCCTGGTCTACAGAGTGAGTTCTGGCAGCCAAGGCTGCACACAGAAAAAAAAAAAAAAAAAAACAACAAAAAGCCGTTCCTGCTCCCACCAGCCCCCCCCCCACACACACACACACTGTGAAGCTCTCTCCACCCACTGTTCGGATCCCATTTTTCTTGTAGTCTATTGTCTTTAACCCTAAGCCTGGCCTGCATTGGAAGCAGAGGAGAGAGTGGGAGACTTGCTAAGGCCCTGAGTGTTGTGGTTATAAAAACATACAGAGGTACAGGAATATGTTCTGTGGGGGTGTGGTGAGGTGTGGGGGAGGGGCTGCCCCGGCGGGCCTGTGCCGAGGCCTCCCTTCCCCCTGAGGGACCCACCACACAACGGTGGTATGGCATAGAATAGAGTTTATTCAGGGCATGGGAAGGGGAGTTAGGGTAGTAGAGGCAGAGAAAGGCAGAGAGGATTGAGTAGAGAAGCAGAGGCCGGCCATGACCACGTGGAGAGAGTGGGGAGGGGGGAGGAGGAGAGACTAAGAGAGAGAGGAGGGGGCAAGTAGCCTGCTGACTACCTGGCTGTTGCCAGGTAACTGTGGGGTGGAGCTTAGACAGAATCCTCACACTGGGAGTTTGGGGCTGGGGCACAGCAGATGCGTCAGGAGCCAGTGAGGTCCCTAGAGGGCTTGGCCAGAAGCTAAGATTTATTCCTAGATGCCATGGAGTAGGAGAGTTGTATTTGAGTTGGATCTATCAGCTTCTAGAAGTTTCCCTGGTGATAAATTATTTCTCTGCCAGTGAAATGAACCAATTTAAGCCAGATATACAAAGTATACTTGGAGTATATATAAAGTCAGATTTATTGGGAGTCTCTGGGAGGAGGGGCAGAATTGTCCACTGGTCCCAGGGAAGTCGCCATGGGGAGAGAGAAAGGAGGGAGGGAAAAGAGAAAAAAAGCATATGCAGAGAGGAGGGAGGGGCCAAGGTGTCTGGGTTATATAGGAAAGAGCCATGGGGGTGGGGGTGGGGAGGGGAGAGGACGCTCAGCCCGTAGGCTGGAAGGGTTAGGACAGAGGCCCGTGTGCCAGGTCAGGACTGAGGGATGCTGGGATAACCTGGAGGCCAGGTCCACTTTGGTATGTTAAATAGGCACCTCAGCTGGTTGTCCTGTGTGTGTGTGTGTGTGTGTGTGTGTGTGTGTGTGTACACAGCTAAGGACTGAGGAGATTGCTCGTGCTCCAGGAGCCTGTGAGCCTGAGTGCAGATCCCCAGAACCCACAGAAAGCAGGTGTCAAATGGAGACGGGAGAATCACTATGAGTATCCGGCCAGATACCATAGGTCGTCTGTCCTCCAACTTCCACAAGCACACATACGTTTTACAACAGCAAAATCTTCCTGGGAGTGGTGGCACACACCTTTAATCCATGTAAGTCAGAGGCAGGCGGACCTTTGTGAGTTCAAGACCAGCCTGGTCTACATAGTGAGCCGCTGTAAAAAGGAAGCACGAGAGTTCGCTCTGCTGGAGAGGGGTGCAGGCCTGGAGACTGTGCCCCCGAAACAAGGACTTCTTAGAAGGAAGTAAGGAAGTGGCTTATTTTGAGTGTTCAAACAACTTTTTGTTTCGTTTTCCTTTTTTTTTTTTTTTTTGGTGTTTGGAGATAGTCTTACTATATAGCCCAGGCTAGCCTCAAAGTTATAATCCTCCTGCCTCAGCCACCTGGATGCCCCAGTTACTTTCAATGGAAGAAGGAACCTTCCCACAGAACAAACAGAAATCATCAAGCAGTGTATGCAGTAGTGCTGTAGGTAGGGGGATCAGGCGAGCAGGCTGGTGGTTGGTGGAGAAACTATAAGTCTCAGGTGCAATCTCTTAGTATTCTTAGCTGTAGGTTGGGTGTGGCCAGAGGCCTGCTAGGGTTAGTGATACCTTCGTAGCAGTCTGCCTGTTGGTCACAAGAATGCTAGGTCAGATGCAGAGGCTAAGTCAAGTGTCAGATAAAGAACCTGAGATGGTTTAGGAGCTTAGGGTAACTTGTTTTTGTTTTGATTTTGGGGGTGTGTGGTGGGGGAGGGGTTGTTTTGTTTGTCTGTTTTGTTTTGCTTCTTGAGTCAAGGTTTCTCTTTGTAGATCTGACTCTCCTAGAACTTGCTCTTAGATCAGGCTGGCCTGAAACTCCTGCCTCTGCCTCCTCTACCTCCTCTGCCTCTGCCTCTGCCTGCTCTGCCTCAGCCTCCCAAATGCCGGGATTAAAGGCGTGGCACCATGTCCAGCTGGTAACTTCATTTTTTTTTTTTTTTTGAGAGAGTTTCTCTGTATAGCCCTGGCTGTCCTGAAACTCACTTTGTAGACCAGGCTGGCCTTGAACTCAGAAATTCACCTGCTTCTGTCTCCCAGAGTGCTGGGATTACAGGCATGTGTCACCACCACCCAGCTTAAAATTAATTAATTTTCTCTTTATTCTTTTTTGTTTTTTTGTTTGTTTGTTTGTTTTTGTTTTTGTTTTTGTTTTTTTGAGATAGGGTTTCTCTGTGTAGCCCTGGCTGTCCTGGAACTCATTCTATAGACCAGGCTGGCCTCAAACTCAGAAATCTGCCTGCCTCTGCCTCCCAAGTGCTGGAACCAAAGTCATGCACCACCACTGCCTGGCTCCTTCCTTTCCTTTTTAGGGTCTTTCTTTCTTTCTTTCTTTCTTTCTTTCTTTCTTTCTTTCTTTCTTTCTTTCCTTCCTTCCTTCCTTCCTTCTTTCTTTCTTCTTCCTCTTCCTCTTCCTCTTCTTCTTTTTGGTTTTTTGAGACAGGGTTTCTCTGTGTAGCCCTGGCTGTCCTGGAACTCACTCTGTAGACCAGGCTGGCCTCAAACTCAGAAAACTCAGAAATCCGCCTGCCTTTGTCTCCCAAGTGCTGGGATTACAGACGTGCGCTACCACGCCCCGGCTTCCTTTTTAGTTTTTAAAGACAGAGTTTCTCCGTGTAGTTATGTTTATTATCCTGGAACTAGATCTATAGACCAGGTTGGCCTTGAACTCGGAGACCTGCCTGCCTCTGGCTCCTGAGTGCTGGGCTCATAGGTGTGTTCCACCAGATCTGGTTTAAATGGTTTGTTTTTATTTCCATAGATATTCTTAGGCCTCATTCTAGAATGTGCTTAAATTGCTTAGAAACCAAAGGGTCCTTTGGGTTTGGCTACTAAGTTTTATCAGGCAGGACTGTGGCTAGTCTGCTTTATTCCGCGGCTGTGGCATAGCCTCTCTCCACTGTGACCCTTGAGTTCTGAGGCTGTCCAGTCTGCCGCTGTGTCAGGCTCCTTTGCTGTGAGGTCTGAGGGTTGTTCAGAGTCATTCAGAGGAGTCTCTCCCCCAGCACTGGGTAGTGCTGTCGGTGAGGATCGAAGGGTCTGGGAGGGAGGGGCTCTTCAGGCACCCCAGGCTACCTCTCTCTCTCTGTGGCTCTCTTGCTTGCAGTGGCAGTGAGATGGCCGTGGCTGTGCTTCTGGGCTTACACCCACAGCGACCTCCTGGATGTCCAGAGTTAACCTTGCCTCGGAAAGCCCTACACCGGTTTACGGGGCTTCCCCTTCCCTGTGCACAGCCTCGAGACCACAACAAACAGCAAATCCGGGTGACAGTGATGTCGTTTCTCACTTAGCTGCCTGACACTGGGTGTGTTAAGAACTGTAGTTTCACACGTTTGTGGGTTTGTTCCAGGAAGGAAGGTAAATTTGATCTCTTGACTGAAAGCAGAATTCACATCATTTTCCCTCTGAATAAATAAACTGTGTTAAGTTTATACGATGGAACACAATATAACCACGGGAAGGGATATTCTTTTTTTTTTTTTTTGATTGTTTTGTTTTGTTTGTTTGTTTGTTTGTTTGTTTGTTTGTTTTTCGAGACAGGGTTTCTCTGTATAGCCCTGGCTGTCCTGGAACTCACTCTGTAGACCAGGCTGGCTTCGAACTCAGAAATCCTCCTGTCTCTGCCTCCCAGAGTGCTGGAATTACAGGCGTGTACCACCACTGTCCAGAGGGAAGGGATATTCTTAACCAGTTACCAAAAAAAAGAAAGAAAGAAAGAAAGAAAGAAAGAAAAGAAAGAAAGAAAGAAAGAGGGAGGGAGGGAGGGAGGGAGGGAGGGAGGGAGGAAGGAAGGAAGGAAGGAAGGAAGGAAGGAAGGAAGGAAGGAAGAAAAAGAAATGTACAGCAGTAGTGACGCACACCTTTAATCCCAGCACTTGGGAGGCAGAGGCAGGTGGATTTCTGAGTTCGAGGCCAGCCTGGTCTACAGAGTGAGTTCCAGGGCAGTCAGAGTTGCACAGAGAAACCCTGTCTTGAAACCCTCCCCTCTCCCCACACACAAAATATAAATAAAATAAAGTAAAATAAAAAAATAGAAAAAGAAAAAGAAAGGAAAAGAAAAATGGTGTGTTGTCTGAGACGTTCCAGACAGACATATCTGCAGAAACGGAAGATAAACCAGTGGTTGCCTAGTTCTGAGTACCGGGGCTTAGAGGGTGACAGTGGAAAGGCACAGGGTCACATTTAGGTGATAGAAATGTTCTGTAACTGTGGGGTGCACACACAACTGACTAAGAGCCACTGGGTTGGCTTCAAGAGTTATTTATTTTGTGTGAACAAGCTCTTTGCCTACACATATGTTTGTGCATCATATGTGTGCCTGGTTCTGCAAAGCTCAGAAAAGGGCTTTGGGTTCCCTGGAACTGAGGTTACAGACAGTGAGCCACTATGTGGTCTCTGGGAATGGAGCCTACGTCCTCTGCAAGAATAAGTGCCAGCTCTTCAGCCCCATTGTTTTCAAGTCTATCTTATGTACATGAGTATTTTGTCTGTCTGTCTATCTGTCTGTCTGTCTGTCTATGCAGCATCATATGATGTCTGGTGCCCACAGAGGAAAGGGGGCTGACCCATCTCTCCAGTCCCCGAATGCTCTTGTTCCTTTGAGACACGGTCTCTCTGTGAGACACGGGTCTGGCTGTCCTGAACGGGCTACGTAGATCCGGCGAGGCTGGAACTCCCAAAGCTCTACCTGCCTCTGCCTGGCAATCCCAAGCGCTGGCTCAAAGGCGTGCCCCATGACACCCAGCTCTGAATGGGGCACCTTAGAAGGGCAGGTTATATGCTATGTTCTCAATAAAACGAATGAGAAAAGGGAAAAGCTCACAAGAGAGCGGGCCTGGCAAAGACAGTGTCAAAAACATGTCCGAGGACACCACCTTGGTTAGAGCATGTCTCTACTCCACAGGCCGGGGCAGGAGAATTCATGGAGGCTTGAAAACATATTAAATAGCCAGTCGTGGTGGCACACACCAGTAGGGTTTGCTGAAGGAGGCAGAGGCAGGAGGATCATGACTTGGGGGCTAGCCTGAGCTACACATAATAAAAGAAAAGAAAGGGAAATTAAATAATTTTTATATTAAATAAAAATAAATAACGTGTGTGGTGGGATGAGATTGCTCAGATGATAAACACGCTTGCCCCCAAGCCTAAAGATCTGAGTTCGATCTCCAAAACCCACATAGTGGAAGAAGAGAACTAACTCCTGCAAGTTGTCCTCTGACCTCTATATTCACACTGTGGCATAGGTGGCCACACACACCTATGAGTGTGCACACGCACACGTATACATGCTAACAAACAAACAAACAAATGATTCTCTAATGTGCTGTTGGGCTCTTTCCTCCCGAGTGGATCATCCCATTTCTGAAGGGAAGCTTGAAAGTCTCAGGAAACAGAACATTCAAAAGACTCTGGAAGCTCAGAAACTAACAAGACTTACCAGACCGTTCCCAAATGTTACATAGCTTCTCTTCTTGGTGCCACCTACCGCCGGGGTAGGTACTTCAGGGATACAGCTTTGGTGAGTCACCTTCCATACTAGGGTGAGATTTGGTGACTCTGAGGATTTTGAGCCACCTCACTCCTGTAAGTAACCCCAATAAACCCATGAGCTCACTGGGGTAGACTTGGGTGGAGTCTTCTCCTTGGGCCGTCAGGATCCTCTGGGGTGAGTGGGTCTTTGCTCACATGTGCCCTGGGGACAGTCATGAACTCAGGCTAGGGAAAGCCTCAGGCCTGTGGAATGGAGGCATGCCCCACAGACCAAAGGCAGGTGCTGGCCTCTTGTTGAAAAGGGAACTGGGGCTTCTAGGGGCTGGAGCTGGGGAGGGTTGCAACGGAGGTTAAAAGGTCTGAAATGACATCTCTGGTGTTTTATTTCTCCATCTGGGACTATCATTCTCTCCAAGTTTTTTGGTATCTGAAAGTTCGCTTAACAATTTTGTCAGAACGAGCCACCATCTCCCCCAATGTTGGGCCCCTTCCCTCTACACGTGTAGAAGACCCACGCAGTCTCACTCTCTCCTGACCTACTCAGAAAGATCACTGGTGTGTTTATAAAAAAAAAGATAAAGAGGTATAAGATATGTTCTATGGGGGTGTGGTGAGGTGTGGGGAAGGGACTGTCCCAGGGGCCCATGCCGAGACCTCCCTTCCCCCTGAGGGACCAGCACACACGACGGTATAGCATAGAATAGAGTTTATTCAGGGCATGAGGAGGGGAGATAAGAGGGTAGTAGAGGCAGAAAAAGGCAGAGGAGAGAGGAGAGAAGTAGAGGCTGGCCATGACCATGTGGAGAGAGGGGGGAACAAGAGGGCAAGAGGCAGGAGGAGGAGGAGGAGGAGGGGCAAGCAGCCCCTCTCATAGTGGGCCACGCCTACCTGGCTGTTGCCAGGTAACTGTGGAGAGGAGCATACTTGGCTGTTGCCAGGTAACTGTGGGGTGGAGTTTAGACAGAATGCTACACATTAACAGTCATACAATGCACTCTGCTGCAGTCTTTTTTTTTTTTTTTTTCTTCGAGACAGGGTTTCTCTGTATAGCCCTGGCTGTCCTGGAACTCACTCTGTAGACCAGGCTGGCCTCGAACTCAGAAATCCACCTGCCTCTGCCTCCCAGGTGCTGGGATTAAAGACCACTGCCCGGCTCAGTCTTTTGTTTTGAAGTTCAGTCTTTTGTTTTGAAGTTTGCTGATTGTTTTTTTGGGGAAAATCTTCACTTTCCCTTTAACCCCTGAGGCACTGATCTCCTCCAGCTCTGCACAAGCCATGGAACAGGCCTTTGAACTGGTAGAGCACCAGTCGCTGGGGCTGGAGCACGCTTGCCTTCGGTCTCCAGAGGAGTCCTCAGGCTGATGCTGCTGGAGCTGAGCCCCCGTGTGAGTGTGGTCACCACTTCTGACCAAAACTGCCAGGCTCACGATTCCCGCCACACGACGCCATCTCTTACCACCCCAGGTTAGACCACTCTGTTCAGTTAAACCCGTCAGCTCCCCTCCAGCCAGGACCAGTGCCGTCCGTGTCAGCACCCCCACTCAACGCTGTGGGGACAGCCACCCTCAACACGCACGGCCCCCAGACCTGTCTGCTCCTGCAGCCTCTCTGCCCCCCTCTGCTTCCTGGCCTCAGCCTCTCGCCTACTCGTTCTTTTTAATGTTTCAAAACTTGGAGATGGCACCTCCACAAAGAAAAACACACTGAACAAATGTTCAGCTAGCGGGTCATCGAGTTAGAACGTTCTTTAAAAAGCACTGTTAAATCATGAGCTCTTTTGAACACGGACAAGCATAAAAACTAAAATAGACATCCTTAATAGACATCCACCGCTGTGTTCCGCAGTGAAATTTCTTCTTTTAAAAAGCTTTACTTACTTCATATATGAGTGCTCTGTGTGCATGGACACCTGCGGGCCAGAAGAGGGCGCCAGATCCCATTGCAGATGGTTGTGAGCCACCATGTGGTTGCTGGGAATTGAACTCAGGACCTCTGGAAGAGTAGTCGGTGCTCTTAACCACTGAGCCATCTCTCCAGCCCTCTAGTGTGAAACTCTACTGTCTTTTCTTGCATGTTCCATTCTTCTAGACTAGAACCCAGGGCTTCGCTGTTGCTCAAGTGATCTACCACAGAGCCATAGTCTAACTCCAGATCTTAATATGTGAAATGTTTCTAACGGAGGCTCCCACAGACTCTCAGCTCTCTCCTTCACGTCTAGAGCTGGAGTCCCCATGGGGCTCCAGTCTCCTGAATGTCCGTGCCAGGGTTGCAGGCATCTAGAGTCTGCTTTGATTCAGGCTTCACAGAGGGTATCACAAGCCACAAGAAGTGACATACTCCTGCAGTCCCCACTCAGGAGGCTGAGGCAGTAGGATCCTGGGTTTGAAGTCAGCCTGGGCTACAGAATGATAACCTTCTAGAGAAAGGAGCAGGAGCTACAGCAGCAGCAGCAGGAGGAGGAGGAGGAAGAGGAGGGTCTTCATAATACAGTTCCTTTTCCTTCCCATCCCCCACCCCCTTTTAAATATGTTTTGGGGGAGATTAGTCTTTGGTGGACATAGTTTCACTATGTAGCACAGGCTAGCCAGGACTCAGTGCTGGGATTACAGGTATGAACCATCCCTTTCACAGAGGTTGGGGATGTCAGTGGGATTGAGGCAGGGGGCTTCCATGGCCCCAGGATCTCAAATCTGAATGATCCAGTGTTGTTCAGGGAATGGAGCCCACTTCTTGATCTAGGGCTGAGGACATTCCAGTCATTTCTAATTGTTTCCTTACAAACATTTTGCCACAACCATCATGGCCTGTGAGAGGCTCCAGGCCACCACCAGGCTGTCTCTAAATGGAGTCCCTGGGAGTTCCGGGGACCAGATGGCTTCCGGTAGGAAAGGAGGCGTGGCTTCGCACTCCACCAGCACCTGGTGTTATAGACTTAACACATGTCACACTGTGGGACTTGCTCATTTTGGAGGGTATCAGGCATTAGCTGTGCCCCTTTCCAGGGCGACTTCCTTGGTTGCTGTGCCTACCCAGGAGAAGCTGGCACCTCCCCTGCATGCCCACAAATCTCATGCACTGTAAACCTCCACTTGCACACCTGCCTTCCCAGCAGACCTCCGGGCCTGCTCCTTATCTGCCCATTCCCCTGCGTCCTGCACAGCCCTCAGGCGTGGCCAGTGCTGACTAACTGCTCAGGAAGGGAATCAGTGAGCCTGGGGTTCCCTCCAGGGTCATGGCCCCTGCCGCACCAGAGAAGCCTCTAGAAACTGCTCAAGAAACACTAAAGCGACCTGTGCCGCCAGACCTTGGATGCCACTAACCAGGCACCCGGAGGCCTCCAGGCCGCCCCAGGGTGCTGCTCTTGGAACCAGAGCAGGCAGGGGCCACACCACAGGCATCCCTTGCTGCTGCCACTTGCAGTGGAGTTTGGTGACAGTGACAATTGCTACCCTTCATATCACTTTCTTTTAAACTGTGCCAAGAACTAGGACATTTGACATTCAAATTCTCTTTCTCATAATTTAAAGCCACATGGGATCCGTTTGCTGTTTCTGTCAGCCTCCGGCACTTATTTTCCCACTGTGGATCTGGCTGGTGGCCCCAAGTCCCTGGACAGGGAGGGAGTAGGTGAAGGACTCCCAGTCCAGGACTCTTTACTCTATTCCTGAGCCTGGAAAGTGCCCCTTCCCCATTAGGCAGTATTCCTGGGCACTACTAAGCCCAGCCATACCTTACACTTATGCATATTTAGCTGGAAACACACTTGAAGACACCCAGAATGCTCGCAGATTTGAGCATAAGACCCGTTTAACATTTGCAGAACACGGACTGGGTCTGAAGCAGCGTGGGAATCTTTCTGTGATGTCTAGCCATACCCACATACAGTGGTCCCGAGGATCCAAGAGGCCCAGTCTGCAGACACTTAACCTTTTTGCTCCAGGCCTTATGTCGCTGTGGCAAATGGCAGGAGCGTTTGATATAGGAGATCTGTTCACTTCATTGGCTGAGAACAGAGGAACGGGAGGGGTAGTGTCCGTGTTCAGTGACCTCACTTCCTGTTACCAAGACTACCTCTTACAGAGCCCTGTAACTCCACAGTCTGGAACCAAGCCTTGAGCACTGGAGCTAGGCATGATGGCGCATATCCATGTTACCCCAGCATCTGGGAGGATAGGTCAAGAGGATTATAAGTTTGAGACCAGTCTAGGCAAGACTGTCTCAAAGGAGGAGGAGGAGAAAGAGGAAGAAGAGGAGGAAGAAGAGAAAGAAGAGAAGGAAGAAGAGGAGGAAGATAATCTGGGAGATATCTCAGAGGTTAAGAGTGCTTGGTACAAACCAAAAAAACAAAACAAAACAAAACAAAAAAAAGAATGTTTTCTAGCCAGGCGGTGGTGGCACACGCCTGTAATTCCAGCACTTTGGGAGGCAGAGGCAGGCAGATTTCTGAGTTCGAGGGCAGCCTGGTCTACAGAGTGAGTTCCAGGACAGCCAGGGCTATACAGAGAAACCCTGTCTTGAAAAAACCAAATCCAAAAAAACAAAAACAAAAACCAAAAAAAGAGTGCTTTGTACTCTTGTAGGGGACCTGAGTTCATTTCCCAGCACCCACATCAGACGAATCACAACTGCCAGTCACTGCAGCTCCAGAGGATCCAACACTATACTTCTGGCTGGCCTCCACGGGTACCTGCACACACATGTGCACACACACACACACACACACACACACACACTCACACACATACACACACACACACACACACACACACACACACACTCACACAGAAGAGGGGACATATTTTAAAAGAAAGAAACAGAGCCTGCAAGATGGCTCAGCAGATAAAGGTACTTTATCTGCTACAAAGACTGACGGTCCGAGTTCTATCCCTGGAACCCATATAGTGGAAAGAGACAGAACCAATCCCCTTGAGTTCTCCTCTGATGTCCACAGGCATGCCACGACATGTTTGCACGTATGTGTGCACACGCATGTGCATGCAATTAAAAAATAAACATAATTTTAAAAAGAAACAAAACTCCACAGGAGCCTTTGGAAATTAGTTAAGACCCAGACAATAGCACCGAGGAACCTGCTAGGCCCTGGAAGCTAGGACCTTACACTCAGAAAGAAGCAGGCAGGTGGGGACCCAGACTCTACTCTAAGTCGGTGTGTTCCAGTGTGACTATCAGCAATGCTAATTCCTGGGCATGCCAGGTTGAGTATGGACGCTTTATCACAGGGCCTTTGCTGCTTATTGGTACACCTGAGCCAGTGTTAGAAACGGCTTTTACATTTTTTTTAAAGATTTATTATTATATGTAAGTACACTGTAGCTGTCTTCAGACACACCAGAAGAGGGCATCACATCTCATTACGGATGGTTGTGAGCCACCATGTGGTTGCTGGAATTTGAACTCAGGACCTTCGGAAGAGCAGTCGGTGCTCTTAACCTCTGAGCCATCTCACCAGCCCCCGGCTTTTACATTTTTGAAACAGAAAAACCTTGTTTTCAAACAGGACACTCAAGAACGATTACGCTAACAGAACCTATTTTGTGAACTGTGTTAGTTTTGACTCGCTATCGAGTCAGAGTGTGTTTGACTGATTGGCTTACTTTTGAACCCATGATTTTCAAGTCCAGAAAGTGGCTTCGAGAAGCCTTGCTGTGTTGTTGACAGCAGATGTCTAATATGCTGGGGTCTCCTGCAGCCGCTGAGCCTGTTCCCAACCCTTGGTGGGGACAGTGAACCTCTACCACACTAGCTGGAGGGCACGCCTACCGAGGGGCCTGGGCCTGACTCGCCCTCACAGTTCATGTCCCAGGCAGGACAGGACGTAATCTCTGCTGACACATGCCTCCTTCCGGCACGATAAGAGCAGAGAGCAGAGTGAGAGCGCAGGGCCTTCCCAGGTGAAGGGAGCTCTCGATTGCCACGTCCTGGGCTCCCACTCGCCAAACCCATCTGGGCACATTTCCTGACCTCTGGCTGTGATCTAAGCTCACAGAGCCTGCAGAAGGCAGAAAGGGAGGAGTCAGGCTTCTGACCCACAGTGGGAGGTGGATACACAGCTGACTGTCCTTTCTGCGGATCTTTCTGCGGATTCCTCCATGTCCCTGGGACTGCGTCCTCACGCAAACCTGGCCCACTCCCAACCCTTTCCCCTCTGACTTGGTACAAAATGGCGACTACACAAAGATACCGACTGGGGATCTATAATCTCCGAGGGCTTTCCAGGGCAAACCAACCGTGCCCCTCTTAGCAATCCTCTGCAGTTCCTGCACCTTTTCTCTCCTCTTGAGCCTCTGTGGACCAGGAAAGGTCATCTTCTCATTCTCCTCCTGACTAGTATTGAGCAAGCCCGTGAGCAATTATGCTAATTGCCAAAGAAAGCACCACAAAGACTCGCAGACTCCCAGGAGCCTCCCAGAGCTATGGGGCGAGTCCTCCACTCTTCAGACCCTCTGCTGACTCACTGGTGAAGTGTGGAGCCCGACAGCCAGCAACAGCCATTTCCTTAGGGGCTGTTGTGAAGCTTAATTGCAGGTCACCATGCAGGGAGGCAGTGAGGATGGTGCTGGACACAGTGCCACTGTCCCGAGCGTGTGGGCCACACACAGGGCATGCCTGGCATCCTGACTCGTATCTGCAGCATGACGGCCCCGAGTGATGCCCCTCAAGCTCCTGGCCCACAGCAGGCCCCCGCTCCCACCAAAGGAACATAAGAACTCAGGCACACAGCACGCACACCAACGCCACCCACAGTTCGTGTGTCCACCATCCCAAGTGGAATCAGTAAGATGGACTCCCAACAGGCTTCTCTCGGAAGAAAGTGCTCTCCCACAGGCCCTGGTCTTTGTGCAGCGCTTAATGTGGGCTGAGAAGAGAGCGTCAGTGCTTCCTGTGTGTGCATTTAACACAGGCAGAGGGAGAAAACCGTGGGTCTTCTAAGGCCTACTTAAAAAGCCCAATTTAGGAACAGACATTAAGGTTCAAAGACTGAAATCACAGAGGGTATAGCTGTGGCCGAGGAGGGCCTACGTAGATCAGACAATGAGACTCAGAGAACGCCCCCCCACACACACACACCTCGGGAGCCTGGTGCCATCTGAGTCATGGCGACTCGGGCCAGGCTCCCAGCTTTGGAAGCCTTTCTCTGTCCTTGTCCCCTTTCTGTTTTCAGATCTTTGTGTGCTGCCCTCCCTCCTAAGGGGATAAAAGGGCCCTGGCCGGGCGGTTAGGATCCAGAAGACCAAACGCAGCTGTCCACCTCTGGTCTCGGCACAGGAAGATATCCAAGGTCACCTGCTATGCACAGTCGGGGGGCAGGAGGGGTACAGAGGCCCTGTCCAGCTTTGATGGTTCCAAAGTGGAAGCGGGTGCCTGAGAGAGCTGGAAGTTAAGTCCTGCAAAAGTGAGACCAAGGGCAGCCGTGGGAAATCCTGGAGCCCTCCCCACCCTGGCCAGTTTACCTACTGAGAATGTGAACCTCCAATCTGCATCCGTTATACATACACTAACGAGGCCCTGTTAGGAAATATGGCCACCACTTTAGGATGGACACCATCCTCTGAGATAAAACGGTAATTGTTTATGCAAGAGGAGGTATTATTGGCTGGGCAGTGGTGACACATACTTTTTGTTTGTTTTTTGTTTTTTCGAGACAGGGTTTCTCTGTGTAGCCCTGGCTATCCTGGAACTCACAATGTAGACCAGGCTGGCCTCGAACTTAGAAATCCACCTGCCTCTGCTTCCCAAGTGCTGGGATTAAAGGCTTGTGCCACCACCACCCGGTGGCACATACTTTTAATCCCAGCACTTGGGAGGCAGAGGCCAGCCTGGTCTACAGAGTGAGTTCCAGGACAGCCAGGGCTATACAGGGAAACCCTGTCTCAAAAAAAAAAAAAAAAAAAAGGAGGAGGAGGAGGAGGAGGAGGAGGAGGAAGAAGAAGAAAAAGAAGAAGAAGAAGAAGAAGAAGAAGAAGAAGAAATAGAAGAAGAAGAAGAAATAGAAGAAGAAGAAGAAGAAGAAGAAGAAGAAGAAGAAGAAGAAGAAGAAGAAGAAGAAGAAGAAGAAGAAGAAGAGATATTGCTTATGTGTCTCTAGGTTTCCAGCAGCCAGCGACTGTTCAAAGTGTTCAGTACTGTCTCTAGTATGAAAACTGCCGGCAGGCAGTCTCTGCAGTGCCTGCTAGATGGCGTCCACCAGGGGGCGATGTAGCCCAACCAGGCAATGGGCAATGCTGCCCTGCCAAGCGGCCACCTCACAGACCCCTCACTCACAGACTCCTCAGTTTTCCTGTCTGTTGTCTCGGACACAGAGCAATGATTCAGGGGCTCAGGAGCCAAGGGTCCTCCACTGATGGGCTGGGCTGGTAGTGCTGACAGGTGACTTGATTTCCAAGGTGTGGCACTTCTGAGCAGCTCTTCCTAGCTTCACCGGGCAGTATGCAGATTCTCACCTCGCCTAACTTGCTCTCGATCCTGATGCACATAATATCAGGAGAGCTTTCAAGATATGGTGTCTGGGCCTCCTGCAAGATGACAATGTCACTAGACCTGGCTAACCTGGGCACTGGCTTCCAGGACTCGGCTAGGACTGCGACCCCTGCTAAGAATTTGGTATGAAAGACATGGACCGCTTCTTCTTCCTCCAGAAAACACCAAATGGCGGATGACAAAGGATTAGAAGGCTGAGGTGGCTTCTGTGACGGAGGATTCCACAGCGGTCTTAGGGGACAGGGCCGTGGTGGAGGCCATGGGGCTCGTGGAGGTGAAGCTGAAGACAAGGAGTGGATGCCCCTCATCAAGCCTGGTTAACCGCCTAGTTAAGGGCGTGAAGATCAAGTTGCTGGAGGAGATCTATCTGTTCTCCATGCCCATTAAGGAGTCTGAGGTCACTGACTTCTTCCTGGGCACACCCCTAAGGGATGAGGTTCTGAAAATCAGGCCAGTGCAGAAACAGACTCGGGCTGGCCAGCAGACCAGGTTCAAGGCATTTGTCGCTATTGGGGACTCCAATGGTCAAGTTGGTCTTGGTGTTAAGTGCTCCAAGGATGTCTCCACTGCCATCCCAGGGGTCAACATCTCAGCCAAACTTTCCACTGTCCCTGTGCGGAGAAGCTACTGGGGGAACAAGATTGGCAAGCCCCACACTGCGTGCAAGGTGACAGGCCGCTGTGGCTCTGTGCTGGTGCGTCTCATCCCTGCCCCCAGAGGCACTGGCATCGTCTCTGCTCCTGTGCCCAAGAAGCTACTGATGATGGCCAGTATAGATGACTGCTACACATCAGCAGAGGTTGCACTGCCACCCTGAGCAACTTTGCCAAGGTCATCTTTGATGCCATCTCCAAGATCTACAACTACCTGACTCTTGACCTCTGGAAAGAGACTGTGTTCACCAAGTCTCCTCATCAGGAATTCACTGATCATCTTGTGAAAACCCACACCAGTCTCTCTGTTCAGAGGACCCAGGCTCCAGCTGTGGCTACCACATAGGGGTTGTTATACAAGAAAAATAAATGAATTAAGTATGAAAACAAAAAAGACACGTACGTTTTATGAGTATGCACTGCTGAATTCCAGGCAGCCTAACAGACACCCAAAGGCTGGCTGGTCCTTCTATCCATCCGTCTATGTGTCTATCCACTCACCCATGCATCTTTCTTTCCTGTAGTTCTGTCCTGTACCCCCAGATGCAGCACCCTCAGAAGTGGGCACATCTGGGCTCAGTGGTCCAGAGGACCTGGGTTTGGCTCCTCATCCCAAGTGGCCCATGTTAGGGACGGTTTTGTGCACTGTATTTCAGATGCTGGCTTCTGTGCCCGGGACCTGGCTGTAGTTCGCACGTTGGCACTATCATGATTATTGGAGGATCTCCTGTCTCGATGATGTATAAAGATTGTTTTCTAATAAAGTGCTGATCAGCCAGTAGCTGGACAGAAGAGAATAGGGCGGGACTTCCCATCCCAGTCAGCAATTCCCAAGGAGGGAGAGAGAGAACAAGAGAGAGAGACAGAGACAGAGAGGGAGAGAGAGGAGGACCAGGAGGATTCACTATGAGGTCCCCGTGAGAGAGCAGCCATGAGGTCACACGTGGACCAGAGCGAGCCAGGGCAAGACTCAGTTGGCAAGTGATTGGCACGTGGTTGGGAAGTGCCGAGGCCAGCACGGCGGGCTAGGATAGCTCAGGACCTGCCCAGCTTGGCACTTGCAGCTTATTAATAAATATAAGGTCTCTGCGTCATTTACGTAGAAACAAGGAGTCACATTAACAAACAAACAAACAAACAAACAAACAAACAAACTCCCAGAATTCCATTCACAGCTAACAATTCCCTGTAATCCCAGCCAGCAGGGGATCTGATTCCTCTGGCCTCCGAGGGCACCTGCTCTTACATGCACATGTGCGCACACACACCGAAGAATAAAAATACATTTAAAGCAGGCGCATGGAAGGAAGGAGGAGGAATCCCACCGAGCCACTAGCTCCCTGCTGATCTTGCAGAACGCTTGCCCCCCCCACCCCCCCACTCCCACCCCCACCCCCGTCAGGAGAACCCCTACGCAGCTCCTCAGACGCCAGGCTTCTGCTCACTTCCTGTCCTCCTTCAGTTAACACGGGCAGAAGCAGGCGTTCTGGCAAGTCTGGCCATGAGACTCCTGAATACTTCTGCCTGAAAGGTGAACACGGAGTGACTGGGTAGATACGTATTAGTTGTCTACCTGCAGTCTTCCAGGGCGGCTGGGGGTGGGGGGAGGGTAGAATGTGTTTCCTCCCCGAGGGGTGGGGTCACAGTGGTTGCTGATTACTAAGCCAAGTCTATGCAATAGAGATAGACACAATTATGTCACCAAAGCTAACAGCGATATCATGGTCTGCCCTGTTTTCCGATGAGGAAGTGAACGTGGGGTTCTGGGAGATTGTCACTTGCTGAAGTCACTAGGACACACAGCATGTAAAAGCAGGGCATTTTGAGTGCCAAGCCTGTGCTCCTGGTCCCAGGCTCCAGAGCATCTGCACTGCCCTCTCCTGCACCCAGTGGGCTGGGCTTCCTGCTGCTTGTATATCCACTTGGCAGGGGCCACCTGCCTGCTTCCAGACCCTCAGATGCTAGGGAAAGTGGCTTTGAGCCTAGCAGAGAGGCATTTCCTGGCCAATGGGCCAGGCCTGGCACCTACTCAAAAGCTGGGGACAGGTCTAGAGACAGACATGTGCGCTTCCAGGCATTCTGGCAGAAGCAGGATCCCTGAGAGCTGCTTCCCACAGCAAGTGAGGGCTTCCTGAGGCAGGTCCCACAGGCACCGGCCACTGGCCGTGTGTGACGTCTTCCCAAACCAGCTGTTCCCAAGGCGGCACGGGTGGATTAGTGGTTCCGTTCCACCAGCGAGGAGACAGACCGCTAAGGAAGGGAGCCAGTGTGTAGCAGCAGTGAAAACTCAAACCTTCCACTTCTTTTCTAGATACTGTGTTCTCACCACGCCCCATTGCCTGAAGCTGAGAAACCACTTACCCCCCCCCCCTTCCTCAGGGGAGGAAACCCATCTTTGCATGTGAAGCTGTGGACCAGGCTCTGCTTAGAGCAACAGGGTGGCAGGTACCCCCTGTGCTATAACTATTGCCACGGCCTCATGAGGGTGCTGGAGACCTTTGCATGTTGTAGCAGAAGCAGGACAGGGGGGACCCTAGGCACCTCCTTTCCTTATTCCAGTGTCACCATGTCACATTGTCTGTGAGGATCAGCGTCACTGCCTCCAGTGTCCAGGCTGGCCCACCACAGGTACAGTGGGAGGCAGTGTGCTTTCTGAGGACGGAGAGAGAACAGAACTGCACTCCCATCCCATAATGTTCTTCCTTGGCCAGTTCCAGTCCATCTTGCCTTCTCAGACTGTGGAAATTTGTACCTCAGCCCAAAAGAATGAACTGCTGGCAGTCAGTAGCATGGTTACTGGGCCAGCCAATCAGGAGCTAGGACCGCCTCATCCACCTCCAGGACAAAGAGCCAGCTGGGCCCCAGGGGCTGGACCAGAGGGGCCCAAGGGAGGGCCTTGTCTGAGAACGGTGCCCCAGGCTGCAGGCAGGAGCAGACGGAGGGAGGCAGGGACAAACTGGAAGCTTATAGAATGGGAGCCATGGAAGCGTGGAGAGAGCCCAGTCAGAGTGCCCCCCACACACACACACACACCTCGACCACGCCGCACACCTCGACCACGCCGCACACCTCGACCACGCCGCACACCTCGACCACGCCAGCTGGGCGCGCGGGCAGCTGCCAGGTGCTGTCTCTCAGAGCAGACTCCTTGACTGTGCAGTCAGTCTGGTCAGCATACTGGAACAAACCATCCAGGCACTAGGCACTTTCTCCCCCACCCTGCCCCTCTCTTTTCCAGACAGGTAAGGACTCCTGTGGGATGTTTTAAGAATGTAGATTCTGAGTCCTGTCCCAAGAACAAAGATAAACAATAAACAGATGTGTAGTTTCAGGTAGGTGTGGAGACACACACCTTTTATCCCAGCACTCAGGAGGCAGAGGTAGAGGCAGAAGGACCTCTGTGGGGCCAGCCTGGACTACAGAGTAAGCTGAAGGTCAGCTGAGACTACACAGAGAGGCCCTGCCTCAGAAAGCGAAACACTAAGCAGACACTAGTACTGGGGCGCACTTCCACCTCTGTGCCCCCACTCCCACTTTCAGGTCTGACTTTCCGCCCCTCTGAACTTCTGGGCTGGCCCTCTCTATCTAGACACAGATTACAGCCAGTCTCACCTCCTAATATAACCCCACAGTGACATCTGGGGTTCCTGCAGTGCCAGGGCTCTGGGGCCAAAGGAAACCCCTAAACACAAACACATTTGCATGAAGACCCAGGGGTATGCCACTGCAGACAACAGTGACAGGAGCACCTGCCACCAACTTCCTGGGACATAAATGTCCCCACAGCCAGGTTGGTACCATTCAGTATTTATTTAGACACACATAAAAGAACCTGTGGTTCAGACAGCTTATACTCTTCTTTTGGTCATATATATACACACATACATACATACATACATATATATGCATATGTGTGTATATGTATATATATATATACACACACATATACATACTTTTGTGTTTTTGTTTTTGTTTTTTGTTTTTTGAGATAGGGTTTCTCTGTGTAGCCCTGGCTGTCCTGGAACTCACTCTGTAGACCAGGCTGGCCTCGAACTCAGAAATCCACCTGCCTCTGCCTCCCAAGTGCTGGGATTACAGGCGTGCGCCACCACTGCCCGGCCATATTAAAAAAAAAAAAAAAAAAAAAAAAAAAAAAAAAAAGGTCAACACATCACCAGTCTCCTACATGCTTTCTATACTGAGCAATATATACAGCCTATTATATATATGTGCATATATATAATATATATTTCAATAACTACATTCAAGTAATGAAACACAGGATTTACAGTTTCCCTCTGATGGCAAAGGGAAGGCAAATTCACAAACAGTTCACAGAGGAGTACTGTGAGCCCAGCCAACAGGAGCCGGACCCTCTGAGGAAGAGGGGCGGCAGCAGCAGAAATCAACCAGTCACCCACTATTCTCCGCGGGCAGTGCGGATGTACACCAGTGCCGACAGGCCTACTCTGCAGGGGTTTAAAGCAGGTGTGGGAGATCATTTCTCCAGGAATTGCTCGAATTTGGGATTCACAAAGGAGAAGCCACGGAAGGCTGACTGGTCCATAGAGTCGATGAGGTTCTTGTCACTGAAGGAAAGGTTGGGTTTCTCATTCAGGAACTCTGGGTCAAAGTTGCTGTAGTCTGAAGGGGATTTCTGTGAGCAAAAGGCAGCAGCGGGTCAGAACGCCTGCAGGGGTGTCTCCACAGTCTGCCTTCAGAGACACGGCAGGCGCCCAGGCTTCTGCGGCCCTTGTCTGGGCCAGCCAGGGCGGTCAACTCAGCCAGGAAAGAGGATGTCACTGGTAACCCAAGGACAGTCCCATCACGGGGGAATGCTATTTCCCCAAGGGATGAGGAAGGCAGGCATGGTGCACTGGGTAAGTCAGGACAGGGGACATCCTCCAGAGCAAGGCCAGTGAACTACGGACTATGGGCCGGCCACGTCCCCTCCTCTGCTCTTAATGGAGGCCAATAAGCTAAGAATAGCTTTTGCTATTTTTGGTTAGTTGGTTTTAGTTTTGGTACCTTTGAAACAAAAGTCTCATTATGTAGCCCAAGCTGTCTACAAGTTCATGATCCTCCTGCCTCAGCCTCCCAAACACTAGAACCGCTAAGCACCACCACTCACAGCTCTAGCCTCTATGATTTTAAATGGTTGGGAGAGAGGGAAAAAAAGACTATCCAATGGCATATGAAAATGAGGTCACATGCAAATGCCTGTGCCACAAATCGAGTTTTATGACTACACAGCCACACTCATCTGCTGAACGAGGAGCGCGGCTGCACTGAACGCGGGCTGTAAAACTCCAAATATTTATTCTCAGGTTGTTTATAAGAAAAGTTCCTAATTCACTGCCCCTGAGGACTGTATAAGATGATAACAGGTTTCCGGTGACCTTTGGGCCAAACTGAGCTAGAATGCATGAGCGTTTGAGCTAGCACGGTCTTGACTGGTAAACTGTCGGAATCCGATCAGGAGAATCGGAGGCCTTGCAGTTAGGCAAGTGCTCCTCAACCAAGCTGTTCCCTAGCCCTCAGGGCTGGATTGATGGGCTCTGAAGTAATATTTGTTTACATAGAAATCCAGATCCCTGGCTTCTTTTGAGAACTGGTGGAGTAGGGGAGAAAGAGCACATCCTTCTTTCTTCTTACCATACACCACAGTCCCAGAGACTGTGGCTACTACTCCATTTGCAGAAAAATAGGCTCAGAGACATTAGGCCTCTCCGTGGCAGAGACTTGATGGGTAAAGACAGGAATCTGGTTTTTGCTCTTGTTTTCGCTCTTTCCAGACGGTCTCATGCCACTGAGGCCTGAATCCCTGCTCTTCCTGCCTCTGCCTCCCATGGGCTGGGATTACAGCTATGTCCTACTATGCCTGGTTTGGGTCTTTTATCTTTACCTTTACCTGGGGCTGACCTGTTAGGTGAGTACTGTACAGCTACACCAGAGCCCCTGGGCCCACTTCCTGTCAGCCCCACTCTCAGGGCTGAGATCCCACTGGCCTGCTTACATACCTGCCCTGCCCCCAGAGGCAGAGGCTGTTCACATGCCCATTGTGTGGAGGAAGAAACCTCTTGGGAGTGAGAGCCATATGCAGCTCCTACAGCTGGGCCAGCCTGTCACCCTGGTCAGAGAGCCTCTGACTATGAGATCCGCAGGGGGAAGTGCTCTGCTGTCTCAAAGCACAAATGTGGGGCATGCCACAGAGACTGCCCAGTGGGAACAGTATGTCCTGACTGAGGACAGGAAGCAAGAGATCAAAGACAGCCAGAGAAGGAGCTATGACCACAAAAGGGACTCTGTGCCTTAACTTTCTTTTAAGACAGGATCATGCTGTGAAGCTGGGCTTCAAGTTGAGGATCCTGTATCTTGCTATGCATTAGGGTTACAGTGCACTGATGCACACACCCAGCAGCTTCCAGCTTCCCAGGGACATGATATACTTATCTCAGCCAGTCCTAGTAGCTGCTGAGGATGAGGCCTTGATACCAACCAGCTCACTACCTGGGATACCCTCTACCTCTCTGACATCTGAACCTTACACCAGTTCTTCCAAAGCATCCTCACAGACCACTCTGGTCCCTGCATTCCTGGTTCCTACTGCTATTCCCTCCAGGAAGCAACCTGTAATGTGTGTGCCCAGTGACATCTCCCGTACTGTGTGCCCTGAGTCATCTCCCATACTGTGTTGCTCTGTGGCATCTCCCATACTGTTGCCTTCTATCACAGAGTGTCACCAGTGTGCAGGCATCTTGTCTGAGCTCCTCGGAATTTTTAGGACTTTTTCTTACCTTGCCAAAGCCTAGCACAATGCTCTGTACTGAACAAGGACTCAGCGGGTCCACTATTTGTGATTGATGAATAGACAGATAGAGGATGGAAGAGAAGCCCTAACTCTGGTGGCCAAAATACAGCTCCAGGAACACAGGGTACTGAAGAATGTAATTATGAGAAATAGCTGCTAGCAGGCGTGGCGGTGTGTGCCTGCAGGGGTATAAGAAGCCCAGGAGTTCTGAGCCAGTCTGAGCAACAAAGTGAGGTCCTGTCTGTCTGTCTGTCTGTCTCAGACAAGATCTTGCTATGTAGCCCTGGCTGACCTAGACTGACCTCTCTTACATCAGCATCAGGTCCCTCGAGGCCACCACTACTGGGATTGCAGGTACATGCCACTTTTAGTTGTTGCTTTGAAACAGGGTCCCACTATGTAGCTGAGGACTCACTATGAAGACTAGGCTGGCCTTGAACTTGTGGCTACTCTCCTGCTTCTGCCTCCCAAGTACTAGGATCACTGGTGTGCTCCATCATGCCTGCCCCTGCCCCTGTGTCTGCTGCTTCTTTGGTGGCTGAGGATCACACCTAGGGCCCTGTATGTGCTAGGTTAGGTTAAGCGCTCTGCCACTGAGTCATACTCCCCAGCCCGAGACCCTCAATCTACAGTTCCAAACGTCTCCTGAATGACTTCGGGGCTGAGATCATGAGGATGCAAGAGCAGAGGCTGTGGTACACAGCGTGCCAGGAGAGATCAGGAAGCAGGTTGCTGGAAGGAAAGTGGGGTGTGTGGGGATGCTGCAGGGCAAGGGGCAGAGGAAGGGAGGGCCAGGCCTGGAGCAGGGGTGGGGTGACATACCACTTTGGGCTTAAAGGGCGGCTCCACCTTCCGCATCTCCAGCAGGGACCAGTTGATAGTCTTGAAAAAGGGGTGAGTCCTGATGTTTCCTGTTACTCCCAGCCTCTTGTCAGGGTCCCTCTCGAATAGCTGCAATACACAGGGCCTTGGTCAGAACTCAAGGCCATGGGAAACCGGAGCTCTGCAAGCTGCTGGCAGCCTTATGGCTCCAAGACTAGACAGGCTCAGCCCAGGGGACTCGGGCTGAGGGTCAAGCTGTGCTTTCCTGCTGCCCACACTCTGGCTAGGCGCTGAGGCCTAGGACTTTCTATGTGCTTCTAGCAACTCTGAGGCAGTGTGAAGATAAGGAGAGAGCGGTTAAGTGGCCCGCCCACAGTCACCAGCTAGTTAGACAGCCAGGACTTGCCCTCAGGTCTGTCCGTCCCCTCACCCTGAGTCCTTAGTCACCACACCCTGCTGATTCCAGGCAGGGGACTCAAAAAGGATTGCCTGGGAACAGGGACAGAGCATGGCTTGGGATGTGTCAGGCATGGAGCCTCAGGGAGCCCCCATTCCAGAGATAGGCCCTCCTAGACACCCAAAGGCAGGCATTAGCCAGGCCTCACCTTCTCCATGATATCCTTGGATTCCTTGGTGATCCAACGGGGATAGTGTGGCGTGTCCATCCGAATGGACTCGAAGAGTTCATCCTCGTCGTCACCATGGAAGGGGGACTGGCCGATGAGCATCTCATAGAGGAGGACCCCAAAAGACCACCAGTCCACGGAGAATGAGTACTTCAGGCCCTGCAGGATCTGGGGGCAACAGTGGTCACAACAGGGTACCAGCCTTCTGCAGGGAGCCTCTGTGGCTCCACCCTGTCAAGGCCAAAAGCAGAGCTGAGTGGGAGACATCTTACCTCAGGGGCGATGTAGTCAGGAGTGCCGCAGAATGTGCTGGCCCGGTTCTCCCCAAATATATTCTCTTTGCACATCCCAAAATCAGCAATCTTGATGTGGCCATCCTTGTCTAGCATCACATTGTCCAGCTTGAGGTCCCTGAGGAGAGGACAGGAGAGAATATCCCTGGGCACACGCTCTAATCTTCCCTAGCGTTGCTGCCACACAATGGACTTTGGTAGCCCTGCAAGTCCACAACTTCTTCTCAGAGCACGAGAGAACACAGAGGAGAATCTCAGCAGCGAAACAGGTGCCGCCTGGCAGCCACCCACTGTGCTAAATGTGACACACAGTACCTCACTCCCTGAATTCCTGAGCGCAGTCCAGAGCAACGGCATCACTGTCCCTTGTGACCTAACTGGCTGGCAGACATATACCACCCCCTTCTACCCAACTCAGGTTTGTCTGACTCAACAAGGGCAGCGCCCATCTTTATTTCCATCATTAGTCATTTGAATAGATAACTTACAGGCAAGGGAACAAGTAACAATATGTACAGACAGTACGAGGTTCATCTCTACTGACTTCAACCACCGGCAGCCTTTAGTGATCCTAGGCAGAATGTGTACCTCCCGCCCACTCTCTGCATAGCCCTGGCTGTTCTGGAGCTCACTATGTAGACCAGGCTGGCCTCCAACTCAAGAGACCCGCCTGCTTCTTCCTTCCAGAATGCTGGGATTAAAGGCATGTGCCACCATGCTCGACCCTCGACTGCTTTTATTTATTTATTTTTTAATTTACACATATGTATGTGTGTCTGTATGTAGATACGTGCACGTGAGTGTAGGTGCCCACAGAGGCCAGAAGAGAGTGACAGATCCCTGCAGCTAGAGCTACAAGCAATTGTGAGCCACTGGACATGGATGTCAAGACCCAGTCCTGCAAACCAGCAGGCGTTCTGGACTCCTAAGCCATCTTTCTTGCACCCCCTCCCACCTCAGAACACTGAAACACAGGGTCTCAGTATGCAGCCCTGGATGTCCTAGTATCCCAGGCTAACCCCGAACTGAGCGATTTGCCTGGCTCTGCCTCCCGAGTGCTGGGATTACAGAGGTATGA